>BJKM01000050.1:0-727500 GCA_015082035.1 Chaenogobius annularis
TTCATGCATGTTTGAATAAGCTTTTACCACATTTGAGACTCTGCTTAGAAAAAATCCTGTTTTGCCCCGCCCACATCCTTGTACTTGGTTGCATTTTTCTTTTTTTTATCTGACTCTGAGTGACACATGTAGGTTTCGAAAATGTCAAGTAGCCACTTTTCAAAAATAAACACATGTAAATGACAATCCGCTGCTTGTTACGGTGAAATGTCACTATGAAGAGCTTAGCAGTTCTGCAGTTTTGAACAGGAAGTCAATGGACCCGTTTCCATACAAGATACAATTAGATACAATACTGCGGTTTACACTGAACAAAATGTAAAATGATGATCTAAACATGTAATAGTTCAATACTAAGTACCGGGAGAATCGCATCATACGTCTCCTTTAACAAGTTCAAATCATGCTAGCAACATTAGACCTATACTTTGAAGCTATTTTTCAGCACTTTGATCATTTATACCTTTGTGGCCCTTGAAGCACACGTACTGAATCATTTCTGCTGTTATAAAGCTGTCGACTTGCAGTGAACTGGCAGACTCGACAGTGCACACATGGGCTCCAGCGGGGCTGTGCTATGTGAAGTTTACTCTGAGACTGGATTGTTTGACTGCGGCTCATGACTCGCTCTATCTCTGCCTCTTTCTATCTCAATATTGTCTAAATGTTAACTCCATGAACCACCCTGTCTCCACTTGGCTTCTTTTTTATAATCTTTAGTTCATGAAGGCTAGGTCAGGCTGGTCCACCATAAGACTGAAGGTAAACTTATGTTATTATTGTAGGAGTTAGTATGAGTCCGAGCAAGCAGAAAAGCAGCTATGTAAACTCCCAGGGTCTGGCTACATCAGCTGAGGGGATTTGATCAGGCTCAAGCACCCGTGCGAAACGAGGCAGCAAAAAGCAACTGACAAGCAAATCTATGCATCTATGTGAAAATAAAGGCACAAAAGACAAACACAATGATCTCACTGACAAAAATGCTAAGAAATCCAAGATTATTATTTCAAACCACACATGCAGAACAGTAACTTCTTGTGGCAAAAGCAAGGTCATTTGAAAAGTATTTGTTGTAATTACAGTGTTCAGGTTTCACAGCCATAATTCACTGTCACTACACTAAGTTTTCTCCCGTGTCTCATTCTGCATCAATGTCAGACGCTCCACAAGTCGTTCTTCATTAGATTTAGGCCCTCTAAACTTTATGTTGTTGAATGCTCAAGATTCCAGAATGGAGGCAAAAAAATGTATCATTAATCAATTTAATCAAGCGTAGAAATGTCAGTTAGTTTGATTCTGTGTATCAAAAAATACTTTTTTCTGGCCTTCAAATTGTATTTTAATGTGATAAACTGCAGCATATGTGGTAAAGTTTTGTCATTTTTCTGTTATGCATTTGTTCAATCCTGTTACCGATGGTTAATCTGCTTTTCTATTAATGACATTGAAGATTTCATTGTCAGATTTTCTATGTCTGATGGTAAATCACAATTTTGGAATTGCTGCGAGCGACTGCTGTTGGGGCATTTTGGTTTTGCAAAAATAAATTAAACTGAATAAAGTATGTATGTAAATCTGTAGATGAAATTAAAAAACTGCTGCCGGTTACATTCTGTCCAGTAAAATCTACATATGGTTTTGTTTCTGCTAAAATGCTAAGTAGTCTATGTCCGGGTCCGTCGTTAAAGATACATTGGCTTTGTACTGACGTGTGCAGAGGCATTGTATAGTGAGATTTATGCTACGGCGGTCAACATGGGAAGGAATCAATCTAAACGATGGTGCCCATCTCGGAGAAATCATTAGCGCTGGCAATGTCCAATATATGGACAGAGTGTCTGGGAGTGTCTGCCAGTGTGGTCCAATAGACTTGGTTTTCATCTGGCGGATCACTAAGCAGGACAAATGATGATCCCTGTAAGTAAAATTATTAAACGAATGAATAGAATGAGTTTTTGTGAAGGTTTATTGCGTAAGCACTTTGATTGCCTTGTGTGCAAATTGTGCACTACAAATAAACTTGCCTTTTTAACGATTTCTTAAGAATGTAAAAAAGTGTTTTTCTAATTTTCTTTCTTTTTCTTATTTCTGAGGTTAATCTCGTTCACTTTACATTTGGCCTCATTCCGGTTGGTTACAACTTTAGGGCCTATTGATCGGGTGGACACCTCAGAGACATTGTGTGTCGGTAGTAACAAATACGCAGTATTCTGTAAGCCGGCAGAGGAATGACCCGCGGTGACGGAGACACACACTCCTCCATGTGCGCTGTCACAGCAGCAACAACACAGAGACAGACCTGTCCTAATAAAAAACACTACGAGGTTCGGAGTTACAATAGCGTCCTGCGGTGCGTGAGCGCGGCAGGAGCAGCGTCCGAAGCTGAGCTGAGACTGCTGAGACGAAGAAGCAGGTCCGAGCGCCGGGACATCTGACTGCATGCTCCAAACTTTCCCGCGTCACACCGAGAGTCCGCTGTGAGTCCGCAGTAAGGTGTGCGCTGTGAGTGCGCAGTGAGTCCCGCAGTGATACGCTGTGAGTGCGCTGTGAGTCGCTTGTGCGCTGTAGCCGCTGTAGTGCGTGCGTGTGCGTAATGTCCGCAGGTGGGCTTTGCTGTGTCTCGGGCTGACGATCATCTTTCTGCTCCGCTCAGGCGCACGCCGTAATATGCGCCCCATGGACGCGATCACGCCCCTCGCAAGGCGGTGGAGCTGAAGGCGCGGGAACCAATTTGCTGGCCTGCGGCCGCTCCAGGCGCAGGGGTTGACTTTGGAACTTCCAAGCTCCACGCAGCCGCTTAAGGTTGTCATAGATACGATGTTTACAGTGTGGCGGATGTGCGCCATTCACTGTGCAACGCCGGGGACGCTCATATTTCATCATGTTTTACTGAACTCTGTAATATTTATATTGTCAAATCATTTGTGAACAGGACCTTTCATTTACTAGTGATGTTCAAACATGTTTTAACCCTAAAGGGCAATCCAGCTATAGAATAGAAATCTTTATGGCTTATTAATAGGCTACTAATATTCATAGTTTAAGGGAAGTAAACAGATAAGGGGTAATCAATGTATAGCTTACTGATTAGATTGAGTCAGACTGGACATGGGAAAGGACAAATGCTACTTAAGTTCAATAACTGGAAGCGATTAGTTATAATACCACTTGAGGACAGGACTGATTTCGAGATCTTTAAGCTTAACATTTGGGCCTGGTCACTCACGGGAGACACGGGGATATACAGGTTCCCCTGAGGCAGAGGCAGACACAGTGGTCATGTTACATGGTGGAAAGAGAGTGTGTTTTGGTATATGTATTTCATGTATGTTCATAATAAATGATAAGAAGAAGTGTGATGGGTTGAAATAACCACATAGTGCAGAAATTACGTTATAACTCTTACATTAGATATTCTGTCTCACGTTTTAATGGAGAATAAACTCTATAACTATAGCACATATTCATCACAAATTTCATACAAAACAAAATGTACTACAGATCATTAAACTATTCATTCACTTTGACACCAGCCTTGCCGTCAGTCGTTTCTGGTCTTTAGTGTATATTTGAAACATTTGGACGAGAGCTGTACGTGTGGAGAGCCTCACATGAGGCTCCATGACATTTACGTAGGGGCTTGTACTTCTGGCGCAGTGAAGCGTTGGCTACGGCAGAACAAACGGGCTGACATCTCCACCTGCCTGAATCTCCATCGTCTCTGTCAGCTAATATCTGGAGGTGAAAACTCCAGATCACACTCCAGATACTGTTTTATTTTTATATTGGCTAATAAAAAAATAAATTCTTAATGTGCAATGGTATTCCTGCAGTTTATTGCTTAAACATAGTGAAGGTGACTTTGTTTTTTATTGAAATTGGTGTTTTCAAGCAGGGCACCGAGAGCCGGGGCAGCATAGCTGGGACTGTACATTTTTATTTCTGTTCCTAACTGGCCTGACCATAAAGCGATTTCAAGAAAACTTTTAAGCCTGGGTCTAAATGAAGAGACTGTGTCGCCTCTTTAACATGGACAGGAAGTGATTCCACACAGGAGTTGATAGCTAAACGCTCTCCCTCCTACTGTGCTTTTAGAGACTGCTTGGGACACAGAAGTCCAGCATTTGAGAGCGAAGTGCTCTGTTTGGATGATAACGTACTATAGCATCTTTGAGGTCGGTGGGGCCAGGTCATTTATGGCTTTTGTAAACAAGAGGAGATTTTGAATTTGATTCTACTCAACAGGGAGCCAGTGAAGAGACTCAAGCACCGGCTTGTAGTCTCTTTCTTTTAGTTCCTGTTCGTAATCTTGCAGCTGCATTTTGAACAGTTTGAAAGCTTTTTATAGAGCTGAGGACACGAGCAGGGAGTTACAGTAGTCTAATCTAGATGTTACATACACATGGACAAGTTTTCAAGCATCGCTTTTTTAGGCAAGATTTTTCTGGATTTTGGCTATATTACGCCGATAGGAAATGTGCTTTTACAGGCTTGATTTATGTGCGTTTGAATGAGAGCTCTTGGTCAAATAAACTCAGGTTTCTTGCAGTTGAGCTGGAGGCTACACTGACGTTGTCCAAGTGTGACTATCTGTTCAGATAAGCGTCTAGTAGATGTTTTGGGCCAAGTACAATGACCTCGGTTTTCTCAGGGTTAAGAAGCAGATAAATTAAGTATCATCCAGGTTTTTATCTCCTTGACACAAGTACTGAGTCTGTCTGCTTGATCGGTCTGATCGGTTTCATTGATAAATCGCTGTGTGTCATCTGCATAGCAGTGAAGTGAATGACTTGCTTTCTGATAATGTTACCTAAATACAATAAAGAGCCAGATTACCGGGAGTACTGAACCCTACAGAGGTTATTAGTAATGGCGCTCTGTTCATGGCCCCCGCAATCACTATTTAAAACAGCTGAGGGCGGGGGATTGTTACAATCTTCCAACTCTGCAGTAGATGGTTTCGATGGTGTTCAACGTGCCTGAGGTCAATAGAACCAGATTGAGATTACATTTCGTCGGCAGCTAATAGAAATTTGTTGTTTTTCAGTGGGTGTGACTCTGAACCTGACTGAAAAACCAATATTATTACCCTGTAGATGGCGACGCTGTTTAACTACAAGCCTTTTGAGGTTTTCTTGAATAGTGCTTGAGCCCTCTCTGAACAGGAATGGAAACATGTAAAATTATTTTTTGTTTTGTTGCTTTGTAGACACTGGTTTCATTAACTATTTCCTTTCCTGTAAGGGATGCCACCGCTGGCAAAAGTAGATCTGTTTTTTATTTAGCATTATCAGTTGTAGAAAGCTCGGAAAGGAAAACAAGAAAACATATGTTAATTTCACAATATTAAAACAGTGGTTGTAAAAAGAAAGAGGTGTTGTATTAAAGGAAGCATGGGTGGCGATTTAAATTCTTGTAAATACTTGTTAATATTTAGTTTTTGAATACAGAGAAAAGGAAATAAATGAACTATTACTTTTTAAATTTGTAATCGGTTCCCAGTCACTTACGCTGAAAATGGAAAGAATGTGTATTTTTTGGAACGTGAGATTTTATGGGACTAGTGTGCGGCTGGAGCTGTGATGTTTATTACGAGCTGAGGTACGAGGAGGTTTTAAGATTTGTCCGCGGTGTGGCGAGAGGAAACCACTTCACGCAGAGAGTAAAAAGGCTGCAGCGGTGAGCGATGAACATGCGCGAGTACAAAACCGATGAATGTGTGAGACATAACATCCAGCTTATGTCATATAGTGCTGATCTATCAGATGAATGTGTGAGACATAACATCCAGCTTATGTCATTAGTGCTGATCTATAACTAAGTACTCATAGTCTAAAGTAAGGACTGTAGTTTTGACCAGGAGCTCTTTAGCAGAGTGTGTGAAGGAGGTTTTATTACGATATAAAAATATATATATTCTTGAGTAAGCAGATATACTTTTCAAAATTTGGTGAAGAATCAAGCCATATGTCCAGGTACTTGTAATAATCTGATGTGTGGGAGATTTCTACTAAAGATCATTTAAACATCGTTGGAAAGGCGAGCCCACTCATGTTCAGAAAGCATGATTTTCAAGGATTTTGTTTTGTGCAATAAAAATCACCCATAATTGAATAAATGCTACCTTTCCCCTTTGTTTATTGGGTTTCAGCATTTTATGCACAGGCCAAACCAAAACAAGGGAAACAACATTGCTAATTAGAGCTAATGCTAATATGCTAATAATGCTGATTAGGGCCTTGAACGATCATGCAAAATTTAGAGTAGTTCAATGAACAACAGCTACTCCTGTAAACCTGTTGTGTTAGTTTCAGACAGATATAAGGCAGTTCTGTCAGATGAACTGAGGAACTGGGATTTAAGAATGGGAAAAAAATAATGCAAAAGTAGATGACAAAATCCAAATACATGCTGGTTTAATGCCATACTGTGAAACATTCCATGCAAAGCAATAACAAGTTGCACTCAAGCGCTCATTCAAAAGTATTGTATGTTATGCATCATTTAGGCTTTTCTTCTATTTTACATTAGTATTTAATTTAGAAGTAATTCAAATCACATTTCTGTACGAGGACAGCAAAGGTGATTCCACTTTCAAAACTTGAGGGGAAAAAGCTGTAGAAAAAGCAACTACCACCTTGTGACAGCAGCAGGTCGAAAAGAGCTTTACGCAACAATGTTTAATGTTATGTCACTTAACCATTGAGACTTCTCTCAGGCCACAGATTTACAAAGCAATGCCCAAATGAGGTGGTAAATCAGGAAGGTCAATGGGAGCAAGTGAAAACAGTGAATCATTGACTCCTAAAGACCTGCATTCCTCTCATACTGGAGCTGTGTCTGTACTGTAATAACAAGCAGGAGGAGGAGGAAATGCTCAAACATGGACATGCATACACTAACCCCCGTGTCACTTTTGAGGTATTGTTGAAAATATAATCATGTAACATTGAGTTTTATGTCACATTACGTTTCAAAATGCGTACAGCAGCTCTTCAGTCTCCATCTGGAAACTTTGCACTATAGTGAGAAAAAAGCCTGGGAAACAACCCTATGTTTGTATGTTATTGTAACGGAAGTTTTGGCTTCACTCTTTTAAGACATGACGGATTTTCAAATTGTTCCAATCATGCGTTAATTTGCTACTTGTAAATAAAAGAAAATAATCGTAGTTTTACATCAGTCAAGTTATAATTTGTGAGGAAGAGTTGGGGAAAAAAAGTTCTTAATTACAGGATGTACCTTTGTGTGAGAAGGATCCTCTCTTTCACACGAATGCAGGGACTGTTTACGTGTAAGCAACACATTATTCTGACAGATTAAACATTCAGTTGGCAAAATAAACGTGTTGTCATTTAAATGCACTCTTCAAACTATCACTATTGTGTAAATTATTCAAGATTTGGCCCTAGTTTACCGTGTGGTTACGTGGCAACAGTGCAAAATTGTAAAACTAAACAAGATCTTTGGTGAAATCTTAAATATAGTTGTTGTAGTTTTAGTGAAATGGGTTGTCACTTTAGAGCTAACATAAGCGAGACAGTTTAACATTATTCCATAGTGTTGGTTGTTTATTCATTTTCTGCCACTGCCCTTCCTGTAATGATTCATGGAGAACATTTTGGGTTGGACAATGTTAGCCCCTCGAGCCCCTCGGCCAGTTAGTCTATATGATAAGTAAGACGACCAGTGACCGCCCGCCGCTTTGTTCCGGAAGTACATTTTCCATTCATATTTCCGATAAGGATCCCGGGGAAAAATGTAATTCAATGTTTGAGAGCTTGCTCGGGGTTTATCTGCTCCATGGTAAGAACTGAGCACAAGATCTATCCTTTTATTTAAATATCTCTCTGAAATTTTAGAATCTGAAAGTTATTAAAACAACTTGGACCGAAAACATCTACTTTTGGAACCAGGCAAGAAACAGATACCACTATAATAACAAAAAGCATCTTTTGTTTGACACTGGTTCTGATATAGATCAAGACCATTCTAAAACTGTTCAGGAAAATGTCATTGTTGTGATTTTCTCAGTTTTGATTCTTGGTTGATTCTAGTTTTACTATTGATAATGCACAGCATAAAACATTGTTAAGTGGTGGTCAGAGGGTGGTCCCACAGGCTGGCATCAAGTGTCTGCGTACACCGGTGTGTGACTGTGAAAGGCGCTCTATAAACGTGACCATGTCAGTGACCATGTCAGTGACCATGTCAGGGTATGGGTGTGTTTGACAAGGCAAGGTAGAGTGCATTCACACTTGCACGCACACAACATTCAGACTAAACACAGTGGAATCCATCATATTTGAATAAGTTTGACAGTTTGACCTCATTGAGTAGTCCATCGCGATACAAATCCCAATACTCGGAACTTGATAAGATACATGTCCTGATACATGGATAGTGTTAGAAGTTGACTAAAATGATGTTTTGATTAAGTAGAATGACAACATGTATTAGAATTTCATGTTCACAGTGTCCTTAATATCAGAATAGAACTGTCCTATGATGAAGTGACATTTTCAGCTCCTCAGATTCAGCCTTGATGCAGCAGTCTGTAGGTTCAGATGTGTAGAACTCGGCAATTTAGAACATCTTTATGTTGTTAAAAAGTATCACGATGCGCATCACTATATCGATACACGTATTGCCAAGAAGTCCGTGAGGAGACAGTACATCACGATGTTGATATATTGAGCGCAGCCCTTGTATTGAGTGACTTCTGTTTCATAATAACTTGACAGAAAGCAGAACCACATTCACTTGCTGCCTTCAGCCCTGATTACAAAGACGCAAACCAGACCATAAGTGCCTGGAAGCACTTGCTGTTCTTTTCGCGCTTTAAAAAGTATATTGACTGTACCTATGTAAACTTTCTCTCACTGTTTAACGTATGTGTAGTATGTTGGCCAGTGGCTGTATTAGTTTGCATAGGGGAGGCTTTATAATGCACACAGAGCTGTCCGCTGTGATCCATATACTCCTTCAAAGTGCTTCCCATTGAGAGGGCGGAGCTGTATAGACAAGCAGAGTCTTAAGAAATAGATCAAATATGGTTTTTTTTCAGTTATTAAAGGGGTTTTATTAGATTTTTTCATAGCAAAGTACAGTACAGGTTTTTTGTAAAAGCCGCTGTTAGGGTGAAAATCAGACCGCTGTGTGCTGTTTGCATCTAATTATAGCGCGTTGTGTTAAGAGCGCTGTTAGCATGCTGATGTTTGTTAGCTTTACTGTAACTGTAAAACTCTGCTCTGGTCTCTGAAAGTTGTGAAAAGGGCTTATACACTCGTTGCGGTGAATAATTAATTACATTGCTCGGAATATGTAAGGAAAAGAAGCAATACTTTGATCTGCTGTAAACCATTTAAAATGAGCTAGTTCTTTTTATTTTTACTTTGTTTTTTGTTGTATTTTTTATTAACAATATTGGCGCAAGTCACATTATTGTAAAATAGCAGTCATGAAATCAAATATAATCAATGTAGGTGTGTTTGTATGTAGTGTTTCCTATATTTGCTCCAAAAAAAGGAAACACAATGCCTATTTGCTCATAAAAGATACATTGTCATCCATTTACAATATAGGCTTGATATGAGGACCATTTATCAATAAATGAATAAATAAGTCAGTTTTCATTTGCAGCTTTGCTGTCATTTGCTCCACATGATATACAGTTTGTGAAATGAGCTGGTGGGAGATAAAAATCACAATTTGATGGAATACTATTTTGAAAGACACCCAATATCGCCGATGTTGGCTCTAATACACATTTTTAAGATATAGCACCTTTAATTTCCTGTTTCCATCCATACAATTTGTGTTTTATTTACTTTTCTGATGGAATCTCCACATCATTTTATTCAACGGCAAGGGTTTTTATTGTTCATAAATACCTTGAAAAACATGTTTTCTTACTGTGAACAGACTCGCCTCTCCACTGATCTGACCTGTGACTTGGTCTTGCAGTTCTAAATTATTGCAGGGTCATTTATGTTGTTCGGAGCTTTTACTACAGAACTTGACAGATTTAACAGCCCACAGCTAATCAAACAAGTCAATTATCCAACAGTTAAACAATAGTGCAAAGTGTGCGTTGTTTTATTGTATAGACGATGCAAATTCTGTGACTGTTCTGAAGTTCGCGTAAAAAGGACGTGATTTTGACATATTTTAAAGCAGGGTTTTCAGGCCCACTCCTTTAGATGCTTGTGTCCTATTTTCTCTTTTGAAATGGGCCAAGATGAATCGAGTGTCCAAAATATTCTCATCACTCATTTCTCAACATAAGACCTGACATAGAAAATATTACTTGGATACTGGTAATTGGTAATGGTGTTGACTAACGTAAACTGAGAGGAAAATGCTGGATATAGTGCATCTTAATATGAGTCTTAATTTTTGTATCTCTTTTATTCGTCATTGTAAAGTTTGTATTTATTTGGTTTTATTTATCTGATGATTTGCTTTTATCTTTCTTACTGCACAAATTGATTTTAATAGTTAGAAATTTATTTCTATTTATTTCTTTTTGAGCAAAATGTTTGTTTTATATTGCTGTTATGAGCACTGTTACCACACTTTTATTTATTTTGGAAAGTTGTGTATTGACAGGACCGATCAAATACTTTGTGAACATTATTGTCCCCGATTCCTTTCCTCAGGGTAAATGTATTATACTGCTGATTGGCTTTATGTCATGCTGTCCCCCATTTATATTGAATTACTTTACTTTTGAGTCGGTTTACTTTTGTCAGTGTAATTTGACTTAATGAAAAGACCTGATGAATTAGTATTGCTTTTATTTTGCCTGTTCTTTTATCTTTTTTTGAAGGAGACCTATTATGCTTTTTTCAGGTACTTAATATTGAACTATAACATATGTAGATCATCATCATCATCAAATGTAAACATTTTGTGCATTGTATTGATCTAAAACGGCTTAATACTAGAAACATGTCCAATGGATTCCTGTTCAAAACTGCAGCACTCTTCATCGTGACAGATTGTCTCTTACTGTACATGTTTTTATTTTTGAAAAGTGGCTACCCGACCATCTACATGTGTCACTCGGAGTCTTCATTTTTCAAATATTCACAGCTAAGTACAGGGATGTGGGCGGGGATAGGTGCTTAGTGAAAATAGGATCACTCAAACATGCAGGAATCAATCAAAATACAACTTTGAGTAAATCTGATGAGAAACGCCATTACCTGTAACCAGGTTACAGGCTCATTAAAGTGGATTTAGCATAGTACGTCCCCTTTGCAAATGAGTGGTCACTTGGTGTCAGCCAGACCAGAGCAGTGGGGCAGACAGGGCCTTATCCTGGTCCGGCAGCAGAAGCACGTTATGTACTCAGTAATTGGATGCTTCCGTCGACAGGACAGTGTGGATCAGGTCAAGAGGAGGATTTGGTCTTGGCTCTGTTCACTTTACTGGTGATTGACACATTTATCTGTACTTGTGTTGTTGTCAAGCCCTCATGGAGTTGTGTGGCTGCGTATTCTGTAGAAGGAAAGAAAGCTTTACTAAATATTGGGTGTACATTCCATAGTACCCACTTTAGGCTCAATAGATAGAATCAGTTTATAGTAAGAATAGCCTTTTAAAAATATTCAATTATATTTGTTCTATTACTCTCATCAATTAAATTATTCTGCTTTTTTGTTTGTTTTTAGACTGGGTAATATACTACATATATACCAAACAATTATTATCACAATCGGATCATTCATTCATTGGGGTGCGGTCAGTGTAGAGTTGAACCCCGCAACGTGCCTGTCGTCTCTGTCCACAGCTTGGTTCATTCTTGTCTATTGTCGGATGTTATTTACCCACACTAATCGTGGTCAATTTTGTCCCAAGTGCCTCTTTTAAGTTCGACTGTTCTGTGAGTCCATAATTAATCGACTGAGGAAAAAAGTGGCAGACTGATTAACTCCATCGACCGTTTAATCCCATGCTGTCCAAAATGTCTGAATATTATAGCATTATAGTAAATACATTTTACATTTCAGCATAGTTATGTGTCACCATGGTCCAAGGTTTAACCAGTTGCTGCAAATACGGTAATATAAAGTAAATTAATCATTGCACAAGGTAATGAATGCAGCTGCTGTAGACTACATCACTCTCCCCCACATAACTTTGCAATGTGTCAAAAGTCTAATGTGGTTTTAGATTCACATCGCTGAGCATTTTCACAGACGCTCACGACCACAGCCGCCGTTGTCTGGCGAAGTGGAGACATTACATTAGGCAACATGTCAGATACAATGGGACTCCCCGACTATAAAAGGCGGCTGGACCAGCAGCCTACTTCCTTGCTCCACTCGCATCCACACACTGGGGCCTACAATGTGGTCAGGAAACCCCACAAAATGACTATGTAGTGTTACAGTATGAGACAATGAGCCACCGGTCTGACCATAAACACGGGCGCGCGGTGGAGTGGAAAGAGCTGTGAGGGATTCCTTCAGGCTGAGGGAATGCCTGGAGATGGAGAAAGAAAGGGGGGGTGGAGGGAGTTCTGAGGTTAGTGAAAAACGGTTTAGTCTATGCCACAGTAATGTATGGGATCAAGCTAAACTAGGTCAACAGCAGCAGGCTGGATCAGTGGTGGTAATGTCATGAGTAATGTATAACCAAGGTCAACAGCATATGTTCTGATGTTCTGAAAAAAATGTTTAACCAACTTAAAATAAAAAACAGAGTTGTCTTTTCTCAAAAGTGAATGGTTTAATTCAGTGTACAGTCTGAATTAATCTGTCCCTACTCCAAACATCTCTGTCGTCTGTCCCTACACTGGTCTTGTCCCCACAAAGGGTTTCGTGTTCATTTTATAGATAACAGGTCAAACGGGTCACATGACCCACACCACATGGAAAATTACTGACTCTGAGACGAATGATAGGTACAGGAACAAAGGACAGAGGTAATTGATTACATTGACATTCTGGCCATCTGGCACTTTCGAGAAACTAGGCCCTGGCACGAGGCCAGGTGTTCATTTCAAAGAGGCCCATCCAGGACCCCCAGAGTTTCTCACCTGAAGAGAGAAATCAGTCTTTGAACAGAGCAACATCAGAGTTCCGGCGCATAATTAGCAGTTGTGTGAGAGCATGAGGGGTCATTTACATTGGGTCGACAAGTCTGGTCATTTCTGCCACAACATCATTCTATTGTGCATCATTTTCTTTCAATTGCCTGGCAAAACAATTGAATGCAGGAGCTTCTGGAACCAGACGATAAAGCTCGTCAAACACTCCTTATTTGGGACCAGCCAATTAGCCGCTACTTTGTAACATGGGTCTGTCAGCAGAAGACGTCTGCTTTCGAATATCCTCGTATCATTCGGAACAACATATTGGCTGTAAAAAAAAATTAAAACTCAGATTAAGAGTTTAGTGTTGTTTCTCAATACTCAATCTCTGCTAAACTTGTTTAGACACAAACAGACCATGCGTTTCTCTTTGTTTAAGGGAGGCAGGATATGGTTTCAGACCATAACGTTGTTGCAAAGTATTATAAAAGCGTCTTGGCAAGCCCCTCAAATGATAATCTGATGAAGACGTATGAACCTTTAAGACACACTGAATTTACGCTGTGACTTCCATGAGTCTACAGAACTAAAGATGGAGCAACGGCTGAGCTAGAGCAGGACTAAACCAGGTCTAGAACAGTAGCAAACCAGGTCCACACCAGGAATAAACGGGGCTCAAACCAGATTCAAGCGTGACATGCAGATCAGTGAGGGGCAAGTAATTTGAGCAATGTAGTGGGACACAAACTAAACTAAACTTTCAGGTATGTTTTTGATGATGACCCAACATAATTACAAGGTCAACAGTTCAGTTTACTATTATATATATTAGCCTTTTACAGCTTGATGGTCTTGATGACAGCCTATCTACTGATTAACAGCTTTGCTCCTTTCATCTCAGGCTATTCTTCTCTCTAAAACAGCATTAAAAGACGGCGCGTGTAAGCTGATATTCTCTCACTTTGCCTAATATAACCCCACACCTCCTTAAAAGTCTGTTAAGTCTCCACTCCTCAATGCAGACCCCTTCATCTCATCACCACTCTGTCCCCGGCTAATCTCTTAATGTGGGAGACTCAGTTAATAAGGCCGGTGTTCCCAGAAACTCGAGCCCCAGGGAAACGATGGATGTGTGGGAGGAGACGTCCACTTTGGAGGTGCCTCATGAGTCACGGAGCCGGAGGTCAAGGCTGCGGACACAGTGTCACACTTAAACAGGGTGGAGAGAGGAGTTTAATTTAGACTTGCAGACGCCCCTGATGAATTTCCCCTTTTCCACTTGTTAAGTTTTACGACAAATGTCCTAAAATGGTTATCTAGTTTTAAAAAGGAAGTGGAACTACTGTTTTTGTGTACTACTTGTTTTTTGTGGGTCAGATTCCAAAGGTGAACTACTGATTTAAACATTAGCAAACCTTTGACCTTTAGTATTTGCTGAAAGGAAACATGTCCCAGAGGAGTTTTTTTTTAAACCTACACCATTTAGTAAGCAAACTCTAGTTCAAAACACCTGTAAGCAATGTTCCCTTCCGTCAAGTGACTGAGCAAACACACAATCTCCCTGAGCGGCCCTTGGACCACTGTGGCAACATCAGACGTGTGCACTGTGGTCACGCCAGTATCACATCTGTCCAAGTTACACGCTTTGTTAAAAGAATCAAATTACAGCAGTCATTTCTGTAAGATTACTTTCAATTAAGTGATTGATATCTGTTTTCAATGAAAAAGACAAAAATCTTGTTCATGACCAGTGTAGCAGGGGCGGACTGGGGAAAAAGTGGCCGGGAGTGGAAGTAATATTTACTTCTTGGGAGTCTAGTTCATTGCAGGGAATAATAAGTCAGATGTACTTTGGTTTGTGTTGTGGTGTGTGTGTGTTTTATTTATATAAATTTTTGTATCCACTCAGTTAGCCAGAGTTGTATGATATCTCATTATACAATGTCAGCTTTGATTCAATAGATTTTTTATGTAAACAGAGCTGAATACTGGTTTGCATAGATTTTTGTCTTAATTTCATGGTCAGGCACCCATTTTTAGTACGGCGTGTAACCATATTACTTTTGAGGCAATACAAATTCCTTTAAACTGATAAATGAAAGCTAAATGAGTTTATATCATAGGAAGAGTAACACACCCTCACTTACACAGTGAGCCTTTAAACATCAAACAGCCTCATTTCACCGGAGGAGCCTAATGTTCTGTGGGCCTATAGCCTACTCTCTGTGGCCCATTTGTGGACCACTGCTTTAAGCCAACTTTAACATACACTAATTCAAAATCCGAGAATGGCCCATGTTTAGACAGGTCTGAGCTTGAGACCCGCACACGGACGGTTTTAAACTGTACTGAACTGAACTAATCCCACTGAAACTGGTCAGATGGAGAAATGTATGACACCAAAAATTTCATCCACAGACTGCCCCGCGGTCACACCTCTCGCATCGCGTTGAGCCTCATTCATAAAGTTTCACCAGCGTTGTTCTACTCACATGGTCAAAGTGTCCTGTGATAATACATCCACCTGAAGCAGAGCTCTCCTCCTCTCGTCTCCACCTGCTCGGTCCTCTGTTACAGCGAGTGGTCACGCGCTACCACACACACCGCACCCCGTATCACCACTCTGCAGCGGCCACTCGTCGCTGCTCTCTGGGACGGGCGCTCTCGTTTGAGGCCACACAAATCCACCTGCTCCTGCAGCATTTGACATGCGGGAAATCTCGTCCGCCACAGGTCTCTAGTCAGGGCCGACACAGCTAAGGTGGGACCTCCTGATGATGGCTGTTTATAGTTTCACTTGAGACTACTCTTATTGTATCCTAACAGCCGTGTAATGGGCTATCAAAATCCTATTGTAAACGCTCCCTCATCATTGAGGGCCTGAGTAGCATCAGTTGGCCAGGGCGTCTCCCCAATAGCTTCAAAACACTATTATACACGACTGGTAGGTTGAACCTTAAACCTACCGGTTTAAAGGGATTCTCTTTTTTAACAAAAATGGCCTCCTTAACTCCTCTTTCAAATCATCTCTTCTCCTGCGTAGAATCTTTCCCCTCACTGTCTTCAAAAGAGTGGTTTGTGGCTTTAAGATGAAGATGCGCGGCGCTCTGTGGTCCTGTGCTGATAAAGCCTCTTGTGCAGTGGCTTAGTCTCACGATGTACCGTCCTTTATAACTTTCCTCACTGCGTTGGACAGAATACACTACATTGCTCTGTTTTTGTGTAGGCATTAGGGCGAACCAGGTTTTGTTTTAAAGTGTTGCCTGGTCTAAAATAAACAGGAATTTCGTGTTGTCTCTGCAGTTTTTCAAACAGTCCCGAGACATAAGGGATCGAGACGCCCTTTCTTCTTGAGCCTGTTTCCATTTTGTCCCTTTTGTCCTGCTTTTGGTTCTCTTCACTGTGAAATCTATTGTTCAAGCTCAAGACATAACTTTTGAACGCTCTCTTTCTGAATATTTATCACATTTGCTTAACCCCATACTACTACTACACTTGTCCATGTCTGCACACTGCTCTGGTCTTTGTGATTTTGCTAAACTTTCCCTGTAGCTCTGCGCGGTGGGTGTGGACCTATGTAGACTTTAGCTGACCATGACTTGAAACAACTACAGCTGGAGATAGGGCACGGCACATGGACTTTTACTGCTGGAATCCCCCATTGAAGAGGAGTGGCGGCGACAGGCAAACATTTGAGCTCAGCGTGAGCACGTAGTTGTATTAAAAATGTGTTTCTCCGAGCTGTAGGAGGGTATAAATCTGTTTGTGTATAGTCTGCAATAACAAAGATGGACCTGCTCTGGTTTGATCTAATATAACAAACAGGGCATGACCAGACTGAACCGCACTCACAGATTTTAAAGTGTAAATACGTGACAGAGAATTGAAGATTCGTGCAGTGATACTGTTGGGTAGTTTTGTCTATTGCTCTTCGTTTGACAAACAGGGCCTGTTGTGTATAGTCTTAAGAAGTAAGCGCTACATAACTTTTCTGGTGAGTGTCCATCATTGGCTTGTCTCAATGGGGATGTTATTGTTTTGTCTGGAATAGTCCACAGAATGGCATTTAACTGATCTAGCTTGCAAGTATTTTGTTTATGGATTAATCTAGTGATCATTATTTCAATAATCGATTAGTCGCGATTAATTTTACCCTAATTTTCATTGCAGAACCATACCTTAAAAATAGCGTCCTTACTTTATCCGAGCTCGCCTCTCCTCCAGGTCTGAGCTGTACCTTGGTAAAGCAGGTGGCTTATGTTCCTCCAGATAAGTGGCATCGTTCATCCAAACACACTACAGGATAGTTAGCTCGATTTAGTGTTGATCTCTTTAGAGTGATGTCATGGGACTTTGGATCCTCGAAAGCGATCTTTAAGCTGCTGTGCTCAAGTGTGTGGTGTCAGTGCAATATTTTTGATTATCATGAATCATCACAGCTACACAGCCAATACACGAAAGGAGCAGACAGAATGACAGACACACAGGTGCTGGATACAAACATAGGAAATAGAAAAAAGGACAATACTTAAAACTACGTTCCAATTTATTTAGAACATTGTGTTTAAGTGTCATAAAGGTATTTTTTGTTTGTTTTCCAGGGAAACTCATGGATGGTATTGTTTCTCAGGGCTCTTTGGGTCAGTGAAATTAATCTCAGACACCTGTGCTAACTAGTTTGCCAAGGATAAACAATTTAAAGAAGGACGTTCCACATTATTAAGGAGACCACCATTTTCACGCAATATGGGAAAGAAAAAGGACCTCCCTAGTGCCGAAAAGTGTGAAATTGTTAAATGCCTTGGACAAGGTATGAAAACCTTAGATATTTCACAAAAACTTAAGCATGATCATCATACTATTAAGATATTTGTAGCAGTTTTCAAACAGTTTTGTTCACTGATGAGTGCTGTGCAAACCTGGATGGTCCAGATTGACGAGGTTGGATGTCCACCATGTCCCAACAAGGCTGCCATGTCAGCAAGGAGGTGGCAGAGTCATGTTTCATGAATCATTGGGAGAGATGTCGGTGTAATCCCTCATTCGTCCAGGAGTGTTCCAAGTGGTTTGATCTGTAGGCTCTTCGGGATCATATTGTTTTGTCTGCATCTGAGATTGAACCTCAAGTGGTTTCTGTTGTCCGCTAATTTCCTGGCTGTGGATTCGAGTTCCCGAACAAGTTCCAAGATTTTTTGCCCAAAATTCTTAGAAACATGTTGGTGTAATCCCTCATTCGTCCAGGAGTGTTCTAATTTGGGAGAGAGCTGGTCAGTCCCTTTAAGGTCCCTGAGGGTGTGAAAATGACCTCTGTAAGTAGTACAGAGTATTTTACTGACTGACCACTTTCTTCCATGGTACAAAGAGAAGAACCGTGCTTTCCGTAACAAAATCATCTTCATGAATGACAATGCACCATCTCATGCTGCAAGGAATACCTCTGCATCATTGGCTGCTATGAGCATAAAAGAAGAGAAACTCATGGTCCCTTGACCTCAACCCTATTGAGAACCTTTGGAGAGTCCTCAAGCAAAAGATCTATGAGGGCTGGAGGCAGTTCACATCCAAACAGCGGCTCTGGGAAGCTATTCTGACATCCTGCAAAGAAGTTCAAGCAGAAACTCTCCCCAAACTCACAAATTCAATGGACGCAAGAATTGTGAAGCTCCTGTCAAATAAGGGGTTAAAATGTAACTTGACCTGTTGAGATGTTTGGGTGGAAATAGCTTTTGATTTCAATAAATATGACTTGCTAATACTTCTACCTTAACAAATGGCCATTTTAAGTTCTTTACAACAACATCATGGTTTGAAGCTCTGTTGTGCATAATCATTTGGAACAGTGCATTTTAAGTTTTTATTTAAAAAAAAAAAAAGATGCTGTTATCATTGGGAAGTTTGTTCAGTAACATTCAAATTGTACTCTAAAGGTTGAGGACTTGAACATTATTATGACTGTCATTTATATTGACGATGCAAAGCTGAGCTGCAGCGTTCTCATGTAGGCAACGTGCTTTTATCTAATTGTATTTGACTCCTCCAATGACACCCAGTCCATATATATTGTATATATTAATATTGCTATTCATCCCGTTTGGTGCATTGTAAATATCCACGCTTTGTTGATTAGTGAAGCTACTGTACGTTATCTACAGTAAACATGACAATACTTCCCGTGTAGTTTATCGCAGCTTTCCGTGCGTTACGAAACAATAGCACAGGTTTGACTTGCATCTAAAGTGTATAAGTGCAATGCTCTGATTGTTTTTTGTTTTGAACACTTTGTCATCCCAAAGCGAGACAGTTAGTTTACTCTTACAGGAAACGGCTGAGTTTAGCGTGTAGTTTGCGGTCTGCTAGTTCTACCACAATTTTCACTAACTACTACTACTTCAAACTAGGGCTGGGCAATCTGGGGGGAAAAAAATTAAGATTTTATTTTTTTGTCATATTGATCGATCTCGATTTTTGATTCAATTTTATTTGGCCTTTTCAAAAACAAAGTAAACAGCCCTGGTCCATCCCTACTTCAAACTACTGTCTTTACTTCATCTGCTCATAGATTCTCATAGATAAAGTCCATATATTCTGTGCAATTCCTGATGCGTCATAGACCACCACCTGTTACTTGCACTGGGCTGAATTAAAGAAATCTCCTGCCCCTCCTGCCTCTGTCCTGTTCTCCCTGAAGGTCTGCGCGCTGATTGGAAACAGAGGTGGACAATGGTGCTAACTTCTTCAGTTCCTCTGCCGCTGAATCACCCTGTTACATTCTGTTAGGCCTCGTCATCCATTATCACTAAAGGCAGAGCAGGAAACTGGGGTCATAAGTCATGGAAATATAATTTTAGGATGAAGGCCTCACTTTTATTTTCTGTCAGCAATAATATGTTTTCTTATGACGTTCAATCAGAATGTTTTGCAATCTGATAAGAATCCTATTACGAGATATACACGATAACCACGAGAGGTTTACTGTAAAAGATTCAGACAGGCACTTTATTGTATCTTTCATCGCAACATATGAAGAATGCCTTTGAGGATCCCCAAAGAAGCTTTCAGGAAATAGGGTTTTGTTAATATATTTCAAAAAGTGTCAGATAAGAAAGAAAAACTGAAGTAGTTTTATTACTCAGTGGAAGAAAATGAAATTACCGTTATCTACTTTCTGTTAGTAACTGTATAATCATTATATTGTGTTTTCATCTATCCATCTCTTCATCTACACTCATGGGTCTCTCAACTTCCTGTTATTGGTGAGATTTTGAGGACCAAAAGTCATTGTTCCACTTATTTTAGATTTTTTACTAACAGCTGTTTATCTCTTATACAATAGAGGTTGCGGTGGTGTTGATTCAAACTAATAATATAGGATAAACTATTTTACATACCTCAATGATCATCTTTGTTTTGTCTTACCTGGGTCTTCACTGTTCAATTTACTGGGTCTTATTTGTGAAAAGATGATCCCTTTTCCCTGACTTTGTTTATAGTATTAAAATGACCAAAACAAGAGAGTGAAATCTCTGACTTTTTGTCCTGCAGCCATTTTGGAACGACATGCTCAGATCGCTCCTGACAACCCTTTATTCAGCTTCTATTATTTATATTCATTGAAAAGACGTCGAAGTTAAAAAGTGGTGTTCATTTCCCAGCTCTCTGGAAAGTTGTCTATTGGATTGATTGCCTCTTCTGGATGAGCCCCTCTGTGGACACAGTGATGTGGACTCATACAAAGACGGTCTGTGACTGCAGTATCGTCCGGTTTGGATTTAGTCACTGCTGAATCAGGCGGATGTTGGGGAGTATTTGTGAAGTAAAGGAAATTATATGACAAATAGAAACTTAAACCACCCTTTATAAGGACCAATGTTCAGTCAGTCATTCATGTCATGCTTTTTCCGTTCGGCCTTGTGTGGACAGAAGGGATGGTCTAACATGACTGATACTGGTATTTATCTTACAGCTGTGGCAAATAACCAATATTTGCCAATGCCGTTTCATTTAGAAATCCATAAAGTTAACTCACATAAAAAATATATTGGTAGTCCCGCCAATATCTTTATTTTTTTAATTTTAACTTTATGGATTTCAAAATGGATTGGTGGTCCCTCCAAGAGCCCCGATGCCGATGCTGTAACCAATCCATCACCCATATCTCACATTTATTCATGGGAATGCTATTACAAAATAAATAAATCAACAGGAAAGAATCAGTTTGTGAGCAGGACCACACCTCTACCTCTGTCTTCGGACCACACCTCTATTATCCAGAAGCCTTCTGATACCAGTCTAACGCCTCAGTCACAGCTTGACTCTTTTCTCTCGACCCGCCCCCCACTTGTTCTGTACAAATATACTTCTTCGTCATCCAGTTTCCAAGAGACGGCTTCCCCCCCGGAGTCTCACGTCCCAGCCATCGGTCTGCAGTTCGAGCCGCCATGGATCACCAGCGTCCTTCTCTCATCATTAAATAATTGTAACTTGCATATATTGTGGTTGAATGAACAATTTTTTCAATTACAGCGAATGTTTAGTCATAAAAATAGTAAGAATGCCTACCACTTTTCAAGACACTAAGACGCTTCACATTGCATTATTCATTCACTTACTATTGTAGCCGCAGCTGAGAGTTGAGAGCCAGTAGTGGGGCCGCATCACTCTTGCCTCACAGTATCACAGTATTTCCCCTCACTCTAATCGCAACTCAAACAATATTGTGCCGTCCCTATTCCAGGCAAATCAACGTGAAAATGACCAACGAATGAGAAATGGGAGAAAATGTCCCTTGAACAGCATTGTGAGTCACGCAGACGTCCCAGGAACGTAACCAAAGTCAAATCAAACGTTTAGTCATGTATTTGTCCGAGTTTTCCGAGATCTAATCCGTGTGGCGCGTTTGGAAAATGGGCTCGAGCTTCCCTTTCCTTTGGTCAGGAGGAATGTGGCACGATGTTGATTGTTTTTGCAGGACTCGTCTGCCCCCGAGCCGCCCGGCCCCTCACCACAGACCGAGCTGGGCCAGGGGGCTAGTCTATGAGCAATACACTGTTTTTGAAAGAAATATCCGCACAGAGAATCCACAAATGTTGAAGTGTTTATTGTTTGTTAAGGATCGGGTCCTCACACTTGCTGTATTTATCTTATGGCTTATTGAAGAAGAACAATGAAGCCTTTTGTGGTAATGAAAATGAATTTCACCTTTAGTTCATTTGTGCCGTCACAGAATACACTGACGTTTATGCATTTTTCTTTCTTTGTTTGTTTTTTGTAATGACATATAATTAACCATAAACCAGGTCTAAACCTCAACATTTTGACAGTTAAAAAGCAATTTCTTTCATTGAATTCTGTCAGATTGCACATGGTTCATATCTCTGTAATTACTGGGCCTGTCCACATGACACAAGAAGGGGCACAAAGTTGGACGTGGTCTCTCTCAGCATAAATAAACAAAGGTGAAATACATTTTTCACAATTTCTTCAGAAAGTGAAAACCAAAGATGATTAAACACCAAAGATGTGATTGTTGTGGGTTAAGAGGACGTTAAGCTGCAAGAATTATAGAATAGAAACAATTTTCTGGAGCCAATCTTTCACAATTTGTGGAATTGTATAGGCCCCTGACATCATCCAATCCTAAAACGTGACCACAATCTATTCAAATAGTTTTTAACACCCAAGTGTGCTACTACCTGTTCAGTTACTGGTTCAGTTTTAAAAGAGGTTACGTTTATTGAACTTTAGTATCTTAATTGTTTTATATTTGTATGGAAATACCAAAATGGGTTGATCAGTTTATGTTTTAGGTCTGTTTTATTGCATCCAAATCCATGACCATATTCAAAACTGTATGTATATCTTCACTTTTACAACTTTTTCACTTTATTATTTCAATTTATTATTTTTAACACTAGCTATTATTATTATTACTACTTACCACAATTACTACTACTACTACGACTACTACTACTACTACCTACTACTAGTACCTAGGACTGAGGCAGGACTGAAAGTGTTTAGTTTGAACATAGTGTGAACATGTGCTTAACCCCAAACACAGCTCTGTTTATTTGAATAGGACAGACTGGACTGAGCGGGTGATGCGTTAAATGTTATTATGTGCTATTGGTTAACCATCTGTAATAATAAGCACCTGCATAACATCACAAGATAGGACAAATAGTGCAGCAATAAAAGTGCACAGTATGTTCCTGAACGCAACACCAGGGCAAAGGGGGGACAGGGGAATCACACTGTCAAACCGCTGTGTCTTAAAGGTGCACTATGTAACCTGCTTGTATCCATGGAGATGTTATAGACCCTTACAGGACTGATGTGTTTAGAATAGACTGCACTGCAATTTCCCTTGGGATTAAGTATTTCGGAAGTATTTATCTACAGGATCTACCTAGTTGCACACACGGCCTGGTACGGATCTAAACATTCTTTCCCAGTGTTTCTCAAACACTGATACGCAAGCTTCTTCAGGTTGTTCAGTTGTAGTGTTTACTTTATTTAGAGTCAATTTTATTCACATTTTTGCTCTTACTTGAGTAATTTCTTAAAACAACTTTGGACCTGTTTTAGCCCTATTTTAGACCAAGAAATAGTCCAGCCATAGACCTGAATGTTCTATCCTATTCGTTTTAACAAGGCAGAAAAATAAAAACATTAATTTTGATGTTTGTAGAGAGCCTAGACAAATTATTGTTTGCTTCCTTTACCAATGAGTATTAAAGATATTTTGGTGCCTTATTGTCCAGCATAACATTACATTTAAGTATGTTTATTACAAGGTTGTTGGCATGTATGCTAATGTGGATGCTAATTGCTAATGTTTATAAACTAAGTACAACAGTCGTTGTAATCCCTCATTCATCCAGAAGTGTTCCATTGTAGAAAAATATTCAGCGTCCAGATGATTACAACAAAATCTTTTTCTAAATAAAACAGTGCTACACTTGGTAATGTTTTCTGCTTCTTCTTTATTTGGATTATTTTTTTTACTTTACTTTAGGACTACAGATTAAAATGAGCCTGCTTGGCTAACTCAGGCAAATGTACATGTTAGACTAACACATGTTGATTATGCACACTGTCCCATATTAAAATTGAAATAAACATATTTGACAGGACAGTGTGGCATGAAACTGGGATGAGAGAGGGAAGCACATTCAGCAAATTGTTGGAGCCAGATTTGAACTCACGACGCTGCGGCCATCTGCACATTTAGCCTGGCATATGTGCTATCCGCTCAGCACAGAGAGGCTCGTGGTCATATTTTCTCAAGTGGTTGTCGGGTTTCTGAAACAGCCCTGGTTATTCTTAGTTTGTGAAGTTTGGTGGCTAATGCTAACTGTCCTATTGGAAATGCTAGAGAGTGAACCCATGAAATACCAGCCATAAGTCTACAGGGTTCTGTTTACAAACACTGAGAGTCTAAAATCTTCTTTAAGTCATCAAGCTCAACACACTTATTTATTGTCCATTTTTCCGACGAAGAGCTGTAAACTTCCAGAATTAGGAATCACGTTGTGTTCCAGACAGTGATGAGAATTCACCCGGATGGACGTTAATGGGAACCAGATGAGCCTAAACTCCTCCTGTGAGTGGAATTAAATGTGTTGTGGAGCTATTGTCAAGTAGGAGGGTCCAAGGACAGGGGAGCTTGGGACATCTGTCCAAGGACACAGGATGCTGGGACATTTCCAAGTCCCTATGAACATTGTTTATTTTGATTTTGGAGCGTTGATTTTGGGCGTTACAAAAATAAATTGAATTGAATTGAAGTACAAGCTTTGACTTAATTTTAATAGTTTTCCCTTCTCATATACCCTCTCGAAGTTGTATTTGCAGTAATTCCTGCATGTTTCAGTCATCTTTATTCTCTTGTATTCAATTTCCATTAAAACATCTGCTGACTCTACATGATCCTAGTGTTTTTCTTTTTTTAATGAAGATACGAATAATAATTATAACTTACCTGTCAGGTGGGTCGGTGTAGCCCCTCATTTGTCCAGGAGTGTTCCATTGTAGAAAAAGTTTCAGTTGTAGTCATCTGAACACTTTTTTGGGGGAAAAAAATAGATGTTTCAACTAGGGTTGTGTTCAAAAAATCTATATGGCAATATATCATCACGGACTCGATATCGATACGATTGTCGATACTCAGTCACAGTATCGATACTTTTAAACGTTAATTTATTCTAAATTGTCCAGGCGCCCGTTTAGAAGTGAACTCCTGTAGCGGGGGGCGCCGTTTACCGTCCTGCAGGAAAAGCAGGAGCTGCTCAATCTGCCTGAACACAAGCTAATGACTGACATGCAAACGTGGTGGAATAGTACTTTTGATATGCTCGAGCGCTTCTTGGAGCTATTTGTGCCGCTCTTGGCCGAGGTGAGAAGGCCAAGACCTTATAAGAAGCTGATCTTGCCTGTGCAGAAGATGCTGCGGCAGCATGTTCAGACCATGCTAATTGTTTGGCAAGAAACGTGCAGTACTATACTAGAATGTGCTCTATATATTTCTATTTTGATCAGTTGGTTGGATGTATGACATTATTAGAGCATAATTGATTTATAAAGGAGTGCTTTGTGGATAACCATAAAATGTCCTACATTTTCTTATCCAGAGCAAAAAATTAACCATTTGGTAAATTTTTAATACCCTTTTTTCAAAAATCTATCGGAATACATATCGTAATGAGGGAATTATATTGGAATATATGTGTATTGGGATATATATCGTATCGTGACCCCTGTATCGGGATAAGTATTGTATCGTGAGGGTCTATCCAGAACTATACAAAAATCTATTATGAAAATCAAATCCAAGACACTCAACATGTGTCTTGTTTATTCATTATTGTTTAATAGTTAGTTGAACACAGTTGGTGCACAATAGTTAAAATGGTTAAATGTGTCTTGTACAACTTGAGATAGACAAGATTGCAGGCACCAGAAGCAATATGAAAGATAACACAGCAATGTTAAGTGTTGTTATTATTTCCTAAAGTGTCATTGTAGTATCAAGTTTATTCCTTAATATGAAAATTGAGTTTTAAAATTGTCTTATTGTGACAACTCTAGTCTCTTTACATTTTTGTGAATTAATCAGAGAGCGTATTCAGTATAAAGACAGAGGAGACTAAACCAGCAGCGCGGGTAAATCCTCATTCTGATTTGCTCTGTGGTTGCCATGAACTACACAATTGGATTTCCAAATATGGAATTTGGCTCCACATTAGCCTCTATAACTGCTAGCCACAATTGGCTTCAATTGGCTAGATCCAGATAGCATGGCGTCACTTTGTCCACTGACATGTAACCAGGATAGAAATGTAACTACATTAGTATAATTGTAGAAAAAATTCAGTTGTATCATCTGGACTTTGTTTTTAGGAAAAACAAAACGTTTCAACTCTCATCAAAGATCATTTCTCAATCTGCGAATCGAGTCTGGGAATTCAGGTTTCATATCCTCCTCTGTGTAGGCCCTACCCACCGGGCGGGACTTTTTAGACCTCCTGATAAAAGGAGTTTTTGGTTTCACTTGAGACTGCTCTTCTTTTTTTTTTCTAACAGCCCTGTAATGGGCTTTCTACATCCTATTGTAACCTGACTTTCGCTCCCTCCTCACTGAGTACCTGATTAGCATCAGAATGCCCCGAGCGTCTCCTGGTTTTCAAAACACTATTATACACAACCGGAAGGTATCATCTAAAATCATTTTTAGAATAATCTAAAAACAGAGTCCAGATGATGCAACTGAAAATAAAAGCACTGTAAACAACGAATTTGGGGTTTTCAAATAAAAAGATTGTAAAACAACATGTCTGGGTTTACACAATAAAAGCGCTGTAAAACAATGTTTTTGGGTTCCAGTTCTTCACAGTGCCACTACAGGCTACAGTAATGCAGGAGAAGTGCATTGTGTACTACCTTCAAAATACAAGCACTGCAAAATAAAGAATTTGGATTTTTCAAAATACAAGCACTGTAAAACAAAAAAATTGGGTTGTTCAAAATAAAAGCACTGTAAAATAACTCATTTGGGGTTTACACAATAAAAACACTGTAAAATAATGTTTTTGGGGTTCCAGTCCTTCACAGTGCTATTTCAGGCTATTGCAGTAATGCAGTAGAAGTACATTGAGTACTACCTTCAAAATAAAAGCACTGTAAAGCAATACATTGAGGGATTTTTTTTCCAAACTAAAAGCACTGTAAAACAATCAATTTGGGTTGTTCAAAATAAAACCACTGTAAAACAACAAATCTTATCTTATACAGTAAGGCCTATTCAATGAAATATTTGACACTCCTTGTTAAAGGATGTTTATAGAATAAAACCATATGTTCATACATAGGCCTACTTGCTTATATATTAATTTTATATTAGTTTTATTACTTATATTCTAATTGCAATTAGTGGAACACGGTTTGAGTCTAATTTTGAGAACAATACTCTTCAGTGTTTCAAATTATTCAGTAAAGTGACAGAAGCGACATTGCCAATCATGCACCATCAGCCCCTCTGACCACCACCAGTATCGAACAACATACATTTATTATAAATTGTCCAGGCTGCTGTTTAGAAGCAAACTCCTATAGAGGGGAGCGCTGTTTTACCGTCCTGCAGGAAAAACAGGAGCTGCTCAATCTGACGGAACACAAGCTAACGACTGACATGCAAACGAAGTGGAGCAGCAGCCGGCTGTTTGTGTGTTACTCTTGGTGATAGGGAGCTGTGGACATTATAGGACCTTTAAAGCTCTTTGCGCTGCATTGGACCTGTTACTGCGCGATCTTGGCCAGAAGAGACCAGCAGACCCATGTGTTCAGCTTCGAGAGGAACGTCTTTTGGAAAATTTGGAATAAATCCTCACTGTCACATCACATTCACCCACAATCTTTGTCCCAGTCTGCGTAAAACTGACACAGACTGTCAGACCAACACGAGATCCGCACAAACGATCAGACTAAGCAGACCACCGTGCTCTGTTCTCACTCCCTCCGGACCGGAGCATCCCATCGAGCACTCAGGTCCGGTTAAATTGGCACAAGCTCATCTTGAGGACATAGTCCGCATTGTGCAAAACAAATAAAGGTGAATTAAATAAAGAAACAACGCTCCGAGAATGCATTGCAATATTTTATTTTTTTTATTTTTGGAACTCATTGAAAAACGGGAAATCAACCTGTCTTATTGCTCACTTCTTTCATTGCCTGTATATGAGGCCATGACAAACATCTCCCACACAGGTGGTGCTTTTGAACGCCACAGTTCTCACAGTTCAGTCATTGGTTCAAACACTATCACCATATTTGGACTGGCACCATCCCACTCCAGCCTCCAGCGGCCAAATCAAACCTCTTTAGGAGCTATTTACAAAGATAAGGGTGGTGTTTGTTGCCAGATAAAATAACATTAATATAACTTAATCCTATCCATCATTGGTCAAACATCATGCAACTGTAAACAGGATGGGCCTCTTTCTGACAAAGAGCTAGAAATTGAGAGTGATAGGATTATTTTATCAAAGCATTACTCAGTTGAATGAATGTAATGATGGGAATTCACTGATGGAGATTGTATCTAGACTTGTATCCATTAGTGTCAGGTGCATGAATGGCAGCAGTAACTTTCCTCCAGACAAACCCGTGTGGGACTGTGGGGTCTCGTTACAGCCCCACTGCTGTCTGATGTGTTCTCTTTGGTCTAAATCCTTCAAGGCGTTTGGGTGGGGGTCCTCCTCATTATGGTCTGTCCAAACCATCACACCTCATGTCTGCTCCTTCATGTGCAAGTTATAAAGCACTGGAGGTCATAAATGTGGATAGATGCAGCATGTGTGGTTCTGGACTGTGACTGCTTTTTATCATACTTCTACAGTTTACAGAGCGGTTCCATTATTTGCATATCTATTCACACAAGACACAAAACAATTCAGAATTTTAGAAAACATGACTCTGTGATCAAAACTAAAAACACTATCATCACTGCCCAAAGAAAGCTGATAAAGGTCTTATAGAACCACTATCAAACCGTTTCTGTTGGTGTAGGGGCCAAAAAGAGAAAGTTTGTGGTTATTTTATGGTCCATTCACGTTTTATGCCATACTTGAACTTCAACTAAGATCTTAACACATTCCCGATGATTCATTGAAATGTTGTCTCAATATTGTCATCAAGACAACCCAACAAAAATATTTCATTTCTGTCAATATGGCCCACCCCTGCTATAGTCTGACTATCCTCATATTGTGGGTCTGTGTGTGCTCTTGTGTCACTTGGATAAAAAGTGTGCAATCTTTATTAACACAGACTACAGTCTGAACAAAGAGAGTGTTAGAATTGCAGTTTGAGTTTAAATAGTAGATCACTGTCTTTTATGTCCTGCAAAAGGCTTGAAATGGATATTAGGCTGTGGAGTGTTCTCAAGTGGGAAGTATTAAAGATTATGCTGAAGTGTATCGCTAAAGCAACAGTATGTAACTTTTAGCTACAATATAGACTTGAATAAATTGAATAAAGTTTGTTTTTTTGTTGTGTTTTGTTTTTTCAATTGGATGTTTTTACTGCACAGAAAAATATATCAAAACCTGCGTCCTTACTGTGAGCAGGTTTGCTTGCACACTACTTGGAGGTGTAGCCTCTTCCTGCTTGTTTCCATGGAAATGTTGTTCTTTTGGCTATAATATTCCGAAGTATGGCATAAAACATCTATTTGCACGGACAATATTCCTGAAGTATGGTTTTTCATTTTTTATTTCCATGGAATCATACAGGTGATGTCAGGTGGCCTCTAGTGTCAAACAAGAAAACAAAAACTGTCAAGTCCCTGCACCCTGACTATGTTGTGGCAAAAATATAGACCATAGTGATATAATATATATATTGTATTGTCATATAGTCAATTTACTGTAAACTGTACGACATTCAAACTGTTAAAGATATACCGCTCATAAAGTGTTTTCTACTTTATGAGTGGTATATCTTTAACAGCAATTGATTTTCTTGACGAGATTATAGAAGTGAAGACATTTTCTGCTTTTAAAAGGCCTGTGTATCAGATGTGGTCCCTTTGGCTCTTTAAACCTCAATAGCACCAGGCACTTATTCCCAGCACCAGTCTGTAAAACACATTCACTGTGGTAAGATGAATAAAACTTATTTTTATACAGAAGGCTTGATTTAAGCAGAATTTCTGAAAACAGGGCCCTTTACAGTAAAGGCAGCACGCCTGCTCCTAGTTTCGGAGGAATTTCAGAGGAAATGTGTGGTGCACATGTATCACAGACTGTGTAGAAAACATGTGGTCGGCCTGGTGACTTCACAGACTGCATTCACGATACACCGCCATGCGACACTGTCAAAACACTCACCCCGCTTAATACGAGAGAATCATTTCATTCAATTCCGAGTCTGCCACTGGAACTATGATTCTATGAGGTGAGGAACTTTCTAGTCATTTAGTCATGATTTCAACAGACACTATTCACTATTCATTCAAATGTCATATCAATCATATAAACCATTAAAAGAACACTTTTCTAATTGAAGGAATGTCAGATGTCACAGGGGACAAGCTAGCTTTTGTTTGCTCCCCAATGTTTCCCACTGCTGCCAGTAGATGGACCGTTTAAGGAGTTTATTAAGAATGATAGGCTTAGAATCTACTTAATTAAGGGGTTAGAGATAGGGTATTAATTACGCCGGAATCATTCTTATAAGCCATTTGTTCATGATAAATTAGGCCTTCATGCTTTATTACGGCTAATAAAAGTGTAGTTAAAATGAAGTGTTACAGGTTATTTATTATTTAGGACTATCGAGTGTTTAGTGTGATTTCAGACCTTGCCTAGTCACAGTTTAAACCATGTTTAACTCTAATTAAGACCTGATATAGACCAGGATTAGAGCTGGTTGTACACGGAAAGTTGAACAAAAATAAAAACGCAGTACTTTTGTTTTTGCTCCCATTTTTCATGAACTGAAATCAAAGATATGGAACTTTTTCTATAAATCTTTCAAATATGAAACAAACATATAAACAAATTGCATCCCTATAAAATAGTAAAGTGATAAAAGGTGACATCATGTATTTTTTCTTTATTTATGGTCACTATTTCATTTGGTTGGGTGTTCCCTGATGTAACCGTTGTCCAACTCGGCGGTTTCATTGTGTTGCGTGGTGTGCAGAGAAGCTTTGGGAGGATGCGGTTGTTAGCTGTTGTCCTGTGGTGTGGCGTCACTGACACTTGAGTGGAGAGGGCCGAGGAGCCGGTCCAGACGAGTGGGTGCTCTGCTCCGGGCTCCTGTCAGCCCGATGTGAATGTTAATGCTCCCACACCGACCTCATCCCATCACCACGTCACCGCTTGTATCAATGGAAGCTTAAATCTTAAATTCATAAGATTTAATATTAACTATAAGGATAATTCAGGTTTTATTGTGTTGTTATTATTATTATTTTATTTTTTTTGTTAGACGTTTAAGTGCATAAAACATATAGCTATTATCTCCCTTGTTCAAAAGTTATATGGGTAAAGTCGAAACAATGTATGACACTAAAATATGTCCATCCGTTCGGTAGTTTTTCCTTGCTGAGAAGGAGGGTCTAAGGACAGGAGTCACTTGTTGCATTCCTACAGAGTCACAACCTGTTTGGACTTTAAAGATGGAAAAGTCCCTTTTTTGAGCACCACCAGCCCAGTAAACTCCTCTCATTGTATTATCAGGGCGTTCATGCTACAGTTTGAAGTCATCTGTTGCAGTTCCTCCTCCTCTGCTCTGTACTAATACTTTTCCCAGAGCATTTGGGCTGAGTGTAACAGAGCTCCACCTCTCCAACAGGGCAGAGCTGGTACTGTACACACTGTTCATCTGTGGGGGAAAATACTTTCTACTTTTGGGTGACTTTCAATGTGTTTTCGTTCCATTTCCTATTAATAGCAACACATTCAGAAACTCCCTTCTTAAGTGCGTCATCGATTTACCCACAGACGCGGTTCCAGTTTTGTACTTCATTCAATACTTTCAGCCTTTTTTTCCCTCAATGATTTGCTGTTTCCCAATTCAAATTACAATTCCGACTCCAAAAATGGTGTAATAAAACACACTTGTTTCATGTAAATAAGTTTCAAATAATAATGATTTAAAAAGTAATAGTGCAAGTTTGTGTTTTCAGTTTTTTTACAATCAAGCAGACGTAACTGTTTCTGTACCCTCTACACATAGACAAACCTGAAGAACTTTATAATTTTATGAATTTTTGTGCCGTACTCTGACCATCTGTAAATGGAGTATATATTCAGACCAAGTGATTTTCTTTGTAAAGTCTAATTCGGGATCATACAAATGTTAAGATTTCTACAGTTGGCGCCATTGAGAGTCTCCCATTCTGTGATTATGATGGATCTATTTCAAATCTGGACAGGGCCTTGAACATGAGTTAAACTAATGACCAGTAGAGGTTTTGAATACTGAATCATGTACACTGCCCTGATGAAGACTCGTGTAGTCGAAGCACGTGGGCCTTAACCTCAGTACATTTTTGACATTCACCAATCAGACGTGCCTCGGATTCTTTTTTTCCTGTGTTCAACTGTAGCTGCTTTGTCTGCTTTTGTGGATTCGCAGAGCACCTGGTTGGTCTGTTTCCTCTTGGTGAGCCGGTGAGCGCTCCCAACACCTCTTTCCACTGGCTCATGTATTTGGCTTCATTGAACTCTTCTAATAGATGAGCAGATTTGTTTTACTGTAGATTGCTTTGCTTAACAGGCAGATATGTGCCACTGAGCTCTGCCACTGACTCCATGGATCTATGATATGCGCTGGATAAGACACACCCACCCTGTCCTGAAGGAGGTTTAACTAGTGGCCACTTCACAGTACAGCACTTACAGTTTATTTTAATTTAATTTAATTTAATTTAATTTAATTTAATTTAATTTAATTTAATTTAATTTAATTTAATTTAATTTAATTAAATTAATTTAATTTAATTTAATTTAATTTAATTTAATTTAATTTAATTTAATTTAATTTAATTTAATTTAATTTAATTTAATTTAATTTACATAAAACAACGAAAACAAACAGACAAAAAAGAAAGAAAAAGATAAGGCAGAGAGACCAGAGAGAACACAAAATAAGTACAAGATTATAATAGAAAATTAGGTGATGGCATCCAAAGAAAAGAGGGTTTAAAGCATACTAAATCCAAAATAGAAGTCCCATTTTTTCCATTGTTTATTGAATTGTTATGATGTCATCGCAATTCATTTGCAGTTTGTGTTTATTTTTAAGGGATTCTCATTTTTACAAGATGAACTTTAAACATTTTGAAATCCTCAAAGTTTCTAATAAATAGTTGAAGTTTTATCCTAACCTCGCTCTGGGCCCTCGAGCTGACCACGCGGTCACATTTCTGTCATCACACAGCCTCATTGAAGAAAAACACAACATTTTAACATTTGAATGGACGTTGTTGCTGTTGGCTTTCGATTGCATATTTTGCGTCTCTCTCTGGGAGCGCCGTACAGATGCCGGGATCACAGCCGGCTTTCCTGCGCTCTGACGTTGGTCTCATCGTATCAGGTTTAAGTCTGTGTTTTCTTCCATCTTCTCCTGCAGGTCCCGGGTGGGTCGTACCCCGTGGTGGTCAAGATGGGACACGCACACGCCGGGATGGGCAAGGTGAGTTCCAGAAAACACACTGACAAGAGTATGCTATAATATGCTCCGTAGGTGAAATGATGTCATGTTTTTATTGACTTATTTACAAAGGAGTCATTTTCTTGTTGTCACTAGTACTCTTGACCCTAACTCTTGGACTTTTCATTATTCGGATAGGATTTAGTCAATAGACAATACGGTTTTGTGCTGTTTTTGTGTTTGTTGTGCTGCCGGATTTGAAAGTTACAATGCAAAAGTACAAGAAGCCTATCCAAAGTTTGAATGGAAATAAAATAAATATATAAGATATATTTCTTTAATCGAATATCATAGACTTCCCAACTTACAAGTGCAAGAGAAAGTTTCATGCCATCAAATCCATTTTAATATTTCACAAAGACAACATCTATCTGACCGCGTGAAAAAAGGGCAATGGCACCTTTTGGTTAACCACAGTTTTTGGACATGACACCGGTCAGACCCAGGCCTGGTTACCTGCAGGTGGTAGAAAGTCAAGTAGGCTGTAAGAGCTCAGCAATAAGCACATTATGTCACACATTTAAAAAAACCAACAACACGATAATAATGTGTAATGACCGCTCATTCAGGACGACATCCAAAGACCTGCATGCCTCACTGGCCTTAACCCCTAACCCAGTTCAGGGCAGTGTCCATGACCCTTTCCCAAACGGGCCCTTCTCCCTTAAACTGGGTGGTAGTTGTGTGGCCCATTACATTTGGTTTCAAACTACAGCTCCTGAAATAAAGAGCACCATGCCCTCAGTCACATCTGGTGGTGGCAGTGCGATGGTCTGGGGCTTCACTGCTTTTCACTCAAGCTCAGACTCGAGATGTTGTGGTTGGTTCATTTTCAGAAACCCTCTAATATGGCTGCGAAAACAATCCCGAAAATGAAATGACCAAATGACTCCATAGTGATTCAAAAGGATTGCGAGCGTTTGGTTATTGCTGCCAAAGGTGGTAGTTTTAGGTCCAGAGTACAGGGTCAGTAATATAAACTAATTCAAACTGTATTTTACGTTTACTTGCGCTGTCTTTGTGAAACACTAAACGTGATATGACGACCTGAGAGACGTGTGCAGAAAACTGTCAGAAATCAGAAAGCGTGCATCCTCACACATCTCCAGTCTGCGTGGATGGGCTTGGTTTCCTGTTCAGGGGCCCAGACGTGTCTAGGATTTCCCATAAGTCTCGGGGGGTGTGTGAGGGTGACCTGCTTTGACCCTTTAGGACCTCGCAGCGCTTTGAGAATGAATACAAGTCTGCCAGATCTGGTCCTAAGCTGCGCTGTTTGTCTACGGCACAAGCTTGTCATAAAGTCCACGTGTGACGCATTCGGACAAGAGCCATTCAGCAACACGCATCCAGAATACTCAAGGTAGAAGTGAACAATGTGGAAGAGCTTTACGGCTTATTTACTCAAAGATTGGTGGTTCAATTCCCCGGTACAGTGGGTTAATAGTGTCATTCAGTCCTTGGCCGATGACTGATGTTTACTAAAAACTTAAGTCCATTACTCGGCTTTGGTGCGTCACAGGTTTTATGAGTTCACACCTTAAATACAGACGGACATTCATCACACTGCTGTAAAAATACAAGGTGCTCAGTCAGAGTTCATTTGTTTAGAAATGTTGTGACCCATATCGCACTTTGGACTGTGTGAAATCACCAAAGAACCATGGGAGCTGACCAGGGAGTTTAGGGGATTTGAACACTTGTTCCCTTGCTGTGGTACAAAGAAGTCTTCTGCGAACTTGACCGAGTATAGTTTAGACCTGGTTGAGTCCTGGTTCACACCTGGTTTGGTCCTGATTGAGTCCTAGTTTAGTTTTGGGTAGGTCCTAATTCGTACCTGGTTTAGACTTGATTGAGTTTAGTCCCGGTTTAGACCTAGTTTGGACCTGGTTTGAATTTGATTGAATTTAGTCCTTGTTTAGACCTCGTTTAGAACTGATTGAGTCCTGGTTTGGACCTGGTTTAGGCCTGATTGAGACCTATTTTAGGCCAAGTTTGAGCTGATTAAGTCTAGTCCAGGTTTAGACCTGGTTTGGACTTGATTTACTTTAGTCCTGGTTTGGACCTGGTTTAGCCCTGATTGAGTTTAGTCCTAGTTTAGTCCAAGTTTAGAGCTCATTGAGTTTAGTCCTGGTTTAAACCTGGTTTGTACCTGATTGAGTCGTAGTTTAGACCTGGTTTGGACCTAGTTTAGCCCTGATTGAGTTTAGTCCTGGTTTAGACCTGGTTTTGACTTGATTGAGTCTTAGTTTAGTCCTATTTTGGACCTGATTGATTCAAGTCCTGACTGGTTTCGACCTGGATTTGTCCAGGTTTAGACTTGGTGGTGGTCCTGGTTTACCTGTTCAGGGTCATTTCTCAGGTTGTCTTCATTGAGATCACAGATTATAATGGCAGGTTTGGAGCTAGAATAAATGAGGGATATTATACTTCATCCTTAAATCTGTCGAAAGTCCTTTTTAGAGCAGTAATGAATCCTCGCATTAGCTCATGTTTACACTGTCATTGTCATTTGATTTCATCGCCCTTCAAAGTGACATGTGTTTACTCCACCACACGCCACATCAAAGCTGCCCACCCATCTTTTCAAGTTTGATGCACTAAATCTACTTTTATTATCCATGTTCGCTTATTTCAGTCGATTGTGTAATTTTTAAAAGCACTTTTTGGCTTTCTTTGTTCCACCCACTTTGTAATTCATTTAGTTAAATTGGTTTGTCCTGGAAACAGCGCCGAATCTTCAGCAGACCTCACAAGACTTCTCAAAACCTCAGTAAATGACATTAGCTCATTGTCATATAATGGAATTAAACTTTAGGATTACAAAATGAAGACTTGTCTAAATGAAGACTGCACCGTGGGATTGGGTGGAGCATTTATGCACTGGTGTTAAGTGTTACAGATCTAACACCTGTTTTACGCTTTATTTTGTCGTAAAATAAGAAATGAAGATAAACCTACATATCATTAAGTATTTACTATTTACTAAAAATGGCTATAATTAAAATAAATAATTACAAAATATTTACTTCACTGTCAGAATAAATAATGTACTACCAACTATATAAATATTCAGCCAAAACGACACATATTTCCTTCCAGATTAAAGATGACATATTATGTGTCATAACAGTGTTTCCTCAAAGTTGTTGCTCACATCGATCACATGGACAGTAGTTAAGGTTGAGATACACTTTATTGTCCCCGGAGGGAAATTTGTCCTCTGCATTTGACCCGTCCTTCAATGCCGCTGGGGCAACCTGTCAGGACCGCCCGGGGACCATCTCCAGATCTCTGTGCTAGGCTTGGTCAGGACCACCTTCGCTGGAGGATTTTACCTGCTGCATGTTTTGTGTAGTGTAGTCAGAGGCGGTCAAAGTATTGCATTTCGTTACTTGAGTAGAAATACAGATACACCTCGTCAATTATTACTCCAATACAAGTAAAAGTTATTCAGTCAAATGTACTTAATTAATTAAAGTACAAAAGTATATATTTTTTTTAAACAAATAATAATGAAGTGTATTTCGTTCCTATAATTATTATGTAATCGGGCAATATTAGTGATATTTAGTTAAATTAATATGTACTAGACCTTGATTGTATTTCAGTTTACCATATTAAATAGTCAATAATAAACACTGAAATTACAATCCTTTGTATGTGTTAAATAGTGCCCCCCTTATGTCTAGCCCGTTGAAATGTTTCTCTTGATGGTCAAATGCCTTCTGTCAAACCCTGAAACAGCATCGTACGAGGTGAGGCAGGAAAACTCCGGTCTGGGCCTGTTTCCTCACCTTCTGCTTTAGCTCGGCTGCAGTGTGCACAGGTGTTAGCTCCTGAGGCTCGTCTCATTACGCTTTAACGTCACGTGTTTCTGGCCACAGATCAAAGTGGAGAACCAGCAGGACTTCCAGGACATCACGAGCGTCGTGGCTCTGGCCGGGACCTACGCCACCTCCGAGCCCTACGTCCAGTCCAAGTACGACATCCGCATTCAGAAGATCGGCAACAACTACAAGGCCTACATGTGAGTCTGAGTTTGGGAGACAATACTTCTGATGTCCTGGTCAGAATCATTCCAGAGGTGTGGACTTGCTGTTGTGACTCGGACTCTAGTGAGCTTTGAGTCAGTAGTTGTATGACTTGAGACTTTACTGGATTAAGACTTGGGACTCGACTTGGACCTGGAGCCCTGTGACTTGAGACGACTTGATTCATGTTTGAAAACACTGTTGTCTGTGATAGTTTAGATGTGTTTTAAGGGTTTAGTTTGACACCAGCACAAACTGGAACATGTCTATCTTCACTTTTCTTTTTGTGACCAGGACAATTTACTAAAAAGCATCTAAATGGCAAAATTATTCAATTAAACTTAAATTAAACTGTCACTGATCAATAATAGAAAAGCAGGATTCAAAGGAATTTAACAAATGGATAAATGTCCCTGAGCATCCCCTGTCCTTAGACCCTCGTTCTCGGCAAGGACAGGCTGTAGATGGTCCAGCACTGAAACGCTTCCATTTGCTGATAGACTGTGGAGCTAGAACCACTCTGGCTCCACTCAGGGTGGTTCATCTAGAAAGACAGTTCATCCAGGCAGATGAAGAGCATCTGGATCTACAGGTCAGGGCCATGAGATGGGTCGTCTCAGGTGCTGTCGCCACAGGAGCAGCATCAGCAGTGTCTGAAACGGTAGCACTCCCCGAGAGGAGTGGAAAAAGGAGAAAAACATGTGAACTGCAACGAACAGACACAGGTGAAATAGACGATTAAACGTTGTTGATGTAGGAGGAATCAGAGGATAGTGCTCAAGCTGCCATACTTCCCCAGCGTAGTTACTGCGAGGGCAGCGTGGCTGGGAAACTGGAGGTTTTGCTGGATTAGGTCATTTTGTATAAAACGACTTTACTTGACTCCAACTTGTGGGCCATTGACTTGGACTTGAAACCAAAGATGTGTGTGTGTGTGTGTGTGTGTGTGCGTCTATATATAAATGTGTGTATGTACTATGTGTATTTATGTATTCAAAAACACACACACATCTCCCTCTGCACAGCTCCTCCCCCACACATCTATTTAGAAGCCACAGACTGCCACAGCAAGGCCCTGTGGATCTGTCTAATCTTCTCTTTGAGCTCTTTGTGTCATTTCTTGATATTTTGTGTGTGATTTTCAGGAGAACGTCCATCTCCGGAAACTGGAAGGCCAACACGGGTTCGGCCATGTTGGAGCAGATCGCCATGACTGACAGGTGAGCTGACTCATACAAGGACAAGCACAGATGTTGTAGTATGTGCTAGAACAGGGCTATTCAACTTAAGGCCCGGGGGCCAGATCTGGTCCGGCCCGCGACCCATCTTCCTGTTTTCTGGTTTAATTCCTGGTTAGTACAAGTTTAAACCTGGTTTGCTGGTTTTTCTGGCTTAGTCCTTATTTACCTGTTTTGGGCCTGGGATAGACCTGGTTTGATTCTGGGTTAGTTTTGGTTTCGACCTGGTTTGTAGCCTATCCGGCCCAGAGGCCACGTCACCCCGAGAAATCTGGCCCTCAGGAAAATTAAGTTGAATAGCCCTGTGCAAGAAGGACTTAGACTTGTATTTGAACATCAGTGCAAGAGGATTTTTTGTTGTCCTTTTAATTAAAGAGAGAAAACAAATATTGGAAAAGAAATTTGTCGCCAAGTACCACATCATGGCAGTGGCAGTTGAAAACACAGAACCATAAGGCTTTCACGCTTTCAATGCCGGTCTCACGAGACCCACCGGGCCTAACAGGGTTTCCACTCATTTTGAACAGTCTTCACAGCCGACAGAGAATACTGTGCTGGTTTATTGTACATTAATCTGCTCCTTTTTATAGTGAATTGAAGACACATCAGAACCAAAAAGAAGGTAAAAAGAGGAGAAAAACACAAATAAACATTTGTTCAGTGTTGTTTTGTTTTGGTGAAAAATGATGTGCAACTGCAATAAAATAATGTCTTTAGGATTATTATATGAAGTCTACATAGTAAAAAAAAGGCATTTATTATTCATCAGTAACCTCCTCTTCTCCAAACTGATCCAGTATAATCATTTCCCTCATTTGAAATATCAAATATCTGCTCTAAAGCTGGCTCAGCAGTAACATTTTAGTGCCAGACATTTTGCCTGAGATCCATTTGGAAAGAAATCTGTTTTTTTAATATCATTACGTCTTTATGAGGGAAATGAATGTCAGTGGCAGGCAAAGAGTTCATCTTAAAATGCAGACACATCATTAAAAACGGCTCGAAGGCCGGTAGAAAAAGAGCCTTGTTTTTCGAGAAAAATAAGGAAATAACCCAAGTTTTAAATGAACTTTTGTCCGACATGATGGTGAATTGGATCTGTAACTTTTGCTTAACTGAAAATAAAATGATTACACTTGAAGTTGGTGGCCAGACATGGATCGGGAATATGTAGGTTTGTTTCTTTCATGGTTTTGTTGGCTGAAATGTGTATTAAACAGGATGCATTTCCAGTAAAGGCCGGAGCAGTATCTCATCAGGTGTTGCATTGTTGTTGTTGTTGTTGTGTTACAGATACCGGCTGTGGGTGGACTCGTGCGCAGAGATGTTTGGAGGCCTGGACATCTGCGCCGTGAAGGCCGTGCACGGAAAAGACGGCAACGACTACATCATCGAGGTCAGACGGCTGTTACTGATGACATTTACTCACACTCCTCAGAAAAAGGGTTTCAGAATGAGATGACAAAACAAGTAATAAGACTTTTATTATATTAGTTTGTCAAAGTGTTCTTTTATATCAAGGCTTTTACTATTAACATTCAAGAACTTTGACTATACAGGCTGATTCCACTTCTGACTTTTTACCTGGTTAAATAAAGCTCAAATGAAAAAAGAATATCATAATATAATGATAAGCGTTTAGATGAAAATAAAGACAGTATCTTTGTAAATCCGGGTGTTTTTCAATAGTATATTCACTGTAACCAATTGAGAACCAATCCAATGTTTTAACTATAATTTCTAACCTGGATTTAAAAAACAGTGTGTGAAATAAATAATACTACTACTATTACTACTACTGCTAAAACTACCACTACTTCTACTGCTAGGACTGAACAAAGACTATGTTACGTCACTCAGGACTTAACAGGAAAACTATTAAAAATATTCAAATGAAGCCTTCCTCGCTCCTGTTAAAACGTCCCACACAATACAGCTGAATGTCATCTCCTTGGATTCACAGTCGTCCCTGAAACATTCAAATGTAAAATGTCAAACTGTGGGCGTATCTACGGTTGAGGGACGCGCTCGTCTAATCCTTGAAGAGTCTGATTAGTTTTAGACCAAACATCGAGCGAGGACAAAAACACTGACTGGAATAACCTGTGCGTATGACTCAGGAAGAATCTAAAAACAGGTACCAGGAAACATCAGAAGACATTTGCAAGAAATCAGACGCTTTTCAACGCAATTACAGGATGTTATATTGAGTCATGTCTCCAAACTCTAGTTCACAATGTGGACAAGCTATAAAACAGTTCACGGTTGAAACGTCCATCTACAAACAGCACTTTACTCAGTTACATTTTGTTTATACAAAAATGAAAATGTATTTGCTAAGAAACGCCCTCCAAACGTCCATATATGGGCTTGGCAGGACGTGCGATATGAAAGAGACGGAGAAGGTCACAGAGGGAGACTGAAGGAGACTGAAGGAGGGAGTCAGGTGGAGAGCTTCTACTGCTTTTTACAGATTCACATGAACACACCAACTTATTGAAATAGTCAAGGACATTTTCCACAACAAAGAATGTTTTCAGTTAAGAACAGATTGTGTGAATGCCAAAAAACATTCAGATTAGAGAGGCCACTTAGGTTTAAACACACTGGATTTGAACAACTTTGAAATTAAAAACACCAAAATAAAACACAAGCAACTGTCCAATGTTTCTGTAATTAAGAATAAGTCTGCATTATAATTGTTATCAGCCAAAGCTATATTTGATTAGAACATGTTACCAGGTATCTGGGGACACAGAGAGGTCATGCTTATGAAATTTAAATCAAAATCTTACATACGGTTCCTTTAAGTGCAATTTACAACAGCAGCACAGTTGAGGAGAGAGCTGAAGAGGACCAGATGGCATCAGCTCCAGGCTACCTTAAGTCCTGTGCCGTGTGGAGTTGTGGAGCATGTCTTCAACATGAGCCTGAAGCTGAGGGTGGTACTACAGGTCTGGAACACCTGTGTGGTACCAGTGCCCAAGACAGCGCGCCAAAGACCTCAACAGCTTCAGGCCAGTGGCTCTCACGTCCCATCTGATGAAGACACTGGAGCGGCTGGTCCTGGACCACCTCCGCTCCACCGTGTGCTCAGCCATGGATAAGCTGCAGTTTGCATACCGGCCTGGCATCGGAGTGGAGGACGCTGTCATCTCCCTGCTGCACCGCTCTCTCTCTCACCTGGAGAAGCGCTGTGAGGATCCTAGCGCCTTCAACACCATCCAGCCGCTGGTCCTGAGGGACAAGCTGGAGACGGCTGGTGTGGACAACAACCTGGCGGAGTGGACCCTGGACTACCTCTCAAACTGACCCCAGTTTGTGAGAGCCCGGGACTGTGTCTGACACTCGGACTTGCAGTGTGGGGGCAGTGTGGGGGCGCCCCAGGGCACTGTCCTGGCACCCTTTCTCTTCACCCTCTACACTGCAGACCTCAACACTGGACAGCTGTGTCCTGCAGAAGTTCTCTGATGACTCTGCCATCATCGGAAACTCATCATGGGCGACGACGATGCAGAGTACACAGGACTAGCGCAGGACTTTGTGGACTGGTGTCAGCAGAACCACCTCCTCATCAACACGGTTAAGACCAAGGAGATGGTGGTGGACTTCCGCAGACGCCGCTCTGCTGCCCCCTCACCAGTGAACATCCAGGGAAGGGACATTGAGAGAGTGGACTCATACAAGTACCTGGGTGTTCATCTGAACTACAAACTGGACTGGACTCATCACACCGACGCACTGCACAGGAAGAGCCAGAGTCGGCTCTACCTCCTGAGGACCTTCTATGACTCGGTGGTGGCATCAGCCCTCCTGTACGGTGTGGTCTGCTGGAGCAGCAGCATCACATAGAGGGAGAGGAAGAAGCTGGACAAAGTTATCAAGAAGTCCAGCTCCGTCCTGGGCTGTGTTCTGGACTCGGTGCAGGAGGTGGGTGAAAGAAGGGTCCTGGCTAAACTCACATCTATGCTGGACCATGAGTCTCGGCCCATGAGTCTGACCCCCTGCAGGACACTCTGTCCGCTCTGGAGAGCAGCTTCAGTGACAGACTGATCCACCCTCGCTGAAGGAGAGGTTTCGCAGGTGGTGCAATATTTTCTGTCCATATGGCAGCTGTAAATAAGAGTGTTATTATCATTAAGATTATAAGAGTTTTCTTTTTTCTAAGTTATCTGTTTTTATTATTATACTTCTGTGTCTAATCTGTTTCTGTACCTAATCCCTGTTGCAACACTGAAATGTCCCCATTGTGGGACAAATAAAGGTGATCTTATCTTATCTTAATTTTGTCATGGTTGAGGCCCAATGTTCTCTGGTATGATTTAACTGAAGCTAAAATAGCCCTTTTTATGTACAGAAATACTAGCAATGGATACCAGGAGGCGCTCATGTGCCATATGCAGTATTATTTATTTTGAATGGGCATTGATTCCAAAAAGAACTTCCAGATTGGCCATATCTGTGATTTGTCCACTTCTGCACTTTCTGGTGGGGGGCTGCCACCTGCTCCTTCCGTCAAAATGTTGTAAAGTACAAGACTGTAAAGTTGGGTGAGTGGAGGTGCTACTTAAGGGCGGATCTTTATGACTCTGTGGGAGAAAAATGCATTTGGAGAAGTCACATGTCCTTTATAAAATTCTTGATGCATGTTAATTCAATTTTAAAAACTCTTTAGGTGCAGACTTGGACCATTTTGTTGTTTCTAGCTGATATGTTGAAAAAATGAAAAAACAGACACATTATTCATATTTCTAGAAACAAAAGTAGCTCTTATAAAAGACATTAGTGATAAACGGTGACAGTGCAGAAACAGGGGACTTTCCATGAGACATTTGTTGTACTTGGGTTTGCTGTTGTCATTGCTGTCCGGTTCAGATTGGACTGGAGTCTGGTTTATCTGTGAGGAAGCAGGCCTTGTCCAAATATAGGCCTGAACCCTGACATCATGCATACCGCCCTCTATCTGTCCACAAGATGAGCTCAACAGTATTAAAATAACTTGCACTGTAAGTCTGTGCAGACTATCACAGGAAATATCATGGCTGGTCCCTGGAGAAGCCCCGGGCCCGTTTGACAGAGCCGAGTCATGGAGCAGATTGAACCACATGACCAAAAATGTGCTCAAGCGAAAGCAATGCTACTGTGTACTTTCAGTTACATCAAATAATATCAGACTAATAATAGTTAACTAATAAAAACACATGTAAAGTATCTAGTTTACTCAAAGTTGTGTTTTGATTGATTGATTCATGCATGTCTGAATAATCCTGAATTATAAAAGTGGTGAGAAAATGTCGGTTCCTACCTATCCCCTATCCCCTCCCACATTTCTGTACATGGGGTTATTAAATAAAATATTTTTTGTCTGGGCTTTTCAGTTTTACAGTTTTGTACAGGAAGTTAAATTTTTGAATTTCTATTATTAAGTCATTTTAAATCAATATTGTGAACAATGAACAAATTGTGAAATAATGGTGTGCGGACTCAACTTAAAAAAAAAACCATAATATATTTTATATAACTAAATGTTCCAATAAAAATTCAAAGTTTAGTAATATTGCGCTGGCTAAATATTGGCACAAAATTAACCAGTAAAGTGTAAAAGGTTATCGTCTTATCTGTCCCAGTGTCCATTTTTAAAATGTATAGTAAGTTCAATTTTTTCTTTTGTAAATGTTATGTTGTTTCAGTCCAGTCTTTGACTTGCTTTTTGCTGCAGCTAAAAGTACTTTCCACAGGTATCCATCTATTGTTTCCATTATTGGAGTTTTATAGTTTTTCCTTTCGTTTTTTCGATGTTGAAGACAGTCTTCAGTGCCTCGTTAATCTCACCCCAGTATTTATGAACAGCCAGTCCCAAAACACATGATAGTGTGGTACTATTTGGCAGACACGGTTTCTCCAACAGAAGTCATTTTCAAACTGAAGGCACAAGTCTGAGAAGTGAAATGTTTACTCAATTAGTCCTGCCCTAAGAGAGGCATTATAAGAAACTGCTCTGCCTTTGTTTAGCTGCTAATGTCGTTATGGGCTGTTTGACCCTACATTGCTGTGGCTTCAATGCTCAGTTTTTACATTGACTTCATAATAACTTTCGGATGGTAGTCGAAATGTCAAAATAAAAAATACAATAAAAACCATGTCCGGACAGCTACATTTGAAACCTTTTCTAAATGAGAGATTGCACCTACTCCGTTTATTATGTCATTATCCAAAATATCTACCAATGGAATTAAACTATATTTTAGGAGGAAAAGGAAGTGGTGGAAAATAACAAAAGTACACAAGTTAAAGTATTGGCTGAAGTTACTTTCACAACATTTGAGAGCCGGTATCTGTGCTTTCTACTTACATTTTTTTAACTGAACTTAAAGATAAAAGTATTTTTCCTTGTGGTTTTAGACCGGTGGAAATGTTTGGCAAAAATGCTTTGGGCAAACAAACAATCAAGACAATTCTTTATCAAGCTCAAATTTGATGCTTTAATCATTCTCAACATCTATGAATTACTTAGACCTTTTACTCTTAAAGTACATCTTTAAGAGTTCATAGACAGGATGTAAACAGACTATTTCGGAAAACCAATCCCCGAAAAGCTGCTGGACCAGACAGTGTTTCTTCCGCCACCGTAAGACACTGTGCAGGAGAACTGACCTCCGTCTTCACCGACATTTTTAACACCTCCCTGGAGTCATGTCATGTCCCAGCCTGCTTCAAGTCGTCCATCATTGTTCCTGTCCCCAAGAATCCCCGGATGACTGGACTTAATGACTACAGGCCTGTGGTGCTGACGTCTGTAGTCATGAAGTCATTTGAACGCCTGTTTTTGCCTCACCTCAAGTCCCTCACCTCCTCCCTGCTGGACCCCCTGCAGTTCGCCTACAGAGCCAACAGGTCTGTAGACGACGCCATCAATCTGGCACTCCACTTCATCTTGCAGCATCTGGACTCCCCGGGAACCTACACCAGGATCCTGTTTGTGGACTTCAGCTCTGCATTCAACACCATCCTCCCTGCTCTGCTCCAGGACAAACTCTCCCAGCTCAACGTGCTTGACTCCACCTGCAGGTGGATCACTGACTTCCGGACGGATCGGAGGCAGTGCGTGCGGCTGGGGAAGAATGTCTCAGACTCTCGAACTATCAGCACAGGAGCTCCACAGGGCTGTGTACTTTCTCTTTCTGCTCTTCTCCCTGTACACAAACTGCTGCACCTCCAGCCATGACTCCGTAAAACTGATCAAGTTTGCGGACGACACCACCCTCATCGGGCTCATCTCGGACGGGGATGAGTCTGTCTACAGGAGGGTGGCGGTAACAACCTGGAGTTCAAGGCCCAGAAGACAGTGGAGATTATCGTGGATTAAAGAAAGTCACAGCCCCCAGCCCCCCTCTCCATGACAGACTCCCCCATCCCCAACGTGGACTCCTTCCGCTTCCTCTGCACCACCATCACACAGGACCTCAAGTGGGAACGCTCCATCAGCTCCCTCATCAAGAAGGCCCAGCAGAGGATGTACTTCCTGCGGCAGCTGAGGAAAGCCAAGCTGCAAGTGCAGATGATGGTGCAGTTCTACACGGCCATCATTGAGTCCATCCTCACCTCCTCCATCACCGTGTGGTACGCTGGAGCCCCAGCCAGGCACAAACAGAGACTACAGCGCATTGTGCGTTCTGCTGAGAAGGTGATCGGCTGCAGACTTCCATCTCTGCAGGACCTGTACGTCTCCAGGGCTCTGGGACGAGCAGGTCGGATCACAGCTGACCCTTCTCAGCCTGGACACGGACTTTGAACCACTGTCCTCAGGCAGGAGGCTACGGTCCAGAGCAGAATGTCCCGCTAGTAGAATAGTTTCTTTCCCTCTGCCGTTGGACTGATGAACACTTCTTAAACACCTGCCACTTCAACTACAATTTAATCAATCACTCACTGTACTGTTCACTTTCTGCTCTACATCTGTAAATTTAACTGTACATATGTGTACATAGTAAGCCTATTTTTATTTTTATCCTAAAGTAAAATTAAATAATTTTTCTTTAATACATGCCCTTTATGATGTTTTTATTATGGTGCACCGTTGTACCACCATAGCAAGGTCCTATGTTTGTGAATTTTGTTCATTGACAATGGCAATAAACCTTTTTTGATTTTCTGATTCTGATCTTTAAATGTATACTTTAATACTTTGACTTCAGTAGATTTTTTTATAGGATACTTTTACTATAATTCCACAATTCAAATTGTACTTGAAATAAGGGTCAAAGGACACAGCCACAGTAGCAACGATTGACCACCCACCATTCGCCGAGTGGGTGAAGAGGACCTTCCCTCTGTCCGTCTCTAACAGTTGTAACGCTGAGACTAAAACGTGACAGGAAGACGCTGTGGTTTGGTCACAGTAGGGACTGTTTTTGTTCCAGACAGAACAGAAGCTGCTCCTCCCTAATGACAAGCCGTACACTGCTGTGGGCACTTCATTATCACAACACAACTATTACCAGAAAATGTTGCCAGATTTGGACAACTCTACAACAGACAATGTTTAACAAATGACACAAGCTAACCTGATATGCTCAAATCGTATTCATACCAAACACAGGCAAGAAGGAGGACGTTCGGTGAAATAGGACGGTGTAATTATTCATCCGACTTGAAATAACAAAATAATATCTTTGGCCTCTTATCATAACATGGACTGGGAAGGGAGTAGAGAAGAATATCTGGAGTTTGAGAGGCATTTCGTGACCATTTATGAAATTCTGCAAAGGCCAAAGTGCAGCAATGAACCCTTAATATTGACTAATAGAAGACAGAAAGGTCACAAACATAAAGTGACATATTGGACATTTTTAGAGGCGGTAAAATGAGTTGGAAAACATTGTCTTTGGTCATTTCATTGGCAAGTGACTCAGGGTCGAGTATCCAAATATGAGGACTTCACATCCAGTCAGTGAAAGGTATAGAACGGTCAAAACAGTGACTTAAAGACGCACTATGAATCATCATCTGCTTGTCTCCACGAAGAGGTTATAGATACGCCATCAAACTTTTCTGTTGCTGTTTTCGCTATTACACTGTTGGTGTTGCATAACCAGAAAAGTTACATAGTGCACCTTTAAATACACACATAATCTTATTCTCCGTCTACGTTTCTGTTGGCATTGGATGATAGTTTACAGGAGAGGTAAAACTCAACAGACGTTATATCAAACTGATTTGATTTAAAGCCGCTGTACCTGATTTATTTAGCTTCATTATAAACTTATTGCTGCGGCCAAATGTGTTTCTCACTTTCCTAATGCTTTCATATCATACTAATTAGTTTATAAGACCTTTTCTTTTCTTTCAATACAGAAAGTGACCTGAAGGCAAATAACTAAATAAAAAGAACACAAGTAGCACTAAACATTGAAAGACCAAGCCACATTTAAATGAAAATAAAGAGTCCCACTTGTCTGATGTCTGTTACTATGTCAGTCCAGTCTTTGATTGTTGGTTTGTGTCAGCCATTTCTCTGTGATAGACTTTGTTCCTGCCGCCAAAAGTACGCTCCAAAGGTATCCATTTATTGTGTCCATGGCAGGAGTTTTGAGGCCCAGATACATAGTTCTTAAATTGAGAGGGGTGGCAATTCAGTCCAATATTTTTGAGCAACAGGACACTCCCAAAACACGTGATAGTGGTTTGCCTCCTGGCTGCTACGGTGTCCTGGCTGCTACAGTGTGCTAACAAACATTAGCATGCTAACAGTTCCTTCCAGCTTCACAGAGAATAAAACGTTCTAATTAGAGGTAGACAGTCATTCTGACCCTATTAGCTGCTTTTACAATATATTTGTGCAGAGGCAAAACTGATTTTGCTTTAGATGTAAAAAAAAATAAAAAATAAAAATAAAGTACAGCCCCTTTAAGGCTGCACAATTAACTGCAGTTAAATCAAAATGACAGGCAAGCAATTAAAAAGGCCTACATTAAGAGTTGGACTTTGTGTAATTTATTTTGGCCACCAGGAATTCCCATCAACAATGAATGCTGTCAGTCATAGTTGTTTGTGCTTATTACGCTGAGTTATGGTGCATGGTGCAAAAAGAGCCTGCTCTACCCTAATACATTGCAGTAAATGTAGATTTAATTCTAATAAATCAGCAGGGAGGATCTCTGAACTGCCACAAAGTCCTGTTTGAAGTCAGGCCTGGTTTTGGGCTGCTGTATGTCCCATGTGGGCATGACTCAACTGGTCAAAACCGAGAACCACACCCCACTCACGACTGCACACAGGGCAAGGAACATGCTACCAGACTGAAACGTCCAATGGGGAAAGAAAAATGCAACAAGACAAATAGACTGGGTTGTAAAATGATTGTAATTAGCAGGATTTTGGAAGTTCTGTGCATTCTTCAAGGGCTTAAGTGTGCGGTTTGATTTACTTCCATACAAAATAACAAAGCTAACATGCAGGCAAGAAGCCTCAAGATGTTTTGATACAAAGTGTAGAGTGAACGTTTTAACATTTTAGATCACAAAGACAAATGTGAGATGTCATTAATAATAGGTAGAAAATGATGCAATGAATCAAAGAATGTATCTTACTTTGAGTCAGATAGTGGTTTCATTTTGCATTCTGGAGCAGTTACATTCTTCTGGAGGAAAGTCACCTGCAATGATTCCATGGAAATAGAACGTTAAAACCACACTTCAGAACATTCTCCAATGAGATAGATACATGTTATGGCTTACTGTGGAATACTGTAGAAGATGGAATCATTTTTCATGTTATACTTTTACTTAATCACTAATTTAATCCTTTTTACCCTTCTATCAGTACTTTGACTCAAGTCATACGTTTGCGTTCTTCTTCCAACCACTGATCTAATGTCATACACTTACAGTCTACTCAAATAATCCAACTGTTACAGGCAAAATACTGAATAAATATTCATCATACACTGCTAATGTAACGTGGACATTTCCTTGTCTAGAGAACCTCCTCTTCCTTGAGTGCCAGTGGTGTATCTCAGGATACACCACTGGAGCATGGGAACAGCATGGGAACAGCTCTTGAAGTCCGAGTGGTGCGAGTGCATCCGGTCATAAATAGCGTTTAAAGGCAGTGAAGTGGCTGGGTCCTCACTCACATCAGTGGGAACATGCTGGAACTGTCTGCTCTGCTCTGAGAAAGACTCTCCTCTTCACCTTTGGACCAGCACCACAGGCCTCTCTTTCTATACAACCACTTTTGTCACAGCATGAGCGATGGGGCCATCTTGTGGACAAATTGTACTTCATTTTCCTCTTGCCCCTGTCAGAATGTCAGAATCAGAAAGGTTTATTGCCATTGCCAATGAACAGAATTCACAAACATTGGAACTTGCTTTGGTGATTCAGTGCAACATAAAACTGCACAATGATAAAACAAACATATATGAAATCAAAAGAAACTTACTATAGCATCAAAATAAAAATAGGCTTACTATGTACACAGTTTTTACAGAATGTGTTACCTCAAATGTCTCATCTATAGGTTATAGATTATATAGACATTATACAATTATGTTACAGACATTTTAACTGTTGGAAAATGCGAATAACTTGATGTAAAATGATTAATTACTAGAATAATAAAACCCCATTTTCACATTGTATAAAAGACACACAACCGATTTTTTCATGGGTAGTTATCACTTTGATTATTTACATATTAATGTATTTGTTCATGGTGCCAATAATTGAGAATAACTGTTTATTGGAATGTTTCTTATCAAATGAATAGGACTTGAATTTAACAACAGAACATTTCGGCTAAATCCTTCCATCCCTGTCACGAACAACAAGGACACCTTTCCTTTCTGCTGCTGAAACTCTCGGACTCCTCATAACACACTTGTTTTTCTGTGTGTGTGTGTGTGTGTGTGTGTGTGTGTGCATATAGGTGATGGACAGCTCCATGCCTCTGATTGGTGAACACGTGGAGGAAGACAAACAGCTCATCACTGAACTGGTCCTCCACAAGATGGCGCTGACACTTCTGGGAGTGTCTCTACCACAGCCCTCTGTTGTCAAGGTTCAGACTCCAAATCCATTTCAATATCAGCTATCTGTATCTCGATGTACTAAATCACCTTTAGTATTGTTTTTGATCTGCAGTTAGCATACAGAGTGTCAGTGTAGAGCGCTTTCACCTTTTAAGGATAATTCTTAGCAAAACAAAATATTGATTGGCCACATCAGTTGTCAGGCCATGTCTGATTGGCTGAGAACTGAAAATGAGCATTTGATGCTTTTTTCTCAGTTTTCTCTCACATGTGTGCCACCTGGTTGTGAAAACATCCATCCATATTCTTCCGCTTACCATGTCGCTGGGGCAACAGCCTCCCAGGGACTCCAAGAAGGCCGGGTACTCTGCACTGCTGTTCGGCCGACACAACAGTGAGAGACCTCCCCAACCCGAAGGCGTAGGGACCCTCTCGTTCATTGGGGTGAACTCCAACACGTGGCGGCTGAGCTGAGGGGCTATAAGCAAGCCCACACCAGCCCGCCGCCTCTCCCTTTCTCGAGGAGATGGGTTTCAGACGTTCCATGTCTCCAGAACCAGTTTCTGTGTGTGGAGATCTAGTCATTGAGCCCGGTGTCGCCTGCTGCCCAGCTCTCGCTGCACCGGCCCCTTACGGATCCTCCCACAGGAGGTGGGTCCAAGGGAGGACGGCCCCACGTCGCTCCTTCGGGCTGTGCCCGACCGGGCCCCATAGGAAAAGCCCGGCCACCAGACACTCGCCATTGAGCACCCATGATGTAACTAGCCTTGGTTTTGTATTCATCATAAAGTGGCTTCTGAACTGCTCTTGGTCTGACCCAACTCCGAGGACCTGTTTACCTTGTGTGACCCTACCAGGGCCATAAAGCCCCCCACAACATAGCTCATAGGCTCATTGTCACTGATGCAAACAATACAAATAAAAAGGTTTAAATTGACCTTTTGTTAATAAACTGTCCTGATTTAGAGGAGCCTGCTTTAAGTGGCTTACACTGGATAAAGAAACAAGTTGTGAATTATTCTAACACTCCAAAAGTGCACCAAATGATTGGAAATGTGGTTTGTTATATTAAACACCCAGAAGAGGGGGGTCTCTGCTGGCCACCTCGTGGCTTTTTCAAAATCCTATGGTGCCCCTCACTATGGCAAAGTTAAATTCATCTGAATGATTCATTGTATTGACCACCCCTTCTTTAGAGTATAATTATATGACTCATTTCAGTTTTTATTTTGTGAAAAAGCAGTACTTGCATCTATCATTCTACTTCTACAAATATACTAGCAATATTTATATTCATTATCACCATAATTACTTGTTGTCATGTAATGATTTGAAGAGAAAATTCCTGCCATCTTCTTACTGTCTATTATTTCTGTGTCCTCAGGCCACACAGCCAAGAAGAGGTAAAACTGTACTTTAAATCTAGATCTCAAATCCGGCCAGAGGAATCTGTATTCTAATGTGTATGTTCATGTTTGTGTCTGCAGGAGGACACCGCTCAGCCTCAGCCTCTCCCTCTCAGTCCGCTCAGGGTTCTCCGCAGAGGGCCCGCTCAGCCAACACTTCCCCCAGCCAGGCCTTCCAACCCGGGCCCATTCCTGCCGTGCCAGGGCCTGGAGCTCAGAAGCAGTCCCCACAGCTCAAGTCAGTCCCATGCATTTACTGCCGTAGTACAAGACGAGAATAGTTTGCGTTCACAAGATATCCCAACATTCTGGAATCCCTTTAGTTCAAATTAAGCTGGAGACAGGAACATCTATGGTTTGGTGTTTAACTGTCAGATTGCAGATTTGTTGACCTTATTTACGGTCCACATCTCTGTAATTACTGGGTCTAGCCACAGGAAGCAAACATGGACGCAAAAGTTACATTATTTTCCCAAAAACGTGATAGTTGTCAGTTGAAAGCGCCAAAGAATACGATTATTGCTGCGTTCATGTGGTCCTCGGTAACTCGGGGGGGAAAAAACACCTGCTGTGAGGAGACAGGTCGAAAATCAGCTGATTTGTTCATTTGTCTTCAATATTTGAGCTCTTTGACTGAGCGTCGCCGCATTTAGGGGTTTCCTGCCAGTTGTCCATAGACAGGGGCAACATGTTAATGCTAAAAGATCCGACTCTACTGTTTACTAAAGATTTAACGTTAGCTAGCTAAGTAAAAAAGTAAGTTAACGTTTAGCTTTGGAAATAGCTAACAACAAAAACGCTTTAAATGTAGTATTATTATATATTTTAACGTTTATATTTATATTATTCATTCTAAAACTATTCAGGAAAGTGTTTTTTTTTTAACCTGTAAATGTGATTTTTATCTGTATCTGTATCAATATGAAACGAGTATCTATCTTTTTTGGTATCGATTAGTATCAGATTTGTGATACTTTTGACCGCCCTACTTTGTCTTGTCCACAGTAAATCCCAGTCGCTGACCAACACACTGTCCGAGACACTTAAGGGAAACCCCACAGACGACGAGGCCAAAGCCGAGACCATCCGCAGCCTGCGCCAGTCCTTCGCCAGCCTCTTCTCAGACTGAACCACATCAGCAACTACACAACAGCGCCCCCTACAGCCAGGCCTCGTAATATCTTATTGGGTTCTTCTTTGAGATCTGAGAAATAGGTACACGTGCATTGAAACATGCCGTTATCCACTTCTAAATCTAAAATGTCTTAGTTTATAAAGAAGACAAAATTGCACTGATAAACATCGAAAGCCTCTTCTCAGTTACGAACCCTTGACCTCTGTACGACCCGCACTTCCTCCTTCTGCCACCAGGGGGGAGTTTGCTTCCAGCGCCCAGCCTCAACTTCCAACCGACATGTTGCGTGTCTTCTTCCCGATCGAATATTATAGGTGTATGTATTATGTTATCGTTAATATCGGTTTATTCTGTTTTTGTATTCATGATTCTTTTGCGGGAGAAGCCGCCGGACTGATTATTACACCGACTATTTATTGTTTTATCAATGTCGAGATTATTGAGTCAACCTTTTCTGTTACTGACACACGTTTATTGGAGAGACCGCTTGAGGGCTGACACAAGTTACACAATTAATCGCACCCAAACGACTATTGGAATGAATTGAATAATAGTTATCTGGTCCAAAACATGTCACGTGCTGAGAGAAGATGTTTTATGGATCTGACAAAGCAGGAATTACATCAGAATGAATCAGGGATATGTTAAGAGAAATTCTGTAAAAATCTACTCTCACATGCGATTAATCAGAAGAAAAATCACTAGATTAAACAGATCAGTGAAATAATTGTTGGTTGCAAATGCAAAACTTAAGATCAGAAAAACACAAAAACAAACAATCACATTATCACATCAGTTTTTTTAATAATTTACAAGTTGAAATGTACAATGTAATTTAAAAATATATATTTTTATTTCTTTGTCTCTTATTCTCTTTATGAAGCCCACTAAACAAAAGCTTCTAAAACATTAGAAGGTTTACACACAACAAACGTTGGACTAAACCTGGGACTAGACCAGGACTAAACCAAGTCTACTTCAAGACTCGGGCTGCACGATATTGAAAAGACTGTGATATGATTGTTAATTACAGCAATATCAATAGTAATCCCTCATTCGTCCAGAAGTGGCCCATAGTAGAGAGCGTTTCAAATGTAGTGGTCTGGACTGTGTTTTCCAATCCAAGACGTCTCCACTTCCATCCCAAAGTCATTTTCAATCTACAGAGCTGCTCTGAGCGACGACTTGTGTCTGACGGAGGACTTTGGCGTTATTACAATATATATATCGTTTGTTGTGATGTCGATTATTGCGTCAGAACATTATTGCGACATACTTTTCTCCAGCTCGACTCAAGACTAAAGCGGAATCAAACCAGGACGACATAAAACGACTTCTGCTTTAGCGTTTTCTTAATGGCACTCAATAAACATAGCAGTCTTAAAGCTTATTTTGTAAATTAATAATTCAAGTTTTTTTTTTTTTTTTACTTTTCTAAGTAAAATTATGACTCAAATCAGCCTTTTTTTTTCTCTCTCTCTCTTTAGCCTTATTTATAATACAGATTATTTCAATTCAACTGCCATCTTTAAAGCACTTTTTCATTTACTATTTATTTTTGAAACATAAAACAACAAAAACCTATGTAATAGCAAGAATTTTAAATGTTTTTATATTGTCGTTATATTGCTTTGAACGTGGTCAAAGTTCCCACGGTTAAGCCAAAAGGCTGTATCTCCAGGACAAAAGATGACACTGTATTCATTAGTTAAAGGAGCAATATGTAACTTTTCCTGCAGGGAGGTTCTGCCCCCGTCTTGCCTCCACGGAGATGTTCTGACTTTGCTTGGAATTTTCCACAGGTATGGCATTAGACTAGTATCCATCTTGCAGAAGTTTTACAAGCTCAAAAACAGGTGGCATCATTTGTCTAATAATAATAATAATAATAATAATAATAATAATAATAATAATAATAATAATAATAATAATAATAATAATAATAATAATAATAATGGCAATAATGATCATAATAATAATAATGATGATGATAATAATAATAATAATAATAATAATAACTAATATAATAAACATAATATAATAATAGATGGCAATAATGATCATAATAATAATATATGATACAATAATATATATGATGATAATAATATGCCATTTGCTGTAATAAGTTGCATTCTGTGGAACATTCCAAGAAAAGGAATAACATCATGGAGACAAGCTTGGGGCAGATGCTCACCCAGAAAAGTTTGGAAGTTTTTGTTTTCCATTTCAAGTATTCCTTAGTAATCGTATAGACTCTTTAAAATGCCATATTATCCGAATGTTCAAAATTCTGGAATGGAGGCGAAATGACTTCAGATTTCATTAATTAAGTCATCTAAAGGAGTCAATATATGACTTAGTTTGGTTTTAAATGAGAAAAGAATGAAAAAAATCATAATTCTAACGTCAGAGTTGTATTTGAGTTCCATAAAAAGTATCGTTTGTGGTAAAAGTATGTAATATAGCTGTAGATAAAATGAAAAATGAATGTGCGGCCAACATTTCTGCCATTGTTTCTCCAGTAACACCTGAAAACCATGCATCGGCCATATGACCACCTTGATGTGGCATAGTTTGGGATATTCCGAGCTCAATCCCAGCTCCTCCGCTGAAATCACATCATCTTCCACTTCCCTTTCGTCTCCGTTCCAGAATTTTAGAATGTTTCCGTTTACAAACCTTTAAAGGGTCTAAACACATTCACTGTCACGCTCTCTAGTCCGTCGGCTTTGGCATCAACATTATATTGCGATGTATTTAGTGCGTGTGTTGACTGGTGAGTGGGTTGTTCATTAAACGTGGGTCCAAATCAGTACTAGTTTAGTCCTTCTAGTCATAGTTTAGGTGTGTTTTAGTATCTCGTGATAGTAGCATCCGACCCTGACTGAAGGTGTCCACGGTGCTTTGGAAGTGCATGCAGACCTTTAGTGAACATTGTACATACAGTAACGGTCCACGCAGAGAACAATCCTGTCATTTCTTGTTGCTAGGCGCAGTTTAAGTTTTGTAAATACAGTACATTGGAGAAGTACTTTATTGCCGGTGCATTCATATTTTACTGTGCCAGTGGAAATACCATACACGTGTTTCTTAAAGGTGCACTGCGTAGCTTTTCTGGTGGAGGCTGCCTCACCTGCCTGTCTCCATGGAGATACTGTAAGTTCAACACTGTCGAACACGTAGAAAGGCAAATCGACGGCATCGCCGTGGAGATGAGTAGGAGACGGTCACTCCACAAGTTACAGTGAGGAAAATAAGTACTAATAAAATACTTATTTGCGGTAGTAACATGCAATCAATTATTTCAAAATCCTACAATGGCTCACAGGGGAAACGCACCACCGATGACTGTTTAGGACCCTCCAGCATTTCTTAGTCGGAGAAGTTGCAAAATCGCCGGGGTTCAAATAAATGTCATCCGTCATTCGTGCAGGAGAGTTCCACCGTAGAAAAAGATTCGGTGGTAGTCGGGTGTTCCAAGACTTTCCTCACTGCGAGCGCTGCCGTTGTGTTCAAGTGCCCTCTTGGATGGAGTTTGTTGTTTCTGTCTCAGTCAGAAGGAACATGGAGCCATCGCATGCCACTACAACCACACCCGCCCTGGGGCAGGCTGATGGAGTCATGGCACTCACTCACTGAGGCGTCTTGCCTTTCATTCTGCCCCCTGCTGGTCTCAGTATGTGACTGCTGCCACTGCGGCGTCATGGATTTGATTCTCGGCCTCGCTTGCTGAATGTCTGCCCTCTCTCTTCTCATCTCACACTACAGCTGTCCTGTCTAATAAAGCTTTTAAGACAGATTTTCTTTTTGGGGGGAGTGAGTGAGTGATTTGGGGTGGTCAGAGGATTGTCAGCCTCGCTTGAATCCGTCTCACCGTCACAGAGTACGTGAATTAATAATGCTCAGAATTTTAATTCTTTTTGATTTTGGGCTTCTGGAAACGCGCTGGAGGAGAGATGAATGCATCATCATTATGATTATGATCATGATTATTGACTTAGAGCAGGGCTCCTCTCTGTATCTTCAAAGACATTTTGCAGCCCCTCACAGACCTCCTTTGACACACACAAATTGATAACTCCGCCATTATAAAGGCGTTCAGCCTCACGCTGTGAAAGCCTCTTGTGTCGGCTTGTGTCGTTCAGAAGGATCATTGTTAGATGTTTGCTGAAATCGCATGAGCTGTTTAAACTTGATTGTACATGTGGATGTATAAATTACTGAGAGAGAATAAGTAAGACGTGCCCCTTTTTGCAATAATGTGAATTATAAATGTTATTTAAAAGTAGCTCTTTTTTATGTATGTTTGAATTGACTTATTTTTGTGCTAAAGCTGTTAGCCTGTGAGAGTGCTCCGTGGCAACCACACAAACCATCACTTCTGGAAAAAGTGGGTCTATACTTGAAACGCAACAGTGAACATGGACACCTGGCTCCACATATAAAATGACGTGGGAAAGGAAATCATTTTTCCACAAATCAGCCAAATCGTTCCCATTATGAACGGAGGCTCTGCCGCACCACGCCGCGCTGGCTGTTAGCTCACTGGAAGCGACACTATGGCTCCCGTTTTAGGTCCCGTTCAGAGTCCAAAATCAGTCAAACCTGACCGATCATGATTAGGATGTCAACGGTCAGTAATATTTTCATGGAGACAAGCAAATGGCAGACCACTCACTAGACAAGTGACAGTGCACAGCCCACCCACTCCCACTGCACCTTTAAGACCTGATGGTTTGTCAGAGAAAGCCACACCACATCAGAACACTTTCTCAGCCATTTTAACCCTTGTCACTGTGTCAGAATGGACCAAAACCATTTCAATATGTGTTAAAACCGGTTTGTCGATTCTCTGTCAGATCCGGTTGTTAATCCTGCAGTGCGATAAGCCATATTTTGAGTCTCGCCGATGCGCCGCGCAGCGACAGCCGAGACGGTCCATTCTTCCATTGCTGTCTACACTATTTTAATGTTCCACGTTTCCACTGTTCTCCAAATGCCAGTTATTTTCACACATGACAAAAAAAAAAAAAAAAAAAACTGCCCATATTTTTGCAATCATTAATTTGGCATTATTCCACCGTTTCCTTGAGTATGTTTAGCTGAGATGTCAAATAACACACTCGGATGTCAGTCTGCCGGATGCAGATATTTGTTGCAAGAATACTTGTCATGAATTGAAAGAGCGAAATTGTGAGCTTCTTTGGTGACGAGAGTTGAGCTGCAGACCTTTCGTAACTACCTCAAGTTCAGCAGTGCTCTGACGAGAAGGCTTGATCAACAGGACAGACATTTAGCATTGGATATCACAGTTATTTTAGAACATTTTAGAACCCTACGCCTTTTGAAGAACCAAGTACAGGGATGTGGGCGGGGATAGGGGAGAGGTGAAAACAGGAAACTTTAGGATTCAGCATTCTAAAGGGGACGTCCTCATCATCAGTTTGCTCATGGTGATCGATTCCTGCGTGTTTGAGTTAATCCTGCCTTGTCCTGCAACTGAGGCTCGAGTGCTCAGAAAAGTTCTCACCTCCCCCCTATCCCCGCCCACATCCCTGTACTGAGTTGGGACGAGTGGTTACATGTAGTCTCTTTTCAAAAATCCGCCTCTGGAGCAAAAGGAGTGAGTTTGTCTAATCTAATGTTTCATTCAATCGATCAAGTCTGGTTTTGTCATTTATGGAGCACGCAATATTTTAGAGGCGCTTCCAGTGTGTCCTAAGCTTATTTCACTAAATCTATGAATTATATTTCACCTGGCTATGTGTATTTGTTAGGGAGCAAGATAATAATAATAATAATAATAATAGTAATAATAGTAATAATAGTAATAATAGTAATAATAATAATAATAATAATAATAATAATAGTAATAATAATAATAATAATAATTGCTCTCAAAGCGCTACACACACACTGAAATTAATTTTAAAAAGGCAATACCATTAAAGGTAAGTGAGGTCACTTTAACAACAGCCACACAGTGGTGGAAACTTAAGTACAGATACATGCCACTTTTACTTAAGTACATTTTACTGAGGATACTGTTTATTATTTTTTACTTTTTGCATGTTGGTGATGACATCCTGCCGAAAGGTTTTGAGTTAAAGTCCCATCTCTGAGCAAACAAATATATGTACAAATACAAATTATTAGAAAAATTGAGAAATTGATTGGGTCATACCAACACACATGACATATCAATAATAGAATTCAGTCCAACAGTAGAGACGTATTGTTTCTATGGGAATGACCAGTGTTTCCTCTTTGTACTTTGTCTTTATATTGATGGAAAAATGCGTCCCAAACTGCCTGGAGCGTGTGGGTTTTGTCACACGCAGGAATCCGGACGTTCCAACGGCTTTCACGTGACTTCACACAGACGTAGAACTGGCAAAGACGTTCATCGACTTAAGCACTAAAACACAATCATAAACATTAAGGGCAGCACCGTTACTAAATGCTAATCATTGGTTAGCATTGGATGCATAAGTCGCTACAACAAACACACGCTGCACTTTTATACAATGTCATTTGTTGTATAAACGTCAGCGCCACAGCTGAGGGTGAAGATCAGGAGCTGACACGTGTTTCCATCAGGACTGGAAACAATTCTTTATCAACATTTCCACTTTTAACATTTGTTTTAAACAGGCTCTTCAAAATGTAAACATGTTTAGTGCAACTTCTACTTTTTACTTGAGTATTTATTTCTTTTTTTGCTCATGTATCTGTACGTTTACTTAAGTAACCAAACAGTACTTCTTCCACCACTGCAGATACTGCAAGGAAAACCTCCTGAAATGTGTGTTTTTTTCTGTTTTTCTGAATGGAAAGTTGATCATTGCACGTTGATTTGTCCAGTGTCTCCTTTAGCCGAGTGGTGGGTGTTGTTGTGACGTGTTTTCAGTGTAAAACATGCTTTCTGTTCAGTGTGGCATGGACCCCTCCTGTGTGCCTCAGGCGTGTAAAAGTCATGTTCTCTCTGTGGCGTCTGGCTGCTTCGCTGTCACGCATTTCTGTGTTCTCACTTTGAAGGGATCATCTTTTATTTGATGTACTTAATTCTGTCTGAAAATCAGGATATCTGTTAATAAAGGTTTTATTGAAATGTTAATGTGTTCATTGTTTCCTTAAATGTACTGCAATAAACTGGCCTCATTTATCAACCAGGTGCTAAACAGAGTATAGACTGAAAAAAGCAGGTACTATTTGTGGGCGTGTCGCATGTGTATTATTCCTTCTGCTGTTGAAATCCATTCAACATTTATGTTTACTACAGCTACTTCTGAACATTTTCCTTTCGAAATAAAAATGTGAGTGAGAGAGCTAGACTATTTACAAGCTATGGAGAGTCAGTTAGCCAAACATTTAAAATGTTTAACAGGTTCATACTGAGGACGAAAGAGAAGAGGAGGAGAGGAAGAGGAGAGGAAGAGGAGAGGAAGAGGAAAAGGAGAGGAGGAGGAGGAGAAGAAGAGAGGAGGAGGAGAGGAGGAGGAGAGGAGGAGGAGAGGAGGAGGAGAAGGAGGAGGAGAGAGAGGAGAGAGAGGAGAGAGCAAGAGGAGGAGAGGGAGGAGGAGAAGAGGAGCAGAGGAGGAGGAGAAGAGGAGAGAGGAGGGAGAGGAGCAGAGGAGGAGGAGCAAGAAGGAGGGGGGGAGAGGAGGAGGAGGAGCAGGAGAGGAGCAGAGGAGGAGACAGGTAACAACTTTTATTCTTCACAAATGTTATCGACGTGGGCCAAATGAAAGTGACTTTCTCAAAGTCTCAAGCCCGCCCCTGAGCGTTGCCATGGAGCTCAGCTCACTAATAACTGTTAGATAACTTACTACACAGGTCATGAACAAGAGTTTTGTCGTTTTCAATACAAATAGATGAAATCACTTAAAAGTCATTTAAAAGAAATGACTGCTGCATTTGATTCTTCTGACAAAGCGTGTCACGTGGACAGTGCGCGACCACAGTGCGCGACCACAGTGCGCGACCACAGTGCGCGACCACAGTGCGCGACCACAGTGCGCGACCACAGTGCGCGACCACAGTGCGCGACCACAGTGCGCGACCACAGTGCGCGACCACAGTGCGCGACCACAGTGCGCGACCTGCGTGCTCACAGAGGTCCAGGGGAACTTTGCTTCATTTCCATGGATGGTACTGTTTCGATGGCTCCTGTGGTTGCTCTTACGCACGCACATACGCACGCACGCACATACGCACGCACACGCATGTACGTACACACACACACACACACACACACACACATATGCACAATCAACTCTTTGGTTTTCAAAGAATTTTTATTTTGGAACAATGAATTTGCTTTCAATCTTGAACATTCTTTCATTTTGCCTTTGCCACATTCGTTTTTGCCCGTTCCTTGTCAAAACCTGCACAGACTGAACAATCAGAACGAAATCAGATTACAAATCAAATCAGATCTGACTGCTCACATGACATTTCAATAATCTGATAACTCCAAAAATCTGATTTCTCGTGTGCATGTTTTCAATTGAAACTTTTTTAAAAGTACAGGTTTTCTGCAGAGGTGGTCAGTAAGTCAGTTTCCTTCAGTACTGTACTTCAGTACTGTACTTTAGTTAGAGGATCTACTTCAAGCGGTTTATCTGTTGAGTACTTTGACTCCTCAACATACTTCCACTACATTTCTTAAAAAAGACTCTAGTGGAGGGGCTTTAGAAGTCTTTGGACCGGTTCTGACCCCACAGTTCATCTGTAAATGGAAGCATGAGCCTGTCCTTCGATGTGGTTCTCCTCGAGGTTTCTACTTTCTCAAAAAGAGTTCAGCCCCTTTCCCTTGCCGAGGAGGAGGGTCTTAGGACAGGGGATGCTGGGAGATTGAACTTGTCCCATTTAAAGCCTTGTATGAAGCTCACTCCAGATATCCATTTGTGCAGACGTTATTCTCTTGGAAATAGTAAATATACAAAATATCAGCCAATTGAATTCCTTTATCCGGTGTTCCTTTTATAACCAAATCTAATCTTTTACTTAATGTATTTATCCTACTTTTACATCAGATACAAATATGAAGAGTCTTGTTGAAAAAGAGCATAAACCAACTCGATAAACAATATAAATAAATCGTTTTTACACCACAGTTTAAGAGCTTGAATCACAGTACAAAAACACACTGTATCCTAGAGTCAGATGAAGGGAATTCAAGGTGCTTATGAGAACGTTCACATGACTCTATCCAGTACACCAGCAGTAGCAGTAGCAGTAGCAGTAGTAGTAGCAGTAGCAGTAGTAGTAGTATGTGTTAAAACAACGTCTTGACCCTTATGTTTTAAAGTCTGTAGATGAGAAAAGACAGCGCTAGCCTGAGAATATTTCAAAAATAAAAAGTGAAAGACAAAATCAGATTGGGTCCAAAAATCCAACCGAAACCATTTTTACTCACAACATGGATAAAACAAACGGCATTTATGAGAAATCTGGCAACCTCGACAGCAGATTATTGTGTTAAGTACAGAAAGCAGTGCAGGACCAGATCGATCCTGCAACTTGCACAATTTAAGGACAAATACAGTCGGGTGGGACTAAAATTACAGTCGGGTGGGACTAAAATTACAGTCGGGTGGGACTAAAATTACAGTCGGGTGGGACTAAAATTACAGTCGGGTGGGACTAAAACGCATTCCTTTGAAAACGCTCTCATCGAAGGCAAAACAAAGTCGACCATAAACACTGACGTCGTATCAAAATAGAAATCATTTGAACCATTACTAACTAAAAATAAACCACAATTTTGAATTTCTAATCTAACAATGTCAGTTATTTTCTTTATTACAAAGGGCAGAAAAATGCAACTTTCTAGCTCCAAAAATGTATTTGAGCTTCACAAAAAAAATATAATTATTGTCTATTTGACGCCTAAAAATCAAGACTTTGCCTTAATCAAAACAAATAATCTCTAACACACTATTGATGTAGCAGAGTGTGGGGTTTTTTCTATTTCGATTTGTGAAAACCACCGTGACTTTTCGAATTTGGTGATATTCTGCGGTTAATCCACGTTTCTTTATTAAAATCACATTACATTCCACTTCACGATTGCCTGCATTTCCATTTGCACACTTTTAAAAAAGGGTCTATTATGGGAAAATAAATCTTGAAGAATTTTAACAGATTTTTTGTTGAACTCAAAATTGCTTATTCAATATTTCAAAATAATAATAATAATCATTTAAAAGAGACTCAAACACTAAAAGCACCTGTCCGGACTTGACCTGTGTCCAGTGTTCGGTGCGGTTTGGCGGTGTTGGCTGTAGTTTACACTTCACAGACCCAAACAGAGCTCACATGAAGTTACAACACTTAAAGACGCTGGTGGGCCGGTCAAGATTCTAGAATTTGCCTTTAAGGGGGACATATTATGAGAAATCGACTTTTATGACATTTGAACCGTGTTAGAAGTGTTCCTTCGTCACATTTGAGTAATCCTGAATTGTTACGCAACCGTTGGTCCGACTGAAGCGAAAATTGACAGTAATTTCTTGTGTCTTTCCAACACACTGACACGCTGCTCTCTACAGCAGGGGTTCCCGACTCAGGACCCCCACAGCCGAATTAAATATATATATCTGTAATCACAAGTTTCAAACCATTTCAAATTGGGTTTAATGGTATTTATTTTAGTAGTCCTGACCCCCACTTTGGGAACCGCTCTAAAGGACGCACCATCTCTTTCTGGTGACAGGTGGTACTGCGCCTTCAGCCAGAAAAGTCAAATATGAACATGCACAAGGCCGTTTTCACCTACCCCCTAGCCCCACCCACATCCCTGTACTTAGTTGTCAAATTGTCAGACATAAAAGCAAGTAAATGACAGTCTATCAGTGGCGGCAATTTTGAACAGGAAGTCAATGGAGCAACATCTAATAAACTGTTTGAGATCGAAATCGCTTTTTTATAATGAACAAAATGTAAAACTACTTCTGTTGTAGTTTAATATTAAGTTCCAGAAAAAAGCACAATATGTTCTCCTTTAAACGTCAGAATGGGGAACACCTCATTCTACGGTCCAATACGGTTGTGGACGTTTTGATCATTAGCAAAAGAACAATTGAACCTTGCTATGGAACCTTGCTATGGAACCTTGCTATGGAACCTTGCTATGGAACCTTGCTATGGAACCTTGCTATGGAACCTTCCTGGACGACTGTAAACTGGCCGTAGAAACCTGCCGAGCTCGGGATTGTGTCGCATCATGACAATGTGTGTGCCAAAGCTCAGAACATCTTTTGGACAGTTTTGTCTCCTATGAACCCAGACGGTGGAACATCCTCAACAGACATCGGAAACCGTGGCTGAAATCAGGGCGCAGTGGTGAAATGTAGGTCATTAATATTGTGTCACCATAACGAGCGTGGATGTGCGATAGGTCGATACAGAAAATAATATTCAACATATACAATGAGCTTTCTTTAATATATTCGACTCATAAATGATACTAATGACTTCATTCTGCTCTTTCGTTATTATTCAGCCATCTTCAGCTGAAATGATATCATCAAAAATGAACAAAAACTTTCCTGTTAAAGATAAAAGTCCCATGATAAATCCTGAGCCCTGAAAATATAGTTCAATCTTGAATTTATATTGAATTATCGCGCACTGAGGCCTAACGTTTCCACATTTTCAGTTTGTGTTGGACTGCCTCCCATGGAAAGCTGTTGAAAATGATGCCCCGTGTAATTGCTGTGTCCGTATCAAATAAATAAATAAATACATTCAATTTAAATATTAACCCCCATGGCGCTCTTAACGTTCACTTTCGACCCAGCTTGTTGTTCCGCCGTGCTTTTGTGTGTCTCTGCGGACCTTTTGCACTGCTCTCATCAAACACACACAATCCCGAGCTCTGCGGGTCCCAGAGACAAGGCGAAAATGCAAGACTCCGGACTGATTCTCCGTTATTGCCACTAAAAGCTTCACATCTCTAAAGCCGAACAAGATTTATTAAGAGACGTTCAATATTTCTATTACGATGAGGAATAAAAAAAAAAGGCATTTTCCTCCCAGTAGCTCCAACATCCAGTCAATGCATAGAAGGGGCGCGTGATGTCGATTGTGAAGAAATGACAGGACAATTAGTCTTTTTCCCAAGATATCAGTAACTGTAGTTTTCCGGAAGAAATGAAAAAGATCTACGAAGTGGTCCGTGTTGATGTTGTTTACAGGGTGGGTAAACAACCCTAACACCTCGACCTCGGCTGTGAGGGCGGGTGCTAGGAAGACGTCCGTCGTCAATAGAGCCCGTCCTCCAGTGGGCCTTTTGCTTCCCAAATCCTAACTGTGCGGTCGCTGGAAGGGAAAAACAACACGAACACAAGTCAAAAATGGTTTGTTCAAATCTGGAATAGAAAGAGTTCCTTTTGTCTGTGGAAAAGTAATGATTGTTTATGCCTTTATCTGTTCTGTGATTTGAATACATCTTTTCCTGTTTTGTAAAGCTGTTTTGTATTTCGAGGCGCAGACGTGAGCGCGCCTTCTGACTCACTCTGAGGCGGTGAACAGCTGGCTGCTGTTGGTGGCCAGTCCGTTGATGGGACTGTCGTGTCCCTGGAGCTCACCGAGGGGCGCTAGAGAGTCAGCGTGCCACAGCCGCAGCAGTCCACCTCTGCACCCGCTCAGCAGCACCGGGGCCCCGGGCACCAGGCCCAGAGCGCCAGCCCAGTCTGAAGGTCCCGAGGCCGACTGTGGAGGACAGAAGACAGAAGACTTCAACACACAGCAACAGACAATTATTATTCGAAAGAGGATTATGTGAACTTCTTTTAACTTCGAAGTGGATAGATTTTGTTTGTATCTCTGTAATTCTGGGGCCAATCTAGTTATCTGGACAATACAGACTAAATACATTCAAAAAGGCCTTTAATAACAACATACAGCAGCATTATTCAATCTAAAAGTCCAAAAACTAATGGCATGATTGTCGTCGTTTGAAAAGATTTAATTGGGCGAGACACTAAAGGCAAAAACCAATCTGATTTGACCTTGTATCAACAGCTGGGACATTGTAACTTCCTTTTGCTCGCACAGAGACGTGGAGATCAGCCCTGGAAGAACACACCAAACCTTACAATCCTGATCTGACGGTGTTGACCGATCGAGGGATCCGTTGATCTAATTCCAAGCTTGATTTATAAATTTTTTGTTTAAATTTGTATGCACATGTATTAGTTTACTCAAATACTACACTTTTTTTTTTTAAATAAAAAGGACAGATACAAACATATTGACTAATTGTAATATCTGCAGCTGTATAAATGTATCTAATATGAGGGAAAAAACATAAATATTTTAGATTTAGTCATAGTATGCATTATTTTGGCCATTTCACACATAAAATACCCTTTTCTATGATGAAAAAAAGTATTTGTTCTTACATTTATACAAGTAAACTACATAAGAGGTTCTAAATGGATCTCTGAATTCAAGACGTTTCCAGTTCAGCTGCAGTGTCTCGCCTTCAGGACACGCGAGGTTCAACATTCGATTGTTTTTTTCTGTCAGAAACGATCGAGAGTTTTTGCACAATCAGAATGTCACAAACACCTCTTTAGTCTGCGGTTAACAAAGACAGTGTTGTATTTGTTCTGGAGGTTGAGCGTGTTCTGGACCTGCAGTAGGCGTTTCCGGCTCATGTCCCATTTGTGGATGGTGTGGTCCCTGGAGCTGCTGTAGAACATGTCCCCGCTCACAGTCAGGGCCTCCACAGAGTCTTGATGGGACGGTTCAAACGTGTGTCCAGAAGTGACGCTGCCCTGGGCCCCCTCCGCCACCTCAAACATCTGCCAAACAACGTGACCCGTCACAACCAGATGACCACAGGGTCTGCAGGGACTTTTTATCACTACCACGTCCAAACAGACCACAACATCTCATTTGTATGGGCTCCTAATATTGTGGAGAGAAACACACAGTGGTTTAGAAGTGAGGTATCAATTTGGAGGGGCACGGTCATCTTTGGGAACAATGATTTATGTTGGAATGCTCTGTGTTTTTTCCGATTTGGAGGAAAGTGCTGGACTTGTACTGGGGGTCAAGGGACCGGTGCCTTACCTGAGCAAACCCATGTGCACCCACCGTTTCTGTTGAATTCTGCCCTACCTTAATATGATGATCCTTGGAGCCAGTGAGCACAATGTCTTGTCCGTTTCCCAGTTTATCCACGGTTAGACACATGACCGGCCCCAAATGTCCAGTCAGTTTTCCCGTGGAAGCAAATCTGGTCATAAAGAGGCTCAAATGAGTTTAGTCCAGACTTCTGAAGTGCTCAGTATGAGTGGGCCCAGAGGGAGCGTACTTGCGGAGGTCCCACATGCGGACGGCGTTGGCAGCTGCGGCGTACAGGAAGGTGCCGGACGGGCTCAGAGCGATTTGGTTGATTTGGCTCTCTCCAGGTGGGATGGACAAACTCCGCGCAGAGGCACAGCTGTCTCCTGAACTCACCTGACCTGAAGACCTGAAGACACATCGCAGAGACATGGACGTCATTTCTGCTCATGGAGAGACGGATACGTATTCAGAGCTGTGGCGTTACAGAAGCAACTGCCACCGGCTGTTACTGAAGCGTCAACAAAAAGTACTTTTAGAAAAAAATATATATATATCTATGCTGAAGGAGGAAGTATCATTTGAGTAAAATATTATAAATTAATAATTATTTGTATTGAAATAGTGTTTTTTCAATGTATAATGGAAATTGCTTTGTGTCAGTCTTGTTTGAATTGGAGCCCAAGAAGAGTAGCTGTCAATCAGATGACAGCTAATCATAATAAATAAATAAATAAATAAACAAACAAACAAACAAACAACAAATGGCCAGTAAAACCTAATGATATCATCTAATTCTTGGTGTGTTTTTACAAAATAATGACAATAATCAATTCTTTTTTTTATATAGTAACTGTTGTAACTCTTTGCCACATTCGTTTTTGTTTTTTTTGCATAATTTCCATATTCTCGACAGGAGTGAACAATCAGAAAAGGAAACGTATGAATTTTGGATCAATAAAAACACTGAACAACAAAAAACATGTAAACTTGTGTACGTACGTGAGGGTGCGAATACACTTGGCCGAATCTCTTATGTCCCAAACCTTTATGTAGGCAGTGGACACAGTCAGGACCAAGCTGGAGGTGTACCTGGATTGATAACGGTATTTAAAAGTATTGATTAGCAATATTTGCCTGTGCATTTGCTTCGTATTTATGTTCCTTTCTTACTTGACGGAAACGACACTGCTGGGATGCTCTGCCAAAGACATAATCTCCTGTCCCGTCACCAAGTTCCACACTTTACACGTGCGGTCTGGGAAGAAAATGACACACAAAAACAATGTTCATGTCCCAAACAGCTTTTACACCAGATGCCCTCCCCGTTTCAAAACAGCAACCTTCAGTGAGAGGAGTAAACAACATGACAACGACAGTAAACATTTCAGGCGAGGTTTGAACCAACAATCCTCTTCTTCCCAGCTACAACTTTAAAGGACAAATATTATGCACCATTCATGTAGTTAATGGCTTTTAAACATGCTCTGGAGTACTTTTGCTGTGGCATTAATCAATCAGCAACTAAGTTAGTCATCGAATAATTGTTAACTTGCCTAAATTTAGGTTCGAAAACATACCATGAGTTGAGAAAAGACGTTTTATGGCTGAAATTGAGCCGTAATTCAATGAAAATGATGTGGAAAATGTGGAAGTTCAGTGTATTTGATGAAAACACTCTTTAGTCCATAAATGTGCTGGGTCAGTAAACATGTTCTCATCACGTGAATTGTGCGTTCTAAAACTAATCGATTCATCAAAAGAATATTCGCTAAACTGATTGATTAGCAAAATGATCAGTAGTTACAGAAAAGGGAGGGTGCAGGAGCAAAAGGTACATATAAAAATGGTAAAGCGTCACATGGTGGTGAGCGTTTCATATCTGCAGATGATTTATGGACTTAAAAACGGCACTGAAGTTCTATGAGCACAACCCCCTGTATGAAAAATCGTTTTTTTAAAGCTCAGAGCGAGAGGACTTACTGAACTGGATTTATCAAACAAGCGTGAATGAAGCTAAATACAACTCTGATGTGTTTCTGATGAGGAAACCATGTCAATAAGCGCGTCTCATCGATCCAGAGCCTCGTTTACCTTTGGATCCGGTGAACAGCAGGTCATCGGTGGCGTCTACGCACAGGACGGGCTTGGTGTGCCCCTCTGCCCACGTACACGCACTGCAGTTTGGCCCCGCGGTTCGTTTTTTGGGTTGTAAATGGGTTGATGACACCTCTGGAATACAAACGGAGACGCGTTTTGGAAATGCTTCTAGCTAGCAAGCAAAGATTCAGATAAGCCATTACATTATATACACATTTTGAGGAATTTTGGCCATTCAAAAGATCACGTTTGGTAGCCAATCACAGCCGTATATTTGTAGTGCGGCTGTAATGCAAAATCAAACATCTAACATTTCTCATCTTTAATTGAAATATGTCTTTGTATATCATTTGAAAAGTGTGCAGTCTTGGCTGACGGCGATAGTTTAGAACTGCTTAAAAAAAATAAAAGTTCACTTAAATACAGGGACTATGGCTGAGCGACAAGTGTGTAAATCTTTATTTTGTATATGTGTATTAATTTCAGTATTGTCATAGTTCAGGTTTAAGATTACACTATAATTTTACTTTATCTTTATTATTTATTTTTATTTTTATTAATTTTAGACAATATCCTCAATATTCTCAAAAAAAGCCCAAAAACATTTCAATATTAATCAACTTATCGATATATCCCACCTCTAGCAGGGACCTTTTATTTCGTTTGAATTAAAATGACTCAAAATAACACGTACCTGTGTCCTTCAAATACAGGAGACTCATCCAGCCTGAAAAGTAGCCAAAGGAAAGTGAAGAGCACATTTTATGACCTAAACATGTAGCCGTTTTTATACCCACAATGCTTTGTAGTCACTGCCTTTCGTTTTGCCCTCGGCTGCGTTATTAGCTGCGTGTTGGGCCACAGAGAGAGGAGCTACGGACGCTTTCTCCTGGATCCTCCTGCGATTCATGGGCGAACGCTCCACTTGCCTTCTCTCTGTCCCAGTGGGAGACCTGCACCCTCCGCTGTGCACACAATCGAACCAGGAGTTTAGACCCATTCCAGATTATAACTGACTCTCTTCCAAAACACTTCAGGTACTAAAACATAAAAAATACGCTTAAAATATACAGAACTGTTGAAGACCGATAGGCTTCAAATACAGGGAATATATTTAGTTACATTCCTTCAAATGACATCAAAGAGAGAAAAAAAACATATTGGAAAAAAATATAGCAGAAACTTGGATGGTTGGGCAACCATAAAATAAACTAATTTATATATATATTAATATATATATATATATATATAATATATAATATATATATATATATATATATAATATATATATATATATATATATATATATATATATAATATATATATATATATATATATATATATTATATATATATATAATATATATATATATATATATATAAAAATAACCATTAACCCTGAAATTACATTAACTAGCCTACAATGCTAGAAAGCTAAAAGCTCCTGGTGCACATATGCCTTTACTGATGCAGGACTCACATGCCGCTGGCCCTGTTCGACGCTCCACATGGGGACGCAGCCTGTTCCCTGTCAGGGGTGTGGCCCGTCATGTGACCCGGGGCGTCCGCGGGCCCCTCCAGGCGCTCGGTCAGAGGTAGCAGGGGAGCGGGGAAGTCTCCAGTGGGCGATTCACAAAACCCATCCCCTGTACTGGCATAGAGCAGCTCCATCTGCGTGGTGGTCCGCCGACGAGCCTGCAACGAGACGCCAGCTAAGTCCACTGAGGACATTCCCTTAAGTCCACTGAGGACATTCCCTTAAGTCCACTGAGGACATTCCCTTAAGTCCACTGAGGACATTCCCTTAAGTCCACTGAGGACATTCCCTTAAGTCCACTGAGGACATTCCTTAAGTCCACTGAGGACATTCCCTTATAATGATAAGATTGTATAGATAAAGATAGATAAATATACGATTACTTTGTGTGTATCTTACCTTACTTCTTGGCTTCGTTTCACCACACAACTTCATTAAATCTGAGGCAAGTGTGCTAAAAGGGGAAAAAAAGAAAAATCAAACTTTCTGGATATAGTGTGTCCTGGGGGTCCTGGGGGTCCTGGGGTACACAGGCAAAATAAACAAAATGTCAAAAGAATCCAAAGTTTCAAACTACTTTTGATTTTATCTAAAAAAATATAATAATAATAATCCAGAAGACTCATTGGATTATATTAATGGACGGAAATGTAAACTATGGCTAGAGCACATTTTTGGTGAAAATGTTCAGTTTATGCTATAAAAATAAAGTGGACTGTTACAAAGCCTCTGGATGTGGATCTGGAGCCATTGCTCTTCTGAAAGCCTCAAGTCTCAATTTGCTCATCTGCTGCGGTCCCTGGAGGTTAAAGATGTTATTTAATGTGCCCTGTCCTCTTTGGGTGCTGTCAACATGATATAAAAAGGCAGTATTAAAAGCGGTCCTATTTTAATGGAACCACATCTTCAAAATGTGTGTAGTGTCTAAACCAGACTTGGAGAGACTTATCCATAGTTTGTCTCTAGTAGATTAGACTACTGTAACGGCCTGCTCCAAACGAGCTGTAAAACAGCTGCAGTACATCCAGAACGCTGCTGCTCGGGTCCTGACTAGAACCAGGAAGTACGATCACAATTAGTCCTGTGCTCAGGTCTCTGCACTGGCTCCCTGTGGCTCAGAGAATAGACTTCAAAGCAGCTCTGCTTGTGTACAAGTCTCTCCATGGCCTAGCACCAAAGTACATCTCGGACATGTTAGTGCCATATGAACCATCTCGGACTCTGAGGACCTCAGGGACCGGCCTCCTGCTGGTGCCATAGTCCAGGACTAAACCTGGACCGGCTCCTGCTGGTGCCAGAGTCAGGACTAAACCTGGACCGGCCTCCTGCTGGTGCCAGAGTCAGGACTAAACCTGGACCGGCCTCCTGCTGGTGCCAGTGTCAGGACTAAACCTGGACCGGCCTCCTGCTGGTGCCAGAGTCAGGACTAAACCTGGACCGGCCTCTGCTGGTGCCAGAGTCAGCACTAAACCTGGACCGGCCTCTTGCTGGTGCCAGAGTTGACTTACTTGCTCTCGTTGGCCGGACTGGGCGTGGACTCATCACTGCTGCTCTCGTCTCCATTTTCTGCACCAAAGACAAATCATTAGGCTCAACAGTATCATTATCATCATCATCACCTAATAAAACATTGAGCCTATTCTTTATGACAAATACATTATACAACAACATTTAGTTTGAGGAGTGGGCGGCAACCAGGGATTACAGTTAAACGTGGCTGAAGCTATGGAGTCACTTTGCTATAACGAATGGGTGGAGCTAACATCCACAAACAGAGGAAAATAAGGGCTGCAACAAGTCAATCATGAAATATTATAAAGAAAATGTTTAGATAAAGATAAATATTGGCTCCAGCAACAGAAAGCTTTCATAGCCATGTATGTTTCTGTATAAGGTATAATAAGTTTAGTAGCAGCAGTGAGGTTTACAGGTAAAAAGGAAAAAAAACTTACATTTTGAGATATTAACTTGCAATTTCTTCTGCAGTTTACTTATAAAAATGTAGGAGAAAATTATATTACATGTTTTTCATTATATAAGTTAATAAACGTTATCAAAAATAAGACCTTTTATATGTAAAAATTGCCAAAATTAGACATATTTTGGACATACAAGTCTGAAAAATAATGTCATTTTGTTGACCTATTATAGACACATACTTTTACAGAAGAGATTTTGGTTATCTTATCTAATATTTGTGCAAATTAAATCTTTGTCTCAAAATGTGGACTTTTGCCACATTTTGGAGGTAAAACTTAAATAAATCATGCTTCACTTTAGATCCTTCTGTATAAGACGTGAAAATTAAAGTTTGGTGCGACTTTAGGGGCTGAGCTATAAACTGCATTTTCAATTTTTAACGTCCAATATAAATTTAGGGATGCGGAATTGGATTAAAAAGAAAGTACACGGTGTGGATTGGACAGTTTTGTTGTTTCCACATGAACATGTTGAAACCAAACAGACTAAAAAAAAACTTTCCCCGTTTGGTGTACTGAGTAATATCTAAGAGGTTGTAGCCGGAAAGAAGATAGGACACAAAACCTTTTGAATCGTTATATTTAGTAACAAATATAATCATCTCGGGTGGGGCGACATGGGAGATGCAACACAGACGTTATGCAAGCCATGTTACTACAGCTGGATTAGTTTATAAAAGAGACCGTGGCAGATGCACTCTGCTGCGTTACAAAGAACAGAGCAGTGTGCATGGGCCACAGCCGGTCAAGCACATGTACAGCCTCATACTCACCTGGGAAAATGAAACCTAACTCTGAATTCACAACAACACAAAAAACAAGAAACCAAATCAAAGTCAAACTCCCGGTGAGAAAGCGGTTACTGTATTTCACAGGCTTTGTACGGTCATTTCAGCCCTTTTCTCAGACCTCTGCTTTGTAGAACCATTTAGAATGATTTTATACTTTAAGCCTGTGAAATAAACGTAACCAAATTATGAATGAACAGCAGTTTATAACGGCGTTTGTGTTCATGCTCTCCAAGGCTGCGTTCGCACTTGTCCTGGTTTGGGTCCTGGTTTGGGTCCTGGTTTGGGTCCTGGTTTGGGTCCTGGTTTGAACCCCTCCCTCACTACGTAGCCCTCACTCTATCAGACAGTGCACTCCTTCACAGAGAAGCTCACTACTTTCTCCTCTCTGCGGGTCATGTGACTGGTGTTTGGGTGGGGGGAAAAAATTACACAAAGGTCCGATACAAAATTATTTCTGTAATAATTATTTGTCAAATCCAACAGATATGCATAATTACTGTGCAAGTTTTATATAACATATGCATATGACAGGTTCTCACATTTGAGTAAACTCTTGAATATAATCATGTTTATTTGTGCGTTTTAGTGACATGTGTAGTCTAACTCGTCATATGCAGGACAAATATGATGCATTATTTGTATTGTTACAAGCCTTTAAACATGCTCGAGTACCTTTAGTTTGCCATCTCATGTTTTAGAACCAAAAAGAATTCTTCATAACAAACCAAATTACATTTGGGCTGTTTAACACGGGACTACCTGTGTTTGATGCCATCTACTGGCTGCAGAGAGAATTACACACAGTTTAAGCTAAACAGATCCATGATTTCTGCACATTTCAAGCTGGCTCTCACTTCCGGAGCTCAGCAGAGTTGTACTGATCGTGATTAGAAGGGAGAAATTCACAGAACGGGTCTGGAGATGATTTACGGACTTAAAAAACAGCAGAGAAGATTCTCAGAGCCACATCAATGATCGAGAAAACATCAGTTATCAATGAGATTCAGAATGGAGAGTTTTTGACGGAGGGGAGAGGCCTTTCTAATCAGGATTAATCAAATTAGTATGAAAGAAGCTTAAAGTTACTCCAGGTATGTTTTTGAAGAGGGAACAATGTGAGAACTTGGTTAAAAGCTCAAAAACAGTCTAGTTTGTATAATATGTGTCCTTTAATGCAAATGGCTAATGTTAGCGACTTTACAGGTAACGGTTTATCTGGCACTAGTTTATAATCTCGAGTCGAGTTTTAACAGTTCTTCCGTCTGCTTTCATTCAGTCGTGTTGTGTCCTGTTAAAGACCCGACACTGTTCACTTACATGGACATACATTTTCAAGGTGCATTGTGGGACATTTTGGGAAGAGTCCTCTAATTTTTCACCTGCTGCACTAAAAATGAAGTGAGCCCTAAATAGCGCACTGGGGAATAGTGTGGACTTTCGGACACAGCCGCAGCCGTGGTCCTGTTGTAGGTCCAGGTTTGGGTCCACAGTTTGGATGGTGTGTGTGTGCGCATGTGCGTGTGTGTGAGAAAGTGTGAACGCAGCCTTTTGCTTTCCTTTCTCGTGCGCAGTATTGTTTGGTTTGTACCTTGCAGAGCGCTCCCGAGCAGCGCGTCCAGCTCCGGGTTGATCTCAGCCTTCTCCTTTAACATGTGGAACAGCAGCTGGTTCTGAGTGGCACTGTTGACCTCCGTCTGCTTCAGCCGACCCTCCATCACTTTGAGCTGGGACTCTTTCTGAGCGGCTTGCAGGCCCTGAGGAAGCACCGAGACAGAGGGCTATATCACACTAGAGACAGACTCGGGGTTAACTCTCTCCTGTCTTTGAGTAAAATATAGTTCAGGACATTCCAGAATTGATGGGGATTTAGACCCTTTAAAGGTTTGTAAACAAAAACATTCAAAATTCTGGAATGAAGGCGGAACAAAACATGATTTAAAGGGCGAACTGGGATTAAGCTCTGAAGATCACACAATATGAAAACTCAAGGTGGTTTTGGCAGAAGAAAACCCCTCAGACACACGTGAGTGATATCAGAGCCTGGTTATAAAACGTTTACTATTGTATTTTACATTATTTATTTATTTAATAGGAAATTAGGAAAGACTGCATTTTTGGTGAAGGCAAAATCTTAATTTTTTTGTTTTTTTTTTACTGGACAAATACTTACAGAAATGTTGACCCACAAGATATATTACATACTTTACCACACATTTGATTGAAGCTCAAATACAATTTTGAGTCGTCAACATGTCGTATTAGAGCTGCTGAACATTCCAAATTGTTGCCAATTTTGTGTTATAAAGACAAATGAATGATTCAATAATCAAACAATCATAGCATTGTTGTCAATAATGGAACAATACTGCCCTCTTCTGTCTAAATGAGGACAATGATTTCACATGTTCACAAACACAACAAAGTACAAACTACTTAATGCACCACAAAATGGACTAAATATGAATAATGATGTTTACAGGTTTAGAGACACCAAATACTCCTGGTGCAGATCAGGACTGAACCAGAGACCAGGTTCTGAGTTCAGAGCATGTTGCCATAGAGATTTGCCCTGATAGAAAGTGAACCATCATTGTAGTTCCGTTGAACCATGGTTAACTCGCAGTCACCTCGCTAACCCCTAACCCAGCTTCGTAGTACTAGAAGCCTAGAAACAGGATAAATACTGCGTGTACCTTGTTGATGGCCATTGTCATGAAGTGGTCGAGGAGGAAGCGGGCCTCGGTCAGACTGCAGGAGCTGATCACTGCCGTCACGTCGCCAGTGTCTCCCTCGTCCTGAAAAATGACATTAAAAACCCATCAAAACAGAAATATGAAACAACATACTCAAGCTACGGTCATCAATAACAATTCTTTTAGGAGTTCACTCGTCAGCAATTATGCTTTCTATTATTCAACGAGTCAAACCATTCTTTCTATTGAACATTGAGACTTTTTTAAAATGCATTTCAACCGATTAAAAGGTTGAAACGTGGCGACTGAATTCTTCTAGATGAGAAGATTCACCAATAAAGTGTATTATTGATGAAAACAGAACTTTTTTTTGTTGAGATTTTAATTAAATGATGTAGCTCTCTGTTATACAAGTTTGGTTCATGTGTTTTAGAGGCTGTACAGTACAAGTAACGATTACGATGATCAAAGTATGATTTGATTCTTTTTTTTACAGTCGACTAGTCATGATTAGTTGATGAATCGTTGCAGCCCTAATAAGAGCAATGTAGGTTCTTAGCGCTGCATCAGAATTTTACCGTTTCTTTTTATAGATTGTGGCTAAAAGACAGATAAATTGACATTGTCACAAATTCATTTTACCGTCCTTTAATGGACACAGTTTTGGGGGGAAAAGGACAAAAAATATACAACTACATTAGCAATAAGGGAAATCTTAATATTTATCATTTGTATAACTACATTAATAACAGTAGAATTATATAAACACTTTCATTTTGTTATTTTTTTAACAAATGTCAAAATTAAATCAAATTAAATTATAGTAAATAGTTTTTCATTTTGTTTTTGTGCATATGTTGTACCAAGCAAGCAAAATGTATTTATCAAGCACCTTTCACAGCCAAGTCAAAGTGCTTCACAACAAAAGAGAAAAATACGGAAAATTCCCACAAAACTACATAAAAATTCACTTAAAACTACATTAAACTACACACATACAACAATATGGCAGCAATAGCAGCCCCTAAAACTGCTATGATTGAAACGCTTGGCCGAATAAGAACGTTCGGAGTGGGTTTTTAGGATAGACAGTCGTTCCAGAGTCTGGGAGCAACACTCTGGAAGGACCGGTCTCCCCTGCTCCGAAAACTAGTGCGAGGAACCGTGAGCAGTCTCTGATCCAAAGACTCAAGTGTGCCAGAGGGAGTGTAGCGTCGGATCAGTGCGGGTCACAAGATCTCGCTGCAGAGTTCAGGACCAGCAACAGAGAGACGGCGCCTTCTTGTTTAGACAGGAAAACAAACTATTATAAGAGTCCAAACACAAAGTTGCACGTTCGACACCGTTCTGGAAGCTTCCGTGGCTTCTCGGGGGAGTCCATAACAAGTTTGAACGTTTCATAGAGAGCTGATCTAACCTTGGCCTCCTCCATCTGCATGATGTTAGCCTGGCAGTCGGCGATGCTGTCGTTGATGTAGTCGATGTTTGCGCTCAGAGACTCCAGCTCCTCGTTCAGAGACGCCAGGGTCCGGTCGGCGTCCGCTCCGTCGGCCGTCATCTTCTCCCTCTTCCTCAACACACGCTCCCGTCGCCTCGTCAGCTCCTCTCTTTGCTGAGGACGGGAAAGTCAAAGGTAAAAGACAGACCTTTACGGTACAACACTCGCATTGACTTTGTTATTCTGTTGTTTTGACGTTCTTGCCACTGACACATTCAAGTTCTTTACCGTGGTATTGGGGCGTAACAATATGAAATATTATAATATGAAAACGATTATTGTGACAAAAAACATCACAATTTAAAGATGTTTCATGATTTTTGAGACTGTGCTGTGTTCATTCCTTAAGTTACCTTGAGCAGCCTGTTCATGTCGATTTCCATGTTGGAGATGGTCATTTTCTGCATGATTATGTCCGTGATGCGCCGCTCCAGCGACTGCCACTTGGCCCGGGCCGTTCGGGTGAGGTACAGGTTTCCGGTCCGCACCGGAGAGCTCCTACGGATCAGTGCGGATACGTTACACCTGACAAACAGTGCCGAGCTTTAGCATGAGCAGGAGGAGTGGTCTACCTGGCTCCATTGGTGTGTGTGACTGTGGCGGTGTGTGTTTTGACCAGTGGCCCTCGGTGGGATGGCTCCTGCGAAGCCTCCGGGGTTTTTCGGTTCATTTTCCCAGACATAGGCCTCACCTGCCGCCTCAGAGCAGTCACCTGAAAAGTGTAGACGTTACAGTGAGAGGAAAAGGAGCAGAAGTAACCCATTACAACGTTAAGCCCTATTCGGACGGACTGGTTTTACTTACGGGATAAGCGATGTCAGTAATCTACTTGTTTAACGGACTTTATTACAGAAATGTGACTGGTAAACACACACACACAGACACACACACAAAAATGACAAGAACCTTTCAATTCATTCATGTCTCTAGCGTTGCTTCTTTGCAGACTAATGACTTCGCCGGTCGCAGGCGCAGCCGTTAGGTCGTCCCCAAGAGTGAATTGTAAAATAAAACTATAATTGGGTCGGAGAATCATTTGTGGTGATTTAATACCATTACATACAAATTCTGTAGAACTTTTACAGACATTTCCACAGACATGGACGATTTACACGGGAAGTATTGTTATCATTACTTCATTTGCCTCAGGTCCACAGGTAATGTTAGCTCTCCTCTTTCTATTCTAAGATGAATCGGAGTCAAACACACAGGATTCAGAAATGTGCAGACATTTTTAAACATATTTATTATTAAGTCATTTTAGATCTACAAATAACAGAATGAAAAGGAAAACTGTGCTCTCACCTCTTCATTCTTTCTGCGTAAAATGAGCTCTTGTTGTCTCTTTTGGGCTTCTAGCTGTCGCAGTTGGTGCTGGAAGTAAACGGGGTAAAGATGACAAGATTAGATCAATGTCTATAGAGGTTTATATTCAGTAAAAAAAAAAGGCAACTTTTTCACTTTCTACGGAGATGTTATTGCTTGAATGATATGAAACTTGTCCATCTTGTATTTATTCAATTCCAGGTATTTTTATTACATGTGAAAAACCTTGGAACACATGGATTTTTACGTCTCCACGGATCTGATCGGACCATGTAAACAAAAACATTCTAAATTGCAGAATGGGGCAGAAGTGGAACATAATGGGATTCCAATGGAGACACTTGGATTAACCACAGAATATGAAAAACCAAAACACCAAAACATTTTCAATACTTCAAGAAATGTTAAGACAACCGTATTTTTGCATTTTATTTTAACTATATCATACATATATAAAATATATATTTTTTTAACTTTCTAATAACTAGAGATGCAAACTAAGTGGCATTTCTGACTTGGAAATAAATGTATTCTGTGATAAAGAATGACAAATACCTCTGCTCTGCGTTGGTCTTTCTTGAGAGTTGCGATCTCTCTGTTCCTCCTGGTCTCTGAGGCTCGGCTTTTATCCTGCTGCTCTTTCATCTGCCGCATCAGCACCACCTGGTGGACACAACCCGCAGGACAACATCAGCACGTGCGATGGGCGGCTTCTTTGGTACAACACGGCTTCACAAATGCCTGTACCTTGGTCTTCTTCATCTCCGTGACGTCCTGTTGGAGTTTCCGGAGCTGTTTTTCGTATTGGGACTGGTTCTTGAGCAGTCGAGCGTGCTCTTTCTGTGCAGAATGTAGTTTCTGTAGCTCTTTGTTCATAGAGCTCAGCTTCCTCTCGTATTCAGCCTTGATCTTCTTGGCTTTCTCCTCAGTGCACGTCTCCACAGACCCTACAAGCACAGAAAGGGGAGTAATAACTTTCTTTTGGCCATATGGTGGAAAGTAATACGACCGACACAATGCAAACAGTAACCAATCAAGACAAGGTGACATTGTCCATAAACACGTGAGACTTATAGATCTGAATGAATGTGACATGTGTGTTTAACTGTCGTTCTAATGGACCTTTTAGTGGTTTTTGTTTAAAGGTGTGGGCATAAAGATATAAACTTCATAAAGCTCCTCTGTCATTTATGCTCCAGAACAAGCTTTGCGCTTCAGGGTTTCAGACACAGACCAAAAGAATGAATGATCATATTCTTAACCCTCTTTGAACTTGCCCCAGTTTGATGTCCTGTGGTGAGAGCTGTATAAGTTTAATTGTAAAACTTAAAATGGGGCAGTCGCATCCTTGTTAAACTAACGCTGCACACACATCCCCACAGCTCACTGAGGGCACTGGCTGCTCTGTCCAAGTGTGAGTGCGGCCCGGGCTCGTCTGGACTCACCCATGTTGTGAAGCACTTTGTCCCGCTCCAGCTGCGTGTCTCGGATCTTGTTCTGCAGCATCGTGAGCTTCTGTTCGTACTGCTGCTTGAGCGTGTGCAGGCGCCGCTGGCTGTTCTCCAGCTCGTCGATCAGCTTCTGCTTTATGGCGATCTCACAGGTGATGTTCGCCAAGTCGGCCTGGACGTTTTCTACTCGCAGACAATTAGCCATTCATTACACATATTTTCTTAATTACTATTCTATTTTCCCTTGGGTTTTGTATTGTAGTTTATTGTAACTACTGTGTAAATTCCCCTGGTTGAATGTCAACTGAAGTATTTACATTTGTGCTGTTTTATCAGCCGTTTACAATTACTTCAATTCATTAAAAAAAAAAATCTATATAAATTTGTATACAAAATCAATAACATTTCAAAAAACTTATACTTATTCATCCTGATTGCACACAACAGTACAATACATAAATACAAGCATTTACACACATTAACTGCTTTCAATCGTATTTGCATTGTATGTTAAAAAGTGTTCAATGTTAAATTGTCTACTTTAAGAGCAAGAATAGCGTGTAATCAAAGGGGAAAACTGTCAGGGACTGTGATGTTTTTCTTTGTGTTTGTGCAAGGTAAAAGTTTATTAATCTTATATTTACACAAGTTTTATCAGTTATCAACAAAAGCTAAGTATTTCTACAACGTGTTTGAAGCCTAAAAGGATCATCGTGGGATCGGCTTTCACCTTTCTCATCCAGTTCTTCAGAGTCTGAGTCCTCGGACGATTCCTCTCCGGCCAGTTCAAATTCTTCCTCTTCTCCGACAGCATCTTCGTTGTCTTCATGATCGCTGGCCTCCTGCAAACACACCAGACGAATCAAGCGGGCCAAGGTTGTGTTCACGTTCAGAATGCTTATCGTCTATAACTGAGGTCAGAATTGGTTGTTGAACTCAGATTGTAGATTTGTTGACCTGGTTTATGGTTCTTATCGCTGTAATTACTGAATCCATCCACATGAAAGCAAAAATAACTAAAAAGGTGAAATACTTTATTCTCTCTAGTATAAAAAAGAGGCAAAAGTTTCAACACTATTTGGATATTTCTTTCAAGATAAGATTATTTATTTCTAATTGTATTAAATAGGAAAGAATATTAGGACTATTTTACTCAAAAAAAATAAAATAAAAACATCTAAATGAAACAAGACTTTTCCTGAAAAGAATGACCAATACGGCCTGGAACAGGAGATGTACTTTATTGCACCATTTCGATGGGAGTAATTTGATATCACATGTTCCAAAGGGTTTAAGGGTTAAAAGTAATAGAACTGTTCAGGAGAAGAGTCTTGTATGACAGCTGAAACATTAGTTTCCACAGTAAAAGATCATGGTCAGAGAGTGTCACAATCGCACGCAAATAAAAGCCCAAGATCAAAAGTAGACCAAATATAATAGATTAGATCCATCTGGCGACGCGCGGCCTCAACCAGAAGATGAGTCTGTGGAGGAACGTATTATTTTACAGTGGATATTTTCACACTACATTTGAGAGCAAAATCTGTACTTTTTACAGCATTATATTAAAAGTACTGTAATACCGTCTGAAACAGCCATCCTGCCTAAAAATTTTGAGTTGAAGACCGGGTTTGCCCCTTATACATACAAATAATACATTCGGTTCAGCAGTTTCCTTTAAACAAAATCTGCACAATTCTTTTAAAATGTCAAATGTATTGAAATTGATATAGTTCTCAATCTCTGGAAAATAATTTGACTTTTTTTACTGTAAAAAGTACTTCAACACTTTTACTGAAGAGGATTTTTTATGTGTTACTTGAGTACTTTTTTCCACCACCGCTCAAAAGTGCAGATAAGTGTGATAACGCTGGAACTCAATCAGCCCTTGCCACCTGGAGTGTCAAACTTTGGGGTCCGGCCCGAGGGCGGTCCTCTGCCAGGACATCTGAAATGTAAAAATGTGAACTCACCACGTCTCCGTCATCATTGGCTCGCTCCTGGTCATTGTCCGGGACCTCCTCTTTGGCCGTACTGTAAACAAACACAAGTTAGGGTTGATCATTTGGTTTCACCTGCTGGTTAATGGCAAATGTGGAGTAAATGCATGAGCTGGTGTTAAAGCCGGGAGAAGAGGACGGATCAGTATTTATCAGGATTTTTATTGCACTTTGATAATAGTAAAGCTGATTTGACACAATGGTGCAACGGCTTCAGAAAGTTTTCAGACGCTTTTTAAATATTATAGTGCACAACACCGAATTCAAGTCATTTTTAATCATAAAAGTCACTAAAATGGATTACTCTACAAAAGAAAGTTGAAGTAATACCATCCTAAACAACTAAAAACACTCATTGAGTTGATTTTGAAGGTTTGGACACAGCAACATTGGATCGAATTCATGTTAGTGTGTGTGTGCTGTTGAAATAGATTTGCAAATGGAATCACGATTAAATTAGCAAATGTACTGAATAATTTACTAAATAAATGTCATCATATTTAGTACCCAGCCACGCCATAATAAAATTGAAGAATTTAAAAACTTCCTGAAGCAAATGTCACATTTATCAATCGAAGCAAAGGTGTTTAAAATGTGCTTCATAATGAGGGTCATCCATCAGTAATATTTGGAGGAAAGAGGATTAAAGACGTAGAACTGCTTCTGAAGTACCATCACCTGTACGGAAAAACAGAGGCGAGTTTGGGGTCAGAAAAGGGACCGGTTAGTGACTAGACTAGAGTGATTGGATGTGATTAGCCCCATTGCATTGTGGGACTTTGCAAACCTGGCGTGGCCCATGTCCCGCTGAGGACTCTCTTCGTGCCTCCTCAGTCTTCAGGGAGGTTTAAGTGAGGAGGACAGAGAGAGAGAGAGGAGGAGGCCAAAGGAAGGAGTGAGAAGGAGCAGCGAGAAAGAATACGTGAGTGAACGGACCAAACGTGATTACAGAGTGAGAGCACGGTCTTAGCAAATATGTCTATATGTTAAAGCCTTTTTTTTTTTTTTTTTTTTTTTTTTTTTTATAAATCACACCGACCTTGAAAAGGACTATTCATGCCTTTTATCAGCTCAAGAACACACACACACACACACACACACACACACACACACACACACTTTTGTACAGTCTGTCTTATCGTTTTGTCTCTATAAATAAAGGTTGATGGATTGACTGGTTGATTTAAAGCTGTACACTGGAACTTTTCTGCTGAAGGACTCGCCACCTTTTTGTCTCCCTGCAGATGTTGAACTCTTCCTGAAATGTTCCATAGTACGGGGTAAAAGCGTATCTAGCTTGCATTTTTATTAAACGAATACGTTCTAAACCATGTACTGTGTAATAGAGCCTGGTTGGAAAACAGTTACGATTGTATTTTGAGTTGTTTCATTTGTAATTTAATGGGTGATTGCTTTATGTCTTCTGCAGTACATGAAAAACACCAACTCTGAACACAAGCACGTTTCATCACCGTCATCTATTAAACATTTAGGTGAAATATGCCATTTTATACAAGTGCAACTGCCGGATTTAAAAACAGTCTTTTAATTACCATGCGTATTCAGTAGTCATGGGCAATACTAGCATACCACAGTAATAGTACAGCAAGTATCGCGATAAGGATCATGTACAATTACCAGTGAGTTTTGTATTCAAATGCATCAAAACTGCGTCATAATCTTTGCTCCACAATAACTGGACTGAATTTAAGCATAAGTATTTAAAAATGTTATTCTTGAAAAAGTATTGATATTTTTGCATGAGAAACGATCAAAAAGTATTTATATGTTGATATTTGGTATAAATCGGAATGTGTACTCTTACAATTACTCTTACTTTAGCAGCAGTTTTCTTATAGACTGTCCTTCTCATACTTGAGTACTTTCTTGGATCACTTCTTCGCACATCTACTCGAGTAATATTCTTTTGAAGTAATGGCATTCTTACTGGAGTACCGTGTTTGGCCTCTCTACCACCTCTGCGTGTAACAAAAGAGGGAAACTGTGAATGTGGTTTGATTGTGCACCTTCTCTTCTTCTTCTTCTCCATCTTCTTGAGCTTCTCCAGGTCCTTCTTGGCCATTTCGATGACCTCGTTGGCCTCCTTCTCCGGGGCGAGCAGCGCGGGAGTGAAAGAGCCGGCCCCGTACAGAGACGAGCGCGTCGACGCACGGGACAGGTTCTTCCTCAGGTTTTCGTTCATGGATTCACTCTCCAGAAGTTTAGCTCTGAAATGGACAATTCCAGATCAGTTTTACATGACTACAATTACACTTCTTGTTCCCAGTTTAGTCCAGATGTCGACTTGGTTTGGTCCCGTTCTAGTCCAGATTTAGTTTAGTCTCAAGTTTGGCGTGGTACGTGTGCTGGCCGATTAATATATATCGTCCTGCCTAGCGACGCATTCACGCCGTCGACTGTGGAGGCTCTGCAGGTTTGAAAAAAAAAGACTAATGATGACAGTATGTATGCGACGAGTAGAAGAAGAGTACATTTCCTGTACAATGACGCTTTGAAAATACTTTGCAAAGACGTTTTGGTCTGGACGCACTAAACTGTAAATCTGAGGTCAAATTAAGTTACATATTTTGTTCTGAATGTTACGAAATGATTTGAGGAGACGCCCTGCGCATTTGAGAGAAACGTGACACAAATTAGCGGCGGTGGTTGGACAGGCCCGTGCTCGAAGAGTTTTTTGGATTCCAGACCCTTCTGCATTTGAACAGAATGTAGGCGGGACTGGCTGGTCAGGCAAGTGCAACTTCTCTGCAACAAGAGCCTTGTGTTTTGGCTTTTACAGTACATGGGAGCAGGGAATGGTTCACAATTACAGCGTACAACCGAAGTGTGATAAGGCCAGGCCATACGGGTGTGTCTGGAGAATTATTGCGTAGTTGAACGTTAAAAAGCGAGCACTGGCGGTGGCGCTGGGACTTGAAGGGAGAGCCAGAGAAACGGCTTTGGAAATATCTGCAGAAGATTTGAACAATGCTTGCAAAGTCCAGCCCTAGTGACTGAACCGAGTGTGGCTACAGTAGCAATTCAGGCATCACCGTTTGATTTAAAAGAACTCAATTAATATAGAAACCTTTGCAACGTTAGTAAGGAAGTAATTAGCAATTCACTCAAAAATAACAATGCAGCAAATGACCTTAGTTCTTCAATTTCTTTGATGTAGTTCTGAATCATGTTTCCAATTTCTTCACTCCCTTCACCTTTAAATTAGAAACAAACACAAGTTATTTGCATTATATAAAAACATGTCGTAACACAAAGTCTTTTCAAATAGTTTGAATTGCTCAAAAAACAACGAAAACGAGTGAGAAATGATGGGCCAAACGAGTCGAGGCGCCGACACATGTGTCGAGCTGTGCCACTTTTCTTAAAGTCGCGTGATCTACTGTGTGATGTGGTGTCGCTCGTGTCTGAAGCGCCGCTGAAGCTGCAGCGCCAGACTCATGTCGCTCTGTCTGTTGTGTGGTTGATTGGTGATAAATATCTGAGGGATAATTGTGATCTTTCTAAAGTATAACCTCTGCAAGCCCAATTTTACAATCATTTTTACATTCATTTACCACATGTATTCATTTGAGTTTGGGAAAGTAAGTGTATTTCGTTACTTCCCAACACTCGATACAGATTAGAACGCATAGTAAACACATGGAAATACTTCAAATACACGTTCCAAGTACAGTCTGAGTCTCGGCACATGCTGCTCTGACCTGCTCGGGCCAGGACCGTGTTGGCCTGATCACTGAGGAGCTGGGTGAGACGTGCTCTCTGGGCGTCGATGGTCTCCTGCATGGCCTTCACTCTAAGCCTCAGGTTGTTATTCTCCGTCTGAAGCATGGAGTTTTCATGGACCAGGTCATTCATGCCCTCCAAGCCGTCCTCTCCCACCATACGCTTCCCCTGCAAAGAGGAGTCGTTTAGAACTGTGAACGGGGCTATACACGCGATTAAATCGAAATCCAATTCAAATCACGGAGGCTGCGATTGTTGAGGCAATGTAAAGGTAAAGACCCTGTCTTTGTATAGATACAGATTATAACCCTGCAGTTTAGACCTCTACAAGTATTGTTTTTCACTCATAAAAAACACACCAGGAGGAGTTGTGTTTAGCTTCATTCACGTTCGTTTTATGGAGCCCGTTTAGTCTTCTCCCTCTGAGCCTCAAAAAACACTCAGTTTGAAATTTCACAGTTTTGTGAAGTCATAGGAAGAGCGCTAAAATCTGTGCGGTTTTTAAGTCCAAAAATCATCACCAAACTTGTTCTGAGTCATTCTGTCTCAAATCGTGTTCATTACAAGTGTGCCTGCATTAGCATGTCAGGGGAAAGCTAGGTTTCTTCATCTCCCACATGCAATTCCCTCTGCAGCCAGTAGATAGAGCTCTAATGTGTGCTTTTTGTAGACCAATTTTTTTCTAAAACATGACATGCCAAAGCAGAGGTACTCGAGGCCAATAACAATAGAAATAATGTATAATATGGGTCCTTTAAGACAGTTTGAAGGTTTTCCCATCCTTTATTACCGTCTTGTACTCCATCAGCTCTATCTGCAGCCGTGCGATCTCCGTCCTCAGAGCGCTGATCTGCTGGCTGGCTCGGTCCTGGTTCACCACCACTTTGTTCTTGATGTTTCGAGCCCTGTTGGCGTACTTCAAAGTGTTCAAGGTCTCCATAAAGTCTCGATCCGAAGGACTGATGCAGGCGATCATTACCGTTTGACTGAAAAACACGCAGCATTAATTACACGAGGCGGCGGTGATACACAAATGACATAGTATCTGCAGTTGTAATGACAGGCTTGACGAACCTGTTGCCTCCTAACGAGTCTTGTAAAAGCCGGGTGAGTTTGGAGTCTCTGTAAGGCACGTGGCTGGAGCGCTTACTGCGGTCTCCCAGAGCGCTGATGACGTTCCCAAGAGCGAGCTGACAAAGAAACGCACATTTTAAAGAAACATCTAGCCCGGTGTTTCTCAAACTGTGGTACTGGTGGTGCACAAACTTCTTCTGGTGGTCCGCTTCAGTTCTAGTTTTTCCCTTCGTATTTTATTCACTTTTTTGCTCTTCCACAAGTCACTTATAACCTAAAAATACTGTGTCATCTGCGTTTTTTTTACTGAAGACCTGGTTTAGCCGTAGTTTAGACCCAGAATAGTCCCAGAATAGACCCGCAAAATATTTTCTTTCTTGGTACTTGGTGCAAAAAGATTGAGAACCACTGAGCTAGCCTATTGTGTGTTCCTGTCTATGCCACTAGAGGGCTCCAGTGTGTTTTAATAATCCTCAAACATAGCCTTACCAACCTCTTCCTGGTTTAGTAGTCCCTTAATCGGGTGATGGGGTCTTAGTTAGGGCTGGGTACTGTTTGTTTCCTTTTTCGGTGCCTGTATTTTTCAAATTGTAAATGAATTGACAATATTATGCAAAAATAGCATTTAATCACGTTATAATGATGTTAAATCTTATATTAAAGCATACTTGTGTTGCATCCAGTTTTATGACTCAAAGCAAACAAAGCAAACAAATGAACCACAGCTGATTCTCATATTGACTCACATGTTTCACTTTTGTTTGTCCCGTGTAAAGTTGTGAAAACGTTATCTTTTAATGAATGTTTACCTGTGTGGAGGAAGAGGATTATGGATATTATGAGATTACGCTTTGACCTGGGCCGAGGAGCAGATTGGATCATATTATAGCCTACGTTTGGCATCAACTTTACGTGGACACTGTGACAGGACGTGGATTTATATCAAGCACAAGATGCAGACTTTAGATGCAAGACCCCACAACAAATTGTATTTGCTGTAAAAGATGTGTATTTATTGGCTCATTGATGTGGATTTAAAGCAAAGGAACAGAAAGATGGTACAAATGTTATATTTTCAGTACCACTACTTCCCAGACCGAGGAACAGTTTCGGTGCCCAGTCTTAGTTTTAGTTGAGGAAAAGTTGTAATAGTCGACTAATCATTTTATTTATTTTATATAGAAGGCATAGAATGAATTATTCTCCCTTTCTATAAATGTAACAATCTGGTGTTGTGTTGTCGTATTTGACTTTGTAAACTTGTATCCCCTAGTATTTGCTATTTTTATTTAGTCGACTAATTGATGAACAGGACATGACAAGAATGTTAATCTGATGTTCTGAATAATATATCAACATTCAAGAGGAATTGTTTTTTTTTATTTAGAGATTAAAATGTGATTGGATTGTCAAAAAACTGGCAGGCCATTTTGTCTATCACACACATTGATCATTACTTTACATGTTGTTCATTGTTTGACTCCATTTATCGACCTTTACTTAAAAACAACAAAACAGCAGAAACGTGTGCATTGACTTCCAAAGTGCAGAGTCTGGCCTGCCCTCGCATGCAGCGTGTTTGCGAGAGTCCTCACCAGGCCACAGTTGATGGAGATGCCCTCTTTAGCTCGGTCTCCCGTGGCTCCGGTCCTCTTCAGGCGCTCAGACCCGGCCAAGTCCACAAAATGAAACTTCGCCGTCAGCGTCTCAAACTCATTTATCTCAGAGTTGTTTGCTAATCTGTTGTCCGTCTCATTGTCCTGGAGAAGAAACCACACAGAACGGCTGGTACTAAGTTTGTAAAAAACACAAGGGACTATTTCTGTGGATTGGGTGAGTAATACTTTCCTTCTTAGTTTTCATCTATGCAATATAATTTGCTGAAGTAAAATAAAAATGGTGATCACAGTGAATGCGGCTAAAAGTACATATAGTCTTTGTTGACTAATACAAAAAAAGTCAACTTAAGGCTAGATTTGCTTCGCGATGTCACAATCCAACGTTAGTGTTACGATTATTGCGAAAAGAAACATTATTCATTTAATTTCTAGTGTCGATAACGTTCTTCTTTCTGAATGATAAAGTTATGTTATTGGGACATAATTATGTGTGAAATTAAAAGGACTTTAGATGTCGATTCAGATAAATAGATAAACTCTCACTAAAACCAGAACAAAAAAGGTCTAATAATCCGACAAACTGGTCCCAAATGCACATACGTTGTTGTCGGGGGAGCAGACCCGCACTTGGCACAGGTGGATGGTGAAGATGGCGTGAGACCTGGAGCTCTGGACGTTCATCTGAGTGCTCGCTGTGGTTCTAGACAGAGCTCCTAACTTTAGACACTGTATCATCTGACGGGAGAGACAAAACAAATACAGGAGAGGGAAATCAAATGTGTGGCAGAAGTGCAGTTTATATAAATATAGCTGCAAGCGGCAAAGAGCGGCCCTCGCCTGTGCCCCGCAACGCAAGAGGAGTACCCGCTGTTCCTCTTTGCTTTACAAAGTGGGACATTGTTTTGAAACACTGAAAATGACAATATTCTGGCCAGATATTGTAGCTAGGCCGCACAGAGACGGTATCGCTCCTCAAGATCGTCTGAGCTCGTTAGTGCAAACGCCGCAGGAGGAGTTTGTAACAGTACGACGCGTTAAACTGACCTCAGCTGCAGAGGAGACCGTGCGGGTGGTGACCCCCACAGTGTAGATGCCTCCGTTTGCGTCCTCGTGGATTTTAATGTTGGATCTCTGTTTACGAGTCTCGAGGTCCCGAGTCGTGTCGAACAAGTCCAGAACCTCCTCATTGTACAACTGCAAAATAAAAGCACAAATACAATGTTTAAATAAAATTAAAACATGATAGTGGCTGCAAATAGGTCGAATTCGATTTTCAACCTGGTTCTGGTTAATATTTCTGTGATTAATGGGCCTATCCACATGAAAATGTTGTTTCGACAAAAATGATGATCTAATATTTCATTAGATTGAAGACATAAATGTGTAAACTTGCTGGTATTGCCTGTCTTGCGGCCAACAATTATTTTGATAATCAATTTGTTTGCTTGTTAAATTGTGAATCATTAGATCGCAAATGATGCTTACTAAATCCACAATATACATGTTTCCTGTATTATTTTGAAGTAATTACTGCTTTTTCTGAGTCATAAAACTTCTAGTCTCATTTTCTCTCTCATCATGATTATTCAATTACTAAATGAGTTGATGATCATTTCTAGAAATGTGTCGTTTGAGCCTTTATGGTCTTTGTAGAATTTATCTTCTTCGTTTTCCTGTCTTTTCCCCTCAGCTGCTCGGGCGACAGCTGAGGGCGCACACACTTGTTGCTGTTAAAAATAAAGCCTGGGTGACACAGGCAGACGGGATAATGACAGTTTAATGGTCCTGGGGTCATCTGTGAACATTAACGACCTCACTGCCCTACACCCTCCAGTGACCTCTGACCCCTCCTGTCCACAAACTCCAGCATTTTTCAACCTCCAGCTGAAAAATGAAAGACTCAGAGGGTCAACAGGGGATAAGAGAGGACTACAGGCCACAGGTTTACCATTTTGGGAAAGGAAACTTGTATGTTGACTTATTTGATAATATTAGCCCTTTATGGTCAATTCTATATAAATATAGACAGTTTAGTTTTGTTAATGACGATATACAAATATTGTAAATTGCTATAAAAAAAAGATTGAAAGTAATCAAATCAAACAAATCAAACAAAATCAGGATAAAATCAAGACTAAACTAATTATATTTCCTGTCTCCAGCCAATCCTGAGGCGAAATAACAGTTTGGAGGCTCAACAGTTGCATCTTTTTTATCCTCCAGACTTTATCAAAAGACATGTTTAACTCTTCCAAAGCGTTGCCTGCCACAGAAGTAGTAGTAATTAAAAAGGAGTGGACTATTGCACAATAGGGCTGCAACTAATAATTATTTTAGTTGACTAGTCTACAATTAATTTTATTATTAGTCGACAAATCAATTATTTGCATTGAGACTTTTAAAACATGTAATCAAATAAAGGCTGAAATTTTGTTTCGAGGTAGAGAATATTAATTAATACATTTTATTATTGATACAAATCTGAAATTCTTTTTTAACATTTTCATTTAATATTGCCACTGTCTTTGGCAAAATAATGATAATGGATTTTTATAACAACTAGTCACAATTAGTGCATTGTAACGGTGCAGCTTTATTTTTTCAAATGAAACATGCCATGTGTTAATCCCTGTAGCACAATGTTTTCTGTGGGGCTGTGAATATGGTTTAAAATGAGCACGAACCCCGGCAGGCTCGGAGTCTTGTGAGGACAGGGAAAAAATGATTCAACCCCAAACACAGACCTAATTTTACAGAAGGTAATTTATTGTGCTATTGTCTCTATTCATATCATTCACATTTATAATTCTGATCAATGTTAAGACGCCGACAGTTTGGTGTAAGAGTGAGTTTGGTGCACCTCCAAGAACTGTGCGTTGATCTTGAACTCGGGGACGGGCCGGCCCTGCTCGGTGGCGGCCTGTCTGCGCTGCTCGATGCCTCTGAACAGGTGGTTAACGGCTCGAGGAATGATCCCCAGCTCCTCCTCGCTGATATTGACATCGAAACCAGTGCCCATGGTGTAGGTCTTCCCCGAGCCCGTCTGGAGAGAAGAAGAGAAATGAGAAGCACTGAAGGAGAAGGTCTGGCTGATGTGATCTTACAACATCCAACACATAGTTCAGCATTAAAGGAGACATCATGTTCAAATTCAATATTAAGTACCTGAAAAAGCAGAAAAAGAAAATGTCTTAGTAATAGAAACAGGTCAACTAACTTCCTGTTCAGAACTGATAAGCTCCGCCTCTTCATAGTGACATTTCACTGTAAAAAAGCAGTGGATTGTCATGGTTATATTTTTGAAAAGTGGCTACGTCACTTTTTAAACTCTACATGTGTCGCTCACAGTCTAAAGTACAGGGATGTGGGTGGGGATAGGGGGTAGGTGAAAACAGGAATTATTAATCAAACATGCAAGAATCAATCAAAATATTTGCATACTGAGTATTTGAGTAAAATCATTTCCTTCTTTCACTAATTAGGAGGAAACTTTAAGGTTAATAGCTCAGAGTTGATCTGTACACACACACACACACACACACAAATCCTATTCTACTACTACCAAAAATATAAAGGGTAAAACATGTACTGTAAGTCATTTTAATAACTGCAAATACTAAACTGTTTCATTCTACTCTGTATTTGATGCAGCTCAAGTTTTTGAACCGTCCTGCTGTAGGATTATTGTGCGAGTAGCCTAGGGTGGTTTCAATATGATATTTATCGTAACATTTTCCTATAGCTCAAAATGTTTAGTCATGTTTTGTCAGGCCTATTTCTACCTACAGTTTGTCATATACAGGCCAATATATAAACATATGAATAAACTATAGGTAGGCTTTTCTAATTTCACTCCGTTTTGCTGTTTTCAGCTCTTACTTCCAGGTTGATGAGATATAAAATACTTTATCATTAGATGCAGACAGCACAAAGTGGTCTCATTTTTGCCTTCAAGAGCTACTTTTACAATTTACTCACACAAATATATTCTTTTACAAAATAAAAGTTGGGTCCCCCAGCTTTAATTGACTAAATATTGATGCCCACCCCAAGTCTGCTTGTCTACCCCTAAAAGTCACTGCACACTAATGTAATAATTCCTAGGCTTACTCTTGCGTGTCACCAGATCTGTCGTATCACGTGGCCGGTGCACAGTAGGTGAGCTGCATACTGATGTGGTCAAGGCCTGAGCTCATTCACACTTCAGCAGCTCTAATCAGACACTTCAAACCAATATGTTTACGCAAGACAAGACCAAATCTACTAAATATAAAGAGAATCCTAATTTTAACTCAAAATGTTATACGTCATGATAAGTATGATATCTCCCCCTTTCACACTGTCAAATGAAGCCTTCGGTCCAAAAAAGAAAAAAAGAAAAATTAAGAATCCCAGTGACAATGTGTTTTAAAGTGTCACTTTATCAAAAACAACAAAATGTAAATGACAACATGCTGCTTGTTACGGTGAAATGTCAGCTCTGTAGGTTTGAACAGGAAGTCAATGGACCCGTTTCTATTACTAAGGTTTTAGATCAATATTGCGGTTTACGATGAATAAAATGCAAAATGATCATCTACTTATGTTATAGTTCAATACCAAGCAGCTGAAAAAACCCACAATATGTCTCCTTTAATGCTGTACCTCACCGTTTTTTTGTTCAGTTTTGTGTTATTCATGTAAAAAATTAAATATATTTATAGTGACTTCATATATTTTAATGATATACCCAATTCATAGCATGTTTAGAGTTTCATTTCTCTGTACAGAAGCATTTACACTTTGTAGTACACGTGTTACAGTGCTTAGTCCGGTCTCCAATGGACCAGACCCCCACCTTCTGCCCGGGACTATGCGGTCGCCATGGCAGTAAAGGGAGGAATGCAAGTGTGGGTTCAAATTCATCCGTGCCCCCGTGCTCCTGCTGGACGTCCCGAAAGAGTGTGCATGTGTGTGTGTGTGTGTGTGTGTGTGTGTGTGTGTGTGTGTGTGTGTGTGTGTGTGTGTGTGTGTGTGTGTGTGTGTGTGTGTGTGTGTGTGTGCGCAGTGATGAGAGAGGGAGCCTGGCTGTGCTGTTTGTCCGCTCTTAATCTGCACCTGTGGGAGACGTGAAGGAGGTGTGTGCTCATGCATATATCTGTCTGTGTGGACCACCGCTGTGTCCACTGAAAAGACCGCTTTAGACCAGAACAAATGTTACAGAACAATAAAGAGGAGGAATAATGGTGGGAGAGGAAGAGAGGAGCAACGGGGTGCATGGAAAAAGAGGGAAAGCAGTGTTTAAATATTTAACACCAACAAGAGACAGGATAAAACTTTTATACACCCGTGCTCTCAAATCGTACAATTTTATTTATTTATAGAGATGTGCAATACGATACTAATATTGGGTATCGGATCTCGGTTCTGCATAATGTAAAGGACATTTATCTTAATCAGAAGACAAAAAACCTATTTAGTGTTAAGGAAATTATTTCAATTGTCAATCTCTGCACAAAGACACAAAGCCAAAGACAACACCCTTTGTCCTAAAGCAACACTTTGGAACTTTCTGGAGATGGCATCACCTGCATGAGTCCATGGAAATAAAACCATACAACATTTGGAATATGGAGAAAGATACATTTTTATGCCATACTGCGGATTATTACAGCTAAAGGAACAGCATTTCCATGGAAACAAGCTCCTCCTGGCCAAGTACATGTCAGGTGTGAGGAGACGCAAGCCCTCTCACAGTCAGGACGTGAAAATGAAATGGAAAAACAGGCTTTTATTTTTTGGGAGGCAAAAGGTGTATTATTAGTTAGTGGCATTAGTTAGTGGCATTAGTTAGTGGCATTAGTTAGTAGTATTTGTTAGTATTATTAGATAGTATTATTAGTTAGTATCATTAGTAGTATTAAATGCAATTTGAATATGCTTAATGTTTACACTATTGTTTTATTGTTGTCATTTATTCATTGATAGTTATTTACTATCACTCACACACAAACCACAGAAAAAGTGGGTGAAGTGTCTTGCTCAAGGACACAATAACAAGATGACACAATAGTTTTAGACCTGATCCAATCCCAGTTTATGTCAGCTCTAAACCAAAAAGCCAAGAGTCAAGTGGACTTGTATTATTTAAATTAAATTGTAAATTGTTATTTACAATGTATATAAACTCAATTGGGCATAATGTAACACAGTAGCATCCACTTATATGCAGATGATGCAATTCTATAAGCTAATGCACCTTCTTGTGCACAAGTGATTCTAAATATTCAAGAGGATTTTCAATCCATCCAACACAACTGTGTTCATTTGAAATTAATGAATTCAAATAAAACTAAATACTGTTCTCCAAAAGACACTATTGACCCAAAAAATATCTATTCTCACGCTTGATGGTAATATGACTGAACAAGTACCCCATTACAAATACTTGAGCATCTGGATCGATGATAAACTCTCCTTCAACAAATACGTACAAGAGCTGACAAATCATCTTAAAGCCAGATTGTTTTCTACAATTAAGAGGAAAACATGCTTTATTTCTAAAGAAGAATGACAGTTAATCCAGGCTACATTTCTCTCAGTTCAAGTTCAGAGGTTTTAAGACAGTTGCTGTAGAATGCATATAAATAATGTCACCATAATCTAAGTCTATCATTCAGCTCTAAGGTTCATTACAGGAGAAGGACACAGAACTCACCACTGTGAAGTATATTCTAAAGTAGAATGGCAATCATTGGATGCACGAAGAGAACAGCACTGCCTTTTGTTTGTGTATAAGGCTCTAGTTGGCATTTTGCTTTATTATTTATCAAGTTTATTGCACATCAGATCAGGTATTCACAGTTTGAGGTCTCAGGACATTTTTATTGGTTAATTTTATTGAATGTTTTATTTGTGTTTTAGTATCCTGTGTTTGTTGTTTAGTTTGTGTTGTGTTTTAACAGTGTACCCATGAAAAAGACATTTTCTCATTGGGTTTTCCCTGTATAAATGAAATAAAATGAAAATGAATGAAATTGTTGTATTAGTCCAATCATGTCACTCAATATGGTTCCATTATTTTGTAATCATTTCACTGACGTTTTAATGCACTTTCCCTTTCACTGTTTAGGACATCCTTCATCAGGTTTTATACGTCTGGAGCTGGTACATTTTGGCCTCATGATTTGGCGTGTTTGGTATGAGATGAAGCAATCCATTAGCACTGCTCAGTCAACTCACAACATCGCTCTCTTATGAAAATCTATCAGACAGTATTAGATTTATATTAGCGCAGTGTGCAAGCCAGGGCATGTTAGCTGACAGATTAAGTCAGCACTGTTTTATCACTGATCTAATAGGAATATTTGGATAACAGCTCCTTATCATGTGTACTCTGTGGTAACTCTACCCTGAACCAGCAGGATTAAGAGTAAAATAAAACTGCATCGTTTTGATAAAGTAACTCAAGCTAAATATTTGGAAACGGTATAGCATCTACAAGCTCAGACGACCACTGGTTTTAAATGTTAATAATAAAGGTGCATTATGTAACTTTTCTGGTCTCCATGGAGATGTTATTGCTTTGCTGATGAAGCTGCAACTGACCATTATGTTAGTAGTCGAAGATTTGAGACTTTATAAATACATTATCAACCAAATAAAGCCTAAAATGTTGTGACTGAAGGCTTCTAGAGACAGATTATCAAGAAATAAAGTGTCTTCTTGATAAAAATCTGAAATAGTTGATTCTGTTTTTGATATTTTGATTTATTAATGCCGCTGTCTTTGTGATAATGTGTTTTAGAATCTGTATACCGGGAGCTGAACGGCCCAAATTTGTATAAATATTTAAGAACGCTAACGGTAGCTACGGGCTAAATGCTACCGCAATGCTAGCAGCTGTTTATTTTAACATCCACAACAACGCCAGTGCAACAATCGCCATTAAAATTCATTTGTGACTCAACTTGCATTAGTTGTGCTTAAATACAGTACAGTGCTAAAATACACATAATTCTCCATCTTATAAGTCTTATAAAGTAGGAAAAAGTTATGTTTCCCATTGAATCAACAGGGTTTTCACACACGCCAGACCATGCCCTTATGACGCGTTGCCGACTGTATCTATGTTAGAAAATTATCTGAAAACGTATGGTTTTAAAGGCAGAAATTGAATACATCAAGTGTGGCTCTACTACACACCTGTCCATAGGCGAAGACGGTGGCGTTGTATCCCTCCAAACAGCCCTCGATGAGCCTCTCGGTGCAGTGAGTGTAGATGGAGTCCTGCTGAGTGTCCATATCAAACACATGGTCGTATGTAAAGGCCTTGTCTTTACCCAGAAACACCTGGGGCTCGCCGGGCATCACGTACGTACAGATGTGACAGCCCTCGATCTTCTCTTTGGCCAGCTGAGGACGGATCCTGCAAGGCACACGACACAAACACATTAGAAGATGCAGTTTTAGTAAAGCAACAAACATAGTAACATGTGTTTTGGCTAAACATTTTATTGAGCAAGATGAAGTGATTGTTAAGGATTTATAAATACTTGTAAACAAACAATAACAACGCTAAATTAACTGCACTATCGAGCACCAGGGGGCATAGGCGCACTTTTCTACATAACCCTGAGGGGTCAGTGTTCTAATTTCCTCTGAAGGGTGTATCCAGGCTCCTCCCCCTGTATGATAATGAGGGGATCCACCCATACCAGTGGCACTTCTGAAGTCGTGCTTTCTCCCTTTACACTCCGTTTATGTTTATGAATGTGCCCTAAAAATCCTTGATGGGAAACCAAGGTCAATTTAGCTAAATATGACATTTTAAACTTACAAAAATCTAGTATTTTGTATTGAAGTTTGATTACTTTTTCTGTTCCCATCATGGATCATTTTAAAATGTGTTGCTCTGTGCTCAGATAAAATAACTTATTACTCCAGGTACCTCAAAAGGAAAATGCAGAATCCCAAAATGCAGGACCTTTATTTCAATATCTGCCTTTTGTTTTGTCTCACTGAGTCAATGGAACACAGATTATTAAATGTACTGTATTTAAAATATTTGCACAGCTTCTGGAAATGCTTTTTGTTCTCATGAGTTATGAATGTACATAAATGTAAGAGTGGAGTGTGTTTGTATGTGCAGGAGGATGTTGAATAGTCTTAGCAGTACTTGATCCTGGAGTGGGATTATTTGTTTGCATTTATATTTGTATTAAATTAAATATGCAAATGAAATATATATGTTCAAGGTTTAGATTCAATTTTTATAGATTGTTGTGTGGGACAACATAGATATTTTTCATACCCTGTTACAAGGCAAAACGTACATACCAAAATACTACTTTTATCAATACTTTTTAGTAATCCAGTATTTTAAACAGTATTCTATCAGTACTTTTACAGCACAAAGTAAAGAATTACTTTGAAGCACTTTATATATTTTCAACTTTCAAAACTAAAATTATATTTTTAATGAACTAATTTAAAGAATAGAACTAACAGACTGAAATGTTTTAATATCTGCTTTATGTCATATGCTAAATAAAAGGAGCAGTAATATGCTCTCTTGGTGGTTATTCCTTCTGTGTTCTGCAAACTCTGAAGTGAAGTGTCATGTGATCCACCTGTGTGCCTGTAAGCTTGCCTTCATTTAAGAAATTATATATATATATATATATATATATGTTTGAATTTCAATGACGCAGTCATTTGTGTTGTTCGATTATTACCAGGCATTAATTTGCATGGGTATTTGGATGTGCTCTGTAGTTTCTGTTGGTAAAATAAATGTTAAAATAAAAAGATTTGCGTATCTCATACATTGGTTGAAAATATATTTTAGAACAAAACTCAAGAAATGCTTCCGTATGCAAACAGTATCTTGATTTAAATAGTCTCTACTGAGAATGATGCAGCTTTATTTCTACTTACTACACTTGATATCATACTCAAGTTAAACTCCCCCCAAAAATAGAACGAGAAGTAGATCTGGTAATGTAATTCACTTTCAATAAGAGCTTTCACATTTCTGGTTCCTATACGTTTTTGAAACTCTTCACTGCTCAAATGCAATGCTTTAAGTGGAGGAAATCCGGGTAAGTAGCGACTATAGAGAGCGGGTCATATTTTGGTCATAGCTTCCCGTGTTGTGCGCGCGTGTTGTGCCCGTGTTGTGCGCGTGTGATGTTGTGTTTGTACAGGGCCATGCAGTGCCAGGACTCTCCCACGGGGGCAGCACCTCGCACAGAGCGCTCACTGTTCACACACACAGGCCCAAACAGAGCCACCCTGCATTTCATTAACATCACTCCCTTTGCTCAAATATGTCAAACTAACAAACACACAGCCATGTAACGTCCTCCCATGATGCTTTGCGGGCCTCATCACAAGGCCCACTGTTTACCTGAAATAGAAGTGTGGGATATTAGATCCAGACTATGGCAACACGGGATGAATTTTAATGTAAAAAAGCCCAACACTAAAAGCTTTGTCAGTTAAATGAAAATGATATCAGTTGCACATGCACATCGATTCTGTGTTTACTTTATGGGGACAGCGCATGTTTTATCTGTTCTCCCACGTTCATGCGCCCAAATGTAATCTTTAGGTGCAACAGTGCGTCTCGTTAGTATCTGTATCCGTGGGTGTCCGAGTTTGTGTCTCTCTGTAGCGCTGATTTCAAGTCCAGCGCCACCTTGAGCGAGTGAAGTGCGATATATTGATGAAGAAAATATAGCCGATAAACGATAATATTGAAACTAATTTATGCCACTGACACAATAACCCGAAAGCAGAATTATTTCCCCAAAAATGTACTGTACTTTTTTTTTTTTAACAATAAAAGTAAAGACCTCAATGATAATGAGGGATCCACCCATACCAGTGGTAAAAAATAAATAAAATAAATAAAATAATAAATAATAATAAATAAATAAAAATAAATAAAATAAAAAATAATAAAATAAATAAAATAAATAAAATAAATAAAATAAATAAAAAAATAAACCTTAAGTAGTATTTTTTCAGTTCAGTTATACAGCTCAATGATATAATGTTATAGAAAAAATACCCAAAAACGACCCACAATACTGACCATCAAAATTGTTCCACAATCATTTGTTGAATATATCGGACAGGCCCATGTGCACTCAGAGACTTCTACTGTCCCCATTACAGCGAACGCAGCGTCCTCAGCCAGCGCAGTACTCTCACACCTTCTGAGCCCGCCAGACAACGCGTCGGCTGCGGCCACACAAACCTCTTTTGTGGTTTTTTTGAGCGACTGCCAGTGTCTGGCCGCTCCTCTTGTTTATCACAGACCGCGTAACATCCAACCAGGTCTTTATTCATGAACTCGAAACCCTGCTAAGTTACTCTAGCCACAGCATTTAAAACTTTAACTACAAATAAACCCTCATGGCACTTAAACTTATGTTACGGAGTTTTATTAGATTTTTAAATGAAAAACGTTAGCGTACTGATGCAACCAAGCAAAAATAGTCTGGACAGCATTATCGCCTGGTCTCAGCAGGAACAATCTGCGACTTGATGTAATCATTCTAATAATAATCTGATTTATTTATTGATGTTGTCCTGTTGTTGCGTGACTCAGTGCTTTTTTGTATCATGCAGCTCTGTCCGCAAAACACAAACACTTTTACTCCACCCACTCCTCCAATTGGTCAGTCCTCTGTCATGCTCCGAGTGAGTGACAGGTGGATGTAACCAATCGCAGTGACTTGTGAACTTTCAGACGCAGCAGATGGCTTCAGTTCGCCAACTCTAATTGTGGTTTGGGCTGTAACATAAGTCAATACACCTGGAGTCTCAGAAGTACACGCTTATAAACGGAGATCAACTCCTATTCACCGACTCTCCTCTTTCAACTCTCGCAGCATTAACGGAAAAGCGCTTATTCCATTTTACGTTACAAAAGTCTGAGGTGAAAGAGGAAGGCGAGCCTGCTTTTGGGTCTTTGCCACAAGAGAACAAGTAAACGCAAGACTTCAAAGTCTACAGAGATGTCATTTGTAAGTGTGAAACAAGATCCATGCAATTTGCGTACACATCGTCCCAGTCAAATTCCCGAGGTGCCGCGTATTTTTGTTACAACACAAACGTTTCATAATTTGTGTTTTCAGGGTTGCACATTTTGCCATTGCGAGATTTGGCACTTTAACATTAGAGATGAAAATTTGAAATGCTAAGTGTCCATGAGATCAGATTTTGAATTTTGTATGTACCGGGGCAAACGTCTCACCGGGGGATTGTTGACTCTTTTCTCGATTAAAAAAAATCCAAAAGAAAAAATACCTTTTGAATACTGAATGCATAGAGAGACTTATCCATGCGTTGTCTCTAGTAGATTAGACTACTGTAACGGCCTGCTCCCTGGCCTCTCCAAAAGAGCTGTAAAAACAGCTGCATACATCCAGAACGCCGCTGCTCGAGTACCTGACCAGAACCAGGAAGTAAGATCACATTAGTCCTGTGCTCAGGTCTCTGCACTGGCTCCCTGTGTCAGAGAATAGACTTCAAAGCAGCTCTGCTTGTATACAAGTTCTCCATGGCTAGCACCAAAGTACATCTCGGACATGTTAGTGCCATATGAAATCTCGGACTCTGAGGACCTCAGGGACCGGCCTCCTGCTGTGCCCAGAGTCAGGACTAAACATGGGGAATCTGCGTTTCAGTTTTATGCAGCTAAATCTGGAACAGTTTCCAGAGATGTGAGACAGGCCTGTGCATATGACTGAAATGCTTTTCTTTGCACTCTTCTCTCCATGTCTTGAATATTCTGCCATGTCTTTGTGATTTTAATGAATTTTTTTCCTGTTGTGTGAAGCACTTTGAATTGCCTTGTGTATGAATTGTGCTCTACAAATAAACTTGCCTTGCCTTGCCTAGCCTAGATTTTAAATCGTAAAATGAAACCCAACTGATCCCAAGATCTCTGCTGTGATTTTTCTTACTATTTTACACTCTGGATCTAGACAGTTGAATGTGAGGGGTGGAAAATCTATGCTCTGGATATTTAAAAGGTGAATTCTTAAGTTAGAATTTTTAAACTGAGAAATTTAGAATAAAAACAATTCAATTTCAGTTAGATTAGTTTAGTCCACTTAAACTGCAACTATTCATCACTTTCTGCACTATAACTGTAAATTTAACTGGAATCTTGTGTACATAGTAATGCCTATTTTTATTTTTACTCTATACGATAGTAATTTTAAATTGTTTCTTAATGCATGCCCTTTTGATTGAATATATGTTGTTTTTATTATTGCTCAGTGTTTTATGTTGCGCCTTAATGCAGAGACAAGTTCCTATGTTTGTGAATTTTGTTCATTGACAATGGCAATAAACCCCTTAAGATTCTGATTTCTGATTCTGATTCTGAAATCCACATTGAAGAACATATGCAAAAAAGCTCACTGCGCACAGTAAACCAATAAAACAACAACCGCTACATAAACAATGGACATAAGTTACAAAACACTAAAAAGAACCAAGAAATATTTGTACACTGACATAAGCGCGCTTAAAAAGTATATAGTAGTACATATATACAGTATATAGTAGCGTGCTATCAGAGTAAAGTTGTGAAACCGCTGATGAAGTATCAGGGGCTTCAATCAATAATATAAATGTATTTTGCCCTGCATAAATCAAGTCAAAAGGGTAAAGGTGCGACAGACATGAGGTCGTATAAGGAGAGGAAAAGTCATTTGATAATGGAACAGTTCACAGAGAGACGAACTCTCCTTGACAGGTCACAATTACAGTAATCCACAGTCACAATGGATGCAGACATTAGATAGACTTATGCTGCCATGACAACACAATACAGTAAAATAGTTCTGAAATAAATATATTTACAGTCAAGATGGTGTGTGGTATATGAAAGTAATTTTGTGTTTTCATTACCCAAGTATTTACTATACACTGAATTGACCAATTTTATGCTTTAAAACGCGGTGCAAAAAAGCTGTGTAGCCCCAAAGCAAATACTAATACTTTTAAAAGCGTTTACAGTTTTGAGACATTTTTACACAGAACTTTTTATAGTGAATTCCAATAAAAACACGAATAGTATTTTAACATAATTTATACAAAACTTTTTATATACTGCATTTTACATTTAAACAGACCTTCTTTATGTTCTGTGAATATTATAATTTAACACGATGTTAATAAAAAAATCTGTTGTGAATTTAGTGTTCATTTAAGTTTAGATATCAATTCCCGGTCTTGTTTTGCCAACATGTAGTGACTTTTTGTGTATATCTCAACAGTACAAGTGCTGCAATGTTTGTTTAGTTACAGCACTTGCTGTGTGCTCCAACAAGGATGAAGAGGGAACAAAGAGAAAAGCATGACATAAAGAAGGAGAAGACGCATACAAGAATCAAATATAGGGTAGAGACACAGAGCAGACAATGGGAAAAGTCCTCACACACAGAGCAGTTTGTGTCTGTATAATGACGGCTTTTACATAACGCGTCTCAGTGGTTCTGACGAGCGTGCACTGCAATGACACCATTTAAAACAGTCATTATAGCTATATATTTGGTTTGGTGTTCAATTTTGCTACTTAACACTTATTGCACACTAAATTGCACGCTAAATTACTCAAATGCTGTAATTAAAGGGGGAAATACAATGCAAAATCAACTTTCATTAGCTTTTAGCCTTGTTACAACAGTATTTCATCATCATTAGATTGAAAATGCCCGTTTACAACTTCCCCCTATCCCCGCCCACATCCCTGTACTTGGTTGTGATAATTTGAAACATTAAGACGTTTTAATGAAGCCGTTTTAGATCAATATCATGGTTTAAAGTAGTAGTAGTTAGTAACTGAAAAAAGCAGAATATATGAATATGCAAACTTTTTCTGTGTGCAGATTTGAGTTAATAGTTGTTATGGTTGTCCAATGTATCAATACTAAAACAAATCTCAATAACAGGACAAAATGTGACTTTTCCTGAACAGTTTCAAATGATCTTGAACTTTCTTCATGTTACTATGTGGTCCTTTTACTAGTTCTGATAAAGCTCAAGTATTTTGTGTTAAATCAGTATCGAGTATTGCGCTTAGTATTCCATAGTGTTGAAATCGAGTTTGAAATGTCAATATCGTCACTATACTAGTCCAATAGTTGGTAAGTTTGTCTCCTCTTTGCCTACGAAACAGAAAACAAAAACCGGGTAACTACTTTCTCGTGACAATAATGAAAAGAGTATTCAATCAAATGTAAATGACATTGAGCACAGACTGAAAATGTCTCATCTTAAACAGGTTCTCGTGTTTGACCCTTTTGGACCGCTGTGGCTCACTTTTATCAGACGCCAAAGTCATTCTGTGTTTATCTGTCTTACACTTGACCTTATCCTGTGATTGCACATGAGACGACTTAGAGGAAAGCCCTGTCCTCCAGCACTGCGCGTACAGAGAAAACAGGCTTTACTAATGCTCGGAAATGAGAGCGTTTGTATGTTATCTCTGGGATGTTAGCCAGTGGATGAATATCACACACATTTATACATCTCTTGTATATTATTTATCATATATAATTACAATCTGTATTTAAACCTTGCTTTTTTTTACACAAATTTAAATTCCCATAATTATTCAGATTAGATCGTTTTTTCTTTGCTTATGATTAGGTCTTTACGGAGTAGTTTTTCACTGGTGGATCAGTCACATTAAAGGCACAGTACGTAACTTTCTGGAGGTGGCACGTCACCTGCATGATTCCGTGGAAACAGAAAGTTAAAAGCATACTTCGGACCATTTTCCATGCAGGTAGATACATTTTGTTCCATAGCGTGGAACAAAAGGGAACATGTTAATGCAAACAAGCAGGAGGAGGCTCTTCCAAGCCAAGTACGAGTCAGGTTTGTGGAGATTCAAGTCCTGTCCCCTGTTTTTAATACATTTTTAGTCTAATACTATTTATTTTTCAGTTTCGTCCAAATTGCAACTCAACTGGAACTAGGGCTGAGTACGTTTTAAAAGGTACCAATATAACAGGACTATATGAGTATCAAAAGCTGGCGCCTTTGATAACAAGTTTTGAAGTCTGGTCCTGGGAGAGCACTTTAGAAAGTTACGCAGAGTGACCAAAACGACACGTCACGCGAGATCGTGGAAAAAGTTCAGGTATCGGTTCCAAAAAGCAAGCATATTTAAAGTACAGGTACACAAAATACATGAGTCCAGGCCAATGTAACTAAGGGTGCAATCGAGTTTCAAAGCGGTGCAAAGACAATACTTCCATTAAGCGTCTTTATTTAACATGGGACAAAAAAACTGAAGTATCTGTATCCAGAAGCCTTTACATTACCATTATTGTAACATTTTAAGAGCAGCATTCAAGATTTCAAAAGTTTTCAGATGTTTCTGGATGCCTGTCACATTTTTAAAGTTCGAAATGGGTTTTTCCCCTCCACCGTAATAGCAGCAGTAGAATAAGCACCTGGGCATTAACTAGAGACGACAGCGATGTGCAAAAAGTGACGACCAAATTTAGACAAAAGGTGGTGTCTATCAAGCACAAAATGATAGAATACACTGCTAGAAACTACTACTGACCCTTCAAAACAGTTCTTTAAAACTAACCAGTCATGCACCCATAGATAATCTTATGCTTTTTTTTACTGTAATTAGTCTGGTTTTTTGTAATGTCTCTGATGTGTCATGTTGTCTAGATTACTGTATGTTTAATGTCTTGTAATGTCTAGTTGCCATGTCTGTTGTGTTGCTGCTGCTGACACAGGGATTAATATGAACTGTCCTAATTCATATAAATAAAATAAATAACTGGGACTAAACCAGGACTAGAACAAGGTCAAAGTGTGAATAGTCTTGTGGTTTGCTATCTGCCAACACTCTTTTTGAGATTGAATCCAAAACACACATTTTGCTGGGGGACATGAGTGCACTTCAGCACTGTAACAAGGAAACAGACACATCTCAAAATATAGTCTTTGTATACATTGATCTTCATTCAGGAGTAATATATAGCTAATATACAATTCCTGAGTAATTCAAACTAGAACAATCTTCTATATGATGTAAGAAGGCCAAATTGTCCACTTAAATGTGTATTAATTAGTCCAGGCAATGCAAGCAGAAAGTGGAAAGAAATGAATATAGACAGTATCTTGATCTGGATAAATGAAAAAGTACTTTTCATTGGTGTTTAACTGTTAAACTGCAGGAGTTACTTTGTTGACAAAGTCTCTCCAGAGTTTTGCAGTCACATGGGCCCCAAAGCCAAAAGAAACCTTTGTCACATCATTCCTTTGAGAGTTAATCCGCAACAGTTTCACTCTTGAGAAAAATGAAAGAAAATAACAAGGTTTGGCAAAGAAAGGATTAAAGGGATACAATTACAGAAGGGGGTGAACTTTTTAGGTTTGGGGTGGGTCATATCCACACAAAACAGATTTCAGTTGAAATTCGGTTATTTCATTATCGTCATAACACTATTCAACAATGGATTTAGTATAAAGTAAAACAAGATATGGAGCTTGGAATCGAAGGTTAAAAATGTTACGTTATTGGAAACATGTGTCAAATGTCCAGAGACACACTAGCCAAAACTGTATTTGTATTTGTTTATGAGTAAACAACAGAGCAATGGGACAACACAGTAACCTGCTGCACTGTAATCCTATGATGTGTGATGGACGATCCTAATCTCGATAGAATCCACAAGATTTATATATAATTTAATCTATATATTATGCATTTTTCTCAGAATTTTCTTACACTGGAAAAAAAAAGACCATCTTAAATAAGACACAGAAGACATAAGTCCTTGAAATAAGTACTTATCTTGTTTTGATGTCTTAAAATAAGATTTCCAATGGAACACGAGCTATAAAAAAAATAATTACACACACACACACACACACACAAGATACTGCACTTGAAATAAGAACAAAACTTATCTCAGTCAGCAGCCGAAACATGTTAAACTAAATACAACTCGATACAAAGTTGTCAGAAGATATATATAAGAGAGTTCAAATATACTCAAATCCAGATAAATACTACTTAAATTCAATCCTTTTAAACTATTTTCCAGTGTATGCATGCACTTTTTTCAGGAAAAGTCTTTGTTTCATGGACAAATATTCCCAGGATTATTGTACTCTTCAGCTCATGTATATTGGTTGCAGATCGGTGGCAAATATATACATTTTTTTTAGTCTCCAAGATTCTCCAGAGGGACAATAATATCAGGGCATAAGATCCTTACTTTACCACAAAGTTCTTGCATAATAGCTTAACCGCATCCAAGTGCATTACACAACGGCTTGGACTCGCGTGAAGGTTGTGTGAGGCAGATGACATTTACTCACAGTCGACTGGATTGTCCGCACACATGAGAGGATGAGAGGCTTTGCAGTTCGCTTGTACCTTCTCAAACACGTAAATATCCCAGACGGACTGACAGACAGAGAGGCTTTGTGGGGCCGGTCATGTGATCACTGGTGGCTCCTGCTCACAGACTAATTACAGCGATTACAGTGACAGCAGCAGAAACACAGCACTGGTCAAAACACGCAAAAACCAACTTCATAAACTGCTGTAAACTAAATGTACTGATATGACCCACAAAGATATTGATATTATAGCCAGTATGTACGCTCAAATCTGGCTGTAATACCGTTTATAAGATTAAGCGTGGCTACATTGAACAATTTAACAATTCTCCAGTCTCATCCCCATTTCACGCTAAGCTGTCCTCTCTAATTTCAATTAATCTTATTTTTGCAATGCCCGAAACCACAGAATTGTTGATTGTTCCAACAAAAAGTTAGAGAATCAAACAGTCATCGGTCAATAACAGAGAAGCAGATTAAACGTTCACAGAAATGTAGCAAACGGATCAATCTGTCCCAGAGCATCCCCTGTCCTCAGACACTCCTTCTCGGGGAGGAAAAAACGACCAAAAAAAACGCAAAAATCAGTGGGGAAAAGTAGAAACCTTAGGGAGAACCACAGTGAAGGAGAGATCCTGCTTCCACGGACAGACCGGCTGCAGATGGTCCAGGACTGACACGTTTCCATTTCAGAATCAGAATCAGAATCAGAAAGAGTTTATTGCCATTGTCAATGAACAAAATTCAAAAACATAGGAACTTGTCTCGGCCTTAAGGTGCAACATAAAACACTGAGTAATAATAATAGAATTAATAAAACAACATATATTCAATCAAAAAAGGGCATTCATTAGGAAACAATTTAAAATTACTATTACAAATAAAATAAAAATAGGCATTTCATGTACACAAGTTTACAGTTATGTTTAAAGTTATAGTGCAGAAAGTGACAGTGCAGTGAGTGGTTGAATATTGCAGTTAAAGTGACAGGTGTTTTGAAGTGTTCATGAGTCCAACAGCAGAGGGAAAGAAACTATTCTGTGGCGGGAGGTTCTGGTCGCGATGGACCGTAGCCTCCTGCCTGAGGGAGTGGTTCAAACAGACCATGTCCAGGGTGAGAAGGGTCAGCTGTGATCCGACCTGCTCGTCCCAGAGCCCTGGAGACGTACAGGTCCTGCAGAGATGGAAGTCTGCAGCCGATCACCTTCTCAGCAGAGCGCACAATGCGCTGTAGTCTCTGTTTGTCCCCTGGCTGTGGCTCTAGCGTACCACACGTGTGATGGAGGAGGTGAGGATGGACTCAATGATGGCCGTTGTAGAACTGCACCATCATCTGCGGCTGGCAGCTTGGCTTTCCTCAGCTGCCGCAGAAAGTACATCCTCTGCTGGGCCTTCTTGATGAGGAGCTGATGAGAGGCTCCCACTTGAGGTCCTGGTGATGTGGTGCCCAGGAAGCGAAGGAGTCCACGTCGATCTGGTGATGGGGGGAGTTTCATTGAGAGGGGGGCTGGGGCTGTGGCTTTCTGAAGTCCACGATCATCTCCACTGTCTTCTGGCGTTGAGCTCCAGATTTTTACCGTCTGCACCAGGACACCAAGCGGTCCACCTCCCTCCTGTAGACGGACTCATCCCCGTCCGAGATGAGCCCGATGAGGGTGGTGTCGTCCGCAAACTGATGATTTTACGGAGTCGTGGCTGGAGGTGCAGCAAGTTTTGTGTACAGGAGAAGAGCAGAGAGAAAGTACACAGCCCTGTGGAGCTTCTTGCTGATAGTCCGTGTGTCTGAGACATTCTTCCCCAGCCGCACGCACTGCCTCCGATTCGTCAGGAAGTCAATGATCCACCTGCAGGTGGAGTCAGGCACGTTGAGCTGGGAGAGCTTTCTGGGACAGAGCAGGAGGATGGTGAACGCAGAGCTGAAGTCCACAAACAGGATCCTGGCGTAGGTTCCCGGGGAGTCCAGATGCTGCAGGATGAAGTGGAGGCCAGGTTGATGGTGCGTCCACAGACCTGTTGGCTCTGTAGGCGAACTGCAGGGGTCCGAGGGAGGGAGGTGAAGGACTTGAGGTGGGCAGGACCAGGCGTTCAAATGACTTCATGACTACAGACGTCAGCGCACAAGCCTGTGTCATTAGTCCAGTGATCCGGGCTTCTTGGGGACAGGGATAGACTGCAGATAGACGTTGGGCCGGAACCACTCAGGAGGAGAGAGGGCAGTTCATGAAGGCCAAGAAAGCCAACGGGCAGAAAAAAACAACAAGAAAGAAAAAAAATCAACAAACCATCAAAAAACTCCAAATAAATTCCCATAAAAGTTAGCATTATAAATATACAAACTCGAACACTGAGATACAAGGAGACAATCTAAGAAGAAGGACAAGCTCGAGGTATCTGGAATGTTTCACAGTACAGTAATAAAGCATTATGCAAAATCTACTTTCTGGAGCTTTCTACCATGTTATTCCCTCATCAAAAGACCCCTCACACACCTTCAAACTGTCAGACTCTTCACCATGACCAAACCAGAGTCTCCCAAACACACCAGAGATACAATTGTACAACTGCACAAAGCTGGGATGAGTCAAACTGCAATTGGTAAACAACTTTGTGAGAAAAGATCAACAGTTGGAAACATTATTAGAAAATGGAAGAAGTGTGACATCTTGACAATCTCCCTCTGAGTGGGGCTCCATGCAAGATCTCACCTCGTGGGGTTCAAATGATCCTAAGAACAGTGAGGAATCAGCCCAGAACTACAGAGTAGAGATAGAGATAGAGAGATAGAGATATATCTATATATTCACACACACATATACATACACACAGTAACAGTATATACACACACACACACACACACACACCTTTTTAGAGCTACAAGCTGCAGTCCTTTAGCTTTGTTGAGTCTGTTGATGGTATCACATTTTTATTAGTCAACAAAGTCTTTGTAACAGAATTGGAAGGATGTATATGGACGACAGCAGAAAAGTGAACGACTGGCCAGTTTAATGGGCCTTTTCACTTGAAGATACCGTTTACTTGTGCCATAAAAAATGTGTACACAGAGAAGACAAGATGCCAATCATGTTGCGAGTTAGCCTATGTGGACGCACGTCGACCATGAAATTCTTTAGTAGGCATCAGTCCTACTTCTCTTTATCAGTTCAATTGGCCATCTGCAAAATAAAGTAGATAAATAGTGACACGGGCCAATATCAAAAGAGTCGAGTCATAGTGTCCCCACTTTGCTGATCTGACTTCCTGAATCAGAGCCTGATCAGATTACCCGCTGCTGACCTCATGCAGCTGCACAACATGGTCATTTAGAAATCCAGTGGTGCCAAATTTGTCTAAAAATAAATGGCCAGCACAGCGCAAGACAAGAATGATTTATCTGTCTGGGTTAAAGCAATGATATTGTCTAGTCATTGTATCAGATTACACAAATAAAATAGTGCGTGCTGCTGCAGCCTGACAAAGAGCTTGCATCAGTGATTCAGCAGTGTCTGAGCCCAAAGGCAGACACACACGTTTAGACCAACCAAAAGAGCTCTGATTCAGACTATATTAGGGTTATGCAATATGGCAATAAAATAATTACATAAATACATAGAAAATTGTGTTGATTAGTGTCATCAAACCCACAAAAATACATAAATATTTATCATTATAGTTTGGTTCAATAATTCACTAAATTGTTAATAATCCTGAATATTTTGTTGTAGCCACTCAGTGAAACTACACACTCCAAAAGATGACCGTTTCATGATTTATACCTGGAGTGTAATCTCTGTACAGCACTGACCATGAGAACAACCCTCCCGTTTCTGCATCACTAAAAGACAAGTTGAACCAGAATTTTGAGTTTAATCATAAGGAACAAGGTTTAAGTGTCCCAATAGTACTTAAACATAATGAACAGCAGCCCTGAGGAAACAAGATGTTGCTTTGTACATACAGTAACAGGCAAGTGTCCTAGCCAGAGGCAAACTGAAGAACTATTTTTCATATATGGATCTAGATCGTAAATCACAAGTCAAAGATTATTGGCAAGGTGAATGGTCCGACTTATACGTCCTGTTTGAGCCTTAAAGGCCCTCAGCCATACCGTTCTAATTAAATGAACTGGATAGGGTATTGCTATCTTAAACCTGTCGTGAGCTGGACTAGTGGCCAGTCCATTCAAACTGCAGCGAAACAATCCTCCACAGGCCAGAAAGCATTTTTCCCACAGAGCGCAAACTGCTCATGTTCAACTGACAGCGATCTACAGCTGAAGCAAAGGTCCACCGGAGCAGTTCCATAATGTGCCATGAATATGGTTTTCAAAAGAGGAAAAAAAGATGTATAGATACTAGATAACTAGAACTATACACTAAAGACACAAATGAAGAGGTGAAAAATGTTGTATATTGTAAGTGGAGCAGAATTGGACGTTTCCTGAAGTTTTAGAATCGTCTGAACTGGTCAAAACAGGTATAATATTCAATTACTCGGTACACAATACTATTTTTGGACTTGCTTCCATGGATGGATTTTTTTTCTCTCCATATTAGTAAGATCATTTTATATATTTATGTAATTTTACATATGTGCGTGAGTGCGTACGTGTGTGCGTACGTGTGTGCGTGAGTGTGTCTGCATGTGTGTTAGTGTGTGCGTATGTGTGTGTTCTGACTGTAACTGAGACCAGCAGCAGCTCTAGGATTTCACTGACCACATGAATACACAAAGCCCTCAATCTCCTTGTTTAGATAAAAGCCTATTTTAACCACAATGGAAAGCATTATTCTTGTAGTTTAATGGTCTTGGAGAAACTTAAAGGCCCTGTCTGTACTCAAGATCTCCTTCTCAAACAGCCACAAAAGGAGCAGGGTGAATTGACCAACTCTCAAAACATTTCTGCACATCACAATTCTTAACATTCATTTATAGGCAAGTTTGTTAAACCAGGTATTGCTACAGCAACACCTACGGATCCCAGCGCACACTTCCAGTGGAGCTGGGCGACAAGGTGGAAAAAAATCTGATTCCTGTGACGATCTGATATTTTGATGATCATTTCATATTTAGTTTCAGAGCTTTAATGCAGCTCTATGCTCAGACACAGACTCCTCCTATTGGTCAGTCTGAGGGAGTGACAGGTGGACTCACAGTGAGTGAACGCTCAGAAGATGTAACTATAGTTACTCCTTAAAGGCATTTAAAAGGCAATTGTTTCATCTATAAATTCTAGAAAATTGTGATATGATTGTTTTGGGGCATATGGCAATCCCCAACAACAGAATGCAGCATTTTTAGAGTAATAATACCTTATAATCAAGAAAGTTTGTTATGTAGTTCTTTGTATTGTATATTTATTATTAAAAAACTGCAGAATATAGATTTACTGGTCCCAGTACCTTGTCAGAGTTCCTGAACTTTCAATTCATCAATTGTTTTCTGCTATCTCACAATGGCAAAGAATCGGTTCATTTAAAAAAGATAAGAACACAAGTTTTTAATTCAACATTAGATACACTCTAATGTATTGGTACTTGGCAAGTTTTGTGTAGAGCTGCAACTAATGATTATTTTTATAATCAATTAATCCAGCTATTATTCTTCTTCTTCTTCTGTGAGTCAAGTTGTTGTTTAGATCACAAAAGGTCTGTGAATTAGATGAGCACATGGCATCTGTGTATAGACCTGTTGTACAGAGTTATAGCTGAGATCAATCAATTAACTTGTTTCGGCCCTAGTAACAGACCATGTGGCAAGTCAGGTTGCCACATAAAATATGTATTAGAATGGGCTTTAAAGTCTCACTGATAATACTGACTACATCTGCATAACACAAATGCCTTTGAATAGAATCAAGATTAAAGTGCATAAGACAGGTTCTTCTGTTTTTCTAATTATTACTTAGTTATAGTGAGATAGTACCAGTGGTAAATATTCATCACAGTTTTAAGTCAGTCAAGTTGCAGTTTGTAAAGACAATTTTAATAAATAAAAGTAGAACATTGCTGTAAAATTCGGACTACAAGCGGCTACTTATTTCACATTGAAAACGATGTGGTTAATTTATAGATTTTTACGGCCTAACGGCCTCTAGAGGCGCTCTAGTAGAATGCTCCCTCTCTCTCTTGCTCGCTCTCTAAGTACAAGTGTAGGAGCAGAACCAGACGTGGCGAGGGCAGACGCAGGTCAATCAGCTCACACAGAGTGGAAGTGAAGTGTCTCTGTATGTGAAGCTTCAAAAGGCTTTTTTTTACAATCCGACTCATAATCACAGACAAATGAGTCTAACGAGGGACTGAATTTGGATGCGGCTAAACACAAAGATACACGTGGAGCGCAGACGTGTGATGTGGCGGTCAGTATTTTTATAAACCGCCCTGCCCCTGCAGGTCAAAAGACAACTAAGGCATCACTGCCGTGTACAATCTTTCTGTGTAAATATCTCATGTTACAACTTGGATAGTATTATTACAGTACAGGAAGTAGAGAATCAATAAGCATCAGAAAGGCAAAGACAATTTACTCACAACGGACATAGTTTAAACAATTATTTAACGTAAGTAACATAAGCAAAAGGCGTTATTATCATTTGTCAAATCTGAAATATTGTGCAATTTAAACGGATCTTAGCAACAATTTTGTAAACAAGAGCCAAGTAACAGTTTTGTGGAATTACCTCTACCTATGTCACACTATACATAAACTTCCCCAAAATGGTCAAACTGGTTAAAAATAGGAAACATAGTTTAAGTGAAATGCGTGGTCTAACATGTCATATGCACTTTAGATCAGATAAATAAGACGGTTTAGTGGTGTTCCATGTGACAGTCATCTTCATGCAGCCACAGCATTGACACGTGGATCCTGGGGCAGGTGCATGTGTTCCCAACGTGTGACTGTGAAAAAGCCTTGTATAGTGCGCCTCTTGTTGACTTAGCTCTAATGGGCGCCTGCAGCAGGAGAAGACACGCTCGCAAACACAGCTTATGTAAGGATGTAAATAAAGCAGGACCTTACGGCGGTGAAAAATGAGTCCCAACAATAGCCTTAGTGCTGCCTCTCACTGGGAGTGCCACTACAGTCTACCGTCCGGCAGTTGCTCTCGACGTCAATGGCCTCTATAATTCAGCCCTCGAAGGTTCCGGAGCTAAAAACAAGTTGAAAAAGGCAACGTGAAATAGCCTGCTTTTGGTTTGTGGCTACTTTATGTGAAGCAATTTTGGCAATAAGTGACCACATCTGGACAAAATATGAACTTAAATGACATAGTACAACTTGTTTATTGTCACCACAAGTCAAATAGGCTGAGACACAATGAGATGATACAATGCGAAACATTAGACTTGGCAAAGTGCAAAGGGGAAGTACAGGTAATTTCCCCACGGAGGCCAAAAACCTCTTCATCTGAAGCTGAGCGAAGCCTTTGGCTGACAGTTTATGCATATATTAAAATGCTGAACATGAGATTAGGGCTGCATATTGGAAAAAAGTATGATATGGGGGTCAAGTACTGCTATATCAATATTTTGCTCTCACCGAAAATTAAGACTTAAATAGGTTTCAAAATATCAGATTTGTATTTATTTTTTTACAATAAAAATAATAATAATTGTCTTATGTAGGCTATGTATTTAATTAGCAGTGTGTTAAAAGGTAGGACACGTCTATTATAATTAGCATTCGTTATCAGTGCATAGTAGGGCAGAGGAAAGCATTACAAGAAGTGATAATATGAGGGAAGTCTGTCCATTTAGAGCCATTCATTCATGTAGTGATGTTCCTCATCACTGGCCCCGCTTCTGTGCTCTTTACGCTTCACGTCACTGGAGAGGAGATGTGCGGATGTGTTCTACTGACATGATTTGTACAATGTTTTCTCCGTGTGCAGCACAAACATACTTTTTCCATCGCATGTGTCTAAAACGTTTCGCCTTTCTTCCTTGACCCTTTCTGGTCTCGTTCTTCATCACATGAAACAGTTTCTATGATATTCAAACTTAGCGGCAGGCTACAATAATACGACAGCGCCTTTACATTTTCTTTCCTCATACAAACGTGCTCTCTTTAAATATTTCCAGATTTAAGACGTGCAATGCTTTTGAGGAGCGATGTCAGCCCCAAGTCGCCTCACGCTTCATCAAGTGTCTTCTCCAGAGCCGTGTGTGGAATCAGCTCCTTCTGCGGTCTGCATTTAAGGCTGCGTCTGATTGGTCAAAGTCAAAACAAGCCCATACATCATGGGTCTCAGACACGCGGCCCGCGGGCCAACTGCGGCCCCCGTACGATAATTTCGCCCCCATCTTAATATGGAAAGATTAATATAAGTGCGGCCCTCAAGATTTACACTTGTTGTGTGCGGCGCTAAATGAAACCAATCACAGTGAGGTATATGCCTCTGAGGGCGGGACATCGGCCGGTGTCCTCGCTCAGAGGAGAAGCCGTTGTGTCTGTCGGTTTGAAGCTATGCGCATGCGTCTGAGTGGAGCCCATCAGTTCTTGTTCTCTCGAGTCGCCCACCGCGCATGCGTTTGTAGAGTGAAGACGGCAGCAAGCGAAACCACGTCTTCTCCTCGAGGTAAGTTTCTGTGATTATTTCGGATTTCATTTTTATTTTCTGGTGCGATATGATGCGAGAAATATACCCTTCTGTATGAAATCCCGACGGCTAGTTTTCTGTTTTGGACTCATAAAACAACCCCGTCTCTTACGTGAGGACGGCTTTTCCCGCTTCCGCTCGGCCAGTTTCCGGGACTCCGCGTGAACTGGACCCGAATGGAAATAGGTGGTTCTCGGCCAAAGTTCCGCAGGGCTCCGCTTGCCTCACGTGAGGTTTTGAAGCCCTTAACATAACTATCGAGGTGATTGTAAATAGCTTAATGATTGAAGCGTATAGAATATTGGTATGTTACGCCGTGGTGAGGCATTTACCGTTTGCACGTCTTTTCATATTTTGGTGCACACGCAGCTTAAGTAATATAACTAAAGCATGTCTGTAATAATGTGTTAACTGTATTCAAATGTGTTTAGGGAGAAAATCTGTCAATTCCAAACCGTGACCAGATTTGGACGAGAAAGTGGAAGTGATGCGTCCAGCTCTGAGTGTCTGGAGGGGAAGCTATTGAAGACTTCTCTTCCCTAGCAGTATGATATATTAAGTACCCTTTGTATTATACCGTGATTCCAATACACTTCATTTACAAACAGTCTCCATTCCTTCACATTTTCAAATGGCAATGTGGTTTTGTTGTGATTTAAAGAGAGCTATCCATGATTTTGCACTGAGATGGGTCACTCAAAACTGGAAACTGTTATTGAAGGTTCAAATGTGGTCAATTTTTTTCTGATGCATTGATAATTCTCCAGATTTTACTCCAGAGTCAATTTTAAAATGATGTTTCAGAACTTTGGGAGAGGAAAACTGTCATAATACTGTGAAAAAAAACAGGAACTTGACCGGTAAGATTATAATCAATTGAAAGGTTTTGAAAAAAGCACTTTTGAAATGTCTTATTATGACATAGATAAAAAGGACCAAAACACTTTTTCCTAGCAACAATATGAAACAAATCAAGCATAGCTCCTTTTAACGTGGGTGATGTATAAAAAATAAATTGTCATGCTTTCTGCCTAATATTAATTTCCCAAAATGAATTTGCATAATGCCATTTTTAGTTGCTTATCTGTCCTTATCCTTACTCCTTATTTATTATTGTATTCATTGTTTCATGTCTTAATTCATTATTTTGTGTTAAAAATAAAAAGATATTGATAACAGTGTAAATGTTTTATCAGCGCTTTCTCTGTATAATATCCTGATGCGGCCCAGCCTCACCCAGACTCTGCCCCAGCGCGCCCCAGGTAAAATGAGTCGAGACCCCTTGCCCATACATGCAACAAACGCATGATTTGTCCATAAAATAATTACACATTATAACGCAACTTTGCGATACACACATCACATCCTCCAATACCACGATGATGACCATATTTTTTCGATACATTGTGCAGTCCTACGTGAGATTCTGCTGCAAGAATTCATGGTCCTCTTTGGATTTAAGAGCAGTGTGTACACGATAATAAATTATAGTAAAGTATTGTGTTACACAGAATATCACCATAAACAAGGATATTAAAAGCATTTTTGCCACTGACCACTAGTGGAAGTACAAAAATAAATGTACTGCACTAAAGAAAAACTTCATCTGTACTTGAGTGCGTGTATTCATTCTTTAACTGTTTAGGAACGGTTACAATTTGTCACATTTGTGATTTGTTTTAACGGATACCTGCTCGAAAGAGTATCTAGCTTTGATACTAGCTTTCGTATTTATTAATTTTCTGATTTTCAACGCTTTTGACAAGCCTACGTTGTCAAAATCAAGTTTAGAAACTCAGTATTGCTCACTTTTACTGAGATTCCAGATTTATTCAAAGCCATTTTTAGTCAACAGGTTTGGTAAACAAAGTCTATGCATGCAGCACTAAAAGCTACTATAAATACACTATATTACAGGCTCTAAATGAGGTTGATGAGACCACAATGAGTCGCAGGAAGACACTAATGAGAGAGAAGAGACCCAGGTTTGAAGGCAGTCATTTGGATCCAGCATCAGCGCTAACACTTTCAGACACTTCCACACAGGCTTGGCTTTGAGGCAGTGGGCGGGGCCGAATTAAGGACGTTGGAGGCCCTCGGCTAATAGGTTTTGAGGCCCCCCATCTGTAGTTTAAAAACAAATTACAATTCAAAATACAATCTTTGTAAGTGTTCTATATAAAGCAGATTTCACAGAAACAAATTCTACAATGTAAAAATAAAAATAAAGAGAATTGGAGTTTGTCTAAATTCTAGCGTCCTCTGAATTTCTCATTTACGTCCCAGCTCACACAGCCTACGCTTTTTATTTTTCTCCTTTTTGTCTTCTCTCTGGTTACTTGACGAGGTCCAAAACAAATCACAGACTGCAAACTCCTTTGTCAGGGCTTTTCCATCGTTTTACTTTGCCATTAGCTTATAGGCCTACAGACTGCTTGAGTTTTTTAAAGAATGACAATGATTGCGCGTACAGAAAGATTCCATGCGCGCTGGTCGGATGCATTCTTTTTCATCTTTTCTCTGTGAATGCGACGCGGCTTGACGTCAAATAACCACCGTTTTATAGCCGTAGAACAAGTAAAGTCAGCAAGTCGGACAGGTTTAGGTTTTCAAATCAGGATTCAAATCAGGATTCAAATCAGGATTCAAATCAGACGTTTGTATAGGTTTCAATTACTACTCGTGTTGGCCAGGTTTTCTCCTATAAAAAAGAGAATATATATTGTTTTTGCAGAGGACATTTCATTACCTAAATAATTGCAGCCTGTGTGATTATTCAAACTGTGATTGGAAAGAAAGTTAAGAAAAAAATAATAGATTAAACCAAGCTTTTATTAAACCCTGCTGAGTCAGAAGATTGGCCCTTGTTTGTCGGCCGTCCCACTGACCCTGGCCCATTCACAGAGCTGTCACTGCCGATCTGTTCAGCCTCAAACGGAGCCACGGTTACTACGGCGACGACCCTCTCAGACCGCGGGGACTGCTTCCGGGGTCAGGGGTCGGCGGGCAGGAAAGGGTTCGAGGATGGCACAGGATGGAGCCGCGCCCGCACCGACAAGTCCAACAAATGTCCCGAGATGATAACGGTCTTATGGAAACATCACACTTTTGAGCCGACACAGGCCGGCACTGTCATGGCACATGAGGGACGGGGGGAAACGAGACGGAGTTACAGGCTTACAGTTTTCATTTCAGACTATTTCACTTACAGAGAACTGAAGTGTTGCGATTGTGATTAGATTTGCGAGTTCTTTTCAAAGTTCACATTTAAACGCAAATTGACAAAATGACTGAAATAGGCCTAAGAACTGAAAAACAAAACAAACAAACAAACAAAATCATCACATGTGCAGAATCTGATTACAATTTTGATCCTTGGGAAATATCTGCCGATGCCCGATATCAACCGATACCACTGCGGAGACTCAAAGAGCATTTATGCCGTAATGTAGGACTAAACTGATCCAAATGGGTTGTGTGGCTGAGAGCAGCTTTGTAGAAACACATGCTCAATCGTTATGAGATGTTCTGAACCAACAAGGGCCAGAAAATAGACGTATGACATCAATGTGCAGGCCCAAGCAGGATATCGGCTGAACTGAACGGGTCTGCAGCCAATACTCAAGCCAGTCTTCTAGTTTGGTGCCGATATTCGATACCAGTGTCACCACTATCAGTCCATCCCTAAATAAGACAGAATATGTTCTTCAACAAGTGCAGCCTTTGCCATTTGTGTCCATTTCAATTGTGATTTTGATTTGATTGCGATTCGTCTTGCTGCCATAAAACCCACTCCACTACAAAAAGGCTTTTCACCATCATTATTACTCATTTCTTACTGCACGGCACTAACTCTTTTTCAGAAACAGGGTTGTCTCAAAGATCCCTAAGGTTTTGTACGAGACCCTTGTTCCCAGTTGTGCCTTGCATGTTTTTAAACACACGACACGCAGACGCACAACGACTGGGCAAAAATGTAATGTTCTAAAATGTCAAACTCTATTTGGACTCTAAAGGAACAGGCTCAACACAATGGTAATAAACATTGCCCTTTTTATACTTAGACAATAGACAGCAGTCATTTTGAACATAATACAGTAATACATAAGCTAAATCAAACTTGACTTTTCCTAAACCGTTTTAGAATGACCTTGAGCTTCATCAGAATCATTCTAAAACTGTTTAGGAAAGGTCAAATTGTGTCCGGTTGGTCATGACATTTTTACCATTTTTGATCATTTTCACAACCCTAAACCCTTCCCACGGACATTACAAATATAGCAAATACTGTATTAATATATTGAAAACTGATTTTGTTGAAACACTGCAATAGAAATAGTGTGTTTTTATTTGTTTATATTTCATTGTACTAACCTTTTATTTACTAGGTTAGATGGAGTAAGGCGACATGGGCCAAGTGAGCTAGTTTCAGATCAACTGTTTGTTATTGGAACAATTTACCAGACCAAAAACTGAACTCAAATGTAAAGTGAGAACAGAAATCAAAAGGCTGTTTGCAGGTGACATGCAGAAACTTTAAACAAAGTAAATTCAGTATATGTACACTTCACAAAGGTGATTCACGCACACAGGACACATATTGACCCTTGCCCTGTTTAAGTGTAAATGATCTGAAAACGACACAACCAGATGAACCGAAGCGGTGTGTGCACAGCGGCAGATGGCTCCCAGCATGCTCGGCTTTGTGTGTGTGTGTGTGTGTGTCAGTCCACATGAATTGCTTCATGAATATTTATTATGAATATGCTTCATGAGCAGACTCTCTCTCTCTCTGCAGTGTGAGACATGACGCAGCAGGAAAAAGCCCTTTGGACTCGAACGCATAAACCACTGAGGTCAGAGGGGCGGGACTTAAGACTGACTGACAGTCTCGACAAATGTGGGACATTTGCATAGAGATTAATGTTGACCAGTCCGTCTGGAAAAAGTATTGATCAGAAATGACAGGCCAGCAGCTACTTCAAGGAACGCCTGGAGGGCTGACAAAAACACATCAAATGAATTTTTTTTTAAGTATCTCGATAACGTAGTCAGACAATATTGGGTCAATCCAACAGAAATGTGTTAAAACAAGTATTTTAACGCATAAGTTAAGGTTTAATTATCAAACAAATGTGAAATGTCAAAGGTTCAGACATATCACCTTATATCCTTATTTGAAAGTGTACAACATAACTTTTTTATTTTAATTTGTAATCAGCTCCTTTTGTAGCATTTTTTACTATTTAATACATTTTCTAATTTTGTGTATCTTAAAAAAAACATCTCAATATTGTATAAATTTCGATATATATTGCCCACCTCTGATTACAAATCATCAGATCCAGATAATATTTGGGCAATGCAAAAAAAATATATTTATAAAAAAAAAGATATGTAAAATTTGAGTATATTGTCTTCAATAAAAAGGGTGAAAAAGATGGTCAATAAACAATAACAGAAACCTGAAGTAAATACGTCAATTCTATAGTCCATTCACTGTTTTTGCAATAGCGGAACCTCAACCAGGATTATTACAGGAACGTTTTCGCACAATTGTAAATACACATGAATTTGTAAGAATGTCGGCATCGGCTGAAAAAAATATCTAGATATTAATTTTTTCTTCACTATCGCCCTTAGTCAAACAGCAATTTGTATATATTACACTTATTACTCTTAATTCAATGAAATGTTTCGATAACTTTTGAAATGAATAATATACATGCAGACCAAATCTTTTAATGAATTCCTAACAGTAAAGCAATAACCGATCTCATTGTAAATTGAAACCACAGAGGCTTCACTTCAAGGTTATTGGCAGAGCAATAACTCACTCAACCTTCTCCTCGGGGCAATCTTTCTGACCTGACGCCTGGGATGGATTAATTGTTAACTTTTTTGTTCCACAGTTTTTATTAAAAGCACACTAATGCTCTCACAAACTCTTTCAGATGGGCCGTAGACTCATTCAACACAACACGTCAAACCACAGACTACAGCACCTACATCTATATCAGAGACAGTATAGGACCACATGGTAAGATTATAGCAACAAAATGAATATTTAGTGTTGGAAATAGCATCTATTGACTTTTAAACAATTTGGCAGCTTAAAGGGGCACTACGCAACTAATTATTATGTATCGCTTTGCCTAGAACGCGCCACAACATGGCATTAAACGCATTTGAGCATTAAAGACTCTCGTAATTCTACAATCGCAATATCCATAGTTTAATTGTACTGTGAAACACTCAACATATCCATGGAGACGAAAAGTGACATTTAAGGGAAGCACAAAAATCAGCCACAGATTTTGGATTGAGATATTTTGCTGAAGAATTGATGATAAACGATAATATAATACAAAGTAAACTAATTCAGCCACTGACATAAAAAAGGATTATGTAAAAAAACAACAACATATAAATATAAATAAATAAAAATAAAATAATAATATTTTTTTAAAACATCTTTAACGTTACAATATTATTAAAAAACATGAGCTACAATAAATATATAGAATTAAACACTTAAGTAGTTAGTTTGTATCTATAATAATAGGTGATTTATCCACCCGTCTACAGCTCAAATGCCGCCATAGTCAGATTCGGTGTCTGGGAAAAGTAGACTACTTGCAGATTCTTTCCGCAGACGGGAGTACAGTCAGAGTACACCCCGCGTCAGGTGTAGCCGCTCCGGGACGTCCTGATGGAGCAGATTTACAGACAAAATAGATTTCTGATCAAAAACACTCATTGTACCCGTTTTATGGCTTTTTGGAGAAATTCATAAAACCTCTCCTCTAAGCACATGGCAAGTTTTTAAGTCTAAGTATGGTCCAAATAACAATTACAAATAACAATTAGATGCGATGAATAGATTAACCGGTTTCAGTTGTACTTTGACCCTTAATAACTTTGTATAGATTTGTTAGGATATGGCATTACAAGCTGCAAAGTAAGATCTCAAACCAGGACACACAACCTCACTGACTCAACTGAACTAAATAACCATCGTCTGTGAAATCAGGCGACACGTGAAAACCCCCCGTGTATTTGGTCTCAGGTGCTCAGCAAATCTCCCAAACCGCAGACCAAAACACTCCAATCATCAATAAACTAATGATTAGTTTTGCTCGGACCGGGCGCGATAGGTACTTTTAAATGACATACAGTTTCCAGCTTAATCACCGCGCCATTTCACCTGCTCAGCCCGCGACTTCAAAACACACAGTGGAGAGAGTGGAGATGTGATGAAGAGTAGTTTCATCATAGACCACAGGACTGATCAGGGATTAGAGAAGCGCTAACAGACGGTAGGCTCACAGGCCGGAAACGGTCACCTGGCACCTGCTAACACAGCACTGTAAACAGCTACATCTGTACAATCATGCAGTCAGAAGATGTAATAATATACGTATTTTCCGGGCTTTTAGCCGCTCCCCTATATAGCCGATTTGCTCTATTTTAAAAAAAACGATAATAAAATACATAGGCCGACTTTGTATAGGCCGCAGACTCTTCTTACTTTGGCATCGCTGAGCTCGTCCGCTGTCCCCCTCAGCGTGCTCTCCCCCCAGCGTCTCACGTACATTCATTGATGTTAAGCTTGCGTGCAGCCGCGCGGCTTCCTAGCAAGATCGATGGCCTTCAGCTTAAACTTGCCTTCGTACGAACTTCTTCGTTGGGTTCCATAATGATGCGGCAAGAATTTGAAAATATTTATAGTTGGTAATTTGTCGTCGTGTTAATGCTATGAATAAAAAGAACATCTGCTCTTTGCTTACTTTTCTGTAGTTTTGATTCCAATTCCGGTTAGTTCGCGCCTACGGTGAAGAAAAAAACCACAGAAAACCGCAGCCTCTAAATAAGCCGCATGGCTCAAACATCTGACAAAGTAGCGGCTTATAGCCCGCAAATACGGTACTCCGGTTTGACTTTATATGAGTAGGGGCAGAGAAAAGTTGTCTTGTATAGAAATCTAGTAGTAGTATTAGTAATTCTGAAGAGTAGGAGTCTAAACTGCAGATGATGAAATACTGTTGAATTTGCAAGTGGGGCTGAAGTCCTGCTAAAGTTTGACAAGAATTTCTAAGATCCGACCAAAGTGAACTCTCAAGACCACAAGCTCTGGGAGTTCACGCAAAGTAATAATAAACAGCATCTTCTTTAGGACAGGGCGATGTGTTTACAGGTTTCATCAGATGATTTGTACTCACTGGTTTAATGAATATTTAAGTGATAGTTAAAAGGTCTTTTTGTGCCGCTCGTGGTCAAGCGCATAGCACACATGTCTGCCTGTGGTGTGGGCACGGGCATGAGGGTTCAAATCAGGCTCTCAATAATTTACTGCATGCCCTTCCTCCTTCTGTCCGTCGAATAAAGCCACAAGCCAAAAAAGCCTTAAAAAAAAATAAATCATTAATAAAAGTTCTTCTTCAACTCTTCACACCTTGTCTCTTTCTTTAGTAGTGTTTTCAGGCTCTGCATGCCTCCCTGTGAGTGTTTAGGTCTCACTTGCAACTGCAAGAAAAATCAGCTGCAGTGTTCGTAAAGATATTGCCATATTCAAACTTTATATTTACAGAAAGTAAATGACTATACATAACAAAACAGATCATCATTTTACACATTGTTCAACACTTCCAAACAGATCAGAACTGACACCATTTCAAGCTTAATGATAGACCGTCGCCATCACAGCCCGTCTCTCACGTTCACAACCGTCCACACCAAAATAAAGAGAGTTCCTTGGCATTAATACTGAATAGTGCTGATGAAATAGCATAAAGTTGTGTTTTGAAGCAGAAAAGTGATTTATTGTGTGTGGCAGATGAAAGAGTGGCGAGGCACTCACTCTGCAAAGTGAATGTGACGACTGACAGACGTTTGTTAAGGGCCGGTCTTCTGTTGTTTCATTACACTGAGGCAAAACCAACAGAAAAACTCCTAGAGCTCCTTCTCACAATAGGTTTGTGGTTTGAGGAGCTAAAATAATTATGCTGAGGGGAAATTCTTATGCGTGCTAACTGTATATTCAGGTCGGTATTTCTGGCAAAAGCACAATCCCCAACCATTACAATGTTTTTTTTTAAGTAAATATGAGCGAGAATAACCAATGATGGCACAGTGAGTGGACATCAAACGTCTATAGTAGCTGACAAAGTGGATTAGCTAAAAAAACAGGTGTGGCTGAGCAGTTCCACGCCTCTCTGACAGAGAGCATTAGAGCAGGTGATTGGAGCACAATGTGACTCACTGGGAGGAACACTTTTATACTCTTTAACTCTTTCGGTAAGAGGAACGCCTTTAAACCTGCTTAGAACATATAAACAGGACTTACACATTTTCCACCACGACTTGGCTTAAGACAAGTGGATAGACATTATGCCACTTTGAAACTATAGATGTGGATTGATCAGATTTAAATTAGGATTAGAATTAGTACTCCATCAACTTTATTACAGTAAGAGTAAATGACAAAATGAGTACTTATTTCAAGTTTGTCAAATGTACGTTGTGATTTTATAGTCACCAAAATACCCTAAATATACACATTTCACGTGATATTTTTATGTAATTACTGCTCTGAGTCTGCTCTGCACCTGACATGTCATCGAATAATTGCATAAACTCCAAAACAATTATTAATTATTAATTCATCTATTCACTTTTTGCCACCATAGTTAGAATTAGGAAACTATAAACATAACTTTGAAAAACTTTTTCTATGATAATCACTCCACGAATGAGGGATTTCAATTACTTTCAATGACAAATTTGAATGTACAATCTAAATAATCCTGACAATTTATTTATTGATTTATTTATTTAAATAAATGCAGCAGCCTTTAAAAAGGTACATGATGTAACTTTTGGTTGGAGGTCATGCTTATTGCCATGGAGATGTTATTGCTTTGGCTGGAATGTTTCACAGTATGGCATTAAACTCATCCATCTAGCATTTATTCAATTAAAAGGTATTTTTACAGCTAAAATGGCATCTCCATGGAGATAGATACGTTTAATACCATACTGTGGAACATCCCAGAAAAGAAAAACAATATCATATCCATGACGACAAGAAACGTTTCATAATAAAACTTTAGTTAAGTATCCTTGTTAGCCTTATTTTAGGAGCTAGCCACCCTAATTGTATATCGTATAGTAATAATATACAACAACTAGCACACATAACTGCCTTGTGCAGCTGATGCAGACTGTATAACTGAGAGCTTAACTCCAATGAAAGGGTCTGCGTTCGCCTGCAATGGATATGTCCGACTTTTCCCTCCGCCGCATTCGAGACTGACATTACAATTAGAAAAACACAGCCGAGTTGTCGTCAATGGGGATATAATTGTGAAGAACTTTAAAAAGGCCCACATCTTAATAATGAATGAAACAAGCTTTCTAAGAAGACATAAAGTCTGCCTTTGGGGCTGCCTTTGAGTAACAGGATACTTCGCCTCAATAGCTTTCATCATGTCCAGCTAATTTACATGGGCCCGTCACCCTACACTCCACAATGAATAATTAAGTCCGAGTTGTTGTAAAGTCTGAGCGGAAAAACTCAAATTATGAATGCCATTTAAGTTCTGGGTTTACGGTGTACTGGGTCAAGCATTTTCTTTTTGTTACGATCCTCCACAATTATCAATTCAATTTATTTATTAAAAACAAATACGTATGGCTTTCAGTCTTAATTTCATGAACACAAACAAGCCATTTCCCACAACTGATTCTGTTACTGAGTCTGTACTCCGCTCCAAACTACATGCTTCTAGGGTGGGCGATCATGACAAAAATGTATATCTTTTTTCTTTTTTTTCCGTCAATCTAACAGAAATGCGTTTAAACATGTCTTACATTATGTTTAATTGTCAGATAAATGTGAAATGAATCACAAAAGTGCAGAAATGTCACCTTAAACCTTCATTTGAAAGTTTACAATATCACTTCTTTTCATTTGTATTTTTAAACAGCTCTTTTTGAAGTGTTTTTTTACTATAAACCATATACCCGTACTTGATATTCAAATTTTGCAAACGTTTAACACACATATTCCTTTTCACAAGATACTAAATATCAATGACTTGTTGTAGATACTATAAAAACTACGAAGGTTTTTACTGTGCCATCGTTGTATGCATCTTAAGTTTTTGTTAAGATATGGTTCATTGTGATAAAGTATTTACTTGGATTATGCTGGACTATTGTCTCTGTGCCGTAAAGTGGTTTTCAATAAAAAAAAATTTTTAAAAAAGGTATTACGTACACAAATTGGAATTCCTTAAAAATAGATAGAGAAAAGGTCATTTTATTTTGACTGATGAAGAATGGGAAAATGTATGTACATCTCAGTGGAGAACCACAAAAACACATGTCCTGATGCTCAGAGATATTGGACTGAAATCAACAAAGAGCTACAGACATACATACATTTGATTTCAGAACTATGTATCTGGGCCTTAAAACACCTGCCATAGACACAATCAGTGGATATCTTTGGAACATGCATGGCTGCAGGAAGGAAGGCCATTACAAAAAAATGGATGACTCAAACGGCAATCAGGGACAGGACCGACAATACAACTGACATACGGAATATGGAGAGGATCACATTTGGACTAAATTGGAAATGGAGAAAATTCGACCGATTTTGGAACAATTGGGATGTTTATGTTTTGAGTTTTTGTGCCTTTGTCTTGATTTTCATGCCTTTAGATTTTCTTTTAGATGCTTTCTGGGTTTGTTCCTTTTTTTTGTCTGTTAATTGTCCTAAGATGTTGGCAAATTAAATAAATAAATAAATAAAAATAATACAACTTTTAAAAGTGGGATTCCGTTCAATCAGATCAATCAAATCAAAATGTACTATACGAGCACATTTAAGTCATCAAAGTGCTGAGCAATACAAACGAAATTTACAATAGAATAAAAAGACAACCTACAAGCATAAACACAACAAAATGTGCCAGTTTCAAACACGTCCAAGAGATATGAACTGCTAAACTTATTCAAGATTTCAGTGCATTTCAAAACATGTTAATAGAGGTTTGAAAACTAAAGGATTCCTAGTGTTCCTTTCAATATCAGGATATTATTATTATTATTGTTTACAGAGGACTAACCATTTTTTTTAAATAAGTGCGGCCTTTGCGATTTGATTATTGCACCAACTCAAATTGCAATTTTGATTGGCTTGCAATATGTTGTGTATTGTCACTTTGATATTATAGCAATGTAATAATAAATTTTGTGTCACGATTATGATGGCCAAAATAATTTACAATAATATCACCATAAGTATTTTCATTTCTAACCGTTTAAATGTGTGTTATAAAGTTTCTTATGAATAATGAATAATTTGGTGTTCAAACAACCATGATGTAGAATACCGGTAATCTAGAAGAGAACGTCATGGATAAGTTGCTTTTTTTTTCTGCGTAATGGTATATTGGCGATTATCACGATCATACAAAAAGTACCCCTGATGATTATAGTCTTCTCTTTTTTAATTAAAATATTATTGTCCCATCCTTATATAGCGATACATCACATTTAAAACACGTCTGTCATGTATTATCCAAGAAAGGGCTAGCAAACGGCGCTTTGCAAACAGGGCCAAAGTCTGAAAGCAGAAAAAAAAAACAAGTAGAGGCCAGAGACACAGGAGAAATGTGAGAGGAAGTCGCTTTTGTCCTGTCCTCTGTGCTCCGGTTCAGATATCGGGGTCGAACGTCCAACACACAACCTGTCCTGCTTTAAACAGGCGGCCGTCCTATCAGCTGTGCGCGCTTATTGATTTGCATCTAATGATTCTGCAAGCAATTAAATCGTCCAGTTAACGTAGTCAATAGATAGGGCTGCAGTGTCACTGAACACATGCTAGATGATGACATGGTGAGTCATGTTTACACCACTGACAGTGAGGTTCGGATTAGGGACAAAGGTCTGTATGCAAACTGACTAGAACATCAACGGTGAGTAAGTTCTCGTGTAAGAACAAACATTCGATTGGTATTCCCTACAAATGCAAAAAACAACATTCAAACATTTCAAATTACTGATGGAATCTACTTCAAACTGGGGTTATGTTCATGAACAGAAGGGTGCCAAAGGGTGTAAAGACTCTTATAATGCTGCTCGCCTCCACTGAGAAGTTATGGATGCTTTATTAGGGGAAAACTTAAGAGAAAAATACATTAATGCTAAGAAAAAGGCTTCCAACTCGATACCAATTTCGAGACTAAAATGCCAAGTCAAAAAAAAGCCTGGAAATAGACAATAGACTGTCACTTTCAACACAAAATAATTTACTCTTTATGCTATCATGTGGTCTTACGCTAGCTCAAGGCGACCATTTATGTCATTTTATTTTAGTATCAATATTTGCTCAGGGGAGTTTATGTACTGATTAGTATTGATTTTCTGGACTAAACCTGGAATAGATCAGGAATAAACCAGAACTAAAAGAAGACAAAACCAAATCTTACCAACCAATTCAATAGCTTAAGGCCATTTTTGTCTACTATATTCCAAAACTCAGTCACCACTTTTAACAAGGTTACCAACTGAGGAGTAGTTTTTAAATTCTATTTATCGGAAAACACTAACGTTATAAGCAGCTGTTTGTCGACCAACACGGAATGTATTATGTCAACACAGATTCTTGGTGAAATGGAGGAGTTGAGATTTTCAGCAAGAACTGTGTCTCAGCAAATTCCCATTATACAAATGATGACAAACGGGACGGCAAACGGTACCACAGACGGTACCACAGACGGTACCACAGACGGTACCACAGACGGTACCACGGTACCACAGACGGTACCACAGACTGTACCACAGACGGTACCACAGACTGTACCACAGACGGTACCACAGACGGTACCACAGACGGTACCACAGACGGGACGACAGGCACAAGTAGTATATTGGCATTTTAAGCATAGGACACGTCAAAACAAATCCGCTTCCACTGTTTTTTAACAAGTCTGCGTTCACAGTTTGGTTTGGTGCTGGTTTAATCCCAGTTTTAGTCCTGATGTAGCCTTTAAGTGGTTATGTTCCGGTTTAGTTCCATGTTTAGTCCCATTTCAGTTCCAATTTTGAGACGGTGGGACTGTGAATGCAGCCTAAGCCAAGAAAGCACTCACACGTCTTACCTTGGCCTAATCCCTGTCTGCCTATAGTAAGGGAGGAGTCCATTCATAAATCCCACACGTGTACTGGCACTACAGGTATTAACAAAAGAAGCCGAGGCAAGCACTTCAGGCTGTGGTCTCCTAAACCTTACAATAGAGATGGTTTTCAAAGGGACAAAGTTAAAACCGCCTTAATGCTATGAAATTAAACATGAGATGGAGTCAATTCTAATACAGCCTTGTGCTTTTCACCAAAGTAGCCTACCAAAACAGCAGGTTTAGAAAGTATAACCGATTACAAATATTTGCTATCCTTGTAATTGAGTATAATACTAGCCATTTAATTGTAATTAGCTACATTTAAAACTACTGAATTTACGGTTCACGTCCCATTTGTCCTTATCCACGACTGTTTCTGCCTCTTATTCTGCACCTACAAACACACAAAACAGCACAGCACAACACAGCCTGCTCTGATTGGCCAGAATTTCAAGAATTTGGGATTAAAACTGTTTATTTAATTTGGCTTTAAACCATTTAAATCAAAAGTAAACAAAATATAATAAATTAAAGGCTATTATCAATCCCCCAAAAATTGCGTTAAATTCTTTGAGCTGTATTTTTCCATGTTAACTTTTTACTTAAAGCCCCACAGTGTAAAAAAAAAAAAAAAAAAAAGGGGCGATATTTTTATTGCACTAACATTTTTAAATACCTGTCCTTACTGTAAGCGGGGCTTGCATCTCCACAAACTTGACTTGTACTCTTCCTGCTTGTTTCAATGGAAATGTGGCTCTAATGTAAAACACCATGGCATGAAACCCATCCATCTGCACGGAGAATGTGCTGCGTAGAGTTTTAACTTTATTTCTATGGACTCATGTGATGTTCCACCTCCAGAAAGTACAAATATGGCTGCAATACTTTGTAATTGAGTAGCCTACATTTCAGCCCACTGCACTATTCATCGAGTATAAATATTGCATTCTCGTAGTGCAGTTATCAGTCTACAGCTCAGGAAATCAAATTGGTTTTATTCTGCATGACTCTTGGCAGGATAATTAATGACTGATCCAAAACAGAAAGTAGGACAGGACCGACAACGTTTTTGTGGCTCGCCGTTTACAAAGAAATAGCGTGGAAACAATAACAAGTCACACGGGATTTCTTACAATAAGAAACTCGACACGTGGTACTCGAGGTAACAGCGAGCTCTGAGCCTGCTACAGCCCGTGGTGGAGCAGGTGTACCCGGGGAGCATCCCATCCCGGGAGCTGTGCCTTACCTCAGGGCCACGCGTACCGAGCTCTCATCTGGAGAACTCCCCATGATGATGATGATGATGATGATGACGACGCCGCCTCCAAACGCGCTCCTTCTTCCACCGTCAAAATAGCTTTCCCTTTTTCTTTATCCTATTACGAGACAACGGTACACCGAGCGTGGGCCCCTCCTTCCTTCGGTCTTTCCTTGCACCGGCAAAGCGCTGCAGCCGCACGCGCTCACGCTCTCCACGCTCGCACGCAGAGGACACACGCCGTCATCGTGGTCAATATTAAAAACTGGATTTATTGTTGGTTCATAATCCGGGAGGTGTTCGGCGCTCGGCAGGCATCGTATTGTACCGTAACATCCCGCTGCACGCGGCCACGCACTGACTCAGGCGCAGCAGCGGAGCGCAGTGAAAGCGGCCGCGCTCCAGTCTGTGCCCACGACGCAGCACGTCAACTCCGCCTCCTCAAAGTGCAGCCAATCAACGCGCACCGGCGTACACGTGATCACAGCCAATAGGAGAGAGCGGTGGGAATGTAGGTTAAATAGGTGCGGAAATAAGTTATGTTCAGGAGCCTTGGTGTAAATATTACTGAGTTATAAAATGTTGTTGTATTTTGTTGTATTATATTGTATGGTCTTATTTCTTGTTTAAGTATTTTTTATTTCATGCCACTATGTGTAGCACTTTGGAAACGGCTCATTTGTATATAGAAATAAGTGGACTTTGCCGATTATTTCTGTTATATCCTGGCCTAATTATTTCTAAAATAATAAAATAATTATTATTAAAGTATTAGCCAGGATATTTCCAGTAAATAGCCTCGACTTTATCTGCAAGCATGAGCTCATAGTTATTTCAATACCATTGTGCAGACAGTTTGTCCTACTTTTGGGGAATGCAATGTCATGTTTCATTTATTTTCACTGCACTACAGTGTAATAGTTGGGGCTTGAAGGAGATTGAGGCATGCTGCCATCTTGTGGTGACTATATAGTGTTACGCATGAAATGATCTAAAACATCTTTAGACAGCTGTTGTAGCCTAATAGTTGAGAATTTAATGACTTATTATGTGGTTTTAAATGCACTAAAGTGATGCAAGTGTGCTTTATAAAGGTGTGGACCTAAGTAACAAGACATGCAGTGGCTAGTCTAGTTTTACGTTTAAAGGGACCGTATGAGAATCAAATCGAACATAACTTTTAAAGCAAATCACGAGGATTATTACCCTCTGATTTTATATTTTCTTTTTTCCTCCTTCCCTTTTCTGTGGCTCAAATACCAGACCTTCGAGGCTCATGATTATCTTCATTAATGACAGTTCACTATTTCGTTGAGTTTGATGTCATCATCGGTGAATGCGTAGAAAATGCGATTTTAATTATTTTGAAGTTGTTGTTGTTGTTGTTGTTGTTGTTGTTGTTGTTGTTGTTGTTGTTGTTACTACAGCAGACTTTTAGCTCCACCTCCATTTCGGCACAAGAGTTTATCGGATAGGATAGTGCAGCAGGAAATGGGGATGAGAGAGAAGGGAGGACATGCAGCAAATGATCAGCTGCACAGAGCCTGGCATATAGTACTTTTATAGGTACAATGACCGTCCAAAAAAAGTCACCACTTGGATTCATCCATCCATCTTCTTACGCTTATCCGGGGCCAGGTCGCGGGGGCAGTAGTCCAAGCAGGGACTCCCACACTTCCCCCTCCCCAGACATTTCCTCAAGCTCGAGGCGCCTGAGGCGTTCCCCGGCCAGGCGAGAGACATAGTCCCTACAGCGTGTCCTGGGTCTTCTCCGGGGCGTCTTCCCGGTGGGACATGCCCGAGCCACCACAGCTGGCTCCTCTCAACGTGGAGGAGCAGCAACAGTGGGTCTCCTCCTCCTACTGGAAAACTGCTTGTTAAATCATTGGCATCAAGCAGAGAAAAAATCTAAGAAGAAGCAGAAACTAATCTACTACAGATGAGCTGGAGAGGGCTTTGTGCAGGGGTCATTCGCCCATCATCAATACTAGATCAATTAGGGAAAAATAATGCACCACTGGATGAAAATAAATCTTTTCATGTTGCAGAAGCTTGTTTGGCCCGTTTAGTCCTGATTTGAATGTGGTGCGTGTTTAAATGAGAACCCTAGAGTAATTTCCCATTTATGTAACAGATTATGTAACAGACAGTATTTGGAGTCTCTTAACCTGTAAACATCATTATTCATATTTAGTCAAGTTTGTGGTGCATTAAGTAGTTTGTACTTTGTTGCGTTTGTGAACATGTGAAATCATTGTCCTCATTCCCTCATTTAGACAGAAGAGGGCAGTATTGTTCCACTATTGAAATACAACATGAAGGGCAGATTTTACCTTCACCAAAAATGCAGTCTTTCCTAATTTACAATTAAACAAATAATGTGAAATACAATAGTAAATGTGTTTTAGCCATAACATACTACAGACACTGACTGTCGTAGTGTTGTTGTTGTTGTTGTTGTTGTTGTTGTTGTTGTTGTTGTTGCAAAAGGTGCATTTACCGCCTCCTACTGTAGTTGTACATCTTCAAAGTACGTGTTTTACGCTGTACCATGAACAAAAAAAAAAGGAGAGAGAAAGAGATAGAAAGAGGATGACTCACATGTGGCTCACCCCATTTTTAGTGCAGCAAGTGAGAAAGTAGAACAGTCAACATTTCCCACAATGCACCTTGAAAATGAATATCCCAGGAAAACTAAGAGTGGACAGTGTCGGGTCTTTAACAGGACACAACACGACTGAATGAACGCAGACAGAAGAACTGTTCAGACTCAACCTGAGATTATAAACCAGTGCCAGATAAACCGTTACCTGTAAAGTCGCTAACGTTAGCCTTTTGCATTAAAGGACACATATTATGCCATATTTTGTGAGCGTTTAACCAAGTTCTCACATTGTCCCCTCATCTAAAACATCCCTGGAGTAACATTAAGCTTCCTTCATACTCATTTGATGAATCCTGATTAGAAAGTCCACTCTCTGTCCCGCCCTTTCCCGCTCCGCCGTCTCCTGTCCCGCTCCTGTCCCTCCTGTAACCTGCCTCCTGCCACTCCTGTACCTGCTCCTGTCCCGCTCTTGTTCCCCTCCTGTTTTCCGCTCCTGTACCTCGCCTTTGTCCGCTCCGTCTGCTCCTTTCCCGCTCCTTGTCCTGCTCCTTGTCCCGCTCCTTACCTGCTCCTGTCCCGCTCTCTGTGTCCCTGCTTCCTGTTCCGCTCCTATGTACCTGCTCTTCCCGCTCCTGTCCTGCTCTGTCCCGCTCCTGGTACTTTCCTTTCCCGCTCCTACTGTTCCTGTCCCGCTCCTGTAACGCCTGTCTCCGCTCCTGTACCGTTCCTGTCCGTCTCCTGTTCCTGCTCCTTCCTGCTCTCCGGCTCCTGTACTGTTCTGTCCCGCTCACTACCTGTTCCTGTGTCCCGCTCTATACCTGTCCATGTCCCGCTACGTTCCGTCCGGACTCCTGTACCTGTTCCTGTCCCGCTCCTGTACCTGTCTCTTGCTCTGTCCTTGTCTCGCTCCTCCGGCTCCGTCTGCTTCCTTGTCCGCCCTGTCCCGCTCCTGTCCCGTTCTCTACCTGCTCCTGTCCTGCTCCTGTCCCGCTCCTGTCCTGCTCCCTGTACCTGCCTTCACTGTCCTGCTCCTGTCCCGCTCCTGTCTCTGTCTCCTGTCACCGCTTCCTGTCCCGCTCCTTGTCCTGCTCCTGTCCCGCTCCTGTACCATGCTCGTCCCTGCCCTGTCCGCTCTGTACCTGCTCCTGTCCTGCTCCTGTCCGTGCTCCTGTACCCTGGCTCCTGTATCTGCTCCTGTCCCGCTCGCTGTCCCGCTTTGTCCCGCTCCTTGTCCCACTCCTTTACCTGCTCCTGTCCCCATCCTGTCTGCTCCTGTCCCGCTCCTGTCCCCACTCCTGTACCTGCTCCTGTCCTGCTCCTGTTCCGCTCCTGTTCCGCTCCTGTCCCCTCCTGTCCCGCTTCCGTCCCACTCCTGTACCTGCTCCTGTCCCACTCCTGTTCTGCTCCTGTCCCGCTCCTGTCCCACTCCTGTACCTTGCTCCTGTCTCCTCATGTCCCGCTCCAGTCTCGCTCCTGTTCCGCTCCTGTCCCGCTCCTGTCCGCTCCTGTCCCGCTCCTGTCCTCTCCTGTCTCCGCTCCTGTTCCCTCCTGTCCCGCTCCTGTCCCGCTCCTGTACCCTGCTTCCTGTTCCGCTCCTGTCCCGCTCCTGTCCTGCTCCTGTCCCGCTCCGTCCCCGCTCCTGTACCTGCTCCTGTCCCACTCCTGTCCCGCTCCTGTCCTGCTCCTGTCCCACTCCTGTACTGTCTCCTGTCCCACTCCTTCCTGCTCCTGTCCCATCTCCTGTTTCTTTACTCTGCTCCTTCCCCTCCGGTACCCGTTCTCCTGTCCCACTCCTTACCTGCTCCTGTCCCACTCCTGTTCTGCTCCTGTCCCGCTCCTGTCCCACTCCTGTACCTGCTCCTGTCCTGCTCCTTCCCTCCTCCCGTCTCTGCTCCTGTCCCCGCTCCTGTCCCGCTCCTGTCCTGCTCCTGTCCCGCTCCTGTCCCGCTCCTGTCCCGCTCCTGTTCCTGCTTCCTGTCCCGCTCCTGTCCGCTCCTGTACCTGTCCTCCTGTCCTTTCCTGCTCCTGTCCCACTTCCTGTCTCCGCTCTCCTGTCCCGCTCCTGTCCCGCTCCTGTCCTGCTCCGTCCCCGCTCCCTCCGTCCTCCTCCTGTCCTCTGCTCCTGTCCCGCTCCTGTCTCCGCTCCAGTCCCGCTCCTGTCCCTCCTGTACGTCTGCTCCTTGCTCCTGCCCCTTCTTCCGCCGCCTGTACTGCTCCTGTTCTGTCTCTGTCCCGCTTCCTTGTCGTCTCCTGTCCCCTCCTGTCCTGCTCCTGTCCTCTTGTCCTGTTCTCCGCTCCTGTACCTGCTCCTGTCCTGCTCCGTTTCTCTCCTTGTCCTGTCCTGTTCCGCTGCTCCTGTCCCGCTCCTGTCCTGCTCGCTCTGTCCCGCTCCTGTCCCGCTCCTGTACCTGCTCCTGTACCTGCTCCTGTGCCCTGCTCCTTACTGCTCCTGTCCACTACTTCCTTACCTGCTCCTGCCCTGCTCCTGTCCCCGGCTCCTGTCCTGCTCCTGTCCCGCTCCTGCCGCTCCTGTCCCTGCCTTACCTGCTCCTGTCCCGTACTCCTGTCCTGTCCTGTACCTCTGCTCCTGTCGCCTCTCCCTGCTACCTGCTCCTGTCCGCCGTCCTTACCTGCTCCTGTACCTGCTCCTGTCCGCTACTCCCTGACCTGCCTCCTGTCCCGCTCCTGTCGCTTCCTGTACTCTCCTGTCCCCTCTTTGCTCCCGCTCCTGACCCTGCTCCGTACTCTTCCGTCCGCTCCTGTCTCCGCTCCTGTTCCCTGCTCCTGTCCCCTCCTTGTACCTGCTCCTGTCCTCTGCTCCTGTTACCTGCTCCTGTCCCACTCCTGTCATCCTGCTCCGTGTCACTGCTCCTTGTCCCGCTCCTGTCTGCCGCTTTGTCCCGCTCCTGTCCCGCTTGCCTGTACTGCTCCTGTCCACTCCTGCTCTGCTCCTGTCCCGCTCCTGTTCCTCTCTGTTCTGCTTCCTGTTCGCTCCTGTCCCGCTCCTGTTCTGTCTTCCTGTCCCGCTCCTGTCCCTTCTCCTCTGTACCTGCTCCGTGCCCGCTCCTTTCTGTACCTGCGCCTGTTACTGCTCCGGCCTGCTCCTGTCCCGCTCCTGTCCCGCTCCTGTACCTGCTCCTGTCCTGCTCCTGTTCTGCTCCTGTCCCACTCCTGTCCTGCTCCTGTCCCGCTCCTGTCCCGCTCCTGTCCCACTTATTGATACAGTGTCCTTATCTTATAGTGATTCCAATTCTAAAGCCTAAAAGAAGTGTTTTCTGACTTTTCTCCTTGTATGTGCTCACAGTAGTCACAGTTTTAGGCTCTAGTTGTGCTCAGAGGCCTGTTTCCGGCTGCAGGTGTACTGCTTTTCATTTGGCTCATGTAAAGATATTACCACACACATGATCACATAGACCAGTCATTCCCAACCTTGGTGTCTGGACCCAAAGATTCTCAGGGGATCCCCATGGGTTCTTGAAAAAGAGGTCCGTACTAGATTGTGTGATTTTTAATGAAGGAATGGCAGGTTAATAGTTTCTACAGTATTTTATAATCATTACTGTTCTAGAACATCTATAATTAATCATAAAGTAATCATATTTTTCCAACAAGATGTTTGGGTCCCCAATGTATCCACGGGTAAAACATGGGTCACTTGAGAAGAAGGTTGGAAACCACTGATTTCGACTTTGACAAAAGGTCATTGTTAACTATGGTTGTTTTTTGTGTAACTTGGCATGGTAAAATCCCACTCAGTGAACAGTCCAAGTCAAAAAGCTCACGTTTTTTCCTCACAAAAGTCTCATAGTCCGAGGCAGGACGAGCTCAGTTAAAGTCTGGAGGAAAACGTCCCAAAGTTAGGTCTCCTTTTTGTAGAAATCGTCGAGTGAAGTTCACAAACGCAGGGTTTTAATCGCGTGTGATGTGTGAATATGAGATCTGTCCCTAACATCAAACAGAGCTATGGCTCATTTAGGCCCAGCACACGAGAGCGACACACTCCGACAGTCTCACATCACACCGTGTTTGTCCACAGTCTGCCCTGTCACTGGATAATGCTGCTGTGAAAAGTTATAGTTTTATGTTTTTATTTTGTAGTGCTACGTTAGTTCAATTCTAGTGTAGATGTGACCTAAGACAGTATAGCATATTTCCTATGGATAATTCCAAAAATAAATTGAGTTATTAAGTTTTGTCAATATTGCCCACCCCTAGTTATAACCTTTGATTTGTCCCCTGCCCCATCTGAGAGGGGCCTCTGCTGTCTGTAAGCACCTATACGTCCTTTTGACCCAGTTGCACAGATCTGCTGAATGTCCCACAGTTGCAGTAACAGCGCCCCCTCCCGGTGACATGCTTGTTCACATGATTGCACTGCCTTGGCGATATTTCCCTGGCTCTTGTTCTGAGCACTGCCTGAGCCCCTTCTCAGCCGGCTGAATATTGTTATTCAGATGAAGTGAGACAAATCCACTGCTCCTCTCTTCCTCGCTACAAAGACTCACTGACTCTACTAAACAAAAACCCAACACTTACGTTGCTGTATATTCATTTTATGTGCAGATATTAGGGCTGAAGGATTCATTTGGATGAAATGTAGACTTTTGTCCTTGCATGGAGCGTAGACAATAGAAAACCACATAAAGGAACATTCTGAGGTTGCACTTTTGTTTATTTACATGAAAATACATCTTCAGCTGTCAAAGTAAAGTGACCTCAGCACATGATTTTAAACAAACAGCTTTTTTTTTTGTCCCTGTAATGTTTAAAAACTACACATGCACAATGCAAGACTGAACTCAAGCATTTTAATATCTAGATTAGCTTTCCAATTGTTACACACCAATCTATATATTAAATATTAAAAAAACTATAAAAACTGACCATAAGTATTTACCCTCATAGTGAAATAAACATATTCATTCAATCTCTTACCAACAAAAATGAAAAAACTTTAGTAAGGACGTCATTATTGTATATCCGTATTTCATGGTCACTCTACTATATATTAGGCTAGACCAGGGCTATTCAACTTAAGGCCCGGGGGCCAGATCAGGCCCGCCAAACGATCTGATCCGGCCCGCGACCCCCGAGAAATCTGGCCCTCAGGAAAATTAAGTTGAATAGCCCTGCGCTAGACTAAGAAAAGCAATAATTGTGCAAGACTTTTGAAATGGTGTAGCTTGGATTGGTTCTTAACCACCTGAGAATGAGCTATGTCATAAACCTAGCTTAATTAAACAAATTATGTTCAACTAACAGGTCATAAAGAGGTTGAATATAGTTTAAATTTCATTAATTCAAGACAAAATATTGGAATGATGATTGTAAAATTCAAAACATATTTTCTAAAATTTACAAAACTTAGAATTCACAATAAAATTATCGGTAAAGTAGACAGTTACTAATTGAAATGGTTTTACAATATTTCCAAAAGAATTCATTCAATCTGCCAGCCATCTAATTCAAAAACAAAGTCTCGACAACCTGCAGCATCATAAATATCATGACAAGATACATTACTTGGCCGATCTATTATTAAAGCATTGTTAGACAGATTCTGTCCGTCTTTAAGGTCATCGGGTGGACTCTGGATCATTTAGAGGCTCGTTTGTTCTCCACTCAGCAAAGTCTCACTGATGCCGCCAACAACACAGAAACGAAACACAAGTCTGAATAATAAGCCTTGCGTACAAACCCAGCAAGGCTTAAAACAAACATCATTAAGCAATTCAATTATGCAACATAAATACAGCAACAGCTACTCATATAGAGGTTATGCAGATGGCAGCACGACATTTGGACATTTAGCAGTGAGCGCACAGGAGAGTAATGACATTTTCTCCCGTAAAAGCTCAAAACACAACTCAAATGTGAAAAAGCTGCTACACTATAATAACAAACATAAACTCTGTTAATGCTCATATTTACCACTTTCTGTACCATGTTACCATGTTTCTATGGATTGTTGTGGAAAAGCTGAAGAGTCCTTTACCTCCCCCTGCAGTCAGCATACAAGCTAGATACGCTCTTCACAGTCAGAGAAACTATTTCAGTTTCCATTTTACTGAACAAAGCTAATTTGAGTGAAACAAAACACAAACGTGCCCATAATTCTGCCCACTTTTCCCACGTAATGTCAGTGTCAGCGATGTCAGTGCATAACCTCTATACAAAGTTGATTTGAAAGTTTCAGGGTGACTTGTAAAAACTGATACAAAATAAAACCTAAATGTGTGTATTCCAACAACCATCTATCGAGTGAATTGACAACAGAAAATCTTGAAGCAGTAAAGTAGAATCAGTTGGAAAAGACAAATGTAATTGACCCAAACAGCTGGTAAAAAAACCCAATAAATCTCACTGTTTCCTGACTGATTTTAGGGCATGTAGGTCTGTCAAAAAGTGCCATCAAATCACAAAACTTCAGTCCAAGCCTTCAAGTTTAGCTTTTGTCTTCTTGTGACTTGGCAACCGTCATCTTGGCCAGGCGCGAGTTGCATCCTAATGATCTGAAGTGGTTTTTGTAAAGGGAATGGCTGCGATCTTGGTTTAAAAGCAAACAAAGGCCTAAGCACTGTAGCAAAAGTTGGAGTAAGCCAGGGAATAAACACACTCCTGAACATTTCCAGGCTCTGTCCATTCTAAGGTTAAGTAAAGCTAATCTTATATTAAAATGCAAAGTAAAAAGTAAAATGCAAAGTCAAATGTCAATGAATCTTCAAAAATAGCCATGTTTTCGTACATTTTGTGGGTGTACTAGCGCAAAAAAGCCCTCTATTAAGACATAAATGCTGTATAATGCATTATTCCGTATTATTTCACAGTATCGTTTCCCTGCCGCCATCGTCGTCTTGGAGGTTTAAATCCATTCATTAATTTAACAAAACAAAACAAAAATCACAATTTTAAAAGTCTCATCAACCGAATGAAATCTTTTTCGTACACCAGAACAAAAATCCATGTCCTCTATACGCAGTGGTATAGCACCGAGTAAACATCCTAATGTTGATTATCGAGAAAACGTTCTTCTTAAAGGAGACATATGATGCTTTTTGCCCCGGTACTTTATAACCAACTTACTTTACTAGATCATTAGTAGATGGCCATTCTACATTTTGTTCATTGTAAAACGCAGTGTCGATCTAAAACGGCTTAATAATAGAAATAGATGCATCGACTTCCGGTTCAAAACGGCAGAACTAATAAGCCCCGCCTCTTCACTGTGACGTTTCACCGTAACAAGCAGCGGATTGTCACTTACGTATTTTAATCTTTGAAAAGTGGCTACTTGACATCACATCAGTCTTCATTTTTCAAATATATTATGCTTTTGTCTGCTGTCGTCACAACAAGTACTTTGCTTGATTCTATTGCGAATGCTTCTTTTATTGTTTTGCCTTTTTGTTGTCCAGCGTTGCGGTCTATAAATAACCGCCGATTGACTGGTGACAGCGTCGCACTGCTGCTCCGCGCTGACGGCCCAAGAGCCGCAGGTCATGTAGAGGGCAGCACGTTTTCTTTCATTCGTGACAAAGTGGCCGCGCGATGCTGATTAATCCTACGCGTATCACTGGTTGAGAAAAAAAAAAAGACAACAAACTAAATATAGAGCAGTGGGCGTGTATCAGGGGGTCGAGGAAAATAGGATTTCTCAAACACACAGTATAAATTGGAAAGAAAAACTATTATAACATGATTAAAAGCGCTTGAAAGTTGATTTAGCATAATATGTCTCCTTTAAGTGATATACAGTCCTTTGTAAACATCAAAATATCCCGTCTTAATAAATAAAACATGCTAACCCTGTAGTTTAGACCTCGACAAATGTGTAGTAGTTTAGCAGTTCATTCTTCAAATGTTATTGCTCCTGGACGTGTTTCAAATATGAATATGAAGAACAGATCCTGATTTCAAAACACAAATCTAACTGTAATCGACAAAAACAAATAAAATAACAATTAGGCATTAGTCCAAACTCGTTCAGCCCCACATTATCTAACCCCATGGACCTAATCATCAAGTCCAAACGGGACAGAGCAGCAGGCCCCGCCCCCGAGACATCAGCTGCGGCCTCTTTTGAACCGTGGCTCTACAGCGCTTTGTATTTGCTCACTAAACCAGAAAAGCGTAGCTGTGGAGGCAGACCTGCGTTACTAATCAGTCCCAGAATAAGTGCTAGCCTGTCGCAGCGCTCTGAGGGGCTGACGGTTAGACCGAGGGCCGCTGACGCCACGCATAGGCAGAAGACACGCTCAAAAGTACCGATTAGACGCTTTTATAGTTTGTAAAGAAATACATCTCATCTGTATTGAGCCTCAGAATATCCTAAAATATGATTGAAAAACATGGCTAGATTTTAGCTAACGACATCTAGTTTTCATTTTATCTACAGAGTTACAGATCATACTTTACCACAGATGCTAATATACATTTTGGGGCTCGAAATTTTAATTGTTTAATATTTTTTCAAAACAGAGATTCAAAATCGTAACGCATTTCAGTTAAATCATACCTAAATAATACTTCACTCTGCCTCCAGCTGCCTTCATTACAGGATTTTGAACAATCTGATGACAGAGTGTTTTAAAGGGTCGTCAGGGTGGGGTCACGTGTCATGACGGGCGGGTCAAATTTCAATGGCTGAATCTGCCTTTTATTTTTTAGTTTGCAAATGTTCTCCCCTGGTTTATGGTTAATATCCCCTGAATAGTTTTGAAAAGCGGTGGCATAATTCACTCACAAAGGCGTGGGATCCCTAACAAATAATTTCATCATTTTTGCATTTCCTGTTTGGTTATTTCTTTCAAAAACAAAAATGAAGGTAAACCCTGCAAATGATAAATACTGACGTGGACATAAATTATTAGTGGTTTAACAAAAACAAAAAACAAAGCAATATTCACACTCATACACTAAAACTGAAGAAGTAAAGTGCTAACAGACCAAAAACATATACAGCGATTCGGTTCACATGACACACCCTGTCGCAACCTGTTTAAAAAGTCAACGTTTTTCAAGTCCGACTAAAGGAAAAGGGAAACGATGGATGGGGACTTTTAAAAGGATAAGCGTGGTGTGAAAAAGGCTTCAAAAGGACTCTAGTCTTTCTGTCATCTTATTTCCCTCAGTCCTCTGCCGTTCTGAGCACAGAATCGTCTCCCAGGATCTTGCAGAGTTCGTTGAGGCGGTTTTGCATTTCGGGGATTCCGGCCAGCTGGGACTCGAGTCTCTGTTTCTCCTCGGTGAGCGAGAGGCGCGTGGCCGTGTCCAGCTGCTCGAAGCGCCAGCCGCCCTCGCCATCGAACTGCAGCAGGTGGGTGTGGTACTTCCTGTGTGCGAGGGGGCACAAAAACACTGGATCAATACATTATCAATGTCGCTGTATTGATGTACCATCAGGAAATGTATTGGGTTTCGTTCATCACATGTGTTAAGAAGCTGAGGCAGAACTTATTTGAAAAAAGGACACTTTTGGATGTATGTGGAGTTGAAGTTTCTCATGCTTCTCTCAGGTTCATTACTAACCTCAGAGCTGTGACACATCTCTGTGACGTACTCACGAGTGCAATGGCCTTCTCTGGCCACTAGGAGGCAAGGACATTGGTACACATTTATTGACAATGCTTGGATTACTGCCTCTGTACCTTTGTGCTTTGATCACACAGAGAAGTGTGTTCCTCACAATCAAGTGTTTCTCTCTGTTCCTTTTGCTTTGTCCACTCAGCTCCAGTTCCTGTCCTTAAATACTTTTAAAACCAAGTTGAAAGCATTGGACAAGGCACCAAATATGTGCAAATATTTTTCTGAAGTTATTTTAATGTTAATGTTGTTTGTGGTAACTGTTTAAACGTTGCTGGTTTTTAATCTCAATGGGACTCTCCTGGTTAAATAAAGGTAAACGTGTCTGTTTTAAAGTATCTAACAGGATGTCTCTGTTTCTAAGATGGCACTGCCACAGCACTGCCACAGATGGCACAGTGCTGGTGTCTGTCCTCCTTCTTACCACAGTGACGGTCTGTGTGTGATGGACAACAGGGAGATGCCAGCGTCTTTGGCTGCCTGGAAGATCTTGCCCTCGACGTCAATGCTCACAGCACTGGTGCACTCATCCAGCAGGGCGTACTTAGGCCTGAACACAGGAGAGAACAGGGAGACATCACATCTGTGTAATGTGAGAAGACGTCTCATACAGCCGGCTGGATCGTCTGTGAGGTCTTGTTCAACGTTTGCTTTGAGGATATAAGAAAAAGTAGGAGATTGTTTAATATTTGGGTGATATCTATTGGAGGAAGCCTGCAAAATGATCTTTGCTATTACTTTTACAGCAAATTATCTTTTGTACAGCGGCGTGTTAGTGCCATGTGAGCACGTGGCACATTTCTGGAGGATTGATAAGCATTTATGATAATCTAAACTAAAATATGTGACTATTGGAATTCCGTTCGTTACTATCGCCCGTGTCTTGTGTGTCACGGTGAACTTACTTGTGATAAAACATCCGAGCCATCCCCATCCTCTGCTTTTCACCACCCGACAGCACATCCTTCCAGTCACACTCTGCATCCCAGCCTAGGAAAAGAGACGCATTTGTGATCGTTCAATCTCATAAAGGAAAGATCAGAGAAATTCACTGAATGTTCAAAAAGACAGCAAAAACTAAAGTTACTGAGCCAAATATGGACATTAAAAGTGTGGACAGAGGTGAAGTAGGTGGACAAACTTGGATTTGGAGCCCTGTCCAAACAGATGAAGACGTCAGACGCAGAGGAAAAGAGGAGGAAGGCTGATTTACACAGTGGTGCCAAAATTTATGTGCTGCGCTTTAGTTTAAAAGAGGTTTGTCTGCATTTATCGCATTATACGTTTGGTGTTTAAGCAGAAATATAACTGTGCCTCGCTGTTGCCATTGTTTGTGCGTCTCTCTTCTGAAAATATTATGGGCTGTCAGTAAACAGCCTGCTGCACCCAGACCAAGGCCAAAACCGTCCTTATTACATGTTTCAATTCCTGCTACTGGGACCGGACTATTGTATACTGACTTGCAAATGTCGATACATACTTTTTAAACAGTTGATTCACTAAATCCACTACTCAAATTTGTAATCGTTCCTTGGGGTCTCACCTCCTTCTCTGATGACGATTTGGTTGAGGTTGACTATATCCAAAATGCTCTCCAGATCTTTGTCCGTGAGGCTGCGCGCAGACATATCCTCCAGTGAGTCTGGGTAGATGACCTGGTCCCTCAGTGACCCCATGGACATGTACGGCCTGAAGAAGAGGAACAGAGGGAAGAGAAAATACAGAAGAGACTGAATCAAGTGAAGACCCTGGAAACAAGTATTTTAGTAATCAACTTTTTGATTAGTCGACTCGTCACATTATTATTTCAATTGTACTTTGAGACTTATGGTGACTGAAGTCTTCTAGATATATTTATGAATAAAATGTACATGGATGAAAATTAGCTAGAAATTGTTTACTATTTTTTTTACATTTTGATTGATTGAAGACTTTGTTATAAGAAGACTTTTCTGATGTTTTAGAGTCTGCATAGTCCAGAGAACGATTACGATGATCAAAATACTGTTATTTTTCATAGTTGACAAGTCACGATTAGTTGATTATTTGAGGCATAATTAACATAGGTTATTATTAGGGCTGCAAAAGTATCAATATTGCAATAGTGGATGATGCAAGTATCAATATTGCAACAAACTAAATATCGCAACGAGACCAATGTCCTCCATCTGACAGAAATGTACCGTTTTTAAGGAAAACGTTTAAAAAAAGGCAGCTTTTCATTCCTAATTTTCCTTTTTCAACCTAAATTCGCCTTGATTTAGTCTTAGTTTTGTTATTTTTTTCTATTCTAATTTTGACAGAGTTTGACTAAATTCATTACGACATATGTAGAATGTTTTAATATAATAATTAGATAAATCATTGGCCAAAAACTGATATTCAATGATTGCAATAATATTGACATTGCAGTACTTACCAGCCATATTGCAGTAATGTCGTATATCATGCAGTCAAATACACAGTCATTCTTAAACCCAATGAGGAATAAATACAGTATAGGAGTATAAAACTAGACTGGATCCTTATACATTTAGAATACTACAAAGGTGTTCTGAAAATGTTGCATGCATTCTTAGCTTCTACCTCTGTCAGGAAAACACACACAACATGGCATACATATATTACTTTTACCCTAGAGCGCTCTTTTGTCCAACATTCATTTCACTAAGTGCTTTGCTCACTGAAGTCAAGAATGAGCCGAAAAGAGGAGTCAGAAGACAAAAGAGTGAGCGGTTCCAACAATCACAGGGCTCATGTGAACACAGAGACGTCCATTAAGCTGCTGTTGTGTCCGTTGTACTCTCAGATGTATTAGATTGTGTTACTGCTGCCAGCCGGTTCTCAAACGGTGTATCAAATATTTACTGCTCTGTAGGAGGGAGTCGCCTGTGTCAGCATCCTACTGTAGACCAGGGTTAGGTTTCAGTGCATATCCAGAGGTTGCATAAAATGCCATCTTCAACACGATCAATATCTAATTTCCTAAATGTCTTGATATGTATTTGGTATTCAACAATGTTTAAAAATAGTTTGTCACCTTAGTTCTTTGTAAATCAGGTTCTGTTTGAGCTGAATAAAACATTACATTTTGTTATTATTTATTTTTTGTTATATTTTTGATCAAAGCATAGTTTAATATGTTTTACCTCTTTGTTTGTTTCATCATTTCATGTTTTTAAGTGCTGTTTCTGTGTGTTTCTGATTAGTGTGTGGTGTCCAAGCAGTTTCACTTGTGGATCAATAAAGTTTAAATATATACTGCGCGGTACAAACATAAAGCATTTACAAAATAATGCAGAAGAAAAATGAGATTAGATGAGACTAATATCCACATCAAATTACAATTAACAGACAACACAACCACAAGTTTGCAACACAACAAAATAGAAAGGTAGTCAAATTGGAGGAGGAGGGGCCCCAGCGGCAAGGGTGGGTCAATAAAGGCTACCGGTAATCTAATAATTACTTAAAAGCAGTTGTTTTTGTTGGTCAGAAAAGGTCAGATAGTAAATATTTCACTTTGGTTTGAGTTCTTGTTTCACACACAGCGCTCCTGTTACAATGGTTAGAGTTACACAGTTACAGGAGTAAGGATCAGCCCTGCTGTGGTTTGGTCATTGCTCTGCTTTGGCAAGGGGAACTTGTGTATTCACAAGTATTGTGATTCGATTTGCAATTTACTGTTTTAAGCCAGGATTAAGTTCACAGTGCACATTTTAAACACATTGAGGAGCATCTAGACCCCGATTAACACCAGATCTAAACTGGCTCTAAAACGGCTTTTCTAGGTCTAAACTATGGCTAAAAGAGGAGGTCTAAACGGACTACACAATTACTTCACTAGTTTTAAACCAGATCAAGATTATATATTTGACCGGTTATATATATATATTAATATATTAATGCGAAACTAGTTCCTGTGTTTGTGAATTTTGTTCATTGACAATGGCAATAAAACTTTTCTGATTCTGATTTTAATATTTTTAGCTGCTCAGTTTCTGCCAGTTGCATATGAATAATATAGTTCTCAGCCTGATTCAAAACATTTAGCTCGTTATTATCTCACAGAAGTTGCTCTATACAGACAGGGTTAGTCTATCATTTTAAATCAAATATGTTGAAATTGTCTTCTGGATTAGTTCAATGTTGGACCCGGTCTCGGGGGCCCTGCTCCTGAAGTCCCACTCTCAGCTTCAGCAGTAGCAGTGATAGTGAGTTTGGGATATCATTTTGTTGAGGGAAAAAAAGGTCTAGTTGAGAGGGGATGACTTCGCTTTCCATATCATTCTGCATCCATTCTAAGTCTTTTCTTTTTTTTAAAGATTTTGTTGCCCCCAGGCTTTATTGACAGGAAAGTGCAGAGTGAAATGGGGGATGAGAGAGAAGGGAGGACATGCAGTACATTGTCAGAGTCGGGAATCGGACTCAGGACACTGCGGCTGGCTGCACCCGGATTTTTATTTGGAGTTGTTTTATTTGTCAAACATACAGACACAAGAATATTATATAATATAATAATATCATATAATGAGGGCCCCAAACTCTATCATTAATGCTCTAAAGCTAAAATGTAGCTATTGGCCTATTGCAGAAAAGTGTTCTGATGTTTCAGGGCCTTTGGCAGACCTGGGCCCTTAACATCTTTAGAACCTTTCTACCCTGTTAGGCGCCCATTATTGCACCTTTACGATTTAATAATTATGGTTTGGTTGTAATTACCTTTGAGGGATGTAAAACATGTGCTGAGGCGAGGGCTTGTGCAGGCGGCCTCCATAGACGGGCCACAGACCGCTCAGGATCCTAAAGAGAGAGCTTTTCCCACAGCCATTTGGTCCCGTGATCAACAGGTGCATGTTCTCCTCCACCTGGAACACAGAGTATAAGGTGCCCTCAGTACAAACGAAGAACATGATGGGAACATAGACTTTGAAATCTCCAGGATAAAATGTATATCAGGAGCAACATTAACCAGATTTCATTTGAAACTACCCTTTCTTCTTTTTTTTTTAACAAACTTCCAAATCTTTGTCTATGACAGTTATAAAGCACCTTAAAGAAACGGTTTGGACTCAATAAGATGATGAAGAAGGCCGGACATATTGTGTGGGAGGAGCTAGACTCTCTGACTGTCCCAGAGGAGGATGTTGCCCAAAAACTGTAAAATCAGGTGCCATTCACAGGTCACTGGTAAAAGGAACATGTAAATATGTCAATGTCATTTATGTCAATTACGGCACTATGTTAAGTCAAGTTTAATGTAAATGTGTTTTTTTTCTACGGAAGTTTTAGCTGATGAAAAGGACGTTATTTATGAATATATGTTTTATTTATACTGTGGTACTGATATTACATTTTATTTCTTTACTTATTCTCACTGTGTGTCTTTGTCTTATTTATGGATTTATCAGAGTAATAAAATGCCACTTAACAGTTACATCTGATGTGAGCAATCAGATTTCTTTCTGATTGTTCACACTTGTGCAACTTTTGACGAGGGGAATTATGCAAAAAAAAACAACGAATGTGAACAAAGAGAAAATGTTGAAAGCCTTATTTTAAAATGAATTGCACTTTTGTCTTCCAAACACAGCAGTTACTCTAAAAGTGACTCACAAAGGAACACGACTGGACAAACACAGCACGAGGGCAACAGATAATGAGACCACTGGGGAAGCTTTGCCGACCGCATCCTAAAAGAAAAGCTCCCGGCGAATGCACTGAAACGCTCGTAAAAGCGCTCCATTACATAGGAAGTAGATTACATAGCTGGAAATAGAGCAATGTATAGCAAATGATGCTCTTCTCACCTGAAAGTTCAAGCAGGACACCACCACATCTCCATTTGGTGTGATAATGGGCACGTTCTCACACACGATGCCTTGGTCGACGTCTATGACTTCCCCTGAACAAATAGGGAAAAAACACATTACTTTAACTCCCTTTTCACACAAATATGGGATTAACTAATATGAATAAAGGATTAAAAGGGTGTAGTTCTTGATTTAGATTGACTTTATACATTATAATTGTGTGTTTTATTTCCTTTTTATATAATAGATACTTTGTCTTTGTAACCTGATGTGAGTAATCAGAGGGACCGTTAACAGATAAAAAGCAGATGGTTGTGTTGTTTATGTCATTTTAAAATACTTTTTTATAATCAGAATTTGAGTACACATGTAACTGCAGATGTGAGTTTATTTACATGACTGGTAGAATAATCAGATAATTAGATCTGATTTTTGGTGTGTTTACCACAGAAATCCAATGCTTTAAAATAATTTATTTTGGAGTAACAAAGTACAATATATTTTTGTTGTCTTTGCCACACTAGTTGATCCTTTTTCACATCATTTCCCTTGTCAGAACAGGTGATCAGATTACTCATATCTAGAGGTGGGCACTATTAACACAAATATATCTCTCTTCCAGTCAGACAATATTATGTGTTCTGATATTAGACCTGGATTTGTCCCTGGTTTAGATCTGTTTTGGTCTCACTTTAGTTCTGCGTTAGTCCATGGTTTAGTCCTGTTTTAGTCCTTGGTGAAGACCTAGTTTAGTCTTCCTTTAGTCCTGGTTTTGTCCCTCGTGTTTTAGTCCTATTTTAATCCTGGTTTTATGCCTGCTTTAGTCCTGTTATAGTCTTGCTTTAGGTCTTTTTTTGTCCTTGTTTTATTGTCCTATTTTAGTCTTGTTTTAGACCTGATTTTGTCCTGTTTTAGTCTTGTTTTAGACCTGATTTTGTCCTGTTTTAGTCTTGTTTTAGTCCTGGTTTTGTCCGTTTTAGTCCTGTTTTAGCCTTGTCTTGTTTTGTCCCTGTTTTAGTCCTGCTTTAGTCTTGGTTTTGTGCCCTGTTTTAGTCCTGCTTTAGTCTTGCTTTAGTCCTGGTTTTGTCCCTGTTTTAGTCTTGCTTTAGTCCTGGTTTTGTCCCAGCTTTAGTTTTGTGTCCGTGTGTCTTTAAATATAAAAGCCGAGGTTTAAATATCTGACAAATTTAAATAGACTGTAAAATTACAGACAAAAGCAAATAAATATCACTTTAGACTCTTTTATCCTCCATAATCTGATTATTATCTGACTTCTGGACCTTTAAGATTATTCAAATTACATCCAAACCAGAGTCACTGGAATCAGAAAGAAATCATATGAATTTGATATTTACATGGCATTTCAGTAATCTGATAACTCCAGAAATCAGATAATGATTTTTAGAGAGCATCTAAACATCTTCAGTTGTAACATGTTCTGCCGCAGTGTATCGCACTCCAACATTTGTGATAGTGACAAACCTATTATTGATTATCGGCAAAACAAACTCAGCACATTCAGTTTCACGTGATAATATTGAACTTGTGTTTTTATCCCCTTTTGTAAATATTCCAGTCAAACTCCCCGCAGTACCCTTGATCTCCAGCGGCCCGTCGATGTGCATGCCGGGTTTGCTCTTCTTGTCCCCTCCTGTGGTTGCCGTGAGCGACGAGCGTTTGTAAATGCCCTTTTGCACATCCTCAAACACCACAAACATGTTGTGCACTCGAGCCGTGTATCCCGCCAGCTCCGTGACCTGAGGGGCAGAGAGGGCAAAGGTCAGGGCGTGTTAATGTCAGACACTCGTGGTTAAACTACATTATTCTATGCTCCGTTTGTACATGAATGAAATGGTGTACTGTCGGTGTACTGTTGAGTAGACAAGGACATGGCTTTGGGTATACCACTGAATACAAGTACAAATACATTTCTTCATATATATTTGTTCAAACTTGTGCAAACTTATTTCGATTGAAAGTGTGCAGTGCTGATACATTCTGTTTATACACATCATGTTAAGTCAATTGTGGTTCAATCAAGGACACTGGGAAATGGAGCAAGCAAGACCAAAGGTATATAATGTCTCCATACAGATCTAGTACATCTGTATATTGGCTTTGCATGCACAAGTTTACAATATTTTCATTTGACCTTTATTTAAGCAGGTAAAATGTTTGAAAACTCAATATTCCTTATTAATAATGTCTTAGCTTGCCCTACCTCACATGCTCAAACTTTATTTAAAAAAACAGGTCAGGGTTTGAGGCGTATGTGTTATAACTTAAACTGCACTTATGTAAGTATATTGTATTAAGGGTAGTGTAAAAATAAATGTTACTAAATCAAATCATTACAAAATTGTATAAAAAAAATGAGAATGTTTGAAACTAGTGGTGGGCTATATTGATTAAAGTGTATATACTGATATTTTTTTTGGGCAATATTTTCAAAATGCATCGGGAATGAGCTAAAATGCATCTGTAAAGGTCTTGGTTGAGGCTCAAGTTAATAGACCATAAAATAAACCAGAAAAGGGCAGAAATATACTTTTAAGGACATAAAGTTATATTTATGTTTGCTATAGTTTGGAAGATTAAATAGGGCATTTCTGTTCAATTTACTTTTAATCTGCTCTTTTTGAGGTAATCTTTTACTAGTTTGATTTGATCATGTCCAAAACAACGATATTATCCATTATGATATACAGTAACGACCTGCTGTATTTGAAATGCATGATAAAATGTTAAAATCTATTGGGAAATGTTGAATATCTATGAAAATCGGTAAAAAAAAATGCGCACTGAACCAAAGCCAACAGAAATGAATGAGTAAAGTGAGAGAGTGAAGAGATGCAGAAGTGCAGCACTAAAGATCAACAGATGGAGGATTATTCACCGAGTGCCTAAGCCCCAAGAGCCACTGGCCACTTCACAAACACACAAACACGCACACACACACACGCACGCACACAAACACACACACACACACACACACACACACCACTGCTGTCTGACCTAGTGACATGAGAGGCAGAGAGGGAGGAAAAGAGGAATTGGATTCTGAGTAAAGCTGCACAATTAATAACAATTCTAATGGGCGTTTATCAAATCAAACACTGTGATTATTTAGGTAATAGAATGCTCTTTACAAACAACAACAACAACAACAACAACAACAACAACAACAACAACAACAACAACGTGTAGGCTAGAACAGTACCAAACCAGATCTACGGTCGGGCTCAGACTGGGCCCGCAGCAGAACCAAACCAGGTGTGAAACAAGTGTGAACGCGCCCTTAAACAGACAGCGGAAGTGTGCGCTCCATAGTGAACTGCTCTGAGATTTATTCATGTTTTTGGCTGCTAAGATATAAGACGAGGCTAGAATATGACACACATAACAAGGCCACAACAGTAGTAAAAACAATGCAGAAACAAACAAGCAAGGAATCTTCAGCTTGTTAAAATGCAGATTATTGTTGTAATACAGCCAGTAAAAGACCTTATATTTTGATTTGAACAGAGGATTATTGTAATAGCAAATCACTCAAACCAGGAAGAAATCATTCATCAATAAATTCAAAGCGGAATATTACATGAAAAGGCCTCAAAATGACACTGATTACAGGAGTTAGAAGCGTAAGGATAATAGCGCCGGGTATTGCCTTGTACCTCACGATACGAATCCCGATACGCGGAACTTGATATGATACTCGTCCTGATTCATGGATATTCTTTAAAACCAGTGTTAAAAGAGATACACCTGTCCTGTCTCAGATTCAGCCTTGATGCAGCAGTCTGTAACTTCAGAAGTGTAGAACTCGGCAATTTATAAGGACGTTATGTTGTTTAAAAGTATCACGATGCGCATCTCTGTATCGATACACGCATTGCCAAGAAGTCTGTGATGATACAGTACATCGCGATATCGATATATTGAGTACAGCCCTAATGAATACACACTATGGCCTTGTCCCAAAACTCGCACTTGTGCTCTTCAAATGTGTGTCCTTGACGAGCCGGTGAAGCGTGCAGAGTTCCCAATTGATTTGAATGTTTTGATCCGCTCTTCCCCACATTTCATTGTAATGTTCTCAATCGGCCAAGCGCTTCTGCCTCAGCAACTTAACAGTGAGCATTAACGGGATTACAATGGAAACTGAAAATATTTCTAATAAATATGTGACTGTCCAGCTAAAAACACTGTAAAAACTTACAGCTTGTTCTCATTTGTTTGAGGCCCATTCAGCAACTGATCAGATCTAAACTGGGCTGTGGCTTTGTGATTATAACAATACTCACAGACATACATACACACTGTCCTGCCATGTTTACCTCCCCTGGGCCCCTGTGCACTCACACGCTTCATGCACTTTCATAAAATGCACAGTTCAGTCGAGTGTGTAGTCATTGACAATACGTATGTGTGCAGTGTACTGTTTAGTGACTGATTAGTTCTGAATGTAAATAAACTCAACTTTAAGCGGATGGGCAGCTGACTGTTCTGAGCGGGGTCATGTCATGGGGACATTTCATTCACTTTAGTCAGTGTTTGAGCTGCAAACAGAAGGTGCTACAGTCACTTACCTCAGACTGCAGCATGTGGAGACTTGCTACTGTACAGACTCCCATCCCACAGAGCTATTCATGCAATGTGAAGCCTGTCCAATAACACGTATTTAACACTTAGCAGAAGGGTAAGGTGATATGCCCTCAAATGTTCATGACAATAACAATGGCAAAATGTTTTGGAAAGGTTTTATAATGATATAATATACAATAAGTTGTGTTCATGCGACGTCACAACTTTGTAGAACGCTGATTCATGGGTTTCAGTCAAAGAAATGATTCCTTCCTGATTTGAAGGATTTGGAAGGGAAATTACCCCAGTTTGTTATCGAAATAGTGCAATTAAAATCAAAATATTATATCTTTTGAATGGGGGAAGTATCCTCACAAAAACCTTCAAATCAGGAACGAACCATTTTCCTGAAACCCATAAATAGTTTAAAATTGAGCTGGAGACAGGTCAGAGTACTTATAATTTGCTGTTAAACTGTCAGATTGCAGATTTGTTCTCCTCGTTCATGGTTAACATCTCTGTAATCACTAGGGCTGGTATATCGGTTATCGATGATATCGGCATCGGACCGATATGAAAATCTAGCCAATATTTTGCACCAACATTTTCCCTGCACTTCCCCGTCTGAGTGTCACGTGTCCCCAGGAGGAGGAGGAGTAGTCCAATTAGGCTAATAATGTCAATATGTTCACAAAATCGTGCCAGAAATTGTTTTATACAAGTTAGTTTGTGAACTTCACAATAACTTAACCTAAATTTGAGGTGTCATTATTGGTACTGGCAAATATCGATTATCGGCCACAACAGTCAGACATACGGCGGATATCGGTATCGGCTCCAAAAAAATTTGATCGCACCCTCTTTACTAATTAGTGGGCCTATTCTCATGAACCAAGAACTGGCACGAATTTCAACATCAAAACGGAAACAGTTTTTTCCACAAAAGCTTCAGGATGTGGTGACACTATTTAAAGCCATGAGATTAGTTTGTGGAGTCAAAGCCAAACAGACAATGATGTGGTTCAACATGTGTGCATTTTCTGTTTCGATATTTCTTTAAAAACAGTGACTATCCCATAAAGTTATTCCACCATTTGAAATGATGACATCATTAAATTGTAGTAAAGTGATACAGTATGTAATGGTCCAGCTCTAACCCTAGCAGTATACGGCCTCTATGTGACTGAAAACATAGGCAACTTTCAGAGGCCAGAGCAAAGTTTTGCCTTCACAGTAATGCTAACATCAACTAGCACGCTAACAGCACACTTCCTGTTTATCGTCTGCCTGAGCGACGCCAACATAATCCTTCATAAACATAATCCTTCTTGTATTAGTTAACAAAGGGCTGCCGACCTCGAGAGAAAATAAGTTCTACACGGAAATATTTGATACGACTATTAAAGAGGCGATACAGTTTACCACAGTTTGTTCATGATGAAACTCACAAGGACAAACATCTATGCACTTGATCCCTGCTCGTCCAAAATAATGAGTAAAATACTTGCTAAAACACAACGTGGGCATACAATCAAAACCTTTGATCATGTACAAATCAGATGTTCTAAAATACTGCCTCTTGATGAATACGCAGCCATGAAATCCTCTTATACACTTCAAAAATGCACCGGAGACAAGGAGAAAGAGCATGAATGATTTAAATTCAGGGCCGATCAAGGTTTTGGCCCCCACACACTGAACAAGGACTTCCATTGAGTGAATGTTCTTAATCACTGTTGCTACCTCAGTGAAGTGCAGTAGAAGCTGTGCAGACTTAAATAAATAGGGAAAGATAAGCAGAGAAGGAACATTGCCAATATAGAATGTACCTCTTTGATCGGCACCAATGACACAGTTTTACAATGCATTGATTCAGATTATAACACTAGATAATAGGACTGCAACTAACAATTATTTTCAAATAATGATTGCATTTCTTTTTTTACATAATCAAAAAAATACATCCCAAAAAAGGGTGACTGAAGGCTTCTAGATAGAGAATATTTATGAATGAAACGGATTATTGATGAAAATCAGAAATTGTCTGTACAGTCCAGACAATTGTGAAAAAAATATGACTAGGATTATTCTTTTTTAGGCTTTTTTTCTTTAGTCGACTAGTCACAAATAGTTATATAATGGTTGCAGCCCAATTAGACACCACAGATAATACTAAACTTTCCTTTATAGGGTCTCTTAGTCAAGATCATTTGTATACAAGCTGCACACTGGTTGTCTTTCTTCTTTTTTTTTTTTACACGGTTTATCTTTCATTACTTTCATTACCCTTCTTTTTTCCTTTCGCTGTTATATAGCTGGATGGAGCCAAGCCTTCAGCAGAAGACATTAATAATAAATCAGAAGCTTTTGTGAACTACAGGTGGGCAATATATGGAAACATGTATAATATTGTGAATGTTGTTTTGAAGATGAAGATATGCAAATATTGATTTGAATATTGTGCATATGTTTTAATTGGAGAATGTGGGAATTTTTTCTGTTTATTCACATTTTTCTGATACTCAATACATTTAAAGACACGTTTATCAGAATACTCCATGGGAAATATTCCTTTTGGGTAATATCGCCCACCCCTTTCATGAACTGTACAAAATCAGTATTTGAAGCCACAGAATTTATGGTTTTAGTCGTTAAATAAATTGAATAATTCTGGTCAATTCTGCTGAGTTCTGAATGTAGCAGTATTATATTATAACAGATGTGTGACTTTACCTCTTTGTAGGAGGACATGATCCTCTCAATGGCATCAGCTCCAGAGGCCAGGAGGTTCCGAGCTGTAGTGAAGGCCTCAGTCCGCTCACTCACCATCGCCTGAGGCTGCCCGTCGGCACTCGCTACACAAAACACAACAGGATTCAAATACAGAAATACTCTCAATGTTTGTGAAAAGTCAACAACAGTAAGGCAGCAAGATTAATCACAATCAACTATCACACGCAAACAACTGAATATCTTGTCCTATTCTGCATAAACCCAGTTGTTTAGATCTGTATTAACATGATTTTTTTTTACTAGTTTGTCCGTTCATAGGCCTATTGCAGTCTTTTTGCTAATTCTCCTGGATGTGGTTTAAAGTGAACTTTGAACAGAATCAGGAAGTCAAACTCCCTTTGTTTTTCCCATAAATAAATATAAATACGTTTGGAAACATGACGGTGTAATTCCTCATCCGTGCAAAGCTTGAAGTGGACTAGTAAACTTTGTCTAATAGTCTAATAACTCATTGCAACTAATATAATAACTAATAGCTCATGTATAATTTGGTTCAGCTTCATAAACAGTAAGGCTATGGACCTTAGTTACCACATAGAACCAGAGCGGGCTTCGAGGTGTTACGTTTAGCGCTCCATTGAGATGCTACAAACTGTATTTAAATACCATTACCATAGTACGACACAAAGGAGGCTTCTTATAAAGAGCTTTATTTGAATACAACTCAAATGGCAGCAGGAGGCGTGGGAGGCAGTCACTGGTTTCATATGTGCTAATCAGAGGAAGCTCCACTGCTGCGGCTGCTGCGTGAGAAATGTGCCAACAGAACTGCTAACTACAACCACATGTTCATAAACCCAGCTTGTGTTTTAGTTACGGTTTCCTCAGTGCAACTTTAAAGGAGACATATGATGCTTTTTCCCCTGGTACTTAATATTAAACTACAACATAAGTGAATCGCAATTCTACAGGTTGTTCATTGTAAAACGCATCGTTGATCTCAAACGGCTTAGTAATAGAAACAGGTCCATTGACTTCCTGTTCAAAACTGCAGAACTGATAAGCCCCGCCTCTTCATAGTGACATTTCATTGTAACAAGCGGCAGATATTTATTCATTCAAGTGGCGAGGTGACATTTTAGAACCCGAAATGTGTCACTCGCAGTATTCATCTTTCAAATAATCACAACTAAGTACAGGGAATTGGGCGGGGATAGGGGGTAGGTGAAAACAGGAATTTTGATTCATTCGAGCCTCAGTTGCAGTACAATACAGGATTACTCAAACATGCAGAAATCAATCAAAATGCACCTTTTAGTACAAATTAATGATGAGGAAGCACCGTTGTAACAAGGTTAAAAGCTCATTAAAGGGGATTTTGCACAATATGTCCCCTTGAAGTACAGTAATAGTATTTTCTAGACATACCTATAGGCGCAGAATAAAGAAAAACATGGGTAATTTACTGTAGAGGCCAAAAATGGCTCTCTTTCGATAAAATAATTATCAATCATTTTGATGTACTACTAAACATGAGAAATATTTGATTCTCTCATTTGAGGGTCATCTGATTATGTTATGATTTTACAAAGAGACATAACTTTGCATAAGCTTCTTATTATGGCTGAAAGCGTTTAAAATAGTAAAAAATGTATTATTTTTTATTATTTTTAGAAAAGCATTGTGTTTACTAACAACTTTCACTTTTGTGCGTTTTAAGATGAGCATTTTCTCCACAGAGCACATTTTAAAGGCATTCAGGATTAGTACGATTTAAGAGCAGACGTAAATATGAAGATGAATCCCATGCTTTTCAGAACATTTTAGCTACAGGGTTGGCACTTTATTTTGTGGTTTAAATCATTGCAGCTTTTAACACTAATGCTATTATTAGATGGTGCTGTATATTTTCTCTTCTATAGACCCTTTAAAATGATATGTGAACACCATAATACATTTCCATGTTTTTTAGCCTTTATAAGAAAAAAAATAACAAACTATTGTGAATATCCAGGGTCAGAAATGTCAGTTTGTAGTAAATGATGCAATGTATCTATAGATAAAATGAAAAACTATTGTGGGCTCAGCCTTTCTGGAAGTATTTATCCAGTAAAAAACCTAAAACTCATGATTTTCAAACTGTCTATCATAATCTAACTATGTAAAATACTATTGTAAACCTGATTTTTCATTTTTAGAGCTATTTTGCGGCTACTCTCAGCTCTATGTTCCACTTTGCTTTTGCCTCTATTCCGGAATTTTGAATGTATAAAGGCCTAAAGCTCTTTCCTTCTCTCACCTCTCTCTCTTTCCTATCTCTTTCTCTACTTTAGAATGAAGTCTAAAGTCTAAAGAATAAAGTCTAAAGATTAAAGTCTAAAGAATAAAGTCTAAAGAATGGTGGTAATGTAACACTATGGATACCAACCGCCATAAAACACCACCTGCTTTTCAGTGAGATGAAAAAGCAATAACAATGACAACATTAAAAACAAAATAAAAAATAAGTTCATTTATTTGATATCATATGTACTACCTAATGAGTGCCTAAGTTCTTACCACTGTCAGCAAAGCCAGTGGCAGTGATGATGGGCACGGCCACCATGACGAGGCCGCTGCTGCTCCACACGTACTTCATGAGGAACTGCTCGATCATGATGTACCACAGGCGCTTGGACAGGATCAGGTTCATCTGGTCGGCCAGTGCTCGGTAACACTTCTGCAGCTGACGCATCTCCACCTGCACGACACGACGACACGATAACACGATGTTACGCAGTCACCGCAGACTCATTCAGGCCGGGTGCTGCTGGGCGGACAACCAGCTGGACAGACACGGCTGTTTGGGTTTGGTTATTATATCTACAGGATGCTGAGTTTGTTGTATGTTTGCTTTTTTAATACAGACTCACTCTGTACTGTACTCTTTCTGATTCTGATTATGTTTACACTAGTCAGGAAGTGAAAAGTCATTTAAGTCTACTTTATCATCACGTGTTGGGATACAGCTTTAGGTATGATAACAAATAAGATTATCTTGTCTCCACAGATGACACAGAAAAAGCCTGTTGGGAGAGAAAAAACGGTGAAATTGTTTGAGTGAGTTCACAAGGGCTAAATGTGCTGTCCGGACTGATGCTTGTGTGGTGGTCTTGATCTGCACCAGGGGTATCAGTACAAAGGTGTGGTAGTCTCTGAAAACAGAAACCCTGCAAAAAATACTATTCTTTGGATTAGTTTAGGGACAAAAGGGACAAAACAAAGAGCATTGTCACATTTAAAACAACAACCAGTGCCAGAGGCTAATGCTTAATTTTCAGACCTGGTCCCTAAAAGGAGGAGTAGATCGAGGCTTGATCGGTATGCATACCCAAATACAACACTAACAGAGTATTAACTGCAGCTCTACTATAAATATATGTAATAATAACTGCATTTCAGCTTTTCCTTTGCTATTAGTGACATTTTTGATACTTCTTTATTAGGACAACAATAAAGGAAACTCCATTTAGGCTTTGCATGGATTTTCTCACAAACCAAAGAGCCTCAGGGCGATAAACAATGTGTCCAATTGCCTATTGTAACTGAATAATTAAGAGTTATCTGTTGTCTGGATATATACAAGGGAAGTGACACTCCAGGATGTAGGCCTATACAGTGAATATAAATTACAGTAGCAACAACTCAGTATAAAAACTCAATTACTTAGGTTCAATTTGCTGCTGACTGATCTGGAGTCTCCATGATATATATATGTATTGTATAGTCATTTTAAATTGTTTCTTAATGTATGCCTTTTTGATTGAATATATGTTGTTTTATTATTGATCAGTGTTCTATGTTGCACCTTAAGGCCGAGACAAGTTCCTATGTTTGTGAATTTTGTTCATTGACAATGGCAATAAACTCTTTCTGATTCTGATTCTGATTCTGATATGTAGGTTTTCAGCTTTATGGTAGATTTAGTGTTTTTATAATTCCCTTTAAAATTGTCAGTCCCATCTCCATGTTGTCATAGGAGACTACAATAACTCAACCATACCTTGTGCCCTCTGTAGAAAGCTATTTCCTCCGCGTTGGCGATGATCCTGGAGTGCACGTAGCGCAGGTAGCCTTTCCTGTGCGCCTCCTCGGCCACCAGTTTCCCAAACTTAGGTGAGCACGCCCTGAGAACTTTAGCGGTCGCAAACACCACTAGTCCGGCCAGGAGCGTGGGCCCAGACGCGTTTGCCCCCCGGGACCTGGCTGTCTGTATGAGTGTGTAGGAGGTGAGTACCCACGTCCAGGATGGGCTTGGTGAGGTTGGAGTAAAGGTGCGCCACAGACTGAGAAAACATCATGACATCCTCCGTTAACGACTGGTCCGGGTTTGCCAGCCTGCCGTCCATGTTGCTGACTTTGTAGTAGGTTTGGTCGGTGAAGTAGGTCCGGTAGGCATGGTCCACGAGCCGGGTGCGGAAGGCCAGGGCCAGCTTGCACTCCAGGTACCGGATGGCGCTGTTGACGAACGTGGCCGGGATGGCGATGAGGAGCCATTTGATCAGCTGCCAGATGAAGCGCTTGGGTTTCTTTTCCACTATAGTTTTTGACTATTTTACCGTCCAAACTGGCCACGTAAATAGACAAAAACGTCCTGGAGATGAGCGCGACAGAATGCAGCGATAGTAAACCCAATTCTTTCGACACCAGCTTGGGGAACAGGATTTTAACCAGCTCGAGTATTTGTCTAAAGAACTCCGCGTTTACGCCCGGTGATGCCTTTTTGTTTTGTGCGTTTCCTGAGCAAACAGTGCCGTTCTCCGCCTTGGAAAGCTGTCCGTTTGTCGCCGGCTCGCTGCGCTTATTCCTCAGCCGCCTGCAGATGATGGGGTACAGCGTCTTGACTCCGTACGCGGCCGCCGCTAGAAACACGGCTCGCTTCGCTGCAGAGGTGCGATCCCATCTCACTCTGGACGCAGCGTCGAGGATGTTGGACATTTTTTTTTATCGGTCTTAGTTATTTTCTGCTGACGGAGCGTGCAACAGCCATCCCCCAGAAGGCAGAAGCAGACTCACAGAAGCCCCTGACGCCGCATTGATGCGAAACGAATAGCACCGCTACGTCCCGCGAGCATCAAGCACGCCGTTTTCATGATATTGTGCTTCCGGTGTGCACCCCTTCACAATAACAATTCAGTTACAGAAATAATGACGCTGTAATAATAAAAAAATAAACGACCAAAACTATTGCAACAATAAAAATAAGAAAACAAAATCCAATTCAGCATAGTAAACATAATATAGATAGATGAACGTGCATATGATAGGTTGGACAACATGTCACTAAAATGCAATGAACATTTTACTTCCTGGTTGAACAGCATAAGGCAATTCCACAATTGTTACCTAGCAACCTCACGGTAAACAGGGGTCAAAATACGTAAGTAACAAAATAGTTATGATTTGACAAACATTAACACCTGATAACGCGATTATGATGATCATTTTTTAATTATTGTTTCAATTGAAAGAAAAACGTGTCCCTGCATTTATATATATATATATATATATATATATATATATATATATATATATATATATATATATATATATATATATATATATATATATATATATATATATATATATATATATATATATCACAAAGTGCTACTTGAGTGATGTAAAACTATGATAAATATTTACCGTCGGGGCCAGGGTCTCTCCCACCAAAGTATGTTATAGTTAGAAAAACATGCAAACTTGTCATTATGCACTTTGATTTGCCTCTTTGGCATTATTACAGACTAATGAACACTTTATATTACAAAGAAAGAGAACTAGTGCTAAAAGTTAATGACAATATCTCTCTCCCGTCAAGACTTTTATACATTTCCATCGCTAGTTTTGCACTGTTATTCTGTTCGCACTTTATTCTGTATTTATATTCAGTCAACGTCTAACACCTTTTTTTATGCATACCTTTATATTTTCATAATTTATATTTTATTATTTTACTATTATTATTCATTGTTCTATGTTTCATTACATTACCGAAGTTTGAGCTTTTTTCTCACTTACAGTGGAAACCTTTTTCAGATTCATAGGTCGGTTTTTTAGTCACGTGACTGGCATAAACATACATCGCGTACTGTACGTCACTGCGGCCTAAAAATAATCCCCAAAAACACATATTATTTTTATAATATAAAAATCTGTCATGTTTTGTTGTAACTCTTTTCTAACAATTTGCTAATAATTAGCCATTTTCCTTTGAAATCTGTACTCAGCCATATGTTATAAAAATGTTCAGGAAACATTAGCTTAGCTTGATAAATCTACTGTTAGCCTATAACGTTAGCCAGCTTGTTTCCTCCTTTTCAGTTGTTTGGTAGTTTATTATTCAGTGTCGTTATCGTTTATGCTTAAATTTTTTGGACTAACTTGTATTTTACAGTTAAATAAGATCTCCACCATGAATTGGGTCGGTGGTTCAAGGTAAGATACATATTTTTCGATACATTTTTTGTTATAACTAGCTAATAACTGGTTTTGCAGGAGCCGATTTATGGTGAAAGATGACATGAAAAGACAGAGAGTAAGAAAGACTATTCCTTACTCTCTTTATCTTCTTTTAAGTTCATTTTGCATTCATTCATAATTGACAGGAGTTCTTTGAGAAGAAGAAACTACAACAGAGGTTGAAGAACTTGGGCCTGCCTTTACCAAACTCCTCTGAGACGTGCACCAGTGGCAGCATGGACCTGGTCACGCTGTTTATTGTCAATCAGATAGCTGCCAAAAAAGAAAAGAAAGGTGATGTTGTGTTTCACACCAAACATTACTACTAAAATATATTCACTGTTTTGATTAGAATGAACGCACGCTCTTCTGAAATCCTCCTGTCACTCACTTACACCTAAGGCTGCAATTCATCAATCATTATGACTAGTTGACTATTAAAATGATTGTAATTTAGCGTATTTTGATATCAATATTAGACAGCGGCATTATTAAATCAGAATGCAAAATCAATAATACACATCACTTATAAATAATCTCTATTTGGAAGCCTACACACAGCATATGTCAACCCTTTTTTGGCTATAAAAGTGTGTTTTTTAACAAATGTATTAGTTGACTCATTGAAAAAATAATTGCTGATTAGTCGACTACTAAAACAAAGGTCAGCTGCAGCCCTACTCACTGACCACCCAGAGGAGTGCGTGGGGAAAGGGTTCTGTCATATATGACCATATGATAATAGCCTACTGTCACAGAACTGATTTTCCGTCATATTGTTCATGCTAAAATGTTAGTTTTGTATTTTTTACATTGTGCTGACAGTCAAGAGAGTGGCCTGTTTTTTGTTCCAGACCCTCCTAAAGTGTCTGTCCTGAGCGGTGGCAGCAGAGCAGTCTCCAAGCGCAGACGACATGAACCTTTGATGCTGCCAATGAGCCCCTGCTCTCCATCACAGCTCAGTTTGGTGGAGAGCCAGGCACATGAGCACTGGTAAACCTGACTGTCAAGATGTTTATAGAAATATATTTATGAAACAAAAACACTACACAGAGGGGACAAAACACGTTTAGCTGGTATTAATCAAAGTTTGGCATATATCCATTTTTATACATTATTATTTTTTATACATTATTATTTGATCCTTGCACTTGGTTCATTCTGTGTCATTCATTTCTTTGTAAGAGCCTTTTTTCCTGCTGCCAAAAGTACATTCTGAAGGTTTCCATCTGTTGTTTCCGTTGCAAGAGTTTATGTCCCAGATAGACGTCAAGTGGGATCTTAATGTTATCTAAAATATTTTGCAGTGCTTTATTATCTCAGTCCAATATTTATCAACAGTCCCAGAACACATGCTTTTTGGCAGCCCCAGTTTCTCCAGGAGCAAGTCTTTCTCTGTGAATAGTGTGCACTTTATAAAGTACAGAGAAACAGACTCTTCACTAGAGAATTCAGATTTAAATGCTTCAATAATTGTAATAATAAGAATAATTGTAACCATTTTTCATTTGATTTTCTTTTATAATCTGGTTGTCCTTAAATCTCAGGTTGGTGCTGTGCTAATGTATTTGTCGCTTATCACTTATTCATTGCAGGCTCACAAGAAAAAGAAAACATGTTACTAAGGTTCGTTGAAGTTTGGCATTTACATAACTCGTTATTCGCTACTTTGTAATCTCATAACGTGCATTTGCTTTGTGAGTAGTTGTCTCCGGTGCTGGAGTCCGCTTTCTCCGACAACAGTGCCTCAGATTATGCGCCTCATGCCACAGAGACCCTCAGCCCGTTCTCCACATCGTCAGCCTCCTCAGCACAAGGAGGTGGTCAGACGTTCACATCATCTGTATCCTGTATGCACCACATGATTAAACGCCTGTTTTTCTTCAGGAATATTTGGGATACAGCTGACTCAACAACAGAACGGTGAGAGCCAGGCAGAACCAGTGACCTTCTGCTCACAGGCCTGGGGTGGCTCTCGGCCGGAGCACGATCTGGTACAAACACACTCACACATTAAAACAAATACCTGACTCTTGTTGAACCCTTTAGAGAACAAACAACTGGCTGGACTCTTTTTGAAGCTGGCACGCTGTAGTTTTAACCTCTGATGTCTGATTTACTCGGATTAGAATTGTGACTAAGAGGGATGTTGGGATGGTCTGAGATTGAGCATTTGTTGGGTTCTAACAATTCCTCTTTGAAAACGGAAGCTAATTTAACTAAAAATGTGTTTTGGGGACTTAAGTAATGAAGTAACAATAATACTTATAATAATAATATTAATTTAAAAAAAGACGGAATCAATATAAAAGTCCTATTCAATTGTTTTTTAATTTTAGGGTAATTTTTTATTTGTTTTGGTATACAAACTGAGCCTGATTCATGGGCTCTTTAAAAAAACCAAAAAACATTTCTATATTGTAAAAAAAAACACAAAAAAAAACAGAGAACTAAGACAAAAATCAAAAGAAATAGTGTAGCCCACACAAAACACAACAAAAAATAAAAAGGTCAGTCAGGCATACATTATATCTCTGTCCCAGTGTCAGGTGCATTTGTACATTTTCATGTTCAGAGTAATGTTCCAGTCATCCTGCGTTTGGTGAAAGAAAAACACTCGACAGCTTCTTCAATGATAGTATTTGTGTGTACATTCATCTGCTCTTTACTGTCGACCTGCTGTGTGTGAACCTGACACTGTACTTATAAATGCACTCTAATGCTAATGTTGTTAAGGTCTAAATATAAACGTCGAAGTGTAAACATAAGCAAAAATTCGCTCTGGACCACCCTGGAAATGTAATACCATTAGAACGTTAGATATGGTCAATAAATTCACTTAAATGGAGCTGCATTACAGCTGATTTGAGCTCTTTTCTCGTTTGTATTACTTGATTGGGTCATTACTGTTATATACTGGTAATTGCTTTTCCGATTTGACGACTAGAACACAGAAACTTGGAGAAAATATGACTCTGAGGTCCGAGTTCCGACCTCTGAGGACGACTGGATGCCCTGGTTATCCTGGTTATTCTGGTGGCAATGGGACAACAGTAGCTCACTCTGTAAACACTCTGAATCTGCTCGAACAGAACACATATAATATCTGTGTGACTGGTTGGTTGTGGCGTTCCCAAACTAAATCATAGTTTGCTCCTTCTATAGTTCCAGGCTTTCTCTCAGCCCAGAGACACGATTAACCCAAGAGCCAGGTCTTGTCCACCAGACCTGAGCCAACTGGAGACGCCTTCAGCTGCCCAAGTCCTGTTTGGGAGTCCAAGTTCACTGTGAGACCAGTTTGTCCACAACATCGTGAGACTGGAGCCAACTGGTGTATGTGAATACTGTGGGTTGTGTGGTGTGTTCTAGAGAGACAGAGGGAGATGTAAATCCTGTGGTCGGTGCCATCCTCAGGGATCCATTGGACGACAATGTCCCAGTCCTGGACTTCCACCTGAACCAACACGAATATGAGGAGCCTTTTGATGAAGACGTGTTCAGAGGTTTCAGCAGCGAAGACTTTAGTGAGCGCAATTAGAAAATGATTTGTGAATCATGAACAATATGAGACCAATTACAGAATCCTTTTTTCTTTGAATGTTTCTTGTCTTTACAGCGGCTCAAGTGAACGAGAGTGGGAAGTGTAAGATCCATCTCAGAAGTGAACTATTCCACCTCATGAAGCCACAGTAAGTTTAAATCCACAGAAGGTTTAATTATGTTTACATACTTCACACATTTGAATACATGCAAACAACTGTTTTGTTTGTTTACAAGGATGGTCCCTGAAACGATGTGCAGTGAGGTGAGCTTACTCTTTATACCTGCATGTGTCAGACATAGACCCATCAGGGGGCTGATATAGCTATTATTATGTTATTATTCATATTTCGGCCTTAAATCTTCAGCACAGGCCGATAGTTTGTCTGGGCCGAACTAACTTCTTAAAGGAAAGACAGAGCTTTATTTGAACCCTTAAGAGGCCTCTGCACAAATGTGATTACACTGCTTCTTTGTTGGTTAGTAGTAAAACAGAGGTGTCGCTATTTAAAAATGATTGTTTTCGCCATTATACTTTTTTATGCAGTAAATAAAATTATGAAACTCTACCCTACATTTCGAAATGGCTCTGGAATATCAGCCATCGGCAGCTCTGGGCTCTAAAATATCAATATCTGCATCAACCATAAAAGAAAAGAAAGTGGATCTCTAGTTTGTATCAAAAGCCTTTTCTAATGTTTGTGTTGTATTTTTCCCTTAGCTCTCATCATGTGCCAACACAAGCTTTTGTAAGTTTTCCTTTCTGAATTATACATACATATTTGTATTAAGATTGTAATTGTAATTACAATTGTAATTGTAATTTTGTAAGTGAAGTACCATTTGTTTATGTTAAAGTTTGTCCAGGAAACAGCAGTGCCATTTTGGACAAGTGCCTGTATTCCCCACAATGCTTCACTTCAGACTCGAGTGAGGATGTAAGTCTTCTTAAATAGTCAGGTTTAGGACACACCCATTTTTGTTTGGGTGCCCTCGCTTTTACTTCATGTTGTTAGACTTGGGAATGGAATTTGCATCTCATCTTGATGATATTTTTTGGTTCTAAGTTTTGAGACTAAGACTGTGGACCTTTTAAAGTCCTACTATCTGCTTTATATTGTTAAAGGAGACATATTATGCTTTTGTCAGGTACTTAGTATTAAACTACAACATAGATAAAGTAGATCATACATTTTGTTTATTCTAAACTACGATATTGATCTAAAATGTCTTAATAATAGAAACAGATCCACTTGACTTCCTGTTCAATACTGCAGAACTGATAAGGCTCTTCATAGTGACATGTCACTGTGAGAAGCAGCAAACTCATTTACATGGTTTTATTTTTGAAAAGCGGCTACGTGACATTGTATGTGTCACTCAGAGTATAATAGAATAATAATAAAGTACATACGGGGATGTGGTGGGCAGGGATAGGGGGTAGGTAAAAACTAGAACAATACATGATTACTCAAACATGCATGAATCAATAGATCAAAATACAACTTTGACTGAACTAATGAGGAGAAACCACTGTTATAACAAGAGTAAAAGCTCATTAATGTTGATTTAGCACAATATGTCTCCTGTTAGGTTATATTAAAGCTGAGGTACCTCATTTTCAAACAGTGAAATAAGTACTTAAGTAAGTATTTAAACCTTTCCAAGCCATTTCTACTTCTCACAAATCCTTTGGCACATCGCTGTTTTCACACATATTGTTTTTTGTAGTCACTAGGACAGCTTTAGCTTTTTCAGACACAGTGAAGCAGGGTGATTCCGTCCCCATTTAGTGACTCGCATGGCTCTGATTTAAGTGTTTAATCATCAGAACAAGACGGCATGTGAAGGTAGGATTTTTTTCACAAAGTTCTGCGTTTACAATACACTTTCTGGGGTAGAAACAGAATAAGACTTAAGAGTAATTATGAGGGGGGAAAGTTGGGTACCCCAGCTTTAAATGTGTATCTGTATGTGCCACTGTTGCAAGTCTAGTGATGGCTTAATTTAGTTTTGGATTACTCCCCGTTTAGAATTACTGTATTAAACCTTTAGCCTTAGTTTAGATCTGGAATAGTCCTGTTCTTGACCCGCTTTAGAACTGTGTACTTGTTAGTAGGGCTGTGATTTTAGTTAATGGAATAATCGTAAACCAATCAACTATGGCAGTAACTAATAACTAATTTGGTCCATACTCATACATAGTCAAATTGAGCCGCAATTGCTTGAAAATTACGCAGGAAATGTGCAAATTCAGTGTATTTGATGAAAACACTCACCAGGTTCAACAGCTTCACTTCAGTTTCATCTGGGTCAAATTTATAAACAAATATTTTCATCATGTGACTTTTGCATTCTAAATAACTAATTAAGTCATCAAAAATACTAATGGCTAAGCACAACGATTTATCAACTAATCATGACTAGTCGACTATAAAAAATAACCGTAGTGGTATTTTCATAATCATAGTCCTATACATCAAAATGACTAAAAAAAGACTAAATGATTGTTAGTTTTCATCAATTATACAGTCAATTTGAACATATTCTCTATCTAGAGGCCTTCAATCATCATATTTCAACCTTTCTTTGCTTCAAAATATATTAATATAATGTAAAATAGACCAAATTGTTTGACTAATTGGAAAAATCATCACTGACGAGTTGATCATTAGTTCCAGCCTTATTCAAGAAGTCAACATTTTCTGTCGTAGAACTCTATGTGAAGTTTTAGAATGGCTGTTTTAACATTATTTTGTTTCTTAGGAGGATGAAAGCTGTGCTCAGGCCCGTTTGAAGACTTCCGCCCCGACAGAATCTAACCAGAGATCACTGGGGACTTTAGAGCAACTGTGCCCATTTCCACCTCTGAAACGCCGACTGAAAATTAGAGAGGAAGTTTCAACTTGCCTGAAGGAACTTAATACAGAAAACAATCAACAAAGTAGCAGCCATTCAACTCCTGATTTCCTTAGCTCTCTAGCTCAAACACAATGTCTTGAGTGCTTGAAAAAACGCTTCGAAACACGTGAAACGGGAACACAAACAGAAAATCCTGACACAGCCGACAAGTGTGAAACGGCAGTTCAATGTAGTTTAATGCAAGCGCCTGTTGAGGCTTCAGTTCAGCTTTTGTCCACAAGAGGGCAGACTGAACACGCTGAAGACAGAAAGAGACACGCACCAGGAATATCAGCGAGGGAGAACAGACAAGAACACTGGAGCAGGATGATGCTGAGGGAGAACAGCCACGAGGACAAAGTCAGTCCTCAAAGTGAAGGTGAAGGTCCTTTGGTCAGTTCTATGATGGTCCTCCTTGGTACTGGTCTAGTTCTTGCTTGATTCTGGTTCAGTACTGGTTTGACAACTATAAACAGCTCTAGTGTTGGGGATATTTTGTGAGACTTCAAACTGTCAAAAGTGGTGGTGGAGCGTTGTGCAGAAAAATCTGGTCCTCAGGAAAATGTAGCAGAATAAGCCTGATGTTTGGACAGGACATTCAAATGTAGGTTCGGTCATTTTTCACCAAACCTAGATCAGTGGTTCTCAAACTTTTGTACCACTAAGATAATATTTGGCTTTCCAAGTACCATCAGATCTGAACTTTATCAGGCCTAAAAGAGTGCTAAACCAACTAAATCATAGATAAAACATTTCGAATGATTAACCCAAAGGAGGACAGAAACATTAATAACAACATTGTCTCTAACTGCAGAGGGCCACAGCTTGGGAAACTGTTAAAACTGTTAAAACCAATCGGGCACCATGCCGTGACCTTCATTTCTTTGCGTTGCAGGTAAGCAGAGGGAAGACGAAGTGAAAGGAGCCATAGGAAACACAGCCGATGCTCAAACTCTTCAGGGAATCGCAAACATTTTGCTCTTGCTAAAGCAGGGCAGACATGGGGCAGCATGAGTAACAACAATGTCCAGTAAAGGTTCATGCATTATTTCAGTTATATTATTGTCTTAATGATTGCATTTATGGATTCCTAATTTATTGTTGATAATAAACAAGCAAGACGGTTCTATAATTCATTCTACTTTATTCTTTCTCCATATACTTTGTACAGGTCATTTTATACAATATAAACTCTAGCAAAACTTTTACAACTTCAACAATAGTAATCCGGCTATACAGCTGTAGAAACACATGGATTTGGGTCACATAGAAAACCACGAAGAGCCGAGGAGACAGTATTTTCCGAAGTGAACGACTTGCAGCCTGAAACAATCACATTAAATATTTGGTTAAGACATCATTTAGTACACAATCTGCATCATGGAGGAATACATATCAACTCTAATAAGAACATATTCAGTACAAAACTATTTCAGTGAGGTTTGAATGTACAACAGAAGTCAAATTCTTTTTACCTTCAAACATAAACCAGGAATTACCAATAGACAAGACAAGATGTGACGAGAGCGTTTGAAGTTAAAGAAGCACGACTACTACAACTTTTCTGGTGGATGGTCTGCCATCTGCTTGTCTCCATGGGGATATTATGCTTTGCCAGGAATGTCCTACAGTATGGCATTCATTTGGAGAAACAAGCTCACAAGTCATAGGCCAGGGCAGTGAATGGGTGCATCATTTTAAAACTAATCATGAGAACAACAAAAACACCTGTAGTGGAGTAAACGCATGATGGACAATAGTCTAACGAGGTTCATGTAGCCTTCTGATAATTATTTAAAAGGTACATTTTTCTGGCCTATAGAGATGGGACTATAAACCGGGACAAGGGGGCCTTTTTACGCTCTCACACCTGGGATACTGTGCTAAAGACGTCGGACTGCAGATGGCGCCAAAGACAAGACATGTCACAGCTACATCATGTGACCTGAAGATTGTGAATGAGCAGTCGAAACAGTCAGGTATGAAAAACAATCAAAGAACCTTTTAAATAAAATAAAGCATGATAGACACTGTAAGTTCAATGCCATGCAAAAGAACATTCCAGGCAGAGCAATAACATCACCATGGTTGCAGATCCCCACTGGAAAAGATACTTACTGCCCCTTCCACAGATGGAAATACATCAATACAATTTAGCTGTCAAACATAAGATATATTCATTTAAAAAAAGCAATACATGACCATTTAAAATACATAATAATAAATAATAAATAATAATAACAAAATAAACTACTGATTTACCAAAATTACAGTGTACCTTCTAAATGAACTGTTTGCAATGGTAAAAACTGTTTTTCCTGCATTTGTAATGACTTATTTGCAGCATTTGAGTTTCAAAACACAATGTAAGTCTATTTACATTCGCTCTAAGAATACCTGTGGCCTACTTTTGATTTGACTGCATCATGGTGAGTGGCAAGAGTGAATATTTTTGTAGGAGATGTGTTGATTGTCCAACCAACTGGTTGGCAAAGACAAAACATGTGTTCTTGCACAACTCGTGTACGCTGCTGCTGTGTGGTCCAAACAGCATTTGCTACATACAACTGATGTGTAAACTGGGTTTTACCCAACGCCAGAAGACACAAAAGCCTACACTGCAAACGTTAAACACGATAAATCACAAACTATTTGCTCTGTTCTTTGTACATAAGGCTATGAAGGAAGATACAAATTAAGCTGCATAAAATAATGTTAAAACAAAGTAAATAGCACATATGAGAGAACTGTACATGGGAAAACAATAAGAAACACCCACTTGAATGTAAAATGGCCCATAGGCACCGTCACAATACACAGGCACTAATATGTATAAAAGTGTTATTAATCTGTGGTTTGGGCTAAGAGAAACCATCCCATTATCACTCGACTAAACTAACCTAAATGATTCTCGCCAAGTGCTCCATGGAGGTAGGGTCCGGAAAGCACATGTCATTGATACTACATATTGTGACTTAACATATTTTAGCACTAAAATATCACATTGATAGAGGATTGTAAACCTTACAAATTAAACTCAAATAGTGCTGAATGTGTCTTTGAAAAAAAAGCACAACCAATAACAAGGTTTTGAGGACGCATACTTATGAACACACCTTTGCAAAACAAGAATACACATAAACATAAACATAATTTGTAAATAGAACTTACTGCATTTGTGAAATGTTTTTTTTCTCTTCCTATAATTTTATTGTGCATTAGCCTTTTTTGTGATTTTAGCCGTAGAGTTACTGTTAATAGGCATTTGTCCTCAGTCTGAAATTATGACATCATTCACAAAGTCATGAACAAAACCTATGGATAAAATGAGCTAGTGCAGTGCTTCTCAAACTGTGGTATGTGTACCACTGGTGGTAAGGGAGCTCCTTCTGGTGGTACGCGAATATCTCTGACATTCTAGTCTTTGATTCAATTTGAGTCCTTTTTATTCACATTAGATCTTGTCTTAGTCCTTTATTAGACCTTATTTAGCCTAGATTTCATCCTGGAATGGTCATTTTATCGACCAGGTTTAGATCTGGTGGTAGTCGGAAGGCCAAATATTTTCTTAGGTGGTACCTGGTGTGAAACGTTTGAGAACCACTGAGCTAGTATATATTCACACATTCAATCAGGTTAGTGCCAAATAGTATGCTCTGGAGGGACGCTCTGCTGTGATTGGTCATTCAAAGTGATGACGTTTAGGAACAGTATAATAAGCCACGTTTCGTCTGACCCTGGCTCCTCAGACCGGTTCACTTTGAACTGTTCTTTTGATGACAGAATGTGTCTCATCATAGACTGTACATAGAAGTGGACAGCACTAGCCCCCTAGCTGCGTTCCAAACAGGAAGTGAATCTAGGAGCAAATTGGCTCCCATTTATTTTCTCTTCATCTATTGGTCTTCGTAACTGCTGTCATGAGGCTCTGACATTATCCTGTTCTTATTTCATTTTGTTATTCTCTTTGTAAATCATGAATATGAATAATAACCAGACCAATCAGGGGCCTTCTTTTGCCATTGTCCGAACCAGCTCACGTTAGCAACAGGATTGCTTGACAGCTAACACGGCTTGTTGCTAAGCGCCTAAGCGATTAAATTAGTAGTCCCTCCCAGTCAACTATCTTGCACTTCCTAGTCAGTTTTCATTCAACAGTCCTTTTTCCATTAAATCAATATCATATATATATGTGTGTGTATGTGTGTGTGTGTGTGTGTGTGTGTGTGTGTGTGTGTATATATATATATATATATATATCTCACACAGACGTTTTTTGTACTGTGTTTTGTGCAACATAATTGTGATCCACTTGACAAATCAGTTCACTCTCAATTCAGGTTAATAAGCTAAAAGCAAGACAATCATTCTTCAGCTAAAACTATGAGACTGTTTGGGATTCCTGAAATTGGCTGAATTGAAAGTGAACTAAATAACATTGCGGAAAGGCCTTGAACTTGTAATGAGATGGAAAACCAATCCCTAGTCCACGTCAGAGGCATCGTTGTCGGATAGGTGGTAGTTTGAGCCCTTGACCCGGATGTATTCCACCTGTCGTGCCTCGTCTGAATCTGAGACGCCGCATGAACACAGCTGGTTTTCAAACAGAGCCTCGATCTCCTCCAGACGACGGCCTTTGGTTTCAGGGAGGCAGCCGAAGATGAAGATTAACCCAAGCAGTGCCATGGAGGAGTACAGGAAAAACGCTCCTGAGAAGAGGAACAACAGCGGTAGATAGTTATTTTCTTATGTTTAGATTCATATTAGGCGTCATTTATTCATGGGGTTCAATTACATTTTGAGGAATTTTAACTATTGAAAAGATAAATATTTAATATTGAATGATTACATAAATGCAACAATGGTAACAGATTGAATCACTCTGAAACCCATGGACAATAAAAACTAGTCAGTTTGTCGATGTAATCCCTCGGTCCAGGTGGGCTCAATCATAGAAAAATCACAGCAATTATTGCATTCAATAGTTTGGCACAATTTCTGGACTAAGCTTTGAAATGTACTTGTATTGGATGTGCATATTGTTTTCTACATTGCTTCTTATGATCCAAGCATATCAGTCTGATAAGCCACGTTCAGGACATTGTGCTATATATTATACATTATGGCTACAAAACCAAACCAGTGGTACGTATAAGGGCCAACACAAACAAACAAATTGTGGGGCACTACGAGAATAAACTCATAATTTAATGAGAATAAACTCATAATTTAACGAGAATAAACTTGTAAATTAACGAGAATAAACTCGTAGTCAAAATAAAGTCAACATTTAAACGTTTAGGTGATAATTTTTTGGAGCATGCACCAATTGTCTAGCGGAAGAAGATGGATGGCACCAATTGTGTTCATGTTGTACACACACGCCATCATCCATACAAGCCTCTCACAGCCGAGTAACACAACTACAGCCTAACACACCCACACCCATGTAGCCCAGGCTGATACCTACAATGAGAGGATACTATAGCTAATAAAGACATATAGTGCTCACATGGCCGTGCATGAGTGCAGCTCCAACAACACACGCGCACCCAACACCAGAGTACGTCATTTTACACACATATCCCACCTGTGAGGGGGGCCTAATTTTGCCAAAAAATGAACAGAAATGAAGTCCCATGCTCCCCAGAGGACTTAGAGCATCCTCTATCTGCACACTGTGTGTCCCCAAATGTTTATAAGTTAGTCCAATACACAGAGTTTATGGGTTTAGTCCCTGATGCGGAATTGTGCAGAACCCGTCCACAACGGCCCCAGGCCCGCGGTACAGGGTCTGGAGCTCTGGCCCCTGGCGCAGTGCACACGGCTCCACAAGCCCGTAGTGCTGTGTTGTAAAACCTATGCACACAAATAACTCATCTGAACGGTGACTTTATACAAAGTTTAGAAGGGTGAAGCGGCCGAAGTCGAGGGAGCAGATTATTGGTGAAAATCGTCCAAGACTCCCTCACCTGCGGCTGTGGCTCTGAGCGCGCTCAGTGTCCTGCCCAGTGCCCAGGAGCTGAGCTCCGCACGAAGGCCCTTAACCAGAAGCACATGGGGGCACTGCACGGGGGAAATGACTGTTTGTGATGTCTAAAAGGCCCGCATTATAAAGTTCGCTATCTATTGTGGGCTTTTGTGTTAACTTTGAACTCATCCAAGACTTTATTCTTGTTAAGTTATGAGTTTATTCTCATAAATGTAGGACTTTTTTCTGTCTTCGATTTTAATCTCATAAAATTATGAGTTTATTCTCGTAGTGGCCCGCAATTTGTTTTATTTGGGTTGGCCTTTATACTCCGTCGTACATTGGCACATTATAGCCAATTTATATTTTTTAAAACAATGACCTAATAAAACGCTAAATCCATTTTTGAGCGACAAATCCCTGAATTGAAAAGGGAGGATTAGAAGCATCTATTAAAACTACAAAAACTCAGAGCTGACAAACTTTAATGAGATTTCTGCACCTCTCTGACTTCGATTTTCTCAGTGTCAAAAGACAGCCACACTATTTAACTTAAACATTTAAAAATAAAATACAATTATAATATGTACATTGGCCTCAGTCAGTGTTATTTTCTTTACTTGTAAGTAAAGAAAAAAGAAAATCAGTAAATAAATGGATCAAAATGCCAGAATAAAACAGCATATATTAATTATAAACATTTTTAAATAGTATATATGTCTAGATTGTATAATGTACTACATATATAATGTATACATCATCATTTCGGCTTTGTTTAAACTTACAAAGATTGTAAAATAAACAACAACAGTATATTACAATAAGGCAAAAATACTGTATGTATAGTGTAGCGACCTGCAGATGACCTCTGGGTATTGCCATGGTGACAGGAATGCAAGACATTAGGATTTTCATTACTATATAGCCCCATCCCCCTTTTCTGGAAGTCCACATATCTTGTCTCTGGCACAAGGGGAGGCTTTCAACTTGAAAGTGGATTAAAATGACCTCTCAGGAGCCATTTTCCCAAGACAAAAGGTAAAACTCAGAGACTTTTCCCACATGACGGATTTACTTTGTAAAGTGTAACTATTGTCAACATTGTTTGCATTGATTTGTAGATGTCTTGAGGATGTTTAATCTGTGTAATTTGGTAATATCACTTATAATGTTCTACATATTGGACAATTACTTATAACTACTTTCTTCTCATTCCCCTTAATCAGTCCTACTGACACAGCATGCGTGCTGATTGGTCGAACACTGGCGCCAAACCACCCCCCTAGGGGTCAGTCAGAGAGAGAGAGAGAGACAGGAAGACCAAATTAGTTCCATCGAGAGGTCCATGAGGAAGGACCTGGGAGAAGGGTTCTCCACTGCCTTAAAATAATCTATCTGGGCTAAACTAGGAAACAAAGACTCAGAGAGACACATGCGAGGAAGCTGGCTTTGCTCTCTCCCATAAGTCCCGTCTTTGAATGCAATTTTTGCTTTAAATTGCAACACACAAACCCAAGCAAAGGGCTTTTCAAATCTACAACAACATTTTCACCCTGGACATTCTTCAAATTGGCCTTATCTGTAGATCAGTTGCAACGGCCTTTTCGTCACAGAGTCAAGCGGCCCTCATCCAGCTCTTCTTCAGCCTGACGTGTCAGAGCCAGCGTTTCGGACCGAGCGGCCCATGTCCATCCCAGTGTGACCCCTGAAGATCTGAATCCTAGAGGAGTCCGCTCCATAAACGCGGCCATACAGGCCCCTCTCTTTGCTGGATTACACAGCTTCTGCTCGTATAGAAGCACATATTCCACAGTTTGGCTGATCAAATCACCTTAGAATCAACATTAACTCGAACACACAACTAGATAGATCTAGAGCAATCGTATCTAATGTCTCCAGCTGTTAATGGCTCATTTGCATAGTCCATATCAATATTTATCTGTTTAATTATTTTGTCAATAAATCTTCATAAACTACATTAGGTAAAGTGTTCATTCATTTCCACAAAAGGGCTCAATGTCATGGTTCCATTCTAATAATCTTCAGATCAACAAACTATACATTCGTGCCTAAATAAGGCTGGTGCCCCCATATATATATATATATATATATATATATATATATATATATATATATATATATATATATATATATATATATATATATATATATATATATATATATATATATATATATATATATATATATATATATATATATATATGGGGGCACCAACCTTCACCCATCACCCATTGTTAAATATTTTGTATTATACTCTGTTGGACAGAATATCATACAGTAAACCCTAGGAAACCAGACACAAACCCCCTAAATAGCCTAATTGTTGGTTTTGGAGATATGCAAAATTTAAATACTGAGTGAATCAAATCAAAATCAATAAGAAATGCTGCAAAAAGTGCTGATTGAATATAAAATAAAACAAACTTGCATCTTGGTCTTGGGCGTAAACCTGCTAGTCAATGCCAAGCAGGGGTGACAGCCATAACATTTACCTGCACGTATTAGCTCATTTCAAATGGATTACCATAAAGTCATCTGAAAATATCAATGTATCTTGGCTGCTGATCAAGATATCACCATCTTTTTAGTATATTTTACTTCCTTAATTCTTTCATAACAGCACCATCATTGTTTCTTTTAGAGAAAGGAAACTTATTTATGCAATACGCATGACATTGTTTTAATTCTTTCAAGAATATTTATATATCACAGAATATCATGTGCAATATATCGATTATTGCATGTATCATGAAATTGTGATATTGTGAGCCATGTACTGTGTATCGTCTCAAACAATACAGATTCATTCAGATATTCCTTATTGTCAATAACACCCAACTTTAACATCAACACAGTTATTCATCGATATGTTCACGTTGTGGGCTTAGTTTTATAGTAATAATTACCCAGCTAGAGGCCTTATTGACTGATCTATACTAAACCGTATGTGCTTCCTGTTTGAGGGAGGCCCTGCTGCTAAACTTCGAGGTTCGTAGCAGTAACCAGGAGCGAGGTTAGGTAATCAGAATGACGCAGGGGGGCTGACGCTGCAGCTCCTCTGGATTCTGTCTCTAGGTGATGTATGAGAGCGGACAGCATAAATGATGTGGGGAAGAGTCGCTGACAAGTCTGATTGAAATGACATAACTTGACTCATGTTCTTTAACTCGCTGCTGATCAAACTGTGGTAAAAGATTGACGGCTGGTCTGACCCTTTTGTCTGGTTTTACTCAGAAGTTTTTGCAGTTCAAAAATTTATGTAACTTTTCCGGGGATTGAACTGGTATTAGATTTTAAAATCCATAGCAAGGCCCACAAATCTATCTTGGGTTGAAGTAAAGAGCACATATGAACTTTTCGCTTCAGTAAAAATAATAACGGAATGTATTTATATGGGATATAAAATCATTTGTGTAAAGCAAACATGCAGACTCGAACTGAAAAATATTGGCGGCAAGTATCGGCAGCTTTTTCTGTAAAATGAGCTTGATATTGGCCAATACCAACACTAGAACTGATATATTGCCCATCCTATGCTATTTGAATTTTCAAATAGCATGGACTTATAACTATAGAGTATTACAAGGTGGATTGAAGTGAATTTGGACTCATTTACACATTATGGCTACAACTTTAGCCTTGTCTGGATAACACAAACTCCCAATTGAAATTATTTTGGAAAATATATGAGCTGTAAAATGAAATAAATGCAAGCAATAACATCTGACATTGACATGAACTCCTTCTTTGATATGAAGAAAACTATTCAATCAATGCCTAAAATGATTTACATTTTCTATACACTCACTCAACATAAAGCAATTGTAACCTTTAAGTCTTAAATTGTATAATATTTTCCTGTGTTTTAGTCGCAAGAGTTAACTTATATTAACATCACTGTGAGCACTTTTGACCATTCGTAAGATAATATTTTTTTTAAATGCAACACTGCTGTCAAATGATGGGAACTGTTCTAATTTTCTGATCATGTGAAACCAATAAATACAATTCATAAAGCTTGTTCTACCAAAACAGCATTCTATCTACGTGGAGTAAACCAAAGAAGATGATAAAATATCAACAGCTAAAGCCAGCAGATGAAATAGTTGATCCATATTATTTGTTTATTCATTCTGACCAATACATCTCTTTGAATGTTTTTCCAGCTTACAACAAAGATGGCAGATTTGAGCAATAATATTTGATATACAGTGCATATGTTACAGCATTATTCCGAAAATAATTCAAGTCATTATTTGCCTCAAAGAATGACAACATGAAAGAAGGTTGTTAGAATTATTTGCAAATGTATTAAACCCCCCCCCCGCACACGTATGTATGAATTTGTCTGTTTGCCATGAGACTCCAAATTTAGCTCAGGTACATGTTTTTCCACTCGATCGTCCTTGAGATGCTTCTACAACTTGATTGGGGTCCACTTGTGGTAACTTCAGTTGATTGGCCATGATTTGGAAAAGCAGACACCTGTTTATATGAGGCCCCATAGTTAACAGTGACATCAGAGCATGAATAACCTCAGGAAGTCCAAGGAACTGTCTGTGGACCTCCGAGACAGGATTGCATCAAGGCACAGATCTTGGGATGGACAGAAACACTCTCTGCAGCATTGAACATTGAACCGGCCTCCTGCTGGTGCCAGAGTCAGACTAAACCCCATGGGCCGGCCTCCTGCTGGTACCAGGAGTCAGGACTGAACATGCGGCCGGGCCTTCCTGCTGGTGCCAGAGTCAGAACTTGCCAGAGTCAGGACTAAACATGGACCGGCCTCCTGCTGGTGCCAGAGTCAGGACTAAACATGGACCGGCCTCCTGCTGGTACCAGAGTCAGGACTGAACATGGGCCGGCCTCGTGCTGGTGCCAGAGTCACTGAACATGGGGAATCTGCGTTTCAGTTTTATGCAGCTAAAATCTGGAACAGTCTTCCTAAAGATGCGAGACAGGTCTCTTTCGTTTAGTTGTGCATATGACTGAAAGGATTTTATTTGCACTTTTCTCTTTTATTGTCTTCATCTGATTTTAATGCATTTTTTTCCTGTTGTGTGAAGCACTTTGAATCGCCTTGTGTACAAATTGTGCTCTACAAATAAACTTGCCTTGCCTTGCAATTGGGGGAGATGGGCCTTAGGTGACCAAGAACCCAATGGTCACTCTGGTGGTGTCTCTGTAGAGAGGAGAACCTTCCAGAAGAACAACCATCTCTGCAGCACTCCACCGATCAGGCCTGTATGGTAGAGTGGCCAGACGGAACCATTCCGGCACATGACAGCCCACCAGGAGTATGCAAAAAGGCACCTGAAAGACTCTCAGTCCATGAGAAACCAAAATCTTTGGTCTGATGAAACAAAGATGGAACTCTTTGGCTTAAATAGCAAGCATCACCTGGGAGAAACTGTCCATAAAAAGGTGTGCCACGCTTGCAGCATTCGACTGAAAAAGACTTGAGGCTGTAATTAGTGGCAAAGGTGCTTCAACAAAGTATTGAGCAAAGGCTGTGAATACTTATGTAAAATAACTTTTATATTAATTTTTTTTTTTTAAATACCTTCTTTCATTCTGTCATAATGGGGTATTGTTTGTAGAATTTTGAGGCAAATAATGAATGTAATACATTTTGGAATGAGGCTGTAACATAACAGAATGTGGAGGACGTGACGTGCTCTGAATACTTTCTGGATGCACTTGTATGTCGCACAGCCGTACCGTAGTAGGTGAGGTACTGAGCCAGGTGCAGGAAGGTGAGGGACACCAGGACGTTAAAGGTCCAGTTGACTCCGGCCGCGCAGGCGTTTCCGGTGCTTCTCGCCCACAGAGGGTAGATCTCAGAGTTTATGGTCCACGGCATCGGGCCCATACCTGATCAAAAAGCATTGCAACGCGGTCAGGAACAATTACACCAGGCGAATTGTCAAAACTATAACAAAACGGTTGGTCAATGTACAGAGAGATGCAGTTTTACAGCTTCTGAGATGGTTATTTAGTCGTTCTGTTCTGTATTATCTGCTTGAATTATAATGAGGGAATGGAACGATGAATTACTTCTCTAAGAAACTGTATAACTGTAAAACAATTAATCAAACACAAGTTCTGATCGTCAACGAACTGGCCGAAATATGTGTCACAGAAAAAGACTGAAAAGCACACGCACCGTTAAAACTGACAACGGTTCTGTACATTTGAACCAATGTTACTTTGTTGTTTTGAGTTAATAGACGGGTTTGGTTACCAGGAGCAAAAGCGGCCAGGTAGAGCACCAGTCCCAGTAGAACCAGCCACGAGTACGAGGTGGGGCAGTAGTTGTAGGCCCAGTATGAGTGCTCCTTCATCTGACTTATGTTGGAGCATCTGAAAGAGACGAGCACACGTGTACACAGCTGGTTATTGACTAGAAGAAAACACACAGCTTTTTATCACTTTTATCATAATGCGTTCATGGTTTACAGTTGCCCACACATCACATCGCAACTACGAAACTGGGACGAAACTGGGACGAAACTGGGACAAAACTGGGATGAAACTGGGACTAAGCTGGGATGAAACTGGGACTAAGCTGGCTAAACTAAACTTCTATAGACAAATGTATACATGGATTTCCCCCTCTCTTTTCCTTATATATACACGCCATTTTGGGGACTTTTGACCATTCACAAGAAGCTATGGCATTCTTATATGACTATTTTTTCCACATCTTTGCTATTGTGTATTAAGAAAGGTAGTAAAATTCCAAACTCGATTTTAATACAAGAATAGGCTCAATACCACAAAAGAACGTTCTAAAATTGTTCGGGAAAGGTTTTAATACAACCCTATTTACAAGAGAATTTTGTCAACTGTGACATTTATTCTTGATGCTAACTTTAAAACTTTTAGAACATTCTCGTTCTTTTGCCATACTGTGTAATATTAGCTGTGTGATGCGTTACCATCGAACATTAGCACTGCACGGTCACTTGAGCGCGTTAAAACTCTGCTCAAGACGCACCTTTTCTCTCTCTCTCCAGACAGAGCGAGATACGCTTTTGCAATTATTTGATTTTATTTAAAATATTGTTGTCTGTACAGAACTTTTAAAATGGTCTTTACAAGTCGAGGTTTTCGGTGCAATAAAATAAAATAAATAAATAAACAAACAAACCAAAAAATCCAAAATGATTAATAAATAAATATATATATATATATATATATATATATATATATATATATATATATAAAAAATAAAAAAAATCATCGTCTATTTTATGTCTAAAAAGTTATGTTCTGGTTTTACAGCTATGCTCTAGACAAAACTGAAATAGACTAGACAATGTGTGCACCAATGGAACCCAAACCACAGATTGAGAACCACTCTTTTAAGCCAACGCTGATTGCACTCCCGAAGCTGCGACATCAATAGTCTCGCTGACGTTCACAAACAATGTATGCAATTTGGATTTATTTGACCCTAAGCACTACATAGATGATAGGTGATGGACGGGGAACGCCCTGCTGCCCCCTGCTGGTGCGGCGACTCACCTGCCCCATGCTGCATGCTCTGTGGACGCCTTATTGACTGGAACGCAGGAGGAGGTGAGCAGCGCCGATCCATTGTCACGATAACAGAAGCCACAGCCGGGGTCCAGCATGCACGGCTCACACAGCCTATAGAGAGAGCGCCAGTCATTATCTGTCACACAATCAATGACACCATGGGCTGAAAGTCACTCAGATCCACTCCACCACAGTTAGAATTGGTTCACTTGAATCTACCTTTACTCTATTAGGTATTATGAACTTCTTTTTTTCCTACGGCCAGTCGTTTTCTCCTGTAAAACTTAATTTGTCCAGGAAGGTAAAACAAGATTTCAAACACGAGATGTTTCCATCCAGAAGTAACTTTCAGTGATTGAAAAGGACTTTTCTCTCTTTTATCCATGTTACCTGCATTACGTACTTTGTTTTACTTCTCTGTACATTATGTCTGTGATTATATTTATGTTTGCTCTATGTGAAGGGTCTTTGAGTTTGTTGCTATAAAAAACTGTATGAATTATTACCACAATAATAAATCAACTTATCGTAACTAGCCAACTATTTAAAAAAAACATATACTAGCTAACTGGACTATAACACTCTAAACACATATGAAAACCTGTTTTTTTTTTGTTTAACACAAACAGCAGCATTTTTTAATCACAATGTCCAAAAAGAATAAACCATTTCTGATTTTAATCCGTTCTGCACTATTCATAAATATTTTTCATCTAGCAGCCTTCAATCATCAATACTTAGCATTCATTTGATTAAACATTTATCTTAAAAGTCTTAATGGTCCTCCTTAATCTAACATTTGTGTTTATTGTCCTCCTTCCTAATTGTTTTATTTTTCCCAGTCCATGATGTCGCTCTCTTCTGCAGTGATCCGTAATTGCCAATTTAAGGTCTTCTTGTTCTGTTTTTGTCGAAGTGGCTCTTGTGCTTGCTCCCGTTCTGAAACAGGTATTATCCGCATGGAGCGGGCCTTTCAGGAGTCTAAAAACTGAACCCAGGTCCCAGAGCGAAGGTTGTGTGAAGGTTGTGTCATTGCTCCGCCTCTACTTAAAAATGTGTGCTCCAAACTCCAACAGCAACAACAACAATGGCACCGTACAGTGTTTCGTATATACTGCAGACCTTTTCTCTAACCGCTCCTTCTCCGTGTGTTTCAGTCGAAGCCTCCATGTTTGTTTTGTTTGTGTAGGTATAACCCACATGCAGTTTTCAGCACATGTCTTTGTGTTAGTTTTCAACAACCTGGCATATCTATTCCAACATTTTCCGGCGTCTTGTGTGTGTGGATGGGCACATTTAAAGACATGGTTCCATGTTTACAGAAAACATTTTAGAAACCGTTTTGTCTCCGTGTGGATGTGTCCTCAATGAATCAGAAAGAAGCCTGACTGCCATTGTGAGTGAACAAAATGTACACACTGGAAATGTGATTAAGCAATACGGTGCAACACAAAACAATGAATAATAATATTAAAATATACACTATGATAAAAGAAAAGGCATGCATAAAATAAGGTGCTAAATAAAATATTTGGATTGTCTAAATGTAAATCGCTAATATTCAGTATGGAGTGGAAAACTAGCAGTGCAAATAAAGCTCAACAATTTTTTAAGTGAGTTGTTAAAGATGTTATTAAGTGTTCATAAGTCCAACATCGCTCCTGCAGCCTCATGAGCCAAATGAGGGTGGTGTCGCCACGAGTCTGTAAAACCTGATCAGTTTTACGGAGTGGTGGCAGGAGGTGCAGCAGTTGGTGCAGCAGTTGGTGTGCAGGGAGAAGAGCAGAGGGGAAGGTACACATTCAAAGATCCTGTGCTGATGCTAATGTCTGACACATTCTTCCCCAGCCGCACGCACTGCCTACGAAATCAAAGTAAGAACGCTCCTTTTTTACAGAAAAACACCTGAAATTTAATAGAGAGAGAGATAAAAGAGAGATAACTTTAATGCCATACTGAGGAACATTCCAAGTAAAGCATAAAATATTCTACATGATTTGTATTGTTATTTTCCTTTAAACATGCTCGAGTTCCTTTACTTTGGCATCTCATGTTTTCGAACTTAAAATAATATATGTGCTCCATCTACAGGAGCAGAGGGAATTACAAAGGGGAGATAAACAAACCTAGTTTTCCACAGACATGCCAATACAAGCGTGCAGCTGTAATGAATGCAAATTGACGGCAGAAAGGCTCAGAATGAGTCTGAGGAGGATTTAGAGGACTTACAAACAGCACAGAAGATCTGGGAGCTCTACGTATGTTACAAAACTCGAACGGTGTGTTTTCTGAGGCTCAGAGCGAGAGGACTAGCATGAATGAGGCGGAATACAACTCCAGGTTTGATGGATGAGGGAACAATGTTATAACATGGTTAAAAGCTCAAGCAAGTCAGTTTGGCATGAAATGTGTCATTTAGTCTCCTTATTCTGGTGTCCACAAGCGCCAACACAGTGACAGTGACTAATTGACAGTTGTGCAGATGTCCAAAACCATGTGCAACGTTTCTCAGACCATCAGGGTCGTGAGTCGTCCTTGCCGAGCGAGAGTCTGATTAAACGTGTTGGTTTCACATATTTATTTTTACCTGCTTTCTCGCTGAGATGCAGAGGCACTATGTGATTACAGTCGGAGAACACACAAGCTAAAATTAGCAGCGTACAGGTACCAAGATCTGTAAATAAAGATAGATGGTTCGCAGTACTGCAATTTGCTGAGTGATAATACAGGGAGTATATCATTAGAATGTTTTGACTACATAAGTGACATTCAAAGATTAAACTAAATTATAATTTTTCCCCAGGATTTCTCAAACCAGCATGCCTCCTTCCGCTAATGATGATAACCAAAAATGCTAATAAAAAGTCATATATCCCCTTTAAAAGTCCATTATTTAACGTTTCTGGTCCTTTATTACTATGTGGACCAGTGACACTACCAGGCCAAGTTACAGGTCAGATCTGTGGAAAGGCAAGCCCACTCAAATTGACAATGCAGCTTTGATGGTTATGCAGAGGAAATCACAAAATTCAGAATTATCCCAGCGAGAGGCAAAAGTGCATTGCAACAACTCAATCTCAAAATATGTCTAATGTGAAAAAGCTAGTCTAATAACAAATATAAAAGTCTACAATACATTTAGTTTGTATCTGACATCTTAAAGTAGAAAATCCAGTAAACAATTGTAGAAAACCAGATAAACAACAGGAACGCTGCAGCTCACAGTATCACTAATGCAGACTGTAAGATCACACAGTTGAAATGATTACCTTTCACTGCTTTTCTGACCATTTGTTGAGGAAATGAATTCTTGTGAAGCGAGTTGAAGTGTTCTTTATCTCCCCCATACCATTGGCAAACAAGCTAACTAAGCTCCGAGCAGTCAGAACACCAACCAAGAAGCTACTCTTAGTTTCCATTTTTTGCCGTATAAAGTTAATTTGGGTGACAAAATAATGACCTCTATACATCCCACATTCCAACTGGGGTGACTGACAACTTTTTCCCCAATTCTGTATCCATTTAGGAACTGGTCACGTTGCTCTGGGTGGATCACTTACAGTTACATGAGCAGTTATGGGAGTGTGGCAGAGGTTACGCGGGCCAAAACAGAGCGCAGAGTGAGCCACGTAAAAGCCCCTGTGTTTGTGGGTCGCTCTTTGCGGCTGCAGAGCGCCACCACTCCATTAGTTAGTAGTTTAGGAAGAAAAGCCCTCGTCGTACCACCCGCTCCATCCGGTTTTCTGGTAAGTGAGAGAAAATTGAGCAAGCACACCATCGCATCAAGACCCTGTGCGTGTGGGGGTGTGCAGGGCTTTGCTTCCTAATGGGAGGTCTCAGAGCAGGGCGGGGTTATTAGAGCAAACGTCTGACAAACACTGAGCACTCTAGTTTCTTTTGACAGCTCTAAATTTAGTAATGCAGTTTTGAATTAAAGTCATAATAGTGACCAAACTGTCCTGATGTTTAACTGTCAGATTGCGGATAATTTGTCATGGCAAACCTGGTCCTACTTCTTCTCCGTCAGCACAGAGCTTCACAAGAGCTTCAGAAAGCCAGTTAAAAGGACTATAAACCAAAAGATTAACATGGCTATAATTGAGAATATAAAGTTTAGATATACAGTATTTCCGAAGTGTTACATAAGCCCCTGCACTCTATTTGAAATGATGACATAATCAAATTGAACACTGTGAATGCAACCTAGAGTCTCTAATGTTTAGCACGCACACAAAAACAATGTCCACATTTGAAGATAATTGCTTTTCCAACGTGGTCCGAGGCAAGATGAAAATCGTTTCTTTGTAATTTCCTTGGTGAACTGGCTTTTTGAGAAAAACAGTGAGATTATTGTGTTGTTGGCAAAGAAGTGGTTTGGAGATTAGAGTTCTGGTTTTGCTGAAATAATAATGAATTATGAATAAGATGAATATTAAATGGCTCTTTATCCAGTTCCATTTCTGTCATTCATTCATTCATTCATTCAATAGAAATGGGGTGGAAAGACTTTTCATGATAATATACTTCAATATCCTTTTCTCAGTGCAGACTTTTATTTGAAAATGATTCCAGATGATGTGGTCTTCTGCAGTGATCGTATTGGTTGTGTCAGCTCACAAATTTAGATGATGTTTATTTTTGTTTTTAAATCATGATTCATGTACACTTAATAGGGTTGTGGTCAGGAGTTCACTCCATTACCACTATTTATCCTGAAAATTAGTAAACCGTGTATTTATCTATAAAAAGGCAGATTCCACTCATGATTCACTCCGAAACCTCTCTTTCTGCTGTGGTCCATGCATATCTTTATTATCCCATTCAAATAATTAGCCCACTTATAAACATTTTGCTCAACTAAGACATTATCTACAGATTAATTGACATACTGACTAAACGACCAACAGCCATATCACTTAGTAGCATCTTTTAAGAAGAAAGAAAGTCATCTGCAGCCGTCAGTAGCCTTATTTTGTTTTGTGAAAATATGTATGTATCTGGACAGCTTCGGCCCGCCAGTGATCGGCATGGTTTTAACACAAGACATGCTTCACAAAGACATTTTACTCTTCCGCTGCCCAGGAATCCTGCTCTAAAGAGAACTGTTGAGGACAGAGTGATAGTGCTGTGGAACCCGCTCCTGTAGCCTTAATACTTCAAAAGGGTGTTAAAGAGACATATTCAAAACGGTATAAGATAATGCCAGCTTTGTTGTGTATTCATGCAATCCTATTGATGTATTACTTTTGCTAAATGTTTCATGATGTAGTGTACTGGAACAGGACTGTGTTTTGTAGGAACTTTTTTAAAGAGTCGAACCTAAAGAGGATCCAAAAATGTAATGAATACAAATAAAATCTTGTGAGAGCTCAGACTTCATTGTCTAGACAGACTGACCAATAGGAGGAGGGTCATGTACTCACTGGTACTTGGTGCAGGTGGAGTTGGCCATGGCTGGGTCCAGAGGGTGGAAGGTGATGGGAGGACTGTGCTGAGCTGAGAGCAGGAAGCCAACAGCCAGCAGACTCAGGCTCAGACAAGTTCCTGTTGGAAATTAAACAAAACATATTTTATATATATTGTTTCACTCCCACAGAGTATAAGGGCCAACCCAAAAAAAAATAAAAAATGCGGGGCACTACGAGAATAAACTCGGAAATTAACGAGAATAAAGTTGACATTTAAACGTTTGGGGGCCGGTGTCAATGTTCTGATTCAAAGTGACGTGGCAATCTCCACGGCCAGGACGCAAACGACTGGGCTTGGAAGAGTAAACCACTTAGAACTGCAGTTCAGCAGCACCTTTCCTGTTACGCATCATTCACACAACTGTTGAATCGACCCTTTACTTTCTCCATGGCGTAGCCGGAGTGGACCAGCCGTGCTCCGTGCCACAGCCCCCCGCAGACAGGTGGAGGAGCCTCGGTGTTATATTCACATATGCTCTGCTCTATTGCTTTGTTTCTCTACGTGGGACTTTGTGCACAATCACTGTTCTTACGAGCTCATTGTGGATGTTACTACGGCCCCCGAAGAGCCGTGCCCCTGTAGCGGCCCGACGAGCCGCGCCCCTGTAGCGGCCCGAGGAGCCGCGCCCCTATAGCGGGCCGAGGAGCCGTGCCCCTGTAGCGGCCCGATGAGCCGTGCCCCTGTAGCGGCCCGAGGAGCCGTGCGCGCTGAGGAGCCTCAGTTTTACGCACCGATTCTAACCTTTTTGGCATCCCTTGGACAAACTTGGTAAAACACCAGCCCACACTGGACAGCATAGTGGTGGTTGGGGGTGATAATTTCTAGCGGAAGAAGATGGATGGCACCAATTGTGTTCATGTTTGTTGATGTTTCACGCACACGCCATCATCCATACAAGCCTCTCACAGCCGAGTAACACAACTACAGCCTAACACACACATGTAGCCCAGGCTGATAACTACAATGAGGGATAACTATAGCTAATAAAGACATATAGTGCTCACATGGCCATGCATGAGTGCAGCTCCAACACACACGTGCACCCAACACCAGAGAACGTCATTTTACACACATATCCCACCTGTTAGGGGGGCTTAAATTTGCCAAAAAATGAACTGAAAATGAAGTCCCATGCTCCCCAGAGGACTTAGAGCATCCTCTATCTGCACACTGTGTGTCCCAAATGTTTATAAGTTAGTCCAATACACAGAGTTTATGGTTTTAGTCCTGATGCGGAATTGTGCAGAACCCGTCCACAACGGCCCCAGGCCCGCGGTACAGGGTCTGGAGCTCTGGCCCCTGGCGCAGTGCACACGGCTCCACAGCACAAGCCCGTAGTGCTGTGTTGTAAAACCTATGCACACAAATAACTCATCTGAACGGTGACTTTATACAAAGTTTAGAAGGGTGAAGCGGCCGAAGTCGAGGGAGCAGATTATTGGTGATTATCGTCCAAGACTCCCTCACCTGCGGCTGTGGCTCTGAGCGCGGTCAGTGTCCTGCCCAGTGCCCAGGAGCTGAGCTCCGCACGCAGGCCCTTAACCAGAAGGACATGGGGGCACTGCATGGGGGAAATGACTGCTTGTGATGTCTAAAAGGCCCGCATTATAAAGTTCGATATCTATTGTGAGCTTTTGTGTTAACTTTGAACTCATCCAAGCCATTTTGACGCCGACTTTATTCTCGTTAATTTACCAGTTTATTCTCGTAGTGGCCCGCAATTATTATTTTTTTTGAGTTGGCCCTTATACTCTGTCGTAGTTTTACAGTTGCAACAAGAGGAAATTGCTTGGATAACATTCATACATTTTCTTAACTTTTTGTTTTTCACATCTGAATTTATTCACTAGCTTGTCTCCATGGAGAAGTTATTGCTTTGCCCAGAAAGTTCCACTGTCCCGTCTATTCTAAACTTTTCTATCTTCATGGAGTCAAGAAAGTACCTTCACAAGTTACAGGTCAGATCTACGAAGAGGAGACTGCATTTTAAAAGTATTTTTGAGAAATAAAAAACAATGGAATAAATGCTAGATCGATTCATACCAATGTTCACAAAATGTAGGCGTATGCATTTAACACAACCATCACCACAGGAGGAGCACAACCGAGAGGAGACTGTCGTAACATGTCAAAAGCCCTATCAGTAATATCCATAGTAAAAGTCTGTACTGAGAAAAGCGTATGAAATAATCCGTCTGGCATTAGAGCGTGTGTGGGAGGAAATAAAGAGGTATCAATGAACACAGAGGCTGTCTGCTGTTTTTGTCAACGTGATCACGCGTTATGACTGCAAGGCCATGTCCATTCTATCTTCTTTAATGAACTGCAGAGTATAGACTTATGTCTCGTTCATCTCTTTCATTCTACCATTTAAATCAAAACAGAAATCAAATGTATTCCCCCCAAAGTCCGAACTCTTTTGCAATAAAACACCTGCTACTGTTAGCAGTCAATTGCAATCTAAATCAAACACATCACAATATTGTTTATATGTCATAAATGTTCTTAATTTATATAATAAAATAATCATGTATTTGATTTATATAGCAATTGATTTTGGACACTCAAAGCTGCTTTGTTTTGTGACAAACAGACCATGTGTGTCCCTGGCTAATCCGCCTGTCAATCATGCCCATCTGACCTCTGGGAATAACAGCACATTCAACTGAGGAGGAAACAGCCAGGAAATTAAACTTGGAGTTTGCATGTTCTGCCTGTGTCTGCGTAGGTTTCCTCTGGGTGCTCCGGTTTCCCCTACCACTAAAAACATATAAGAGTACGCTGGTGTAGGAATGACAGTGAATGCAACGGATGGAAATTAGCCCATGGCTACAATCTGGCGAGTTTACAGCATGTGTTTCATGTATGTTCATTAACATGCACTGTCCCGACCAAATAAATAAATACACAAATAAACAATAAACAAACTCACTTGTTTCAAATCAGCAGAGATGACAAACTACAGTCTCTTCACCACGGACTACCATGTGTTGTTTTGTTTTGGTTCACTGTATTCAAATCTTTGAAAGAGTTGTAGTTAAACAGCTTTGTCGCCATCTACAGGACAATAACTTATTTGAAGTTTCCAGTCAGGGTTCAGAGCCCACCACAGCACTGAAACTGCATTGTTAAAGTCACAAATGATTTATTATTAGCTGCTGACGATGGACTGATCTCAATCCTGGTTCTATTGGACCTCAGTGCATCGTTTGACACCATCGACCACAACATTCTACTGCAGAGGTTAGAATGTGATGTAGGTGTCAGAGGCCCCGCCCTCATCTGGTTTGAATCCAGCTGAGTTTGTCAATGTAAACCAGAGCGCCTCACCCTTGCCTAAAGTAACCTACGGTGTGCCGCAGGGTTCAGTACTCGGTCCAATTCTGTTTACTCTTTATATGCTGGCGTTAGGTAACATTATCAGAAAGCATGTCATTCACTTCCACTGCTCTGCAGATGACACACAGCTGTATTTATCAATGAAACCGGATCAGACCGATCAAGCAGACAGACTTAGTACTTGTGTCAAGGAGATAAAAACCTGGATTACACTTAATTATCTGCTTCTTAACCCTGAAGAAACCGAGGTCATTGTACAAGGCCCAAAACATCTACGAGACGCTTTATCTGACGCAGATAGTCACACTGGACAACGTCAGTGTAGCCTCCAGCTCAACTGCAAGAAGCCTTGGAGTCTTATTTGACCAAGAGCTCTCATTCAAAGCGCACATAAATCAAGCCTGTAAAACAGCCTATTTCCATCTGCGTAATATTGCCAAAATCAGAAAAATCTTGCCTAAAAGCGATGCTGAAAAACTTGTCCATGTGTTTGTAACATCTGGTTTTATGTATGAAAGCCATTTTTTTAAACGACTATTCATATGTCTGAAGTGACGTCTCACGCTTGTTGCTACTGCCATCTTGAGGATATAAGCTGCATGTTAAACTGTGAGCTGTACCAATAAAAAGTCTAGAAAAAAAATATATATTCCTTTTCTGTAACATCCCCAAAAATCCCACTTGTTGTCAGAAATGGATTTCTGTCCATCAGGAGGGACCAGTGGACTGATCGGGGAGCTGTTTGTTTCAGGTAGTTAGCAGCTGGCTAATGCTAGTTAATACATGGCTATGCTAATAAATATTAGCCTTCTTGCAAACAGTTTTAACAAGCCTAATTTCCATCTGTCCAGGTGTTATATTTTAGGATCACACCCAGACACAAAGTCCGTGCTTCTGAAAGCTTTGAGTGCTTGTCCGGTTCAGAGGGCTTGTGGATGAGGAAGCTTGGATGTTAATGTCCCCAAAGGTTTGTTGTTGACAAGTTGCTTTTAAGTGTTGTCAGTGACTCACCGCTGTAGATAAAGATCAAAGCCCAGAACTTCTTTCTTCTTGAAGTGTCAACTCTTTTCATTTTAAGTTTTAAGCTGTTTTTCATGACTATGTAACAGCGGAGAGGCAACAGCATGCGTGACATCTTCAAGACGGCTATGACAACAAATAAGTCATGAAACCCATGAATAGCTACAAGTTTTAGCACTAATGCTAAATTACTCAATGCACCTGAACGTCTCAGCCTCCGTTCGCACTTCATTGTTTCTTTGACCTGCTGTAGACTGGGACAAGAGTGGTCTGACAGGTTTTTGTGTGTGGTTGGTTTCATGCACTCGGCGTTCTCTGTGCATGTAAACCTAGTGTATTACCTCTTACCTATGATGCTGCCCAGTGTGAGTTTTCGACGGCCGACCCTCTCCACCAGCCACACCCCGAGCAGCGTGAACAGGAAGTTGGTCAGAGTAGTGAGTCCCGCGAGCCAGATGGCCAGCCTGTCATCCCGCACCCCAGACATCTGCAGGATAGTGGCGCTGTAGTACCTGTAGGGGGCGCAAGGAAGAGAGGGTTAAAGTCCAAACGCATGGACGGATTTTCTCCTCTGACCAACTCTGTGCCTTTTTTTTTTCTTCAGCCCATCCAAACATGTGCACGGTAAGATTGCGTTTAAAGTGCCACAAGATTTCTCTTCTCTGGGTAAAACAATCGCATGACTAAATATTCAGTTTTATTATGTATAAAACCTGCTAACTCCTGCTAATACCAATTCAAATGTAAATCACAAATTAAATAGTAATTAGTATTTGTGGTAAAAATTTTGTTTAAACTTTCATCAAGAAAATAAAAGGTGTTGTCATATATTTTTATTTTGCTAAAAAAGATAAAACTAGGAAACACCAGGCAAGATTTCTTCCAAAATCTTGAATATAATGATTTAATAATAACGTTCGAATTCAATCATATGGTATGAGCTGTCATATGCACTTTATTAAGCATCTGATCCCACTCTTTAGTGTTTATTGACTGATTTTAATGTATTCCTTTTTAATAGACCTTTCCAAGTGTTTTTATAGACCGCCTGATGCTAAAGGTTGCTTCAGTTCCACACACTAGCTCCAAAGTATTTTCAATGAAGGTGAAACTATGAAAAAACATTATTCTTGTGACTGGCAACAGCTAGAGCCCCGTTAGAAAACATGACATTACATAACGGCATGACATAACTGTGAACTGGAAGTTAGACATTATCCCTTAATACTCTTAATACGTGTCAAATATATGTATATTTTTTCTTGAATATAATAAAAAAATGTCAAAATCCATGTTTTTATTTTGAGTCCTTATTAAAATGAATAGGATAAAGCACTTAGATTTGTACCAAAAAGGGACTAATAGAGTTCAGGATGGAACAGCAGAAAGCAGTTGTTATTGACAAATCCATCATTTTTTTTGCCAAATGTCCACAGAGATACTTTGGCCAAAACAATATTAAAAAGTAAACAAAAGTGCAGAGTCACTACTGGTAAACACACATTCAAATGATCCCTCTAGTGTCATGTGAATAATTTGGAATGAACGCTTTGTTTCGTGTTTGCTTGGCTGACTGAACATTCTGATGATGTGTCATTTCTATAGGAAAAAGCACTCCATGGTTGTCTTCCTCATTCAGCGGCCCTGTTCTACTTCAGAGCACTTGTGAGATACAGGCGATTATACCAGTCACTTTCAATAGCCCTCTTCTCTGAGCCTCTTAATTACACATGCAATTTTGGCCCCAAGCTACTTCATGTGGGCAGATTACAACCAATTATAACCAACAAGCTCTGAGCTGCTGCGGTCAACAATGTGCACACCTGCTTGTACACTCATGTGCTTGAAATAAATACCTGTGCATACATTATATACATTCTTGAAAATAGCTGTAGTTAAGGGAGACAGAAAGATGGATACATAGATGTTTTGTTGGTAAGGAGAAACATTACAGACGGAATAAACAGCTTCTCAACAAACAGCCAACATATGCCATTGGTCTGAGGCGAGCAGCTAAAGAAATTCATGGTCAACTAAAGACAGGCCCTTTGCATCGATTAGCTGACTAAAAGGGAGCGAGGCGTAGTGCTGTAAGAATTCACATAATCTGACCGGAAATGCCCACACCATACCATAATCACTCAATCACAACTTTGTGTACGGAAAAATATCACCACAAAACTCCAGCAAACTCACTCTGTGACATGTACTTTCTGCTGTTGTCCATATGAATGTTAAAATCCCAACAATAAAAGCTTTGGTCAACAAAAGCTGGATGCAGACTAGAGAATATTAAAATCATCTGCAATTTTCAGACTCGGGATAAACGCGGGCTGCCTCTTACTTGAGCCAAAATAAAACAAAAAAAGAAATGTGTGAATTAAACCTGCTTCTGAAGGACACAGGAGAGTGTTGTAAGGACCTGTTACAGTCACTGTAGCGCTGCTGAAAAATGGAAACGCTTGCTCAAACTCCATGTTGGTTTCATTCGTGCTATTTCTAAAGTTTAAGAGTTGTCACTAGGCAACGGAGCCTATCACTGGCTGCAGTAAAGTTATTGGAACCTCACAATTTGTCGTACCAGGATCACACTGACCCCAAACCAATGGCGAGGCCAATCTGACTTCAAATCAGTCTCCTCTATGTGCAGAGGGCTTAAGACTGCATCGACTGATTAATCGACCAGGCGACCAAACGCTTACCGCCCTACAGCTGATTCCTTGAGTAAATCCATTAAATCCTTGCATTTTACTGTGAAAATATATATAAAAAGTACTATTATTATAATATCATACTTAGCCAAAATTTAAGACAATGGCATGTTTAAATAATTTTTACAAAATATTTCTCAAACCTATGCCCTAAATACAACAAAACCTATATAATGGCTTATGGAGAACCCTTAATGAAATTGGACATCTTAATACAAAAGCAAGTCTCATATTGTATGTATAAATGTGTTTTCATGTAGTGGTAATTTTATTGAATGTTTTATTCGTTGTTTGTGTTGTGTTTTAACAGGGTAACCATGAAAAAGAGACATTTTCTTATTGGGTTTTCCCTGTATAGATAAAATAAAATAAAGAAAAAATAAAGAACAGTAACTCAAACTCTAGATCACACAAGGTCACTGGGTGAACAGTCATTTGTATAAACCATTTCAACTCTGATAAAAAAAGATGATTAAAAAACAGATAAACAAACAAAAAACAACAACATAGCAGCTGCTGACAAAATGAACATTCTGGTATATTTTTAAACTATCCCAATGACAATATTAAGATAGTAATATGATAATCCGTCAGAAAATCTCACAAATGTGACACAATTGAGGTTAAAATGTCACACAAAACGTAAATTGTACTGAGACGTGTATGGGAGTGATTCAGAGGAAAATTACTCAGATAGAATAAATGAGCTCTAAAAAAGCATTTGACTTTTAGCGTCTCCAAAAACACTGTTATCTTAGCTCTTCGTTCCAAAAAACAGACAAAGACATCGGATTAGCATATTAATACGCTGGAGTCAACAACAATGAGGAAAACTAGCATTAATTAAAGTGCTGCTAATGAGATAAGTCTTATTACTTCTTCTCACTCCAATTTGAGCTTCAGTGTTTCATTTCGTATCGTTGGACTTGACCCGTACAGATTGTATTTCTTTCTGTACCACTGTTTGTTTTGCCCATGGCACACTGTGCTTTTAGTGCATGCTGTCAGTGAGTCAGTGGATGAATGATGTCAGTCATGTCGCAGACGAGGTATTAGGGAAAATAGACATAAGAGTTTCAAATGCTGGGTTTTAGATGACATCACTACATTCTACAGACCAACAATAGCCTATTTAAAGGTGCACTATGTCACTTTTCAGGCGATTGTCTCTAATGAGGTGTTATTGCTTTGTCTGGAATGTTCTTTGATGTTTAAATGTTTTTTTTATTGAAAACAAAAAGATTCAAGTGTAGCCGTCTGGACAGCCATCCATCCATCTTCTTCCGCTTATCCAGGGTCGGGTCGCTGGGGCAGCAGTCTAAGCAGGCACCAGATTTCCCCCTCCCCAGGCACTTCCTCCAACTCCTCCGGGGGGATCCCGAGGCGTTCCCAGGCCAGCTGAGAGACATAGCTATATTGTCGCGGGCTTTAAGCCCCTGGTAGGGTCTTCCAAGGCAAACAGGTCCTGGGTGACGAGTCAGACAAAGAGCGGTTCAGAAACCCCTTATGAACAGACAAAAATCAAGGCCAGTTACGTAGCCCGGATTGGTGTTACCGGGGCCCCACACTGGAGCCAGGTCTAGAGTGGGTGCTCAACGGCGACCGTCTGGTGGCCGGGCCAGGGCGTGCCCGAACGAGTGACGTGGGGCCGTCCTCCCGTGGCCCCACCACCTGCAGGAGGAGCCGTAAAGGGCTGGTGCAGAGAGATCTGGGCCATCTGGACATTGATTTTGAAAAAAACAAGACTTTTGGATGAGAGTCGAAATGTCCTGTTTCTTCAAAAACAGTGTCCAGATGACGACACTTGAATATTTTTCTACAATGGAACACTCCAGGACAAATGAGGGATTACACCGAATTGAACAAACAAACCAAAAAACAAACATGTCACCTGCTTGTCTCCCTGGAGATAAAGAAGTGTTACATAGTGCACCTTTAATGGAAATGGGTGGCAGGTGAAATAATAGTGGAAATGCAGATTTTTGTTGTATTATAACCAGTTCAAGGGTCGGGTTACAAGCTGATCAGGTCCAACATATGTGGATGTTCCATTTATATATTTCTTAAGAAAATACCATTTAATTAGTTTAATTTAATTAATGGTAACTTCAATGGATCTTAAACGACTTTTACCCCTTGATTCCAATTTGGAGTGGGGGTCCTGTGTCAGTTGTGTGGTTATTTTGGGGAACCTGGCTTGAATACTTAAAGGTGCACTATGTCATTTTGGCCATCTGCTTGTCTCATGGAGGAGATACTGCTTTGTCTGGAATGTTTTACAGTATGGGATTAAAGGTATTTTCCTCTAATCTGACCTGTAACCTGATCTATTAGCATCGCCTACTTGTCTCCATGGAAATAGATTGAAGTTTAATGTCACACTGTCAAACATGTCCTGCAACCATAGGCTGAAATCACGGCGGGGTCGGGGGGTGCGGACCAGTTTTACCCATGCACTTTCCCATTACTCTGTATAATAAACAGGTTTGTATCGTGATTACAGTGGTGTAAAACATGACGAAAAGATGTGTGGATATAAGGTCCTATTTCAAAACGCCAAAACGCCTAGTAAGTATAAGTTTCACGGTGAAGCAAATGTATTGCCATAAAACTTGAAGAGTTATTATAATTTAGTGTCGTAGGCACGGGATCTTGAAAAGGGAGGAGGAGACGGAGAGTCACAAACTGAAATCCTAAACTCTACGTCTCCATTAAAGTCCTGGCCGAGGAAAACAATGAGATTGCGTTGAAGCCGTTATAATTTTCATAACTTTTTGGACCCCCCCAGACCAAACTGAGAGTTTCACCCCTGTCTGCAACATCACCATAGAGACAAGCTGGTGTGGGTAGAGTTAAACAATAAAATGCCCAATCCCAAGTAACTGCAGTTCTAATAACAACAATTTTTACTCCAGAGTTTATGAAAAATAACAGTTTGATGCAGTTGGGGCGGTGGGCTCCTGTCAGGCTCTGTTAGGACCAGAGTAAGTGCGGTCGTCGGCGAGCAGCGGGAGTAAAAGCACTATTTCAGATCAGAACTGGAGCCTGCTGAGCCAATTTCTGCCTCGCTCCTGCTCATCACACACAAACACACACACACACACACTAAATACACACTAACAGAGAATAATACAGCAGTACCAAGTGAATGTTCTTTTTTTTTTTTTTTTTTTACTATTGGGAAAAAGTACATCTTGTTCAAACTGTTAAAAGCTTCTCAAAGTCAAGTTGAACCTTCTCTACTTTAACAGTAAAAATAGACCATAGATGTAATGTTCACTATTAAACATAAGGGATATTGACAAAAATGAACATCATGCATTACATCCATAACAATATTCAGATGATACTCAAAACAATGCATGAGGAATGTGCAAAAAAGTGCCAGAAAATGCCTTGGGTGAGGCTCAAAAATGGTCAGAAATATCACTTCGTACCCTTGTTAGTGAGATTACATGTACGACTCTAACGTAGGAGAAGATACTGTCTTAGAGGGAAATAATAATTATTTTATTAAGAAGTAATAGAATAGTAATCATTCTAAAATACTTTAAAGAAGCTTTTAACATGTCACGCCTTCTTTAAAATACACACAGTCTAGTTCAGACCTCTTTTCTAGGAACTTTTGGTCCTGATCCGCAGGTTGGGAATGACTGCACCAGACAATATAGTCGATATTCAAATATAGGCTACACTTTAATTGAAGATTGTATTATGATCATACAGTCGTTTGCTTTTTTTGGTCTTTGTTGGCTCCTAAACCTGCTTTTTGTCACCTTTGTATGTCATATTTTAGAAGTTAACATAATAATGATTTCTGGAAAACACTTTATTTAAAAGCTGGAGGCTCATGACCAAGTGATCAGGAAAATCACTAGGTCATAAGCTGATTTAATTTTTCTAAAACAGAGTCCAGATGACTACAACTGAATCTTTTTCTACAATTTCCCACTAGTGCAAATAAATATTGTACGAATGATAAATGAATAAATATAAATATTGTTCCTCTCTTCTTTCACTTATTGAATGAGAAGTGAATATGGCAATTATTGTGACCGGCATAGGTACGACTCCCCGGCCATGCGTTCTGTGTGGAGTTTGCATGTTCTGCCTGTGTTTGGGTTGATACCTCCGAGTGCTGATCGCTTTCACGTTTTATTCTGTGTGTGAAGTTAACTTGAGGCACTGCTGTGTCTGAAGCTGGTACTCAAGTCAGACTTAAATCTGAGTTTTGGTTTAACAATCCGGAGCGAAAGATAGCTGAGAATAGCGAATTCAAGGATCGTGCAATATCTGCACTTCTGGAGAAATTACAGGAGTGCAAAGATAGATATAAGAAGTGGATTCCGTCTCCAAACTCCACTACTGCTGCTAGATTTGTTGCAACCCGGGGGATAATAAAGCGTGGAAACCCGTTCACAGATGGTGAGTACATGAAGGATTCTGATTTCTTAATTGTATTTCTATATTTTCATCAATGCAACAAAACACAATTAACATTGTAATGAAAGTTAAACTTAAAAGCACCAAATATCGTATAGCAGAGTAATCACCAGGGGGCGCTGCAGGGAATATACACATTTAATCAGGAATGCTCATTATGTATTTGTAGCCAAGTCATTTTGATAGTAGGCTAATACATAAGGCTTTTATTTTTTTGTGGCTCCAGACAGATTTGTTTTTTGTCTTTTTGGTCAGAAATGGCTCTTTGAACATTTAAGGTTGCCGACCCCTGACCTAGCTGGAAGTTGGAACTACAACAGGGGAGCGAATATTAAAGTCACATTTAGCATTAGCCAGCTGCAGTTTTTCCAGTTAGTTACACTCACCTTTTTAGTGGAAAATCAAACTGAAAAATGTGTTGTTAAAATCCATTCAGTGTTTTTTTTTTTACTTTTCTAATCCTCTGACAATGCCTGACAATGGTTACATTTGAGTGTTTTCTCTGAGTGACTTGAGTGACTTGGGGTGGTTTCTTCTGAGGCAAAAGCTGCTTTGAACCGCAAAAAGTCAAACCCACATTGTTCACATACATTTGTCCTGATGTTTTTCACATGCAGTGGTTTAAACCTCACATAAAGCACTCACAGTTGTTAAGCTCTTGGGTGAAGCACTGGCATAAAAGATAAAAAGGGCACAATCGAAGTAAAAAGTAAAGTACACAGGGATTTCAAAGTATCAAATGTTAGTGTTACGGTTATTGTGAAAAGAAATATCATGATTTTATAATTAACCCTAAACTTTCTTTCATTCCCAGTGTCCAATACATTAACATTCTTCAACTCTGCAACCAACTTTATTTAGTTTATCAAACTTTAGATTAAATAAATAAATAACACAAATTTACATGAAGTTTAGTTTCTTTGGAGAATAATATAATTATTTTTGCTTCTGAAATTGTCTAAAATTGTTTTCTTTTTGCAAAAGAGAGAAACCACCAGACTTGACTTCAGAGACCACCAGACTTGACTTCAGAGACCACCAGACTTGACTTCAGAGACCACCAGACTTGACTTCAGGTCACATGTTCTGGAGGACACTGAAGTCATTGACATCTTATTCAGACTCCTGCAGTAGCTGTTTTATATGACATTACTCTGGATTAAAAGGTACGAAGAACATTTGAAGGCCAACATATGATTTATAAAGGACGTTAAAATCATTAGGAATAAACACATTCATGGTTATATCAATGTCAACAACAGGTGACATCGCAGATTTATATATGAAAGTGAAACCATGTGCAATGTTTGAGTCTTAAAAAAAATAAACTTAATTTTCTGTTATTTGAAGTGGTGAGCATGTAGATTTTGCAAATATTAGGTAATGTTTACTTGGGATTGTTCAGTATATTAAGTTTACTTGATATTGTTCTGTAAATTAAGTTTTATTTTCCTTACATTGCTTTACACAACCAACACATCACACAATCTGATGTGTGTCCAAGAGCACATTAAGCATCCTCTATGATGGCAAACTTATGTCTTACTTACAGTGGGGCCAATAAGTATTGGGCAACTTAAAAATGTTCAAGTTCACCCATTTAAAAAGATAAGAGGTTTGTAATTTTCATCATAGGTACACAAAGCGTGAGACAGAATGTTTAAACAATTTATTTGTGAAAATGGGTGGCCAATAAGTATTGGGCAGCCAGCAAAAGTTACTTTTAATACTTTGTAATGCAACCTTGGCTGGCAATGACAGTGGTCAAACGGTTCATGTAGTTCTTGACCAGGTCTACACACACTTAAGTTGGTATTTTGGCCCACTCCTCTGCACAGATCATCTCTAGAGCTGTGATGTTTGAGGACTGTCGCTTGGCAACACAGAGTTTCAACTCCCTCCACAGGTTTTCGATTGGATTGTGGTCTGGAGACTGGCTAGGCCACTCCAGAACCTTAATATGCTTTTTACGGAGCCACTCCTTGGTTTTCCTGGCTGTGTGCTTTGGATCGTTATCATGCTGGAAGACCCAGTCCCGGTTCATCTTCAATTCTCTGACCGAGGGAAGGAGGTTTTTACCCAAAATGTCACAATACATGGCCTCATTCATCTTGCCATTGATACGGACCAGTCTTCCTGTCCCTTTTGCAGAAATGCATCCCCAAAGCATGATGTTTCCACCCCCATGCTTCACAGTAGGTACGGTGTTCTTGGGATGCAACTCAGCATTCTTCTTCCTCCAAACACGGCGAGTGGTGTTTAAACCAAACAGTTCCGTTTTGGTCTCATCTGACCACATCACATTCTCCCAATCCTCCTCTGGATCGTCCAGATGGTCTTGAGTAAATTTAAGACGGGACTTTACATGATTTTTGTGTATTAGGAGAACCTTTCGGGAATGCAGGATTTCACCTCATGACGACATAGTGTGTTACTTATTTTCATCTTTGTTTACGGTGGTCCCAGCCTTCCTCACTGTTCTAAAGGATCATTTGAACTCCACGAGGCGAGATCTTGCATGGAGCCCCACTCTGAGTGTTAGGAACAAGACTGGAGGACCCAAAAAGGCAGAATCAAAGTTTATTCAGACAGAACAAAAATAGTCTTGGAACAGGGAGTTGGTTCCGGGAGGGTCTGAGTGGATCCAGCGGCACAGCAGAAGAGTAGGTGGTGGCAGGCTGATTGGTGGGCACGAGTAGACAGAAACAGGAGCTGGTCACATGAGAGAATCTGGAGCAAACAGGAAAACAAATGCAGGTAGGTATCAAAAATGACAACATAGCAAATGGAAAAGTAGCCTGAGCGTATATACACCACAGAACGATCTGACACTGGATACTGGTCAGCTCGCTGGAGAAGTAGTAGGTGGTGATCGGAGATGAGCTGCAGCTGTGGAGCTCAGCAGGAGGAGGAGATGAAGGATCCTCCCTGACACTGAGGGGGATTGTCAGTGATGTCACACTTCTTCCATTTTCTAATAATGTTTCCAACTGTTGATTTTTTTCTCACAAAGTTGTTTACCAATTGCAGTTTGACTCATCCCAGCTTTGTGCAGTTGTAAAATGTCATCTCTGGTGTGTTTGGGAAGCTCTCTGGTCTTGGTCATGGTGAAGACTGGGGTCTGACAGTTTGAAGGTGTGTGCAGGGGTCTCTTATCTACTGTCATCTACTCAGTTCAAACAGGTGCCATTCATACTGTGAACGAGTAGAGGACGGAATAACTTCTTAAAGAGCAAGTGACTGTGAGGGACGGAAGAGTCGTTTGTTTTCTTGCTGCCCAATACTTATTGGCCACCCATTTTCACAAATAAATTGTTTAAAAATCATACAATGTGATTTCCTGGATTTAAAAAAAAAAAAAACATTCTGTCTCTCACGCTTCTTGTGTACCTATGATGAAAATTACATACCTCTCTTATCTTTTTAAATGGGTGAACTTGCAAATGTTTAAGTTGCCCAATACTTATTTTCCCCACTGTACTTATGTATGTCAAACAATCTTACACAGTAACCCAAACAAGTAAAGTTTACTGAATAAAACCAAGTCAATGTAGCTTAGTAAATCCCATTTACTATAACTTAGGTGTATGAAGAGCAAAATACTCAAAACTCACTCACTATAGAGTAAAGTAAAGTACTTTACTTGTTCGGGTTTGTAGTTATAATTTATGAGTCATCTAAGTTAAGTAAACCTTACACAGCAGACATTCTTATATAAGATATTGCAAAAAAATAACAAAAATGTTCCTGTTAGTGCAAACAAAAAAATAAATAAATACAATATAAACTTTAATCCCCAAAATCACTGTTACAACTCTCATTTATACACACACATTGTAAGTGTAAATTGTACTACTGGAAATAACACAGTTCAGGTGTCCAAAGTAGTAAAACCAGAAATAAAGCATATAGTATAAAACTCTACTTCTATGTAAATCCACACACTATCACTCATGCAGAAAAAGTCAGGTATACATAAATCCATAACATTTTCTTCGTATCATCAAGCCCTTCTATATTTACTTTGTGGGTTCTCATTTACACCTCTGACAGCTGAGTGCGCGCTGCTCTCACCTGCCACTCCAAACACTCGCCTCAGATTGACGAGGACAGCCTCAAACAGATGTGTCCAGGAAACAGGAGTGAGAACAGGATGGATATGGATTTTCAATGCTCTGAGAATGAACAGTAATGAATATATTCATGCAGCCACTCTGTTCTGATTAGAGGTTTGACATGCCTTAGTTCTCTTTAATGGACAAAAAGGTTTTTTGGTGAGAATGTAGGACGTAGATAATTTATTATATGTGAGAGCACTAGTTCTGAAAATGTGTTCATGTACACTTAGCTTAAAAAGAAAATTATATATATATATGTAATTTTCTTTTCATTATTTTCAATATTATATATATATATATATATATATATATATATATATATATATATATATATATATATATATATATATATATATATAAATATAATATAATGGTTGATTTCAAATGGCTCCAGCGTACTTCATATGAGGCATTTCAAATTCACTACAGTTATTTCCCTACTGGTCAACAACAACTGTCTAAAATCTAGGTCAAGTATGACCTAGTATTGAAAAGTGCATATTATAATATTTTTGTGTATATATAACGGTGTAATTGTACCCAAATGTATCCAAAAGTAAAAATTACAATAAAGTCAAACCCATTTCTTCAAACATGTCAAATGAGGTGTAAAAGTTTCAATTCATTCTGCCTAAAAACTGTATCCTGCCATCTCCCCAGGCACGAAAATGTAAATGAGGCTAATTAGCATATGGCTTAGTTTCTCCAGCGAGTGGGTGTGTGATACATGTGCAATAAATTATTTTATGTCAAATCATAACATTTGTTACACACTGTGTTATTGAGAAGAAAAACAGAGCCAAAAAGAGCTAATGAGTGAGTTACGTTCAGTTTAAAGAGGAAAAGCAGGAGAAAACAGAGACAATCATGAATCCAGTGTTATGTGGTTCAAAAATAGTTTTTGCCTATCATACATTACTTATTTTTTTGGTATTAAATCTGACATTTTTCTTAGATCTGATTTTTATGTGACAAAACTAGATCAACTAACCCATGATTGGACCTCCATAGCCTGAATAAGTGCAAAAAGAGAATCATTTTAATGTGCTATAGAGGTATTTTTTCATTTATTGTCCTGTATTGCTCTTTTGGGATACACAATAAATATTTTGTGAAAAAAATTAAGCTTTCCAACAATATATAGCTTCTCTGTAGCTTCAAATGACTCCCAAACACACACTGTGCGATTGAATCTCATATGAGGTGGGCCCGAGCTCACAACGGGAGTGTGCGCACTGTACGGAGCAATGGACGGATATGTTTACCTGCTCACACTGCACGAGGGACACGAGACAGAGGAGGTGGTCCCACCATCTTCTAATATCTTCTCATTTTCTCATTTATAATATCCCAAATATCATAGAAACCTGTTAGCAAGCCACTGGCACCGTTCATTTAGGACTGCTCTGTTTAACGTCAGAAGCTTTCGCCTCAAAGCCTTTTCTGGCTTTCGCGTGTGTGTTGATTTGTTCAGATTTAATTTGTTGTCTCTGGCTCCGCTCCAGGTCCTCAGAGCCGTGTTTACTGCCACCTGTAGCTGTATTTTATCGAGTCCGTGCCGCTTTCACTCGGCTTCAGCAGCACTCTGACCCTACGACTCATATCAAACATGTTTGAGATACCTGCGATCGTACGATTATCAGTGGTGCGTTCATTGTGAGCGGGTGATTGCGGCTCGTAACCCCCGCACACTGCAAGACACAGACACACGGAGGAGCCCAAATTTGGCGTAATTGTAAACTAAAATTTGTGTCAAAATCGGCCCAGAAACAAAAGCTCAGATTTACGTAAGTCTGACTAAGAGATAAACGCTTCTGAGAGAGCAGTGCCTCCACACATCTTCACTTCTTACTTTCACACATAACCTGAAACATTATCACTACATGATGAATTAAATACTCCTTTCACTATTCAAAGAACTTTCCTTTAAAGTATATAATGACGAACCATAGTCTGTATATCTCAGTAACCTTGGTACTTGACCCTGGTTTTAAAATGGCCGCCTGATCCTTCTACTTTCACGCTTCGATTTGAAAACCTCCCATTCAGCTAATTTAAGATGTGACAATAGCCCAGACAGCCTTAGTGGGAGGCAGACAAAGCTGAAGACATAAAGGACGTCTGCAAATCAAAGCAATAGCTGAGAGCTGAGCAGAGACAATGTGGATTAAACAATAAATGTGTTCCTGCACCACCATAATATAATGAGCTTACAATCAAAGTACAGCACAGATCTGAGATTTATGGTCTGTATAACAAAAGGTATAAATGTTTTCTACCGGGTTGTAAAAGAAAATATGTAGTCCAACGGTCACGTCATAAGTTTATGTGACTAAAAGAATTTCCACCTTTCAAAATTCGCTTGAATTTGATGTATATAAACCAAAATCCACCTCAAGCGAGCATATAAACTTAAAAAGGGTTCATAAATGTGATATTTGGTACTTCTACCTCCTGTCACTTCTGTAATACTTCAAAATGCGAATTTAAAAAAGGTGATGGAAACGCAGTTGTTTTAAAGTCAAATGGAATGTCGGTGATGAAGATGGTCTGCAGTGCCTCATTCATCTCCATCCACTATTTATCAACAGGGCAGTAGCAAAACACATGATAATGAGGGGCTACTCTCAGATCAGATTCTTTTCATGAAACAAACCGGAAATGACTTTCAATATTGATTTTATGGACATTAACAAGAAAAATTATAAATATTATTTATTTATTATTTGTATTATTATTATTTATTCCACTTAACCCCTTAACTCTGTAGCTGTAGCCCACCCTTCAATTATTATTACTACTATCATTATTGCTACTGTTATTATTCATTGTTGTATGTGGCACCTTAATGCCAAAGCAAGTTCGTAGATCGTAGTTCGTAGTTTGTGAATTCTGTTTTCTTTTCTGATTCTGATTCCGATTAAAAAAACAACAAGCTTATCACTGACAATTAGAATCTTGATTAAAATTTGATTCATTGCCCAGCTTTGTTCTAAACTGTCAAAACGCTCCTGGAAAGGTTGTAAAAGTGAACTTTCATCTGAATCCTGAATAGTATACCCAGATACGAATCGATACTAAAACTAGCATATAAACCTAAGAATTGATACGGTAGAAAATGGCAAAATTGGACGTTTCTTGAATAGTTTTAGAGTGGCCTTGGTCAGAAGAACCACACAGGAATATGCAAGTAATTCTCATTTTGTGCAGCTGACTCATATGTTGACATTATGTGACACATTGCTGGACTGGCTGGGTCTTTGGAGATTTGGATATGCTCCTGAAGCACTTTACACTGTCCAGGCCGATGAGCCAGATCAGTGACTCACACATTTGGTGCCATTTACAGTGACGTTCTACTTGTGTGCTACTTATTAAAACTATGATTTGGCTCCTATTTTCGTGATGTATCTATATTTGTAATTTTACGTTCATCTGAAGCTATGGTTATATTTCATGAGTCATTTTTCATCAATCATTTAGTATGTTCTGTCAAATTTCCAAATAAACTATAAATTATTGGCACTGAACTACAATCTACAGTGACAAACCAAAGCGTTAAAGCTGAGCATCAAATTCAATAAATTATCGGCAGACTCTTATTTATCTCACCTATGTAATACCCTCTGCAACCAGTAGATGGAGCCTAAAGTCAATTCCTTGTGTTCGAAATGCCAGAGTCACATGAAGTAATTTTGTTTTTTGTAAGCAACTTTTTTCCTCGTTCTAAAATCTTCCTAAAACTGCCAAAGTAAAGGTACTCAAGAGCATGTTTAAAGGCCAATAACAAGACAAATAATGCATAATATTTGTCCTTTAATTAACATTAAATAAAAAAGGTGACAAAAAGTGAAAACTGTCTAAACCATGTGATCCATTCAATATGAACTGAATCAGCTGTGAGTGAAAACAAGGAGAGGAAACAAGGAAAGGACGTAGGAGCGGTCACTCGGGAACATATTGTATAGGTGTGTGGAAACCAGTGACAAATGGGCAGAGGATCAGAGAGCGAGAGGGAGGGAAAGGAGGGAGAAACCCTGGGGGAACTGGCCTACATTTCAAATGAATGCAGCGAACACCGAGCCACGTCACAACTGTGAAGGAACAAAGACACACACCAACAGGTACAAGCGACTCGCACTCACACATCACACGCACTATACAGACAACATAAACAACTGTCTGCTCTGTGTTAAATCAAAACTACTCTCCAAGTAAGTCCCGGTTCAAAAAGCAAAATGTATATGATGCGGGTGCTACAATTCTGAACTTTGCCCATTATTTTAAGTGGCTTTGTTAAAAACTGATTAAATGTTTAATTTCAGAGTCAAGATTGAGTTATTATTATTTTTTAATCATGCAAAAAAAAAAAAAAAAAAAAAGACAAAATAAAAAAGAACTAGAGTAATTTTTATTTTTATTTGTAAAGGAAAAAAAGCCACTCAAACAGGCCTAGCTAAGAATGAACCGGAAGCACGACATAAAGTGCATCTAAAATGAATGAATGAATGACGGAATGACAACATGGGCACAAAGTGAGGCTCAAAAGAAAGGTCAATTCTTCTATCACAACCCAAAAGACTGATAACCAGAAAAGGATTCCCGACTGTGCAGTGAACATTTTGTAGCTAGTTATTTAACTAAACCAACTTAATTAAACGTTATCGTGCTACTTGGCAGACACTTTGAACATGTTCTGCTGTCCCGGTGGTCTGCTCTGCTCCATGTTCTTGAATGCTTTGGTAAGGAAATGCAAAAGTTTTCACTGCAGTTAAGTGTTGTCAGCCACTCGCCTGGCAGGAGACAGGGATCAAAACTTCTGTCTTCTTGAACTATCTTCTTCATCATCATCATCAGTGAGATGTACAATATAGACAGCAGATCGAGGCTACAACATACAGCGATGTCCTCAAAATGGCAACAACATGTCACGTGACAAATAACCATGAATATTCACCGTTTGAATGTTCCTGTCTGACTTTTGGCAAATTTGTCTTCACTTGTCTTCAAAGAAAATGGTTGCTCGTGCCTTTATAATTCCTTACCAGAGCTGCATCAAACCTGAAGAAGCAACATAGATGAATGCTTCAACTTATTCACCGATTTCTACCTTCTTGTGCCACATACCTTTTATAGTTTTAAAGAATCAACTTTGGCTAACAGATCTCTCAAATCTGGACCAAACCTGGACATTGCGGCATTCGCATGGAACAGAGAGACAAAGCGACTGCAGTGTGAAGCTGACAGCCCGGTTTCCATGTACTAACGCAATAATGTTGTAAGGTGACATTTTCAGCTTGACATTTGTCTGAGACCATCTGTGGAACCAACTGGTGTCAACAAACCTTCAGCTGCCCACTGCAAGAAACACACTAGGCTGATTATTTAAAGACAATCTGATGAGGACAGGCCTCAACACTGTAGTTTCAAGGTGCAACTTTTCACTAAATTGTTAAAAATGTTAAAACATGCATTCTTACTAAAGGGGTGATGATGTTTTGTCACAATTTGATTCTTATCTCCATACATGGGTCACGATCTTGATGTGATTTCAGTTAGGTGGGGCCTCAAATATTAGTGCTACTTTTTCTGTTAATTTGCTAAATAAAACTCAGCATTCCAATAAATAACAATATTCCAGTGTAAAGCCTGTGCTCTCACTACAAACACAACTGAACCTGTGTTGCCAGAGCCTTAAACTGCAGATAGAGTTGATTAATGAATGGCTGCAGGTTCAGGGCTGAGGTAGCTTTAAACCAACTGGATTAAGGCTTAGGAACTGGCAACCCACATGGGAGTGGTGTGAGGATCATTCCGGTTTCTGATTGGAGAGTAGTCTTGAGAACCAAAACACAAAAATTTTAATGTAAACAATGTTTATCTAATTAAGAATACATCAGCATTACTTGTGTTATCAGTAAAAGCTACATTTGATTTGAACACATGTACCTCTTATCTGGGGACACAGGTTGGTCAAGTTTATCACATTTAAATCAAAATCTTACATACGGTTCCTGCAATGTAGTTTATATGTGATACTTACTGAAAAAAAAAACAATTATATAATAATTATAATAAGGAGCATGTGTAAATATAAAAAAGATAGGCTATAAGAAAAAAAGACAAAAAAGAAAGACAAAAACCTCTCCATCAGACTTCTATTTTGTACATTGTTATACACTTATTTATTTAGATAATTGATTTGACTAATGTCTCTGTTCCTCCTGACTCTCATGTCTGTGTATCAGCAGCCACCCCTCCCTTTGCCCCCTCAAAAAAAAAACTCTTTATTTTTTTAACCTCTCAACAAGTTATGTATTATTATTATTCTATTATTATTCTAAGTCAGACTTGTGAGATAAATGTGAGCAGTGCCTTTATTTAATGACAAGCCAAAATCCTTCCAGCGTGTCCTTTTTCTCCCGAGGCCCCAGGGAAGAAACAGGACATGCTGGAGGGACTATGTCTCTCGGCTGGCCTGGGAATGCCTCGGGATCCCCCCAGAGGAGTTGGAGAAAGAGTGGAACGTCTGGTGCTGCCAGCCACAAATCGACCCCAGAGAAGCAGAAGACAAAGCATAGACGGGTCTATTTACATCAAATAAAAAGTGACTGAAAGATAAAAACCAACCTCTATTAGAATATACACTACCTGTCCAAAAAAAACTTGGATACAACTAAGCAAATACAGTCGGTTCTCCCCTCCTACTGGAAAACTGCTGCAGGTGATGATCTTTCAGCTGCAAGACAGAGCTGATGCAGAGAGCGGCTTCTCATTTCTGAAACAACCACGTGGAAAGACGAATCCTGTGGTCGTGGAAACAATTTCAGAGTGTTTGAGAAGGGTCAAATCATTGTTATCGAGCTGAGAAAACATCTAAGGAGAAGCAGAAACTATTGTACCACAGATCTGACTCCCAGTGAGAGTGTTTGGGACGAGCTGGAGAAGGCTTTGTGCAGTGGTCACTCTCTCACATCATCAATACAAGACCAACTGGGGAAAAATAATGCAACACTGGATGGAAAGAAATCTTATAATAAAACCCAGTCCGACAAAATATTAGAGCATGTTTTCTGTGGTGACTTGTTTTTTGGACATGCAGTGCAGCCTCTATGGAGCTGTTTACTTCCGGCAGGCTTAACCTTTTCCTACCCGCACCAAAACGACAACACAGGCCTGGTGACGTCGCCCCATGAAAATAGAAAGTTCACTGCCATACTGTGGTGTATTCCAGGCAAGGAAACAACATGGAGACAAGCGGGTGGCACTCCCTCCACCAAAGGATTACACAGTGCACCTTTAATATCGACATAGAGAGTTCAGTCACCAGTTTATTTCTTCAACGTGCTTGTATATGTCATTATAAACTCTACACACGCTGGAGCTTCGACAGAGATTAACAGGTTTGTGGGAAGCAATCAAAACATATTTACACATATTCGTGTTTTCAATGCGTTCAAGGCGTTTCCATGATAACGAACTAAGCAGGACACACTGCCTACTGAGTATATTATGGATATCTTAATTGCAATCAAGACAGCAACGAATTTCAAACCGGTTACTAATACGTACATTCGGAATTTAATCTCGAAATAATGCAGTTATGAAATTGTGTGGTTTGATATGATGCTGGCAGACACTCGATTTGAAGCCGGCTGCGAATCCAAACATGGACGTTTTCACACTTCAGACAACTGCATATGTCTCAAACAGGACGGAATGTGTCATAATGTACACAGCAAATGTATAGGCTGAATGGAAGTCAGCAAGCTAATCACTAGCTTTGCCGGTTTGAACATAGTGTTATGTAAAACATGGTGGACTTTGATTTACTTATACCCATAACTTTAAGGCTATTTAATGAAGCCTGTGTTTTTTTTCTTGAGGGTAGACCCTGAAGGGATGTGTTTGGAACAGCCGCGCACACAGCCTCCTACTTATGTAAACATTCTAACCCATTCATTTTAATGAGGTGGTACATAAAAAAATAAAAGTGCAATTTTGTCATTTATAGCCAGCGCAGACACATAGTTGTTGTTGTTGTTGTTGTTGTTGTTGTTATATGTTCATTATATGTTTGTAAAGCCATTGGCTTTCCGTTTCTTTTAGAATTGATTTTAAAATATTACATTTTGTTTTTAAAGCTCTAAATTGCCTGGCACCTCCTTGTCTGGCCGAGCTTCTGTCTGCCCGAAACAGGACCTTAAGCAGGATCTTAAGGTCGACAAATCAGTTCCTGCTGGAAGTCCCCAGAGCCAGACTCACTTGGGAGATCGAGCCTTCTCTGTTGCTGGTCCCAGACTCTGGAACAAAGTTTAGCCTTTTTAAATCTAGGCTGAAAACGTATTTACTCAGACTGGCTTTTAACATTAAGTCGTGTAGTGACACTTTATTTTGTACAGTTTGTTTTTACTTGTGTTATTATGGTTGGTTTTGACTTGAAGCACTGGTCACTTTGAGTGGGGCTTTAATTTATAAAGGGCTTTATAAATTAAAAAAGGTTGATTGATTGATTGATTGACTACATTAGCCAACATGTAAGAACTATCATATATCTGCTTCAACCTCTAGTTTCCATAGTTCTAGGACATGTGGCGATTGGTGAAACAAAACAAAAACATTCTTGTCAAACATTTGTGGCCCGCTAAGTTTTTGGTGTATTATTGTTAGATTTAAGAAATGTGAGGTCGAGTGGTTGTCAGTCACCTAACCAGCCCTGGATTTTCATAGCTTGAGATGTTTAGAGGCTAACGCTAACCCTCCCATTGAAACAGCATTAGTGCTAACTCATGGAATGGTACCGGTTAATGGCAGGATCTGTTATGGGGAGGCCTGAAGAGGCCAATTTTCAGAAAAACAGCACCCACCGATCTGTTGTGGTTCAAAATATATGGGCAGTAAAAGTGTGCAACATTCTTATGTCGCATGCGATACGGACAACTTCAGACTTAGTGCAAAGATCAAATATTCTTAATCCAATACATTACAATACAATACATTCAATTTGCCTTGATATTATTTTTTGCAGAAGAATTTTTCGTCTGATCAGTGCAATCAGCTCCCTCAGCAGCAAGGACAGGCTCCAGACATCTGCAACTCCAGTGAGCAGCACAAAATGATGAATCAATCATTTCATTCATTCTTTGAGATGTAAAAAGCTGCACTTCAGATCAGAGCGAAATCACGACGCCATTGAGTCTTGTTTATGAAGCACAAGTAAAAGCTGAATGTAGAGGAAGTCACACTGAGGACAGGCGGTATGACAGAAAATCATTCACATTTGATGTAAACTTTTTAAACGATTAAACGTGTTAAATATTTCATTGTTCATTTATTCTATTTTTCACGGAGCATTATGACATGAGAAAATTCATAGCAAACCAAAAAAGGTAATCTACTTCCTTTTATAGCCCTATTTGCATGAGATAAATTTGACCTATGGACATTGGGTACGTTGTAATAATAACAAACATCGTCTATCGTATTTTAACAAAAGGTCATCAGGTCATTTTAGTCCCGGGGAAATGCTCATCACTGTGATTTGGGCTGTTTTTAGTCGAAGGTGAATCGATTCAAAATGTCTCTACCCTCCATTTTACTTTAATATTTGAACTAAATTAATAATATTACTCTACAATGCAGTTATCTTTTATTCTGCAATAAAACACACATACACACACACACACAAAATATACATAAAACTCTTACAATGTAAACAATCAATGGATACCTTAATCCATTGAAAAAATTTGTTATTGGCCATCAAGCTTCCTGCTAAATTGGCCCAAACAATTTTACTGTAAAATTGGAAAAATTCAAACAGTTTGTTGTCATACCAACCTAATATTAACATTCCAAGTCTTATTAAAGGTGTGGCGGCCCATCGAATCTATGTCAAACACATCATTTTGAATGGTTCACTTCATTGTCGTGTTGTCTGTGGCCCTCTGCTCCGAATACATTTCAAAAGGCGGCCCTCTGTGAAAAAGGTTTGGACACCCCTGCTTTACAGTGTACTTTTGGCAGCAGGAAAAAAGGCTCTCACAAAGAAATAGAGGACACAGAATGAAACAAACGTCAAAGACTGGGCTCAAATAATCAGAATCAGAAAAGGTTTATTGCCATTGTCAATGTCAACAAAATTCATAGGAATAACATAGGAACTTGTTACGGCGTTAAGGTGCAACATAAAACACTGAGCAATAGAAAAGAAAAAGAAAAGAAACATGTATGAAATCAAAAGGGCATGCATTAGGAAACAATTCAAATTTACTGTAGAATAAGATAAAAATAGACTTACTATGTACACAAGAATTTACAGTTACATTTACAGTTGTAGTGCAGAAAGTGACAGTGCAGTGAGTGATTGAATTGTAGTTGAAGTGGCAGTTGTTTAAGAAGTGTCCATGAGTCCAACGGCAGAGGGAAAGAAACTATTCTTGTGGCGGTTCTTCTGGACGTTCTGGTCCGGATGGACCGTGGCCTCCTGCCTGAGGGGAGTGGCTCAAATAGTCCATGTCCAAGGTGGGAAGGGTCGGCTGTGATCCGACCAGCTCGTCCCAGAGCCCTGGAGACGTACAGGTCCTGCAGAGATGGAAGTCTGCAGCCGATCACCTTCTCAGCAGAACGCACAATGCGCTGTAGTCTCTGTTTGTTTGTGCCTGGCTGTGGCTCCAGCGTACCACACGGTGATGGAGGAGGTGAGGATGGACTCAATGATGGCCATGTAAAACTGCACCATCATCTGCACTTGCAGCTTGGCTTTCCTCAGCTGCAGGAAGTACATCCTCTGCTGGGCCTTCTTGATGAGGGAGCTGATGGTGGGCTCCCACTTGAGGTCCTGGGTAACCTCAAGAGGAAATAATAATGGACATGTATAAAATGGAGAAGAAAAAAAACTCACCCTTGCAGTGGATTTGAAAATGGACATATTTGTTTGGATTATTTGCACCAGCTCCACTTGTTTTGTTTTATTGTTTCCCTCTGTGTATTGCTTATTTGTTTCTGTAATTAGTTGTCATGTGTTTTAGTAAAAATGTATAATAACCTTTGTTATACATTTTTACTAAAACACATGACAACTAACCATCACTTTACCTCTAGCTCTAAAATAATGTTGTTTTCTTCTGTTTCAACCCTTATCCAACCCTGACATCCAGCTTTCCTCTCCTTGTCTCTCCTTGTCTCTCCTTGTCTCTCCTTGTCTTTCCTTGTCTTTCCTGTCTCTGTCGATTAGTCAATACCTCGGCAAACTACGGACTCAGATCCACGCATACACCAACCAGCCTGCGTCCTTTACAATCTGGATTACATGTCTAATCACGTCAAAATGATCTAATGGAAAAGAAATGGCTAATGTGACTGGTACAGATCACATTATTCTACACTTTTAAAAGAACAAAAAACAGACAGGAAGTTAATTTTGTAAACATAGAACCAAAAATATGTAGAGCGTACTTAAGTAAGGCTGGAGTCAATCATTCATTTAAGGCAGTGAGGCGTTTAGGGACATTCAGGATTTACATATCTTCTGAGAGATTAAAAGATAAGCAACATTTTAACCTTTGTAAATGTTTGTGATGAATAAATATGAAGTTAAATTACTTACTTCTAACTATATTGTGCTTTTTTTCAGGTATTTTTTATTGTCCTATTGACCTAAAACGGCTTAGAAACAGGTCCATCGACTTCCTGTTCAAATCTGCAGAACTGATACGCCACATTTCACTCTGACACGCGGATTGTTATATACGTGTTTTTATTTTTGTTAAGTGACATTTTAGAGCTCTCCATGTATCAGTCGAAGTCTTATTTTTTCAAATAAACGCACTAAGCACAGGGATGTGGGCGGGGACAGGGGGTAGGTGAGAACAGGGATTTTCTGAGCCTTAATTTATTATGTTTCTCTCTCTCTCTCCATGTCTCACCCTCTCTCTCTCTCTCTGTATGTCACTCTCTCTGGCCCTGAGCCTGACCCTGAGCCTGACCCTGAGCCTCCAATTAAAGTTTGTGTGACCCCAGAGCTGAGGGCTGCCAATGGGACACTTCTGACTCTGACAGGCTGACAATGCCGCGGGCTGATGAGGCTTAAACCTGTTTTTGGACTGTCTGGACCTGCAGTACGATGGGCTGCTCGAGAAAAGTATCAGCTCCAGAGGTTTGATGTCATCAGCCGTAAAATCAGGCTAATGTTAACTACGACACTGCCTTCTTTGTCCATATCGTCTTGCTTTTCCACAGTGTGAGTTGGGCCGAGCCTGGCCTCTCCTCTCCTCAGCTGAACCCACACATATTGACTGACAGAAGGCTCACATGAAAAGACAATGTGCTAATGCAGTCTCCAAATCCTGTGAAGTGAACCAACTTGACTTGCAAAATAAAACTCTCCACCACCAATCTGCTCCTGTCAAGTTCACAGCCAGAAAACTGCAGAACATAACGTCACACTGGAATGGGCCAGATTTATGTGCCCTTTTTGCTTTTGGATTTACATGTTTTGTTGCTTTTCCTTTGGCCTGTTCCTTGGCCCCTCAGTGCCAGGACAGAGGCGTAATCAGAGGGAGCAGCTGGGGACCGTCCCGCCTGATTTACTATGGGCTTCAGAAACCATTTTATATCTGAGCCGCTAATAGGCCTAGTCCTGGAGCTTGTCATGAAGATTTGGCCAAGTGGACCCAGCAACACAGTCTGAGTGGTTGAAACTACTGCAGAGAATGGGTCAAATGCAGAATCAGAATGGGTTTATTGCCATTGTTAATGAACAAAATTCACCAACATAGGAACTTGTCTCGGCATTAAGGTGCAACATAAAATATGTAAAATGTATTATGTATGAGTTTCCTCATTATTAGTTTACTCTAGCTGTATTTTGAATGATTCACGCATGTTTGAGTGATCCTGTATTGTCCCGCTGTTGGGGCTTGAGTTTGGAAAATTCGGTTTTCAGCTACCACCACTTCCCTGTATTCTACTTGCTTAAAAATGAACACACGTTTCAACATTAAAAACCTGTCAATTAAAATCTTCTGTTTGCAGTGGTGAAATATCACAATGAAGAGGCTTATCAGGCTTATCAGCTTACACTGAATTGAACAATAAATAAATGAAAATGCATGGAACTTGAACGGCAAGATGAAAAAGCAAAATCAAAATGTAAAGTATATAATATCTTCATAAGCCTCTAACTGTTTTGCTGCAGAGTGGTGATCTATACCTCCCAAGGGTGTCCATTTACTCACTTTCATCTACTTTTCATCTTTATATACATACGGCTGTATATATATAATGTATGCAATAATCCTTCACTAATTCGTGATAAAGGTTCTCTTATCGTATAAATAAATGCAAACTGGCAGATCAAAAACAAATGGCAGTTTATTCTTATGTCATGTTTTACACTATAATATAATGTAGCTCAACGTGACAAATGACATGTGCATAAACGTGATACAGTGGAAGGAGGTGGGAGGAGCCTCTGGAGAAACACAGCTACGAAACAAGGTTGTTGTTGTTGTCTTACTTTTAATGGAGGTTGGCAGCCAACTGAAAAGGTGCATTTACCGCCACCTACTGTAGTTCTACGGCTTCTGTAGTTGTACGTCTTCAAAGTATATGTTTTACGCTATACCTTGGAGAAAAAAAAAAAAAGAGAGCGAGAAAGAGAGAGCGAAAGATAGAGAAGGAGAAGGAGAGAAAGCGAGAAAAAAAAAAAAAGAGCGAAAGAAGTGTTTGAGCACTTTGACTATGTTTATTTCATGTCTACACGTCTACAGCCCCAGTAACATTCATTGCCAAGGAATTTGTCCTGAGATTAAACTTGTAGAATCACTGTTATTTGAGATTTACAGGATGGTGCGTGACAAGGCAAAACCCCGCTCTCAAATGCAAGAAAAAAGTTTAATGTGTCCACATCTGACCAAGACCAGAGGTGCACATTATATCCAAACAGTAAATGGAAATATAATGTATAAGAAATGGCTGTAATAAGATCTTTCTCTCATTGCATAATCAAACTATCAAAGATTTACACCATCATAATTTTCACCTTTTGTCCAAAGACTCCTTTTGGTATGTATCACTAATATCTCTCTGGCACAAAAAATACTTCCAATTTGTCTTTCATTTTTCTAAGCCTTCTTGTGTTTTGTCATGGGCTACAGTGACACTGACCAGTGAGAGGCAGCAGTGCAGCTACATTTAACTACACCATTTAATTATAGAGCTGCTGCACCACGTGAGTTTAGTTTAGTTACAGCAGGGAAGAAACAGCAGGAATGAATGGCTTTTGAAGTTTATCTTTGTCATTAAATGAAGCCGTAAATACCAATACAGCTTAAAAATTAATCAGATTAAACATGAGTGACATTTACTTGTGCCCTAAATCTGCTAAATCTGGAATTCTATATTTGAAGGGACTGTTGTACTATGAAAGGGGGGGAGAGAGAGAGGACAGACATTCGAAAAATCCGAATCAGACTCAGAATCAGAAGGGTTTATTGCCATTGTCAATGAACAAAATTCACAAACATAGGAACTTGTCTCGGCATTAAGGTGCAACATAAAACACTGAGCAATAATAAAACAACATATATTCAATCAAAGGGCATGCATTAAGAAACAATTTAAAAGGACTATAGTATAAAATAAAAATAAAAATAGGCATTACTATGTACACAAAATTACAGTTAAATTCAAAGTTGTAGTGCAGAAAGTGACAGTGCAGTGAGTGATGAATAGTTGCAGTTAAAGTGACAGGTGTTAAAGAAGCGTTCATGAGTCCGACAGCAGAGGGAAAGAAACTATTCTTGGCGGGAGGTTCTGGTCGGATGGACCAGAACCCTGCGAAGGAGTGGTTCAAATAGACCATGTCCAGGGTGGGAAGGGTCAGCTGTAGAGCTGCAACGATCACTCGAATAAATTGAATAATTCGATTACAAAAAGCTTCGATTATTATTATATTGCTTCGATGATTCGTTTAATTTACATATTTAATTAAAAACACGTGAATCTGTGGCGCACGGAACGATTTGTGGCGCTTTTGTTTCACACGGAGCTTGTTCCGCTCTGACGAAGGCGCAACACGGAAGAGAGCGGCGCGTTTTAAACTCACGAGTGCGACTGGGAAGAGTTTGGATGAGTAAAAGAGCCATGGATCTATTATAATAATCCCGAGCTGCAACTCTAAACACCGCATCTAGCTCCGCCCACCCCAGCCCCCGCGCCTTCGACATGCCACCGCGGACCCCCGCGCTCCCCCACTCAACAACTCTGCTTTCCAGTCACAGTTGTAGTTTAAACAGCCAATACACATGGAAACAGCACGAGGACCGCGGTTATGTTAGAATAATCTGTTGTGAAACAGAAAGTCCGAGACGCGGAGGCCAAAGTGACCGACACACGAGCCAAAACGGCCAAAACGCAAAATGCGCAAAACACCAGGACCACCGGTCCCACCCAACATAACGTTTAACAAATGTCTTATTTTAAGTGATGTGACAGAGCTACTGTAACTGTTTACAGTCTATGACAAGTTAATAAAGTCCTTTATATGTATTCTTTATATACAAACAAAAACAGTTTGGACTGAAGTGAAATGTTGCTGTTTTGTGGACAAATTTATATGAAATTAAGAATAAAATGTGTTATTTTAAGCAGAAATTCCTTATTTTGTATTTGTTTATTACTATGAGCTATAACGTTTATCTAAAAAATATTTAAAATGTGTTTAAATGGTTTACTGAATGTTCAAAAAAATTAACCGATTACTCGATTAATCGAAGAAAAGAATCGATAGATTACTCGATTACTAAAATAATCGATAGCTGCAGCCCTAGTCAGCTGTGATCCAACCTGCTCGTCCCAGAGCTCTGGAGACGTACAGGTCCTGCAGAGATGGAAGTCTGCAGCCGATCACCTTCTCAGCAGAACGCACAATGCGCTGTAGTCTCTGTTTGTCCCTGGCTGTGGCTCCAGCGTACCACACGGTGATGGAGGAGGTGAGGATGGACTCAATGATGGCCGTGTAGAACTGCACCATCATCTGCACTGGCAGCTTGGCTTTCCTCAGCTGCCGCAGAAAGTGCATCCTCTGCTGGGCCTTCTTGATGAGGAGCTGATGGAGGGCTCCCACTTGAGGTCCTGGTGATGGTGGTGCCAAGGAAGCGGAAGGAGTCCATGGTGGTGATGGGGAGTCTGTCATGATGAGGGGGGGCTGTGACTTTCCTGAAGTCCATGATCATCTCCACTGCCTTCTGGGCGTTGAACTCCAGGTTGTTACCGCTTGCACCAGGACACCAGCCGGTCTTACCTCCTCCTGTAGACAGACTCATCCCCGTCTGAGATGAGCTCGATGAGGGTGGTGTCGTCCGCAAACTTGATCAGTTTTACGGAGTCATGGCTGGAGGTGCAGCAGTTTGTGTACAGGGAGAAGAGCAGAGGAGAAAGTACACAGCCCTGTGGAGCTCCTGTGTCTGAGACATTCTTCCCCAGCCGCACGCACTGCCTCCGATCCGTCAGGAAGTCAGTGCTCCAACTGCAGATGGAGTCGGGCACGTTGAGCTGGGAGAGCTTGTCTGGAGCAGGAGCAGGGAGATGGTGTTGAATGCAGAGCTGAACAGGATCCTGGTGTAGGTTCCCGGGGAGGTCCAGATGCTGCAGGATGAAGTGGAGTGCCAGGTTGATTGTGTCGTCTACAGACCTGTTGGCTCTGTAGGCGAACTGCAGGGGGTCCAACAGGGAGGAGGTGAAGGACTTGAGGTGGGGCAGGACCAGGCGTTCAAATGACTTCATGACTACAGACGTCAGCGCCACAGGCCTGTAGACATTAAGTCCAGTGATCCGGCGCTTCTTGGGGACAGGGACAATGATGGCAGACTTGAAGCAGGCTGGGACATGGCATGACCCCAGGGAGGTACAATGTGGAGGGCATCATTTAAACAAGGACTAAAAATGGCAGCAAGTATTCATCTGAGGGTGCTGTTTCTGACTTAACCAGGCTAACACCTCACTCTAGCCCTGAATTTATGCGACTTTACAATTAACCTCTTACAAAGAAAAATGATTTGTAAATTTGAGACTGACAACCACCTCAAAACTAAGACATTATTGCTTTCAAATTGGTTTCTTCCACAATGAGTGCCTCAGTGTCAGCAGTGAAGGATGTCATTATCAAAGAGGTCCTTTTTCACAAATCAAAGGCCAAGCTGATTTCAGAAACATTTATACCACAAGTAAATAAAAGGCCATCTCCTCAATTATTAGGCTCTATTATGCTTTGTACGAAAAATACTGTCCAATGAGGTACAACAGGCTCCTGTCTATGGACTGTCGACCATCACTATAAATCTTCTATGGAGGATTTAGCCCTATTCACCAAATAGCAAATAATAAAACTCTCAATTCATGTATTTCAGCTTCATGTATATATATTACGCAACGTTTTAAGGACCTTGGACCATAAAACTAATTCATATTTTGTTTTGAGTTGATGACTGAGGGTTTTTAATGAAGATTTTATTATAGGCAGCAAGGCAGGCAAAGCAAGTTTATTTGTAGAGCACAATTCGTACACAAGGCAATTCAAAGTGCTTCACACAACAGGAAAAAATGCATTAAAAAATCACAAAGACATGGCAGAAATCACAATCTTAGTTCAAGACATAAAAGAGAAGAGTGCAAAGAAAAGCATTTCAGTCATATGCACAGCCAAACAAAACAGTTTTTTAGTTTAGATTTGAACATTGCCAGACAGTAGCGGCCTGTCTCACATCCTCAGGAAGACTGTTCCAGATTTTAGCTGCATAAAACTGAAATGCAGATTCCCATGTTTAGTCCTGACTCTGGGCACCAGCAGGAGGCCGGTCCCTGAGGTCCTCAGAGTCCGAGATGGTTTCATATGGCACTAACATGTCCGAGATGTACTTTGGTGCTAGGCCATGGAGAGACTTGTATACAAGCAGAGCTGCTTTGAAGTTCTATTCTCTGAGCCACAGGGAGCCAGTGCAGAGACCTGAGCACAGGACTAATGTGATCGTACTTCCTGGTTCTAGTCAGGACCCGAGCAGCGGCGTTCTGGATGTACTGCAGCTGTTTTACAGCTCGTTTGGAGAGGCCAGTGAGCAGGCCGTTACAGTAGTCTAATCTACTAGAGACAAACGCATGGATAAGTCTCTCCAGGTCTGGTTTAGACACTATACTTTTGATTTTGGCAATGTTTTTTTAGATGGTAAAAAGCTGCTGATGTGATTGATCTGACGTGGCTGTTAAAATTCAAATCTGAGTCCATTATTACCCCCAGATTTCTAACTTGATGTGTAGGTTTTTAGAGCGAGACTCTGGAGGTGACAGTTAACAATTTCTCTTTGTTTCTGTGGGCCAAAGACGATGATTTCAGTCTTGTCTGAGTTCAGCTGGAGAAAGTTGTTCTTGCATCCACACACTGATCTGTTGAATGCAGTGACAGAGTGAATCCACTGGTCCATATTCACCTGCCGTCAGTGAAACATAGATCTGAGTGTCGTCTGCGTAATTGTGATAGGACACATTCTCGCTGCGTATCAACTGACCTAACGGCAGCATGTAGAGGTTGAACAGAAGGGGTCCCAGGATTGACCCTTGGGGCACCCCACAGGTCAGGGGCATCTGGTCTGAGACACAGTTACCAATTTCGATAAAGAATTTCCTGTCTTCCAGATAGGACTTTAAACCAGTTTAGAGCAGTGCCAGTGATGCCCACCCAGTCCTCTAGTCTCTGTAAGAGGATCCCATGATCGACAGTGTCAAAAGCAGCACTCAGATCTAACAGAATTAAGACTGAGGCTTTGCCGCCGTCAGTGTTCAGGTGGATGTCATTTGTCACCTTGACAAGAGCAGTCTCAGTGCTGTGATGAGGTCTAAAACCTGACTGGAAAACATCAAATGAGTTGTTTATTAAGAGGAAAATCAGTGAGCTGTTGGTAAACAACCTTTTCAAGGACTTTGCCCCAAAATGGCAGATTAGAGATGGGCCGGTAATTTACTCAGTACTGCGGCATCAAGACTGCTCTTCTTTAGGAGAGGCTTTATGACCGCAGTTTTCAAAGACATTGGGAATGTTCCAGATTGAAGCGACATGTTAACTATTTGAGTGAGTGGTGCTAACAAACTGTTCAGCACAGACTTTAGAAATCTGGTGGGTAACACATCGAGGCAGCATGTAGATGAACTCAGGCTGGTGATGATCTCCTGGACAGTTTTGTCAGTTACAGGTGCAAAGTGAGTCAGCTCTAAGTGTGTAGGTGGTTTGAGGGTTATTTTTTGCATTGTAGAATTGATAGCATTTTAATGCCCTGAACTTTGTTCATTAAAGAATAATGCAAACTCATTACACTTGGATGTGGAAATGATGTTCTAACGGCAGCTGAGCTGGAGGTTTGTTAAATCTGTTTACTGTGGCAAACAGGACACGCGAGTTTTTACTGCAGCTTCCAATTATTTCAGAAAAAATATCCTTCCCTAGTTCTACATAAAATGAGGTTGTACATGTACAAACTTCTCTCTGTAAATCTCTTTCTGAACCTGGAGCTTCGACTTGCGCCATTTTCGTTCGGCCCGACGGCACTCCCTTTTCTGTGCCCTGACCGAATCATCATTTCTCCATGGCGCCTTCTGCTTATTTTTAAACAATTTTAGCCTTCATAGGGGCAATGGTGTCTAAACATTCAAACACTAGATGTAACAGAGTTCAACAAATCATTTACATTAGAACATGAGACATTTTCAAAGTTTATCATTTCCATAAACAGTTTTCCCGTGCTGTCATTTATGTGTCTCCTCCGGACAATTGCAGGACCAGCTGGTGGTTTGGGAAAAACAGACAGGTCAAAGAAGACACAGAAATGATCAGACAGAGCAACATCGACCACATTGACGTTTGAAATATTAACCCTTTTGTAATTAGAAGATCTAGAGTGTGCCCTCTGCTGTGGGTGGGGCCACTCACGCGCTGAGTAAGACGAAAGTTTCAAGACAGCATGAAGCTCTTACAGGCCGGGAAATAATATAATGTTACAAATCATTGGCATAGGCTATATTTGTCTAGCTGTGTTTCATATCTTTTATCAGTACATTGTCAAGGTCACTAGACACTGAAACTGTAAAAAGAGTCTTAAATAATCTCAGTGACATCGTTGTCTACCCTCACCCTCAGTTTGAGAACCACTGCTTTAGTCGGTGTCATTCTCAATCTGTGGATCCAGTCTGAGAAATCTGATATTCATCCTACTCTGAGTAAGCCCCGCCCACCAGCCTCCTGATAATAGCCTGTCCTATTTGTTTGCACTGTTTTAAGTTTCCCCTGAAACTAATCTTCTTTGTTACCCTAACAGCCCTGTTATGGGCCGTGGAAATCCCATTGTTAGCTGGCTGACTAGATCCGCAGATTGAGAAGGACTTTTGGATGAAAGTCGAAATGTCTTGCTTTTCAAAAGCAGTGCCCAGATGACTACTACTGACACTTTTTCAACTCAACCATTGCTTTAAACATACTTTAACGTGCATTTTCCATTCATTTCAATGTAGAAGAACTGCTCTGTCACCCACCGTTCAACAACTACAAGAGAAAACATGGACTTTAGGAGTTATACTGTTCCAAATACAGACACATGAAGAAGAATGGCCCAAATTTGTATGAAATATCAAAGAATGCTAACTGTAGCTGCGGGCTAAATGCTGCAGCGAAGCTAGCGTCGCCTGCAGTCTTTTTACATCTAAAGAATAATCTTTTAATTTAGTTTGACTCAACTTGAATTAAATGTGTAGAAAATACGTATAATTTGTTTTCACCCACGCCAAACCACACCCCCACTGTGACACTGTATCTATAGTCCTGTAGGGATATTTACTATATTGACTTTTCGTTCAATAAAAATATATAGGTTTGAATTGTAGAGTTGAAAAAGTAACTTCTATACTGTATCAGTGGTTACAATATTATACTTTATCATGATTTTTATCCATACCAATATATCGTAGTTGGACATGTGTTATTATGACATTATTTATTATGAGAACAGACTGAAACAGCAGCTGAAGCATCATAGTCCCATTGCCTATTTTAATGAACCTGCCGTGCATCAGCTTTTGCACAAAATAATGATACCACAAACTCATTATCAAAATGTATCAATAAATCTAAAGCCGGCTCTCGGTCCTCCGCTGGGACACTGTGGAGTCAGATCACTGTATATTGAAGTTTAACCCTGGACCCCTGGGTTTGCTCCTCTGAGACACAGTAAATATTTGGTGGTAGGTTCTTTATAAGCTTTTGCTTTTGCCTACTCCCTTTTGTTCAAAGTGTTTTTTATCTTTTCTATCTGTTGCATGTATGGCCAACATGGTCTTCTTACAAGTTGCTCAAATAAAGAGATATATAAAACATGTTTTTTATAGCTCAAAGAGGGTAATTAAAGTAAATATAGATCTTTTGTCATGATTCTTCCCTGCTGCTCCTTCCTCCTCCTCCTCTCCCTGCTCCCTCTCCTCCCACCAATCAACCTGCCACCACCTACTCCTCTGCTGTCCCGTTGGATCCACTCAGCCCCCTCCCGGAACCAACTCTTTGTTCCTAGACTATTTTGTTTCCTGTCAGAATAAACTTTGATTCTGCCTTTTTTGGGTCCTCCAGTTTTGTTCTTAACATCTTTAGAATTACATGGTCACATCCCCGCTCATACTGTAAACTCTAACTGTACTTCACTATCAAACCACGTAGTGAATGAGTCCGTGGTGTCACATTTTCTCTTATTAAACCCCGCACATGATCCACACACACACACACACACACACACACACACACACTTTGCTTCCTGTTACCTGGTTACCTGGAAACAGCACATATCAGTTTGTTTACTCAGAGACAAAGAGTAAAACGGATCAGATCCAGGCCGATCTCACCACTGATTGAAAATATGAAGCCTAAACACAAGCAAGAGGCTGTATTTGGAGTATGATGCTCCACTCGACTGTTTTTACAACCTCGGAAACGATTTTGGACGGTGGGCAACAAAATTCATCTTTGATTTGAATGTTTCTCACAAACATTAACTTGACAGCATTTTAATCAGTGGCATTTAAAGGGAAAAGTTAGTAAAGGACGTGTTTTGGAGCAGAGTATTACTTGTTGATTGTAAAATACTTTTTATCAGCGCTAGATCAGTTAGCCGTGGTAAACCAGTGCTGTCAGTGAGTTTGTAGTAAGTTTAAGTTCAATAATTTGAGGAAAATGGTCCAACACAGGACTGCTTTTCTGTTTCAGTGTATTTTAGATGTCTAATACTTGGTATTAGCTAAAGCTGGTGGTAGTAAAATGTTGCAGTTTATTGTTACACAGACCCTAATTACTTAAAAAAAGTTAGGCTTTTTAAAATTATAAACCAATGTTGTTCCTTTGCTAAAATCATGTCCGAAATATGTCTTGATGAAGATTGGCAGTGGAAATATTTTTTATGGTCTCAGAAACATCCCTAAAGTTCAAATCATGTCGAATGTCAACCTTATATTGCCCAGTATCTAGCCGTATAGAAAGTCCACGCTGCTGCAGGGCCGTGGCCCGGCCCGGGACACAATGACAAAGGGCTGGAACAGGTGTAATGGAAAAATGTCTTTCTATCAAGGTTGCAAACAGTGTCATTTCTATGTATCATATAATATTATCTTAGCTCCGGCCAAGTCGTGGGTCAAAACCTTGAGGGTTGTTTTCATTTTGACTAGAGCTGATTTGATTGTGACAATGTGCGTACGTGTCAATGTATGTGACTGTCTTTAAAAGGATGTGTACTGTCATGTTCTGGAGTGAGGAAGGGAGAGCTGATCTTGTCAGGGAAAGTGTTTTATTTACTGTGCACGAGTAAATAAAGATCCACCTATTGAGAACGACAAACTCTGTTTACCTCTTTATTTCTTGGTACTTTTCCACAGAAATGCCACAACACAGGGACACGTGTCTGTACCAATCCTTTACCTCTCTGGAAGAGAATACATAATCAGAATACTTTTTTTAGTCACTGATGGTGGTATTCAGAATCTCTGGACACAGAAAAAGCAGCTGGTCCAGATAATCTTCTGAAACTGGCTGCAGAATATTTAGCAGACCCTCTAACTCACATTTTGAATTTAAACTCGAAAAGTAAACTAACTACAACACATCTTTTAAGTATTCTTTACAAAACTGTCCATTACTTTATAAATAGTGGTTATATTTTGCACCAAATATTGTCTATTTATGGGTTTCAGTTTCCGACCGTAGTTCCATTTTGAGAACTTTTTTTGCCATGTAAATGGTAAAGAAAATATTATGTTATAGGCAGCATTTTCCTCACTCTGAAAGTCATGGACAGACCATAATGAGACACTCACAGACCTTCACAGTGTAATAATGAGGCTGTTATGCTTGAGTTTCAACTTTTGATATGAAAATGCAATATAGTATTCTGAGCTGCCGCTTCTTGACTGTGGGTAAAAAAGTGGATTGAGTTAAACAGATCTAATTGAACTCAAATGTCAGATTACTCCCTCCATCCTGCATAAAGGAGGAAGGCTGACATTGTTTTTTCCTGGAGCAAGAACTGCCAAACCGGATTACAAGGAGAAAAGAAACCTCAGGCTTAAAGGTGCTCTATGGGGCCCGCCACCTGTGTCTGGAATGGATGGAATGTTCCGCAGTATGGCTTTAAACTAGGGCTGCAACGATTACTCGAGTAAATCGAATCATTCGATTACAAAAAAGCTTCGATTATTATTTTTGCTTCGATGATTCGTTTAATTTACATATTTAATCAAAAACACGTGACTCTGTGGCGCGCGGAGCGCATGGAACGACTTGTGGCGCTTTTGTTTCACACGGAGCTTGTTCCGCTCTGACGAAGGCGCGACAGGAAGAGAGCGGCGCGTTTTTAAGAGTTTTAAAGAGTTTTAAAGAGTTTTGATGAGTGAAAGAGCCATGGATCTATTATAAATATCCCGAGCTGCAACTCTAAACACCGCATCTAGCTCCGCCCACCCCAGCCCCCGCGCTCCCCCACTAAACAACTCTGCTTTCCAGTCACAGTTGTACTTTTAAACAGCCAATGCACATGGAAACAGCACGAGGACCGCGTTATGTTAGAATAATCTGTTGTGAAACAGAAAGTCCGAGACGCGGGGCCAAAGTGACCGGCACACAGAGACAAAAACGGCAAAACGCAAATGCTCAAAACGCCAGGACCACGGTCCCACCCAACATAACGTTTTACAAATGTCTTATTTTAAGTGATGTGACAGAGCTACTGTCACAGACTGTAAACTTTACAGTCTACGACAAGTTAATTAAGTCTTTATATATATTCTTTCTATACAAACAGAACAGTTTGGACTGAAGAGAATGTTGCTGTTTTGGGGACAAATTTGATATGAAATTAAGTATAAAATTTGTTATTTTAAACAGAAATTCCTTATTTTGTATTTGTCTATTACTATGAACTATAACGTTTATCTAAAAAATGATTTTAAAATGTGTTTAAATGCTTTACTGAATGTACAAAAAAATTAACCGATTACTCGATTAATCGAAGAAAAGAATCGATAGATTACTCGATTACTAAAATAATCGATAGCTGCAGCCCTACTTTAAACGTATCTATTTTGCATTTATTCAACGTGTATTTTTACCGTTGAAACATGCGGTCCTGCAACTCGCCTCTCCTCTTAAGAGATTATCTGTTGTGACGCTGCTTATGTCACTGGGGTCAGTTCTGTCATGACACAAGCCAATCGGAGCAGCCAAGACCGCGTCAGGGTCCGTTGCCTAGGGACGGCTCTTAAACTGCGGAAATAGCGTGCATGACACCAAGACGGACTTTGTGTGAACTTTTTTTTCCCACATTTATCCTCACTGCTACAATCACTGTAACACGCTCCTTACCTCCAGTCAATATCGCGGGCCTTGTTTCTGTTTGTCTCATTTTCTCCGTGAATAAGAGCGGACTGTTTTTCATTGTGACCCCACTTTCGTAGTCCTTCACTTTTAGCAAATTTATCCTGACATCGGCAAGTGTGTTGTGATTGTCCTTCATGCGACTGTGAGACCAAGAACTGTTGCAAAATGCTGTTATTTCTGTGTCTGCGCACTTAAAATCATGCGCAGCCGACTTCAGTCTACCACTTTATTTATTTTTTATTTCACCCGAGCTTTTATTGAGATGAAAAGGATTTCTAAGCACAACAGCAGAAAGAATAAAGCAAAAATACATCCTTGGTTATTGGAGACATTTTTATATTTGTTTATAAATATAGTGAAACAGGACAACACATGACCTTTCCTGAGTAGTTTTAGAATGATGTTCAGAACTAATATAAGACCACGTGGTGACAACACTGCAACCTCTTTAAAAGTGGTGAGAAGTATTGTGCTTCTATTCTCTCCTTTTCTAATATGAAAAAGGGAAGACCCCGGCAGAGGAAGCAGGTTTGCAGTCCGATAGTTCTTGAAGCTTGAGCTGATTACTGCTGACAAGGACGTGCCGCAGTTTTGGGAATCCAACAATCCACAGCAGCGATTCTAATGATTATAGTGACCTGAATTACGATGATTGATTTTTCTAATAATCTTGACATCCCGAGTGACTATAATGCTGATTTGTGATCCAGGTCCTGTATTGTTATGTTGTCATCCTTAATATGGTTTAATGACCGCAGGCGTCACTCTCCTGGTCCCACAGAGCAGGGCAGTGTTATTTAGAGAAACCAATAATGAAGTGTCAAGGCAGCAGCTTCTCGCCTCACAAAGTAACTGTTCAAAAACCAGACCGAGCAGTAGACTCTATAGAAATGGCTACTTACATGACAGTGTTGATCCCGGAAAGCTGCTGGAACATCTGAAGTCCACAGCCCACGATGAGAGCGCGTCGTGTCGGAGGATAGGTCAGCATCCGCCAAATCACTGGACCCTCTGCAGAGACAGGGAGGGGGACGGAGGGGGGACGGAGTGGGGTGAGCCAGTGGTTTGAAAAGGAATGCCTGCATTCTAACGGCTGGTACAGTTCCATATGTGGGCTGGAATGAGGGCGGTAGCGTTAGTAGTGGACCACAACAGTTTGACGTTATGACATCATTATGGCATTTTATTTCATCAAACGCATCAAACCCAGCACAAATAAGTGAACTTTCATATATAGTACATTTTAACTGTTTCATAATGCATGCCCTTTTGATTTCATTTATGTTGTTTTTATATTGCTCAGTGTTTTATGTTGCACCTTAACGCCGAAACAAGTTCCGATGTTTGTGAATTCTGTTCGACAATGGCAATAAACCTTTTCTGATTCTGATTCTAGATATTGACTGGTAAAGGCGCTGTAGCCTGTAGCTTATTTTTTCAAAAGTGTTTGTTTGATTTACCGTGACGGTAAACTCTGCTTTGGCCTCTGATAGTTGTGAAAAGCACATAAATTCCTTGCAGTAAATAAGGATGGTTGGAACGCATTAGGTTAGTGAGCAATACATTTGGACCACTGCAAACAGTTGAAAATGAACTTATTTGGTTTGGTTTTTCTCACTTAAAATCTGATACAGTACTTTTAATACTTGACAAATGTAACAAACATATAAACAACAATCATTCTTCATATTACAACCGGTCTAAAATATTTATTTATCTAATTATATCAGTACAAGGCTTTATGCACATCGATTCTAAACACATTAAATTTATGACTGAATACAAAATGTTCTAGAACCAAGCGACATCCATACCATTCTGGTCTGCACACAGAGTGGGATCTGTACTGCTCTCAAAGTTCAACACAATTCAAGCAGGCAGATGCATAAGGAGAAGCAATATCATTATCATTTGTTTTATTTGGTCGGGACAGTGCATGTTAATGAACACGCCGGATTGGAGCCATGGGCTAATTTGCATCCGTTGTCCCGCATTCACTCTCACTAATACACCAGCATACTTGGACACATATAAAGAAAGGATAAAAGCAATATCCATTTGGGGCCACCTTAGCATTGTTATTTTTTCCATCTTAAAATTGTGTATTGATGCTGAATTACCACAAAGAGATGTGTTTTGAGCTTTGGAAAGGAAGACAGAATAACTAAGCAGAATTACTCAAACAAGCAAGAAGAAAACAAAACACTCTACCCTAATATGTGTTGTATCAGGAAACAACCATTCAGAATTTGTAGTAGGTGATGTTTTACACGTATTTCTAACTCTGAAAAATGAATTTGTACTATGATGTGTCAATGAAGGGGACATATTATGCCAAATCAACTTTCATGAGCTTTTAACCTTGTTTGTTTCCTCAAAGTTGTATTTGAATGTTTGAGTCCCTGTACTTATTTGAAAAGGTGAGGCTCTGAGTGATACATGCAGTGTTCTAATATGTTGAGTAGACACTTAAAAAAAAATAAAAAAATTTAGTGAGAGTGAAATGTCACAATGAAGAGGCGGTTCTCCTTTAGGGCATGGTTTAAGTGGCTATAAACAGGCCAAAAGTCAAATTGTGTTCAATGTAGAACAATTGAAAAGAAAGCAATGTAAATGTTAAATGTCATAAAAGTCATTTATAAAGTAAATCACGTTAGTTTAATGTTGTTGCATGTTGGGCAGCCATATTCCTTATATTACACAAAGCATTTCGATGAAGTACACAGCATACAGCCAAAACATAGATATCACAGAATGACATTTTCCGGGCTCTACACCTTTTATGGCCCCATATTTTTCAGCCTTCAACCTTTCCAAAGTTCAGGAAAAACGGCTTCGGCTGTCTATTTTCAATTTGTGATGGTGCAGACGAGGAGGTCTCAGGGTTTGGGATGAAAGCAGTGGCTATTTGTGCGCTGGCTTCAGCCTTGTGTGGTTCAGCTGTGATCTTCCTACACAAACACACAGTACACACACGGTTCCCCTGGGAGGGTCCAAATAGGATGAGAGAGAGAGGAGACAGAGGAGGGCAAAGGGGGCTTAGAGCATTTGGGATGAAGGTGGATGCAGCGCCAGGAGATCACAGCAACAGTTTAATGGGCACAGCGCAAAAGCCTCATGAATACATTGAGTTGCAAAGACGACTGATGAGCAGCTGTTAAATCCTGGTTTAGTCCCGGTTTAGTCCCGGTGTGGTCCCGGTCTAATCCCGGTGTGGCCCCGGTGTGGTCCGACATATGCAGTGACTGTCTCACGTGTTAGTGCTTTCCACAGTACGCATAAGATTTAGTTGTTTACTTTAGGTTAGGTCGTTCTGACGTGTGCCGCTGCTCATTCTCCCCAAACCCACCATGAGCCATGTGAGACATGATCAGCTGACCGCCGCACTTATCTCCATGACAGCGGGCTTCATGAGATCAGAGCCATGTGAATGCCAGGCACGCATTCCACTGAAAAACACCACCACCGCCAATTAAAATGTCGCTTTAGACTGTCGAGCCGTGGGTGTTGACAGATTCGTCGTTATTCGCACTTAAACATGTGCCATGGCTCTGCCCTAATGAAAGCTGGGTAAAAATTGAGAAGGCTAAGCTAGCTCGGGAAGCCTTTGACAGAAACGCATTCACGCAGCGCTAATGAGGGCTAACACATTGATTTATAAAAAATCTTACATCAGGAAAAGGTGTCGCTGATGTGAACGTAGGGGTCAGTGCACGGTCAGAGGGGGAGCAGAACATGAAAGATAGTTAATAATGGAGGAATCAATGGATTAAGAAGGATTTGTAGTAGTTAAGATATATTTTGTATTAATGACCATGAGAAAGTTATATTATGCTTTTTTTCTGGTATTTTGTGTCACATATGTAGATTGTTTTTGTTTTTTACATTTGAATAATTGTAAACTGTAATATTGACCTAAGACTGTACCTTCTAAAGTTCAGAAGTGTCAAACTGGCCTTGAAATATCACTTTGTCAAATATTATTTTGCCTCCAGATCAGAGGCTTCATAAATAATACATTCAGATTCACGTTCTGAGCTGGTGGTCTTTGCTGGTGAAATGTGAGCCGTTTCTCTACACACACTACGACAGTTTTCAAATCAGTTCTAGCGGTACTTGCATTCAAAATCATGTGGATGCTTGTTCCACCTCAGCATCCAAACAGCTGGCCCTGTCTGTCCCTGGACAAACACAGCTGCTGTTCCAGATTAGATCTGCTCCACTTAAACTCTGTCTCCGATGGTGCTGGACCACTGGGACTCACCATTAGATGCTACAAATGCTTTTGCTTTCCATTAAAAAGACTCTGTAAACAATTTGCTTTCTTTTAAGTACATGGCAATTTCATTCTGTCCATCTGTCTTGTATCCAAAACATCCAAAACCTGTTGGACTCATTCTCAACAACTGCATCTGCATATTTTCTTCTGCTTTTGAGAAATATACAACAATTCATTTAGTTTTACTTAGTCATGAAATCTTAAGAAAAAATCAGATTATTTAATTGAAAGTATGGTTGTTGTTGTTTTTATTTATTTAGGCCAGGACAAATTACTTGTACATGTCAATCGATCTATGGGACTTTTTTCTGTGTGTGCGTGTGTGCGTGTGTATGTGTGTGTGTGTGTGTGTGTGCGTGCGTGTGTGTGTGTGTGCGTGTGTGTGTGGGGGGTATTGGTTTATAGAGAATGGAACCATCATAATCAAATTAAAATTGCAATTAGAGTGCTGCCCGGTGGTCGAATGGTTAAGGCGGCAGCACACATGCAGGCCGCAGTGTCGTGAGTTTGAATCCCGGCTTTGACAATTTGCTGCATGTCCTCCCTTCTCTCTCTTCCCCAGCTGCTTTTACACTGCTTTTTTCTGTGACAGAAAAAAACAAAAACGTAGGGCTGCATTTAGCTTTGATTACAGCACAAATTTGCTGTGGCATTGTTTCAATAAGCTTCTGCAATATTAAAAGATTCATTTCCATCCAGTGTTACATTATTTCACACCAGTTGGTCTTGTATTGATGATGATGTGAGAGAGTGACCACTGCACAAAGCCTTCTCCAGCTCGTCCCAAACACTCTCACTGGGGTTCAGATAGTTTCTGCTTCTCCTTAGATGTTTTCTCTACTCGATGCCAATGACTTGACCCTTCTCAAACACACTGACCTCTTTTCCATGACTACGGGATTTGTCTTTCCATGTGGTTGTTCCAGAAATGAGAAGCCGCTAGCTGCGTCAGTTGGGTTTAAATACCGTGTTGAATCCAGGTGGTGACGTTTTCGTTTGTTTTTTTGGGACAGGCAGTGCAGTTAAATATGTATAATACGTATAATATGTCTCCTTTAAGATTCTAAAATAGTTCCAGAGAAAGGTGCTCTACCATCTTACGTACGTGAGCACAGAAGTAGTTTGTTTTAAACTCTTCGCAGCAGTCCACATTGCTCACTTACCTCATGCGTTTTTTCACTACTTTCAGAGGACGGAGCGAGTTTTGCCATCACGGACAAACTAGCAAACCTTGGCACGCTAACGGCGCAATTCCTGCTTAGCGTAGAGTAAAACGCTCTATAATCAGATGCAGACAATGCACAATTTTCCCATTAAGGGCTGCTTTCATAATATATCTGTACTGGGACAAAGTAGATTTTACTTGTCCTGATTTTTCATGATTACCTCTTGAGTTGCAGCAGTTAAAGAGGCTGAATCTTTGAGCCGCAGACCTCCCATTCTCTACACAAAGGTCGCATCATATTCGCCCTGTATTAGCGATGACCTTCTCCTGCTCTTCGCTGTCACGTGCCACTATGAGGAGGAAGTGGAACATAATTAGCCCATGAACGAGAGCCAGGCCTGCGAGTCGAGAGCGCTGCAGATTGTCCTGGTCCAGTCCGTGATTGCAGACCCCCGCTACATCGCCACTTATACCACACAGCTCATGATTGAATGGGCTAAAAAAAGAGCTATTTTGGGAAACTGGACATATAGGGGTCCTACTATACATAACGGGGCCTGTCACGATAACGAAAGTGTGATACTGTATATTGTTACAGAAAAGATCACAATAAACGATAATATTGAAACTACTTCACGCAATTGACACAAGAATTCTAAAGCAGTTATGTAAAAAAAAAAGTATGAGCAACAACAAATAACGGCACATGTAACACCCTTTAAAGCTAAAATTGCATTGTACTACAAAAAAAAAAGTCCTCATTAGTGCAAAGAAAGGCACACATGATAAATATTTCGTTTTAAAACATGTGGTTCCACGTATCATTTATCGAGCAGGTTAAGGGCGCTGCACCAGATTTTTACGTGGAAACAAAACTAGAATTTGAAACTGTTTGAGGCGGTCCAAACTTATAATTCACTTTCTCTTATATTACTAGCATTCTTATTATTCAAAGCAAAGCGTTTTCACAACTTTCAGCGGCCAGAGTGAGTGAACGCTAGCAACAACTAGCATGCTAACGGTGCGCTTCCTGGTTTTTGGAGAATACAATAAAACGCTCTATAATTAGATGCAGTCATTTTGACCCATAGAGCTGCTTTTACAATATATCTGCACTGGGGTGGAATGAATTTTGCTGAACTATGGACAAAAAATGGCTAAAGCTTCTTAAAGGTTAAGGTACACTTTATTGTTCCACTAGAAACATTTGTCCACAGCATTTAACCCATCCTTCAATGCCACTCGGGCAACCTGACAGTGCGCCATAATCTTTTACTTATGGAACATGTTTTGAAATTGATGATCACCCGGAGGAAACCAGTGAGATAACTAGTGCAAAACTAGCAGTACATTTAACTAATCATGCTTCAGTGTCACAGGTTTTGAAACCCACACGGTAGCTTCAGAGATAAATCACATTGGAGGATATTGATTAAAAATTGACTCCTGTCTTTGTGAAAATAAGCACAGCCTTTGGAATAACAGACAGTCGAGTGATGATAAGCTCAAGGTGGAAATAAAAATGTCAGGCAGCAGTCAACAAAGCCCAATCTGTCTGGGTCTGATCAATGCAATGTTAAGAGATTTTTTTCACAAAGGCTTGAGTAATCCTAGATGCAAAGAGTGGACTGTTATTACATTTTTGGAAGGAATTGTGACTTCTGCAAAGACATGATTTACCTTTTTATATATATATATATATATATATAATATAATATATATATATAATATATATATATATATATATATATATATATATATAGGTCCAAAGAATAGGGTTCAAATGCTAGACTCTGATGATTCCTAATCTCAGATGATGGGCGGGGCTATTATATCTTTATAGGAGATTTACTGTTTTCGGAAGAATTCTCCAAAATACAGTAGAAATACACAAGGATGAACTTTACCATTATTTGTTTGGGATTGGCGCCACAAACTTTTTAATTTCATGTCTTAATCCTACGGTTTAAAGTCTTTTCAACAGACAAACAATCCGCTTTTGGGTCGAATAATGGCACCGCTTTCTGAGCTATTGTGAGAAATTATTTCATTTTTGTTATTTATACTTTCAGAGAAGACGTGAGTATTTGTTTCATGTGGATAAGTCCAGTCATTCCAGAGAACCATAAACCAGGTAAACAAATCTGACAGTTAAAGAATTAATTCTATTATAATTTGGGACTTGTCTTCCAGCTCAGGGTTAAAACTGTAGGCATACCAGGGTTGTTGATTTCACGTGAGAGCCCAACTATTGAAGGAACACTTTCAGACTTCATGCAAAAAACTACACTGATAACATTGGAATAAGGAAATGGAAAAAAGGATCCACTTGTAAAATCATCGCGGGTGTGTAACATATGCTGTTTTTTCATCAGCACCAGATGTAATAAAACCCTCAACAACTTGTAAAAAAATTCACTGACCAGATCAATAATCCACAAGCACCCGCTGTTTGTATGCAGGATGCCCAGGACCAGACCATAAAGCGTTTGGACTATTTTAAGACAATTTCATTTAATGCCGAGCATGTGTCACTCGTATCCTCTTGAATTTCTCGTTCAGAACATTCAGAACTAAATATTTTCTCAGATTTTGTGTTGATTCTGCATAAATCCTCTCTGTTATTTTTCTTTCTAAACAGTCATGTTTGTTTTTACACAAAATGACCATTTGTTTCTCCAGTTCGTTAATCCGCCAGTCAAGCACCAAAATCATGGAGGCAGGATACGGTTACAGATATATTTTTGTGAAGTGCAAAAGTGTGTAGTCTTAGGTGGCTAAAAATCAGCCGTGTGAATTCTAGCAATGTGTCAAACTGAGATTCATATGGAAGATCATTTGTTAATCAGATTTAGAATTTTAAATGCAAGTATTTTCTCACTGTACACTTTTTAACCCTGAAATAACTTATTTGTTGTCAATTGACTTGTGTTTTCTCAGTTTAAAAAAAAAATCACTGTGCCTTGATTTTCAAGCTGCAGTGAATTTAGCATAGCAATTGATCAATAGAGTGTATCTAGCATCTTGAGTCTTTGCTAAGACATTTGTGAATTTACCTCTAATTCAAGGAGTTGAATTTGAGGCATTAAATATTTTTTTTTTAAACTGAGAAAAGCACAAAATGTACACAAAACAAAATTCAGCAGCTGATTTTAGAATAAAACCAATTCAAACGTTATTCAGGGTTAAACATTTGAAGTACGACATTTTTAAGCAGCATTAAAATCCAAAATCTATTAAACCAAATTATCGTTCAAAGATTTAATAACTTTATTTCAAGGTGAAATCGGTCAAATGCGTTTTTATGGTGTAACATCTGACTTTTCTTTGCACCGCGCTCTCTGCATGTGAACGTCCTTTACAACTGAACAGGTCCTGATATTTTTGCCACTACTAAATACATTGTTCAACAATAAATACAAACTTGTGTGAATATCAATGCACAAAGGCTTTGTGTCACTGTGAACTAAAGCAGGCACAAAGGGCCTGTCTCCTCTCCTTCGGAATAATCTCTTTATTAATAATTGAATGAGGTGAGTTTCATATCTGTCATGGTCAGCGGGTCTGTCAGCCGCATGTACAGAGCGCTACAGTGGATATCAGGCTCCATAACAAGAGTTGTACTGTTAATGTGATCAGGATTGTTGCCCATGTGAAGTATGAACATTATGTGGGGGAGGAATGTTGGTGGAGGGTCTGTCAGCAGCTTGTCTCCAAGGAGTTGTTACTGCTTTGTCAGGAATGTTCCACCGTTATGGCATTATCTCCATGGAGACAAGCAGTTGACGCCACAAGCCAAGTTACAGGTCAGATCTGTGGAAACTGGCCAGGCGACCCTGCTCTGCACTGCACGTTTTTCGAGTATTTTCAGTTTAATTAAATGCAAGATGGAAAGTAAAATACTGCGACACTTTTTTTTTCTTCCTATATCTGCACCTAAAGATGTTTATTTGACTGAATCCACTTGCATCCAGAGATCTATATTGGACATTGGAACTTCAAAGGCAGGCCTTAGAACAAACGTAACTTGCCGCAATAAACTATATCTCCATAATAAGTGTTTTTTTTTTTTTTTTTAATGAAAACATTACATACGAAAGCTTGGTATATTTTGTCTTAATCTATAGAAGATTCAAATTGATACCTCTGATTAATATTATTATCATTTGTTCCCCAATTTACCTGTAGTGTCTTGCCTTAATGCAATACTGTGGGACATTGCAGCCAAAGCAATAACATCTCCAAACAACAGATCTGCACGCTCCCACCAGAAATGGTCACCAGTATTTGGTCAAACAATATTGTGTTGTGGAGCAAATACTGCAGAAGATGTGTTCACTGCTGACAGTTTGTGTAGCGTGAATGATGTTGCTTTGGGCACCATGGCCTTGCCCATGTATCAGTGTGTGTGTGCAGTGCTATTGCCCTCACTTTACTTTATACTTTTTACTCTAGACTTGTAACTTATGGTTAGGGTCAGATACAGTTTTTGTGCATCTTTGAATCCCTGTCCTTGAGTTCTTGTCTCTTGAATGAGAGGTCAACGTTGAGTTATTTTAAAAATGCATGTGTTTCTGTGGTGTCCTCGTGCAAACCTCTGCCAGTCTGCTGCTTCTGCTGTGATCTCATTCACACTTATGTAACAGGACGGGGACACACTTACATTGACTTATGGAGCATTTTATCCCAGCCTTAAATTTAAAATGATTTTTTTCACATATAGCAACAGAGGGCTCCCTGGGGTACATTGGTCCTTACAATGGAAGCATAGCCAGACTGGACTGGACTGAACTGGACTAGAATGGACTGGACATGTTTAGGGTTCATGTCTCAGGGTCTCAGGCTCCGTAATGATGGAAATAAACTTATCCTGCATTAGAACTCCATGCCTGTTCTTCTTCTCTCAGGCTACATCAATTTATTCTACAACAGTGAAACATTATTCTCGTGATTTCTGCTGCCTCGCATAATGTGTTCTGCTGTTTAAAAGTGTTATTAGTAGCAAAAAAGTGGAAATAAATGTGTCGTATACAAAAAGGGCTGGCCATAGAGACATCCTCATATTGATCACGATAATTTGTCTAATCAAAACCTCATCAAAATAGTTTAGTTTTTTTTATATCAAATATATTGTAAGAACAGCTCTTGGGGTCAAAATGAGAGTGCTGCATTTCCAGCATTTTATTCTCCATGAAGCAGGAAGCGTGCTGTTAGCATGCTAATGTTTGTTAGCTTTACTCTGACGGTAAACTCTGCTCTGAACATTCAAAGCTGGGAAATGCTCTTCTAAACTCATTGCTGTAAATAATAAGGATACTCAGAATGTATTAGGAAAGTTTTAAACTAGTTCTGTTCTTCATTTTAAGACAGTAGAAATCCGGTTAAACACCTTTAAAACAAACATTCTTCCTCCAAAGTTTAAACCACATGCTTTTATTGACTGACTTTAGACCGCTCCATTAGAAAGACCCGTGCACTGCCGATTAGAGATGACAAAATGTCGGTCTTTGTCAGTGTAAAATGTGATTAATTGCACAGCCCTTTATACAAAGATACATACAACAGCTATTTGTTTCTTAAAACGCAAAGGCTTTTGCAGGAGTCAAGATCTAACATTGACGATTCAGCAACACTAAAAAACAATTACCATGAAATCTGGACTATAAGCCGCTACTTTTTTCACACGCTTTGAACCCTGCATTCTATACAACGATATGGGTAATGAATAGATTTTTACGGGCCCCTACGGGCGCTCTAGCAGAAAGCTCTCTCTCTCTTGCTCACTCGCAAAGTACAAGCGCAGGAGCAGAGCCAGACTGGGAGAGGGCAGAAACAGGTAAATCAGCTCACACAGAGGGGACGTGTTCTCATATTCACGGAGAAAGTAGTCTAATGAGGCATTGAATTTAGACGTGACTAAGCACAAAGATACAGGCGAGCACCTTGTGCGATACCGCAGTCTGCATTTTATAACCCGCCCCAACCCGGGTGAAAAGGCAACGTCACAACTGTGAATACACAGAACTGTGTACCATCGTGTAAATAACTCATGTTAAAACGTGGACACCTGCGGCGTATAGACAAGTGTGGCCTGTATAGGCAAAAAAAAAAAAAAGACAAGTGTGGCCTGTATAGGCAAAAAAAAAAAAAAAGGTTGCAAATTTAGTTGGTGCAGCTTATATTCCAAGCATACAGTATATCTAGGTCGAACTCTTGAAGACATTGGATTGATCGAGTTCAAAAGCAAGAGTCAATCAGGCTAATGGTGAGGACTTCAAAAGGAGTCAATTTGCCTTAAACCTGCCATGCCAGCTGTGTAAAAGAGAAAATGATCAAACATGACTCAGACAGGCAGCGCGGAGGACAACAAAAGCTTTTTCCAACACTCTCATTGTGCACAGGGGGCCGCCATCTCAAGAGGGAAAATGGAGCTTCACACTAATAGTGCAATTTGACTGGCTTTTCACTTGTACAATTTTATAATAGCTCAATGATTCTTAAACTGTATTTTACTGTTTTTTTATTGCAATCTTGGATCACAGTTAGAGTCAATTAAATAAACACATTTTTTATAGCACTTCCCACACCAAGAAGACAAATATCAACTATGCAATAAAAAAAACAACTAAAAAGCTGCGTAAAAAAGCACTAGTTAAGGGAAGATTAACTTTGAACTTTAAAATTAACTATAAAATGAACTAATATGGTAGAAAAGATGGGTCGTGGGCCAGATTAAATCACTTGGAGGGCCTGTTTGGGCCCTGGGCCTTATGTTGAATAGTCACGCTTTAAACCATATACTCGATATTCAAATGTTGCATATTTTCAAAACAACATTCACAAAATGATTTACATTTTAATGCACTGCCAACCAAAATCTGACTTTTGAACAATCTAAACATCTGAAAACTACCAGAAAACTCTGTCCATATGCAGCGCCACAATATCACGCTGTTTTACTTTCAGTCTGGACTTGCAGCTGTTCAGTCGCAGACAGCATTGAGTGCCTGATTTTCATGAAAGGGTCAGATAGATACAGTATTTACTTGTGAGTCCAGACTTGTTCCTTGGAGTCTTTGGCACATTGTGACTCCAATGCTGTCTGAAAAGCATTTCAGACAGCTCAAGGCAAAAATGACCGGACCATCGCAACAGAGGTTATACAGAGAAATAATAGAAGCCGCATAAAGGGAGCGACCTGTCAGGAGCGACCTGTCGTCCCGAAATGGCCGTACAACTCACTAAATGTTCCTTAGTTTGGATAAGCTAGCAGATGGGAAAAATTAATTGTAACAGTTAAGACAGCAAAATAAACATTCAAAATACTAGTAATAAGAAATAAAACATGCATTGCAGAAAGTGCTGTTCCCACCATTGATTTTAGTCTTTTGTAGTGTCTCAAAATTGGAAATGTCTAATTTTGTAATTGTAGACATTAGTTAGCACTATAACTATAAAAACAGGATTTCTCTCAATAGCTATATATCAACTTGTAAATCACTCGTAAATCTGAAGGGGAAGTATCGGTTTAGGGACTCGTACAATAATCCATAAGATCACAGGAACCAGAATTCTTTTGGGTGCTTTATCAGGTTCAAAACAGCAATAAAACACCAAACACGTCAATTTAATAAGCTACAGCACATTATATTTAGACAGAAGATAGGATTTGTTTAAACATGGGTTTTTTGTAAATGTATGACAGAAGAAGATGACAACTAGATACGTAATGAGGGACGTTTGAATTGGGATTTAAACTTAATTAACAGCCAATTAATTGCCCAGGAGGAAGGAACATGGCTCGTAAAAACTGTTGATAAGTTGATAACCAGCTCCTTTCTCTGGAATGGCAAATCCGCAAAACCGAGCTGCTTTAGAAAACCCCTTGGTCCGTCTCAGCTCACGTGCCAGCAGAACCAGATCGAGTTGTAGTTCTGGAGCGTCTGGGGCGTGGGTTTAACATGCAGAGACAGGGAGGTCCGCGTTGATGGGGAAGCTGGTGGTGCAGCTCCAGCCAAAGTGCCACTTCCCGGGGGAGGATGTGTAGTTTAGCAGAGTAGTCTAAAGTCTAAAGTCAAAAGTCTAAAGTCTTTTAACAAAAATCTCATAACAAGTCAACAAAACGTTAAAGGTCGATTAAGAAGGTAAAAAGTAAGAATAGCTAATAAAAAGTTGGATCCTTAAGGAATCAGATCTAGCTCTGAACACGCTTAAAAAGACCAGCACAACTTACAGTCAGCAAGGAGAAGTTAAACAAGGCTTTTTATAACGCGAGTCTATATAAGGTGAAAAACGAAGTCCACAAAGTCAATGGAATAAGAGGGGAAAAGAACTGAGCGGTTTCTGCTGTCTTCTGGTCTTCTGGACGCATCAGGGGACGTGCCCTGATATCAAAGGGGCTGCTGAAAGTTTGGACACATCTAAATGTTTGCTTATCGAATGGGGAGATGTCAATAACAATCAGCTAATAGATCATTGTAATTAGTCAAGTCACAATATAATTATAACAACTAAAAACAATAATTTAAAATTAAGCTAAAATTGTCCTAAGCTCAAAAAAGCAAACCTAAATGTAAAATGCTTTAATATAAGGCTGATTTATGTCACAATAACTACACTTTTCCATTCAGAAAGTGTAGTCTATAAAGCTGATCGTATATTACAGGGTGAATGGTGATTTATTACAAACTGCTGTTTGGTCGAGATGTCAATAATTGTGAATTGTAAAATTGTGGTGAAAAGAGTTGTTTACCCCAGCTCTAACTGCAGCATTCTGTTGTTTTCTGATGGATAGCGCAACATCAAATCTTTGGCGTCTGTGGCCATGGAGACAGATTGGTTTAGTTTTGAGCCTCATCAATAATACTTTGTTTTTGTGCCTGTAAACACGATGATCAGCGCCACATTCATTTCAAAGTGAGCTGAACAATAAGCATTCATCACATTCCTCATGCACCACCAAAAGTAAGAACATTCCTAATCTATTCTGGACACCTCTCACGATGTGATTATACTGTGTACAATATATTTTTGATGTATTTAGGTATTCAAAAGTCTGTTTATTCCTGTGCTCCACCCTGTAATATGAAATGCAATCATCTATTTTAAAACATGCACCCTTGCTGTCAGGGGGATTGTCTCTACACAGATCTGACGCTTATTTGGTATCACTCAGTCTTTTGTGTCATCATCAAATGTTAGAATGTTAAAATTATTAAACATACTTTGCATTAAAAACTTACTTAACTTTTCTCCAATAATGTCTTATATATTTTGATTGGTTTTCTTCTTTGGTAGAAAGAGCTGTTTACCTGTCAAAATGCTTTTTTCGGTTGTTTTGCTTTATGGTTCATATATCTGCAATTACTTGCTCCATCCACAACAACTGAAACAAAACTGGCACAAAGTTCAACGTATTTGTAACCCAGTGTTAAAAATGTGATAAAAACGATATATATATTGTTAACACTTGGTAAAAGTCACAATGGGAATACATATTGATGAATAACATTTAAATATAAGTTCAGAAATAGGTTGATAAAAATATGATTAAATAATGTTAAAAAGTTTTAAAAAGACGTACTTAATGTATTTTGTTTGACACACTGAGCAACCAATCACTGTGTAGTCTGAAATCACATCAGCCAATAAGGTCAAGGTTGCGCCCCTGAGCATTGCGTACCCCTGCACGTTGTTCGGTCTCGCATCAGACGCTGACCAGAGAACTCCTTGCTCGTGTTGTTGTGAAGCTAACGTGGTGGTATCGGCATTCTTATGATTTTCAACATTTGGTCAGCACAAACACATGTTAAGAACTCCCTGAACCATCATGACATTTCATATTGGTGACAAAACGTTTGTTAAACTCTTAAGATACTGAAGTTGCTGAGTGCCGACAGCCCAGGGAAGCCTGGGAAACCCCATAGCTTTGGTAGCACATGTTGCCCTGCATCGGTCAGGTTTTTTTATTTGATCGCCGTTGACAAACTGCAGACGTGCAGAGGAGAGAGATCTTCTTCCAATTCTTGGATGGCGAGCCCCAGCCCAAAGTCGAACTGGTAGCTTGTAGCCCGACTGGGGGTCACAAACAGAGTGAACACTGAACAAACATTGAACAGACTATCACAGACATTGAAAAGGACTTGAAAGGACTAAAAAAGGTTATTTTATTTGTATTTGTTTTGGGGGAAATGCAAGTGCTTCTTTATGTAAATGAAGACTTATTCATACAGTTCAATACAAAATATTTTCCTCTACACGTGTTGTAAGTGTCCTATGTTGTTACTCACCTCTTGGACTCCTTCACACCTAAACTCTTCTGATCTGGCCTACTCTCCTTTCCACTCTGATATTAGAGTTAAAGGTTAACTACACTGCCATAACCAAATACTACAAAAAGGTACCGACAGCACCTCATTTGCTACGTATTTTTTTTACTTCAGTATTCAATTTGAAAGGAATTTAAGATTAATATAGAAAAAGTGTGGTCCCAAACCTGGACAAAACGGTTCAACATGTGGTTACTCTTTCTTTTTTTATATCAAAAACACATAATCTTCCATCTGTCCTCCAACTGAAATGATGACAAATTCTAAAATGACGTAAACGCAACCTTTTTCACAAGAACAAATATAATCTGCCCGTTTGTAGTTTTTCATCAAAATCTCATGAGGCGTTTGTGCTGGCCATCAATTAGAGAACTTCTTTAGATTCATTATCCGCTCGGCGGCCGCAACACAAACGACTGTGTTCTAGCGGAAGTCATTTACACAGACAGAAACTTAAGTATGAGTCATGGGGCCAAAACACACTCCAAATTACATACAATAACCTACAATAACCTACTCTATGCAATTTCCGTTAACATTTCACAGGCGTTATCATTAAATACAAGATTACATTTGAGTAACTGCATGTGAGACGCTGTGGGGACAATCTCCAAAAAGCAATATAGAACATTTTAATTGAATAAAGCATTTGTGGATGAGTCAGAGGCAGTGCAGAGGAAGACGCAGCGTCCACTGAAGTGTTAATCTACCGAGAAACAAAAGGAAAACTCAATGTACCCTTGAAGTGACGATGAGTATTAAGAGAGAGAACAATTGAAGGCTTTTAAGAGCAAAGATCAGTAATGGATATAAAAAACGTCACTACGTACTTGAGTTTGGTTTGGAAGGTTTGTTTCTTATTCGGTTAATCAATAATCGTGAAGTAGGGCTGGGCTATAGGAAAAAAATATATATACGTATTTTCCAGAAGTCGCACCAGCCAAAAAATGCACAATAGAGAAGAAAAAAACATATATAAGTCGCACTGGAGTATAAGTCACATTTTTGGGGGAAATTTAGTTCACAAAAATCCAAGACCAACAACAGACGTTTCATCTTGAAATGCAATTAGTTAGGCCTGAACGTGTCATTCAGCTTTCATAATCATGTGCAATACTGTTATACTCCTGCAATACTGTTACACTCCTGTGCAATACTGCGACACAATGTCAATCATTCCTGGTGCAATATTTTCTGTCTAGAGCTGTAAATAAGAGTGTTATTATTATTAAGATTATAAGAGCTTTTCTTTTTTTGCATCTGTTTTTATAAGAGTTTTTTATAAGAGTTTTTTTATCAGAGTTTTTTTTTATAAGAATTTTTTTATAAGAGTTTTCTTTTTATAAATGATCTGTTTTTATGATTATACTGTGCATAATCTGCTTCTGTACCCTTTGTTGCAACACTAGAATTTCCCCATTGTGGGACAAATAGAGGTGATCTTATCTTATCTTATCTTAATTTAAAATAATAGCAGATTAGAGAACAACATGGTGAATAGATGTACGTATGCTAACGTAACACCTTCAGCTACACGATGCATAGACAACGAACTGTCGTAAGCATCTGATATGTTAACGTAACATATTAGCAGTTAATCAGATAACTGTATCATAAAGAACATGCTGACAGGTTTACCAAAGCATCAGTATTGCCCCAAATCACTAATTCCATTGAATTCTTCTTCCTCGGTTTCACTTAAAAAAAAATGACATAATGATGCGTTAATAATATCACATATAAGACGCTCCGGAGAATGAGTCGCACCCCGGCCAGACTATGAAAAAAGGTGCGACTTATAGTACGGAAATTTTTTTTTTCTCATGTTGATGAATGAGTAATTTCTGTTCACTCTACACTATAAAAAAGTCGGACTACAAGTAAAGATCTTTTTTGTGAGGCTGTTTATGTGACAATATCATGACTTTTTTATTCAGAAAGTTTGATTTCATAAAGTTAGACATTGTTGTTTGATCAAAGCGCACAACAACAGTGAATAATCGTGTAATTGTGATGTTTGTAATGCTCAATAATCGTGGACTGTCAAAGCTGTACTTATTAAGTAAGACTGGGCTGAGTCCGGCTGGGCAAATGTAATTTGTTGTCAATTAAACCGGACTTCTCATCTAAGGCTTGCTATAATCGTCTAATTTACAACATGACACCCATAAACAGACTACCGGTAAGCTTTTTGTAAGTAATCAATGGAAATGGTGATATATTTTCACGTGATCATCAGTATTTATAATTAAATCAGTCTTTGACCTACTCCTGTTACTTTCACGTCTTTCTGTGTGTCATTTGTCATCGATCTCACACAGGAGTTTGTTTTGATCCTGCTTCACGTGCGTCCCAGCGTGGATCCGCTCTTTGGTTCAACCGGTCCAGAGTTCGCTTCTTTGGTCCGTACAGAGTTGATTGCGCGTTCACAATGACTCAAATGAACCGAGCCAGCCGGGCAAACGAATCCTGATTCGAATCAAAAGTGTACACATGAATTCACCCTTAAAGGGTTATAAACACTGCACTTTCATTCCATTTTTCATGAGAAAAAAATATTGTATCGATATCCCAACACGTTTTTATTGTTAGATTAATATTACTTAATTTAAAAACTCTTATTTACAAAATGTAAAGTTATAATTATGATTTATATAGATTAACAGCCTACTCGTTAATTTCCTCTTAAAATAATATTGGTATCTGAGCAGAACATTAGTGAGAAGTGGGTTTTATCCTTGAGCCTGTGGCTATGTGACAGATTAATACTCCTCGTGCAGAGTAGTAAGTGATATAAAGTTTGCCTCCTCACTCATTTAATTCTGCTCCTCTTCCTTCGCTATTTTTTCTTTTTCCCTTTCCTCTGATCGTGTCTCATCAAACACAGGATGATGTTCCTTATGTCTTAGTGGGTTTTTGTTGAGGTGGGCATGTCTTAAAGGGGTTTTGGTGGAGGTGGTTTGTCTTAGATGGTTTTGGTGAGGTGGTTGTCTTAAAGGGGTTTTGGTGGAGGTGGGGTTTGTCTTAGATGGGTTTTGGTGGAGGTGGGTGTGTCTTAAAGGGGTTTTGGTGGAGGTGGGTGTGTCTTAAAGGGTTTTGGTGGAGGGTGGTTTGTTAGATGGTTTTGGTGAGGTGGGTGTGTCTTAAAGGGGTTTTGGTGGAGGTGGGTTTGTCTTAGATGGGTTTTGGTGCGGAGGTGGGTGTGTCTTAAAGGGGATTTGGTGGAAGGTGGGTTTGTCTTAGATGGGTTTTGTGGAGTGGGTGTGTCTTAAGGGGTTTGTGGAGGTGGGTTTGTCTTAGATGGGTTTTGGTGAGGGTGTGTCTTAAAGGATTTGGTGGAGGTGGGTTTGTCTTAGATGGTTTTGGTGGAGGTGGGTGTGTCTTAAAGGGGTTTTGGTGGAGGTGTATGTCTTAGGTGGGTTTTGGTGGAGGTGGGTGTGTCTTAAAGGGTTTTGGTGGAGGTGGGTTTGTCTTAGGTGGGTTTGGTGGAGGTGGGTGTCTTAAAGGGGTTTTGGTAGTGGTGTGTTCTTAGATGGGTTTGTGGAGTGGGTGTGTTCTTAAAGGGGTTTTGGTGGAGGTGGGTGTGTTTTAAAGGGGATTTGGTGGAGGTGGGTGTGTCTTAAAGGGGTTTTGTGGAGGTGGGTGTGTTTTTAAAGGGGATTTGGTGGAGGTGGGTGTGTCTTAAAGGGGTTTTGGTGGAGGGGTGTGTTTTAAAGGGGATTTTGGTGGAGGTGGGTGTGTCTTAAAGGGGTTTTGGTGGAGGTGGGTTTGTCTTAGATGGGTTTGGTGGAGGTGGGTTTGCTTTAGATGGGTTTTGGTGAGGTGGGTGTGTCTTAAAGGGTTTTGGTGGAGTGGGTTTGTCTTAGATGGGTTGGTTGAGGTGGGTTGTCTTAAAGGGGTTTTGGTGAGAGTGGGCTTGTCTTAGATGGTTTGGTGGAGGTGGGTGTCTCTTAAAGGAGTTTGGGTGAAGGTGGGTGTGACTTACAGGGGTTTTAGTGAAAGTGGGCGTGTCTTAGTGGGTTTTTGTTGAAGGTGGCATGTCTAGAGGGGTTTTGGTACAAGTGGGTGTGTCCTGTCTATAGTCTTGTTAATGTGAGATTGACACGAGGTCGGTCTGTATCTTTGCTCCAGCCTCGTGGGCTGTCAGAGCTGTACTTATTAAGTGAGACTGGGCTGAGTCCGACCGGGAAAATGTGTTTTATTGTCAATTAAACTTCTCATCCTAAAACTTGCTATAATCATCTGAAATATCAGAAATTTACAGCATGACACACCCGTAGTTCCATGGGTGAAACAGACTAAGCTTGAACTCCTGTGTTTATGCTCAGTCCAGAGAGAAGTCGGGCAGTAAGCCTGGCTTTACGGAACAAGGTTTAAAACAGCCCCTACGTTGATAACCTAAAACACAATGGTTACATAAATTTAGTTTATAATCTGATTAGAAAATATGTAATATTTGAGAATATTATATTAATTTGCAAAAAAGGTAAGTGGCATCATTGGTGGCAGTTTCCTTTTATATGCTCTTTACTAATGTTTTCAAAAACCAAACGTATATTACAGCAATGAAAGTATTCCTCCTTGATAGAATCCACACTAAATTATTTTCATCGATAATATCGGTAGAAAGTGGTGACAAAAAGAAAAATATTATTATTATTTTTACAATTGAACTCATCATTTGTCTATAAACGTTTCTTTTGGTCTATGAATTGAGATTCTGTAGAACAGTGGGACTCTCCTGCTTAAATAGAAATCGAACAGCTTATTTGCAAATATGGGTTGTTGTAGTTGACTAAAGAAATTCTTGGTCGACCAAAGACCCGTGCATCAATTTGTCAACGTTGTGCTAGCAAAAGCCCTCTAAAAGTATCTCTATGCTCTAACCCAAAGTGCACTGACAAGACCACGAGCCGAGATCAAGGGGTTCATGCATTACAAAGACTTAGACGGAGAACTACTAGTAAACGGTGTATTTATCTGGCAGATTACACTCAATATTCACTCTCATATCTCAAACTAACCCCCATACAAACCTTCTCATTTCTGCTGTGGTCCATATACATCCTAATAATACCATTCAAATAATTAATTCATATTGTCAACTACAACACCATCAACCGATTAAATGACAAAGGCCTACAGCCTTAATCACTTTACAAAGTTAATCCTGAGAACATTCGAGCTTGCAAAGATTTCCGATGGACATTTGCAAACCTTAAGCTACACTGCTGACGGCATCCACTACAGCGATGTTTCATGCAGATACAATGTGAAAGGCAATCACTGCCGTGCTTTCATCAGTGGGCTTTGGTCTTCCTCTAATGCAGCCAGTATCATGTGTCTCAGCCCGGACAGCCCTCATCTCCAATCACTATTCATTATTTGCCTCAAAATTCTACAAACAATATCCCATAATGACAATGTGAAAGAAAGCTGTTTGAATTCTTTGCAAATGTATTTGAAAATATAAAAAACAAAAAAGCTTTTTTTTTCAAGTATAATGCTACAAGCCTGCTCCACATATTTATGGGAAGTTCATTCTTCTTCAGAAGTTCTCAATAAGTTTGGTTGGTGAGCGTCAGTTCACAGCCATTTTCAGCTCTCTCCAGAGATGTTCAGTTCAAGTCTGGCCTCTGGGCCACTCAGGGACATTCAGAGTTGTCCTGTAGCCACTCCTTTGTTCTCCTGGCTGTGTGCTTAGGCTTGTTGTCTTGTTGGAAGATGAACCTTCATCCCAGTCTGACTTTGTCAGTCTGTGAGTCTGAGTTTGTGTGAAATTAAAGCGTTAACTCTGCCGTCTCTTCAGAATCAGGAAGAAAGCAAAGAAGAAAAAAACAGCTCGGTGGAAAGAGGCTGGCTCACGCATGCTTAGCCAGCATGAGCTAGCATGATTTCATACCGGCTTGAATGCTATGACTTTAAACATCAAATGTTTAAATATTGTCTAATTAAAGTGTTGTCTTTATTAGAGTGATATTTAACTGTGCTGATTCAATATAAGCGACTCGCCACAGAGGCAGTGCCCGAGTCTTAACAGAAGAGGGCAGTGTTTGATTCTGCCTATGCGGCGTTCTACTCAAAGGCACCAAAATGGGCTAGCTTTAAAATCAATTGCATTGACCATCACAAAAATGGAAGATCTGTTGTATCCTTTTAGACTTTAGGCCATTGCGTCGATCGCGACCTACCGGTCGGTCCCAAAGCAAAGTATATTGTCTGGAGCTCAGTGACAGTAGATACACACACTGAGTGACCAGTCCGCACACAGACCTCCCAAAAGCGCAAGTAAACCACCGTAATAATCAGCACAAGTAGCCTACAGATGTTCATTTGGCCGCTGAGTTTGGGCAGGAGCGCACCGCAGCCACTCAGCTCGAGCCGACAACACAAGCAGAGCCATGGAAAGAGGAGAGAGAGTCAGGTCAGGACTGATGAGCCAGGAGGAGGAGCAGTAGTGCTAGAGTGTAATACGACCTGTTCATGCTGTTTCTGTCCTTCTCAAAGCAGTTTGTCGTAGATTAAAGTTCCTATCTGGAAGACAGGAAATTCTTTATCGAAATTGGTAACTGTCTCAGACCAGATGCCCCTGACCTGTGGGGTGCCCCAAGGGTCAATCCTGGACCCCTTCTGTTCAACCTCTACATGCTGCCGTTAGGTCAGTTGATATGCAGCGAGAATGTGTCCTATCACAATTACGCAGACGACACTCAGATCTATTTTTCACTGACGGCAGATGAATATGGACCAGTGGATTCACTCTGTCACTGCATCCAACAGATCAGTGTGTGGATGCAAAAACAACTTTCTCCAGCTGAACTCAGACAAGACTGAAATCATCGTCTTTGCCCACAGAAACAAAGAAAAAGTGTTAACTGTCACCTCCAGAGTCTCGCTCTAAAACCTACACATCAAGTTAGAAATCTGGGTAATAATGGACTCAGACTTGAATTTTAACAGCCACGTCAGATCAATAACATCAGCAGCTTTTTACCATCTAAAAAACATTGCCAAAATCAAAAGTATAGTGTCTAAACCAGACCTGGAGAGACTTATCCATGCGTTTGTCTCTAGTAGATTAGACTACTGTAACGGCCTGCTCACTGGCCTCTCAAACGAGCTGTAAAACAGCTGCAGTACATCCAGAATGCTGCTGCTCGGTCCTGACTAGAACCAGGAAGTACGATCACATTAGTCCTGTGCTCAGGTCTCTGCACTGGCTCCCTGTGGCTCAGAGAATAAGTTCAAAGCAGCTCTGCTTGTATAAAAGTCTCTCCATGGCCTAGCACCAAAGTACATCTCGGACATGTTAGTGCCATATGAACCATCTCGGACTCTGAGGACCTCAGGGACCGGCCTCCTGCTGGTGCCCAGAGTCAGGACTAAAACATGGGGAATCTGCGTTTCAGTTTTATGCAGCTAAAATCTGGAACAGCTTCCTGAGGATGTGAGACAGGCCGCCTACTCTGGCAATGTTCAAAATCTAAACTTAAAACTGTTTTGTTTGGCTGTGCATATGACTGAAAGCTTTTCTTTGCACTCTTCTCTTTTATTCTTGAACTATTATTTTGTGATTTCTGCCATGTCTTTGTGATTTTAATGCAATATAAACTTAACCTTCTATTATTTTGTTTTTTAAAATAGTCATCTGTGCGTCGTAACGCAACAGCCTGAGACACTCTCAAATGTTCTATCGTAATTGTAGAAAATGAAACAAAACACTAGGTTTTTGCGCATTACTTTCATGCTCTTTGCTATAATTATATATTGCCAGTTTGTTTTTTAATGCATAATTCAGATATATTTTTTTAAGTTGCCTATAATATTTTGGAGGTGTGAATTTGGACTAAACATTGATTATTATTGTTAAAAATGTGTTAACATGGAAGGAGAGCTCGGAATGAACTAGTGTAGATCACCAGAAATGTCTTTCGAAAGTAACAAAATATCAGGCCCTTGTTATGGTGATCCTGGATTTGTCTAAAAAGAGCTCAGTGAACTCATTTCCCAAAATGATGCAGCCTAAAGGGCACTTACAAACTATGCCATTTCCAATAAACCTACAAGCAGACATTTGCCTGTATTAGCAACAGCGTGAGAACATATTGTCAGGAGCTGGTCTGTGTTCGTTAGTGCTGGAGCATGAGAAGAGGGAATGAAAAGCACTCAACCAGAAAGCACAGTTATTGAAAAGTAGATTAGAAAAAGAGACAAAGCCTGAAGCATGTTAAGATTCAATTAAGTCGCATGTGAGACCAGATTCACTTCTGTAAACAGGGACTCTGAATGGGCCTCTCTAAATTATAATTACATGCATAGTAACAAGAGAATGCAGAATGTTGCAATGATGAGCAAACTCACTGTAACAAACATTTCGCCTCCTGGGTTCTCCTCTGTGTAACTGATCATTTACGGTTGTATGCTTGAATTCATTTCACTGTCTGTACCAGCACTGTTTTAACGACTCATACTTGCACAGTAAAACCACAATCATGATTTTTCTGTCCACTAGCCAAAATTCTACATTTTAATTCAATCAACACTGAATTTAATCATACATGAAAAATAAATATTTGTTATCCAGGTAAAGAAAGACAGACTATCAGCTTGAAGACTTTCAGATACTTTTAGTTAGATTTTCATTGTGACCTTTTCCACCTTTCTTGTGAAACTACAATGTATTCTGATAAATACATACCTGGGGGTGAGTAGTTTGCATGTTCTTCATCTGTGTGTATGGGTTGACCGTCCTGGGGCTAGGTACCACTGCGATACCCAAACTATTGTTGGCACTGAAAAATATTTTCTTTTGATAACATTATTTTACTACACAAGTTAGTGTAATCACTCATCTGTCGAGGATTGATACTTCAAAGAAAAAGTTTCAAATGTTTTTTAAAGTATGTTTTAAACTCCACCTTCACCTTAAAGCCACAAGGCTGGTGAGATGAAGACTTTCAAGCAGGAGAAGGGATGGTTTGAAAGAGGTGTGAAGGAGCCAATTTTTGTGTAAATAATCCCTCTTTGAACAGAAATGGTGGATTAAGGTATACTTTGCTGGCATTAGGCTCTCACCTTGGTCAAGTGAGAAACGTGAATCAGGTGCTTCAACAGATTACCATAGGATTGTAACGTCCCAAACAGGTTTAACAGGTAAACAAAGACAACTCCACCCTGATGGCAGGGCTGTCACAGCTCAGAGCAGTATAAAGTCGAGTTTCTCAGACCAGCTCCATTAACAGAAAATGACTTTCGGATGGATGTCAAAACATTTTGCTTGTCCAGATAACTAACTAACCTTTTCTACAATGATTGCCTATAAACCTGGGCCTTTGCCACCTGCTCCTTAAGGCTTTGTCTGAATCTTCCACAGTTTGAACAGTAATTATTATTATCATATTTATCTATATAGCAAATTTCCACCTTCACGGCACTCAGAGCACGTTCCTAGGCAATGTGGGTGACATGCCTTGCCACAACGACATTTCACCTGGTGTTGCAGAGGTCTCCCATCCAAGTACTAACGAGGCCCTTCACTGCTTACCTTCCGAGCGCTGACGAGATCAGGCATTAGCAAACAGGTATGGCAGTAAGAAGGGTCCCATACAGGCAGGGCACTGTGGACGCCCCAAGCTCCTGACACATTTCCATATGGGGAATATAAAGTGTCTTAATTTTAACACTTGTTGTGATTTTTATTTATTAGTTGCATTAAAATAGGTCAGTGTAAAATATGCAGAGTAACTTGTTGTTCCCAAACACATTCTTCTCGGTCTGTAGCTCTCATTATCATCTCCTCATGGATTTGATTGGACCCAGAGCAGCAGTTGAGTTTTTATAAAATGTAAAAAATGTGTTGAATAATTCATCTTCTGTGAGATTTTGGACCAAGGCGGAGGTCAGTGAATGCCTCAAACATTTATCGGGTTAATGTGTTTGTCTGTGCCTGTGTGTGCCAATGAATAGCAAGTGATTACACTGTACACTGTACTGAGTGAATCATTTGTGGCAATAAACGCAGCATATACTTTTGCTGTCAATTACCTAGAATCTTAATTATAAAGTTGTAATTCCACTTGACAGTAATATATGCAGCCACAAGCCAATTAACATGTTCTCAGAAGGTGTATTGTGTCAAAAAAGACACATCAGGAAAATCACTGCAAACTTAAGACAGAGACGATTTGCTAAAAAGTAAAAGACTATTATTATAATTTAAAAAATGACAATAGATTGCATTTTGTTGTAATAAAAACAAGTAGAAATAGTTTGCAAAATTAACTTCCAGAGCATAAACAAGAAAGCCTTTGAATTTGTTAAAGGTACGGTGCATAACAGGCATTCCATTTCTGTCACCTGGATGCCTCCATAAAGCTGTTATTGTTTTGCCTGGAATGTTCCACAGTATGGCTTTAAATATATCATTGCATTTATTTAATATGTGTTTATTGCTAAAATATACTTGGAAAAACATGCATTCTTACAGAGAGCGTGATCGCCTCTCACTGATTGAACCTGTAACTGCTCTCCCTAGAATCTTTTAAAGGGATGGTAAATATGTCTCATATGGGGTTGCATTTTCCTCCTAGGATGGTTTAATGTACCGTCATTATTTCCAAAGTACTTTCACCCTAAATATACTATCAACACTATATAGGCCTATATGATAGGCCTATATAGTGTTAATATTATGACAAGCTCCATGGTAAGACAAGCTCCATGGTAACGCTGGGAGGAGGGACTTGAGACGTAGAAAAAGTCAGCTTTCCGTTGGGTCGCGTCAATAACATTTAACATTTAACTTCTCTGTGAAGGACAGAAACAACGTGAACAAGTAGTGTCTCCTTCTCCTGCTCCTCGGCCTGACTCCCTCTCCTCCCTCGTGTGAGCGTTCTACAGCTCAAAACTATTTTTGACTCACGACAGAAATGTATCTGCCGTGTACATCACTTCATCATTAACCAATTTTCCAATGAATATGAGTCGATAATAGTATGTAAAACACACAGCATTTTTGAACTGCTAAGACTAAGACTTGTTTATTTGAAGTATTAATTATATATATATATATAATAATATATATATAAATATATATATAATATTTATATCACAACAAACTACAAGGATATTGAATGTAGATAGATATAACTAAAAATTGACGAACCTAAATTAATACTACTCAGAACTAACAGAGTACTTAGTCTTAGCTGCAACCTGTAAACTGGACAAAACTGCAGGAGATCATCACCGAGTCTGAGTTCATCTACATGCTGCCTGATGTGTTACCCCAGATTTCTGTAATGAACAGTTGTTAGCACCACTCACTCACATAGTAATAATGTTGCTATCTGGAACATTTCCCAATTCTTTGAAAACTGCGGTCATAAGCTCTCCTAAAGAAGAGCTTCTTGATGCCGCAGTACTGAGTAATTACCGGCCCATCTAATCTGCCATTTTGGGCAAAGTCTTGAAAATGTGTTCACCAACAGCTCACTGACCTCATCTTCAGTAGATTAGACCACGTAACGGCCTGCTCACTGCCCTTCCAAACGAGCTGTAAAACATTTGCAGTAAATCAGAATGCTGCTGCAGGGTCCTGACTATAAGACCAGGAAGTAGATCACATTAGTCCTGTGCTCAGGCTCTCTGCACTGCTCAGGCTCAGAACTGAAAGAAGAGCCGGATCAAATGGTGGATATTTTATTCAAGAGCAAAGGTAAACCTTTCCGTAACAAAGCCGTCCTTCCCTAAGTGTGCAGACCTGAGAAGATGACATTCTTCCATGCAGTGTATGTTAAATATCCCCAAGTTGCTAGACAACCGCCAGTCGCCCTTACAATCTGGACATTCTGATTAGTGATCTAACATGAATTTTGCTCTAACTCTCTTTATATATCATAAATCATTAAATCTATAGTTGCTGATTTTTTTCCTCATAATCCCCACTTCTGATCATTGTAAAATGTCATAGTTAGTAATCACAATGTTGATCCAGTCACATATCAGTAATGTCCAGGCGGTGAGAGGCGACTGGCTGTGCGTTTAGCATTGTGGACGCCTTGTTTATGCAGAATATCTCATTACTACTTTCATAAAAACATCACTGACATATATGTGCTTGGTATGGGTGTACGCAGACATTAGCACATTCAGGGCTCGAGGACCAGGAAGGAACCCTCGTCCTTCAGTCATAGTTATATCACTCAACAGGTGTGAGATGCAAGAGTGTCAGCGAATCTATCATACACTTTATCATAATCACTATTGAAGAGTTTGAAGTGAAGAGTCAAAAATTGTAATCTTAATATAAATATAATTTATGAGAGCCACTTCTGTGTTTGTTTGTGCTGTCTCCTCTCTTTTTTGCTGTACTATGTATCCAGCTCTTAATTTGGAAACTTTATTGTTCACATTTGAGTTTTCAGAAAAGGCATTTGTCACACTGTGTCAGGTGAGTACTGACGTGGTTAAGCTTCTTTTCAAATCTTCCCGGAGTCCACAGCTTCATCTTACTGATTGGGATAACCAGCTTTCATGCAAAATGCTCCAAAACTCTTTAAACTAAAAAATAGACCATGAGCTTTTTTTCCCTCAGTTAGTGTTGCCAGAAGCTAATAGATGAAGCGCTAACAGACAGCCAAACTGACTGGAGCTGCAATGCGGAGCTACTAATCAACTACCAGGACAGTGGTAAAACCCCACGAGATAGAAAAATATCATCACATAGTCCATCGCGACGATTACAGGGCAGAAAGTGACACTGACTTTTCTGACACCTTGGGTCACTGCACATTGACAACACGGCGAGGTCAGCACAACTAAAAGCTAGTTAGCGGTTTACCAGCACAGCTTCAACTCAACGAAGTTGATCTTCACTCCATCAAAAGATGGAAGATAAAACTGAAGTCCAGACCAGCCATCTGGAACTATACGTCACAGAGAAAAGTACACCACATGAGAATGTTCTAGATGACGCATATTCGGCTCATTATTATGATCGCCTTTTCACAAACTGAAGATCATTAAGTAAAGAACGTTCCATGACGATGTCAATTGGAATGTTGAGGCTGTGATTCACAGCGACCGTCCGGACTGAGCACCCTGGCTGAGTCATTCAGTGCAAGTCATCAGAAGTTAAGTCAGTATGATAAAATAATGACATCATTAATTGTTTATTGTGGAATTTGCTCATCGGGTATGCCAGGTACATAACATACATTGTAAAATAATTCTCATAACAGTTATTTCAAATAATATATTTCAATTGTAGTAGTAATAACTTGACTTGGGCTTTTAAAGACATCGCATGCTGAAATAATTGGAGCACCCATGTATATAAAATATTCGGATATGTATTAGAGTTTGTACTGAGCAAAAACTCCAAGTCAGAAGATTTTGCAATTTGATGCTTCAGCCCATACACTACTCCTTGCCCCAGTCGGCTGTCTTCAGCCATACATCACTTCCTGTGCCACCAGTACGGCCCCGCTCCCATTTGGGTGTAAACAAGTACCACGTCTATTGAAATGTATGGGATGCGATGCTGCCCGGTGGTGGAGTGGTTAAGGTGGCAGAACACATGCCACGCCCCATGTGCAGCCGGCCGCAGTGTGAGTTGCGGCCGGCTTTAGTTTAAATCCCGGCTCCGACAATTTCCTGTATGTCTTCCCTGCACTCTCATCCCCATTTCACGCTTAGCTGTCCTGTCTATTAAAGCCTACAAGCCAAAAAATCCTTTTAAAAAAAGGAAAAAAGAAATGTATGGTATGCGATAAGTGGTAACTTAAAATAAATTGCAAAGGAATGCAAAGGACCAGTGTTTTGGCTTGGAACGATTCAGAGACGACGGTAAACGTTTTCACAGACTGACTCAAAGCTAATCATATGCGTGTATGCCTGTGTTTTCATATCAATGGCCATTCCTTCACCCGTAACAGAAGAAAGCAAGTAATAAACTGCTTTTATTAAAAAGACTCTTTATGGTCTGTTGGCAGTCATTTCTTACGCCAGTGAGAACTATATATATATTTGTTTGAATCACATTGTATTTCTATAGCACTTTTCCACCTTCAAGGCACTCAGAGCGGCAGTGTTGGTGAAGTTTCTTACCCAAGGACTCAACATTTCCTCTAGCGCCCCTCTGTGGTACCTGGTGTTCCAGCAGTCTCCCATCCAAGTACTAACCAGGCCCTGTCCTAAACCTTTATCATAACCCTTCCGTTTTCTTAATAACAGCTGTCAAATCTTTAGATTTGGCTCACTTTGCTTCATGCGGCTCTGCTCTTGCAGCTCTTCCTCTGATCGGTCAGAGCGGTTCTTCGAATGGTTGAACTGATCAAATTGAGACATTCATTCAGACATTAATGAACAAATTACAGTATATTGAGGATACTGAATATCTTGAATGAAAAGTCATATTATGACTTATTCTTTTTTTTGCATGACTATATAGTTTTGGATGTATACTAGTATTAATATGCTATCTCATTTACTTTATCAACAGCTGTTACAAGAATGTGTACTGAGAAGCAAGCAGGCGCACAATGAGCCTTTTGCTTCTACCTTCTCCTTCTGGTCATTGTTTCTTGTGTTTTCTGTTATACTGTTGTTCAACATTGTTACTTGCTCAAATAAATAAATACATAAAATGAATGAATTTCTCAAATACATAAACTGAAACAGGATATTGTGGCAAGAAATCCTTCCAAACACAAGCAGTATAGACACCATATAAATAGATCATCTGGATGGATGTGTTTATAGCCTCCACTTGAACTGCTGAGGTCGGTCCAGCAGTGTCTCTAACAACACAGTATATGGGCTAATGCTGCTACCATCACTCACACATTCAGAGCCATGTTTTTACAAGCTTTCCAAGGTTTGACCAGCACTGCACATAACCCACAATTGCCATGGATAACCGTTCCCCAGAAATCGATACTAGCTATGAAGTTTCTCATGAGCAATGGCTGTCATATCGCTGCTATATTGCTTCTCTGTCAAAATAATTGAAGCCCCAACACATCCATTTAATACCCCGGCTTCTGATCTTTGCTCTTCTTTTCTCATTTCACAAGTCTCCAAGGATCAAATAGTGATCAGTGCACATTGACTTGAGGCTAAAATGCATCATAATGTCATTAGCAAGGAAACAGCAGTAAGAAGCTTGTCATATAGAACAATTATACTTAATCATTATCTAGTGCAGGGGTCAGCAACCCGCGGCTCCAGAGCAGCATGCGGCTCTTTAGCGCCGTCCTAGTGGCTGACTGGGGCTTTTTCAAAAATGAATGAAAATAGATGGGGGGATATATTTGTTGCTTTAATATGGTCTCTGTAGGAGGACAAACATGACGCAAACATTCTTAATGTTTACCAATACTGTAAAAATGTTTATAATAAATATCAAATTCCAACATTTCTGTCAACGAAGATTTGCGTCATAGACCTGTGACACGTGTTTCAGCACGGTGCACATGGCGGCGCAGTGCCCGGCAGGTGGCTGTTTGTAAACAAACCGGAATGAAAGTAGCTGATGAGAATGAGGATTCAAGGATTGTGCGATTTCAGCACTTCTGGAGAAATTAGAGGAGTGCAAAGATAGATTTCAGAGTGGATTGCATTTCTAAACCCCACTACTGCTGCTAGATTTGTTGCAACCCGGGAGATAATAAAGCGTGGAAAACCGATCGTCAGTACATGAAGACAGTGAAGGAAATGGTCATGAAAATGGCAGGCAACATCATCAATCGGCAAATCAAGGACATTAATTCAGCTCCAGCACACTCAAGTGCCTGTGATGAGTCTGTGACGGGAGCGATATCGAACAGGAACGCTGTTATGCAGGTATGTAAACTCTGAAGAAATAATCACATTATATTTGCAGGCTGTGTTCAATTCCACTGTTGCCCAAATATGGGGGGAAAGAGGAGAGGATTGTATTGTTATTGAGGTTTGAAGAGGACTGCGTTTTTGTTTTTTTCGTTGTCACGTGGTGCGTCATCTCTCCAGAGCGCGCTGCAGGGAAAATACACATTTAATCAGGAATACTCATTATGTATTTGTAGCCTAATCATTTAGACAGTAGGCTAATATACCTAATATACACTTACAGCCTGTGTTTCCTTCATATAAATCTTATATCAGACTTTTAATTTTTTGCGGCTCCAGACAGTTTTGTTTTTTGTTTTTTGATCCGGAATGGCTCTTTGGACATTAAAGGTTGCCGACCCCTGACCTAGTGTGTAGCGAAATACAGCATAAATATCCATTATAAATAAAACAAAATCAAACTACTTTAAAATTAAGCTATTTAAATGAAAGTCTATATTCATGTGAATTTATTGTGGGATCAACATATACAAAAACAGCTTTCGAGTTGAGTTATCACCTTCTCTGTGATGTATTTTGTGTAATTTCATGCATTGTGGTGGACAATACAACAAATTATCCATATTGTTAACGTTGAGGAAATGTAATATTTGAATAGTTGGCATATCGTTTATAAAAAATAAAAAAAATTCAAAATACTGCAAATATACATAGTTTACATTACACACACAAAAGAAATGTCTGTAGTTGTGTGTGTCATTTTACAGTCATTTTACTTGCCTGTGTATTTAAATCTATCTAACTTGATCCTAGCTCTCACAAACCCTTGAGCACATCGCTCATATTCACATACATATATTTTTGGGTACATGCCACATTAGAATAGCTTTACCAAACTGCAAAGTGAAGCTGGGGTGGACCGCCAAAGCTTAGTCAATGCTTTTACAAGATATTTTATGGGGGAGGAACCAAATGTAATCATTTACAAGACAAATGCTGGATACCCTGCTTTATAATCTAAAATGAAAAAACAAGTTTTACCACATTTCTCTTGTTAATATGATATCTCACACTGCGATAATAATTTCTGCAGGTACTGCATTTTTTCCCAAATAAAAATCTGTTGCTTGACACAGTGAAAAGCTACAATACAAAAGAAGCATTTGTATTTATTATTCATTGCATTTATCCATCATAGGTGAAAGTTGTGATTTCATTTCAGCTACATTTCAAACACATCTGAATATTAACACAGTGATACTCTTCATCAGGCCATTTTATTGTAATAAAATGTTAATTCACGCTTTGTCAAATACATCACTACGTCCAACCTGCATTAATGACATATTCCATCCGTAACGTTAAAGCATTGGCCCATTTGTATAAAAAACCTGATTTGTCTACAGGAGTCTGTCATCACTGAGTCATGGAGGAGAGAGGAAGTGTTTCTATGGTAACGGCCAGCTAAAGGCTATATTGGGCCTTATCTACGTTTCCTCATGGGACAGAAGCAAAGGTAAACATCTGCATTTCTGCATACGCCGTGATTTAAATGCTGCTACATAAAGGTCAACCACTGGAGAGATTTTTACTCAGGGGAGTAAAAATCTCTCTCTTATAAAAATCTCTCTTAAATAGAACATAGCACATTTAGCAATGACATTTAGCAGTGGCGGTGCTGATAGTTGAATGTTACGTGACAGGGGGACCGTTTTACATGCATATTAAAATAATACAAATTGTTATGCAGGCTCCATTATTGCCGTAATTAAATTTAAAGTAAAAAAAAAAAGAAAAAAGAAAATTAAACCTTCTCTATTGAATTTAAGCTCGTTTGTGCTGAATGGGACTCTGGCCCTTTGACTCCAACAAGTTGTGACTGTTTTATAGCAGTAGCTGCTAACAACACCAGCAAAGCGGAGTAACGTGAGTGCTAATGTCTTGTTCAATTCTCCTCTGTCTCATCATAATGAGACCTCATCATCTCTCTGTGTGTGTGGTGCATGTGTGTGTCCATGCGTGCTTGGTGATGGCTCCTCGCTCCTCATTGCTCTGGTGTAGCGGTGGAATGATAGAGTGACAGCAACTGCGATTCCACCTCCTTATTTTTAAGGTCTTATATCGTGCAAAAGTGACTTTTCAGAGCTTTTAACCTTCTTACAGTGCTATTGGTACCTAGTATATGTGCCCAAAGTGTTTTTTTTTATTGATTCCTTGCAGTCTTTAGCTAGAGAATAGTCTCTATCCTTCCCCTCGGATGAGCAGACGAACGGGGCCTACTCACCAGGATGAGTCAGCCTGGTGAGTGCCGCAGCACGCCCCAGTGTCAGAAACAGATGTTAATCATTTGCTGCCCTGAACAGCTAAAGAGCAGCATGTAGACAAACGGTTTGTCCAGTGGTCACTGATGTGCCGCTCCATGTGCTTTGGAGACCCATTTGGATACAAAGGGAAAATTGCGCACAATGTTTTGTTAATTATGTGTTATTTCTAACATTTTAACAGCGTTACAAACAGTTGGATACAAACAAGCTACAGTATTGGCAGTTTGAGATGTCATACATTTCAACTTATGTAGCCTAAATAAAAAGATTCACATTAACAACACGTCAGATCAGACGCTCTGCTGTGTTAGCTCAGATGATGCACGTGCATGTGCACTTTCTCGGGATCCTGACTTACAAAGACGGGAGGGCGACTTACAAACTTGGGAGCATGAGAAAGAGCCCTTATTTTAAAAATATGCCAACGGCACTTCGTGGGCTCAGTAGTATCGCATAAGTAACGGGAGGTTGAAACGCCAAATATCAAATTTTGTATCACAAAAAAGTGTATGAGGGGGGGATTTTGGTTTATACGCTTTTAGTTGAATAAACTCATGAAGAGAATATTAAAACTCACTGTGACTGTTGGACTACAGACCTGCACCAGAGACACAGAAGATGAACACAGCCGAAATGATCAACATCACCCCATCAGGGTTCCTTCAGAAAAGCTGAGCTAAACAAACATTGCTGCACCGCACATGGCTTTTACGCTCAGGCTAAAAACAAAACTATAACTTGCCCAGAAACACATAGACACTGTTTAATCTTCATTAGAGGAGAAACTCTGGGATTGTTTCTTTGTCCAACATTAAAAGTCTTGCAAGACTTCAGCTGCAGTAAACCTGACTTATAGCATTATTAAAGTGTCCACAACCTGCTAAATTTTGAACCTGACAAAAAAGTAAGCAGCTGACAGCTAAATAACAGAGAAAGCGTGCCTCTAGCCAAGCCAATCAAAGCAGACTACACAATGCACCGTCTGCAGCATTAGTGGAGTCTTGACACAGAACAGACATGCGGCTCCCATAACCAGGGAAACCAAAACCCAGACGTGTGCTCGAACGCTTAGATGGAAACAGAACAACATTTGCATTTGTTTTTCTCAGGCGAATTTAGTTCATATGTGCATTTTGTAAACGCTAGTTAGTGACTCCAGCAACCCATGAGAAGTTTTTGTTTTCATTTTGTTTTTTACCTGTAGGCTTTATTAGACAGGAAAGGCAGTGTGAAATGGGGGATGAGAGAGAAGGTGCACAGAAAAAGCCTTATAGAACAGTAATAATGAGCTAACGCAAAAAGAAATTGTATAATATTTGAATAGAACAAAGGAGTTCAGATGTGAAGCAATGTGATAAAGTAGCTTAATTTAGCCCACTAGCTACTGAGCTCTAGCCTCCTCCCATATAAGGATTTCAATTGGTCTTAAGATGATGATGGTACACAAATGAGGTTTAATTTATGAATGTTAGATTACAGTACTTTATAGTCCACATACGGATATGGGCAGATTGGATCAATGGGTGACTTTGCTTTGACACTGCAACTGTCAAAAATATGGCCTACTTTTCAAAGTATCAAATGTTAAACAAGTTGGTCGAAAGCTTTCACGTTGCATCAGATTTTACAACGCGTGGCCTAACAAGCAGGGTAGAGCTGAAGTCGGCTCTATTATGTGTTACTCTGGGGACTGGGCTGAGTAACAGTGAAGCAGAGCCACTAAAGGCACGCATAAAGTGGACACGGACTTCTCCAGGGCCTTTTCTGCATGACTGCCTCACATCTCTGTTGACAAGTACTTCTCTGAGCATAATTACAACCCTAAAGTAAGTGAGTGATACAGTATGTGTATAAAGAGAGTTGTCACAAAATAAAAATGTAAAACTTGATTTGGATATAATAAAAATAGGCTGAATACTTGATTTCAATACCACAGTATAGACAAAAAAAAGCAATTCTCAAAACAATATACTAAACAAAATTGTTTTGTTTTTTTTACCATGTGGCCATGGATCAAGACATTTCTAAAAAACAATCAGAAAAGATATCCCTTCTTATTGTTTCAGTATTGATCAAATGAGCATCTAGTTCAATCAATAAATTCATTTTTTGTATTATTATTTTTAGCTTGGTTGCCATGTTCATTTTCACATATTTTCTCTTATGGCAGTGAACATAAAACCACATCATTACTTTTAAAAAAGTTCATCCATAGTTGTAGTAGTGGAACCTGAAATGTTTGAGAAAAACGACTTTACAACAAACTGACAATTGTAAGTGTATTTAGTATGAAGTTGTGAGTATGTTTTGGGATTTTTAAACAAGAAAGATGACCTAATAATAATAAGATCTATTTTTCCATTTGTCCATAGGTAGGCTATTCCATTTGAGTATTTGAACTGTAGGAACTGATATTAACAATGTTGTAGTTTTCCTTTAAGAGGTTGAAGGTCATGAGAGAGTGATCATTAAAAAGGCTGATTACACTGCTTTGTTTCCATATTGTGAAGTTGATTGTTTTATTGCTTGTTTTGAACATTGGGTTATGCCATAAGGGAGTAACATTTGGAGTGAAGTCGTTTTGGTTAATGTTGATTTGATTGTATTGAAATGGAAACAGTCCTAATGGCTTTGTCAATAATACATGGTCATTGGTGAATGGTGAGGTATTTACATAAGGCTTGATCAATTCTAGTTTTAGCATTGGTTCTTATCTGGGTGTCGATACTTTTAGCAACGCTGTACTTCAGTCGAGGTATGGGGATTTTGAAGCTGCATATAAAATAAACCTGACTTTATTTCCTTCTCTAAATGCTTACTTTAATCTCCACTCTTCTTATCTATGAGTAGTTAAGCAAGATATTGCATATGTTATCTATGATACAGAGAGCTGGTACACATCTGCAGCACTGTGTGGAAGAGATAACAGCCCATAACTTGTATTTTAAGTGATGTCTGCAAGGCTGGACTAAAATTCAACAGCAAGCCCAGCAAGCTTTTTCAAAAAGCCCTATTTGGCAAGACACGTATTTTTTTTAAAGTGGGCATATTATGCTTTTTAACCTTGTTGCAACATTTGATTTAGTCCAAGTTGTATTTTGACTGATTCCTGCATGTTTGAGTAATTCTGTGTTGTCCTGTATTGTCCTGTAATCTCAGCCACGAACTACCAAAGTACAGACAGTTTATTAAAGTCCCAACCAGAGAGCAGAGCACGTTGGATCACTGTTACACAACGTTCAGCAACACCTTCCGCACTGTAGCCCAAGCTGCTCTGGGCTTTTCAGATCACGCCATGGTTCACCTGATCCCCACGTACAGGCAGAGGCTGAAGCTCTCAAAACCTGCAGTGAGGAAATCTAAGAAGTGGACCAATGAGACAGAGCTACGTGTGTGTTTGGACATTACAGACTGGGAGGTTTTCAGAGCTGCCACAGATAGTTTGGATCTGGATCACACGGACACTGTGACGTCATACATTCGATTCTGTGAGGACAGCATCATACCAACACAAACCAAAGTCACTTTCAATAATGACAAACCCTGGTTCACTCCAAAACTGAGGCAGTAGCAGAGAGGCAGCGCACAGGGCTGGTGACAGGGGGCGCTACAAAGATGCAAAGTATGGATTTAGCAAAGAGGTGTCAAGAGCTAGATCACAGTACAATACGCGTTTGAAGCAGCAGTTCTCCGACAACAACCCCGCCTCTGTGTGGAGGGGGCTCCGGCTTCTCACTTACTACAAGCCTTCTACTTCAGGTTTGTGTGACCACCCCCTCCCCCACGGTGGCCACCTCTGCCATCCCAACCCCTTCCGCTTTCTCGGCACCACCATCACCCAGGACCTCAAGTGGGAGCCCACCATCAGCTCTCCATCAAGAAGGCCCAGCAGAGGATGTACTTCCTGCGGCAGCTGAGGAAAGCCAAGCTGCCAGTGCAGATGATGGGCAGTTCTACACGGCCATCATTGAGTCCATCCTCACCTCCTCCATCACCGTGTGGTACGCTGGAGCCACAGCCAGGGACAAACAGAGACTACAGCGCATTGTGCCTGAGAAGGTGATCGGCTGCAGACTTCCATCTCTGCAGGACCTGTACGTCTCCAGGGCTCTGGGACGAGCAGGTCGGATCACAGCTGACCCTTCTCACCCTGGACATGGTCTAACCACAATTTAATCAATCACTCACTGCACTGTCACTTTCTGCACTACATCTGTAAATTTAACTCTAAATTCTTGTGTATATTGTAAGTCTATTTTTATCTTATACTATAGTAAATTTTAATTGTTTCCTAATGCATGCCCTTTTAATTTCATACATGTTTCATATATGTTGTTTTTATTATTACTCAGTGTTTTATGTTGCACTTTAATGCCGAAACAAGTTCCTATGTTTGTGAATTTTGTCCATTGACAATGGCAATAAACCTTTTCTGATTCTGATTCTGATTGTATTTTAAAATTCAAGACTCTGAGCGACAAAAGTAGGGTCCTAAAATGTCACATAGTCACTTTTCAAAAATAAAAAAACGCTTTAACACATTATAATCCGCAACTTGCCATGATGAAAATGTCACTATTTAGGACGCTTAAATGATAAACAAAAGGAGGCCAAGTATTGAGCCTTGTGGTACTCCTTTATGGATGAGGGATGATGTTGAGCAGGAACCATTAAGGGTGATAAACGGTTGACTATTTAGAAAAGGTTTGATGTATAGGCCATCCTAACACAAGTGATTTTAGTAGAAAAACAGCCACTCAAATAAGTATTTTTATGTGGTAAAAAACTAGGCTACAATATATAATCCTATCCATGCAGCTTCTAAAAGCAACCATTTAAAGATCAGATTTACTACTTTATTAGAACCCTTGTGAAAATAATGCTGGGTATCGGTATCAGCACTGTATTGGCATATACTGAAAATGAAGGACTCAAACTTGTTTGAGAAAACGTGGTATCAGTGCATTCCTATCTCCTTTAAGTTAAAAGTGTAGAGAGATGCTTTATAGTTTTCAGACTGCAATGCTTAAAAAATTCTCTTGGAATGCTGCCAATGTGATATGATTTCTGGTATGAAATGTTGGTATCACAGACCTGTTGGTTGTTGCTGCACAAACTCAATATGAGCTCACTATTTTTATAGTTTAAGATGATCTTAGTGACTAGTGATTATTCATGTAATGAATCAAATGAGTGCATTGTGTTTGTATTCACGGTCACATTAGTGTGGACACAGTCATGTTCATACTTTATTACATTCTGACCTGTGTTTTTACCTGTGGCTCATGATCTGTCCAGGTTTTGCAATGGTTTGGATGTTTTCCTCACAGAGCTGTCATCACAGAAGTTTGTTTTCTTGTTGTTAGCGTCACATTAGCTCCACTTTTAGCACAGCTCTAATGTCCACACCTTTCTTTCTTCCACGTGTTTCCCAAAACCGCACGTCTCTTTCCTCGCTAGGACCTCTGCTCAAATCTGTAAAGTGCGCGACGTGCGTCGGCACTTCTAAAAGACCTCGGCACTTGCACCGGCAGCACGTAGAGCAGCATGGGCATCCGCTGCAAAGATAAAAATGCTATATGTCTATCCGAAATAATTGAATATAAATTAGAAATGTTCATCTGGCCAGATTAAAACGTCTGGGGGGCCAGACTAACACATTTACTGCCCTCTAGAGGCCGGAGGGAGTATTTGGTTTGTATTTATTTTTAAAAATTACAACTTTTGATAGAAATGAGCTAGAGACTCGCTTCTTTTTTTTTATATACTCAGAAATGTATGCCGGGCTGGATTAAATCCAACGGCCCAAGGGCTGTATGTTTGGCCTAGATCATCATGTATTCATTTATACTGTTTCTTGATAAAGTGAAACGCCACTCGCTCAAAAATGTGTTTGAAAAAGTTATTCATACACAGATTACCACTCGTTTGGGTTATGATATTGAGTTACACAGCGTATTTCTCGATTTCAGGTCCAAGGTGCATCTGTCAGCTGATTGTAAACATTTTCTTCAGTCATTAAAGTGAAATCTATTTTGTCCTTGTACAGATATTTTGTACTCTAATTAAAGTGTGTTTTATTCCCCGCAAAACTGGAAGTGGTAGTTGTTTACTTTGGTGGTAAAATCTGTTCTGAAAGTTTAAAACACCTTATACATTCAAGCCACTTCTTTTTTATTCTTATCCTACTAAATTGATGATAGGAAAGCTTCTCCTTCCTGTTGATATTGAATGCTGATCTATTTGAACCAAATGGAGCAGAGCACTGAGGCATAGTGTCAAATACAAAACAAAATCAGCTGTTTAGTTGCTGCAGCTATTGAACATTGGAAGTGAAGAATACACTGTTTTATTAACTTGTTGTCACTCTTTATATTTTGGTTTAAACCAGTCCTGCTTCCAGATGGTCCAAAACGGCTACTTTCAGGAGCAAGTCCATACCAGTTCTGTATAGGCTTCGTTGCACTGGCTGCCTGTTGTTTTTAGAATTCATTTTAAAATGTTGTCGCTGGTTTTTAAATCTATTTCACCACCTCATTTAACCCAGTTCTAAGATCCACCTACAAACTCAATCCACTTCAGCTCAGTCTCTTACAGAAAAGGAAGCCCTGCAGTTTGATTGACGGGTCACAGTTGCGGCCGCATCACATCTGAGCATCAGACCAAAGGCTTCAATAGTGGTGACAAATAGACACAAGTGACAGCACAGTAGGAGGAGGCATGAAGCGTCTCATCAAACTCACTGTAGAGAGGTCCACAATGGCAAGAGAACAAGCCTCAAGGTGTCTGTTCCTGACCCCAGCTACGACAGGTGTAGTAGATTCACAAGGGCGGTAGTCGAAGACATGCCCCGTGCACTGGTTAATGCACTAAAAGAGGACTCGACGTGGCACTGGCAAAAGCTCTCAAAGTTTGCTGGATTTTGGGTAAAAGCTATTTATCATTACAGAAAAGTATCAGAGAACAGCATCTTCATAAGTGAAAGGGTCTATTAATTCTACTAATAAATATGATGGTCAACATCATATTTACAACATCAACATCAGCCGATAAATCGCTAAATGACAAAAGAATTACAGCCTTTATCCTTTGGAAAATATAGAGATAAATAGAGAATCAAAGATATGGAGTAAATACTTCATTACTCTGTGGTTGAGGGATACTAATTGTCAATAATCAATAAGATTATGAAGAAGGCCGGACATGTGTGGGAGGAACTGGACTCGCTAACTGTCGTGTGGCAGAAGAGGATCGAGGACCGATCAATTCTTTCTTCTGTTGATTAGTCTGTCTTGGGGGTGAATAAAAGTAATGCTGATTCTGATGAAGCACAATGTAACAAACTGTTTACTAACCTTTAATTAGGGATTTAATTATATCGGCAATTTCGCTATATCTTGTCATCTGCTCTCGGTATTGAAGCATGTCCGCCTGCCAGTCCAAGGGAGTCGGATCTCTCCTTCACTGTGGAACTCCTTGAAGTTTCAACTTTGTCCCAAAAAGGTTTGGTAGTCTTTCCTTACTGAGTAGCAGCATGAATTTGCTTCAAAAATAGTAGTTCTGGGTTCACTTCAGCGGAAAAAGTGAAGATGATTACAAATCCCACGATCCTTTGTGCCACGTCACCATCAGAGCAAGAAGGATTGCACACTACGCAGTTTCCATACTCGTTAACAACAACATTCTCACATGGATGGAACAGCACTGTTTGCAAAGAACGATGAATGGATTCGAGCGGAAAGCCCAGAAGAGACTGTGTAAAACCCCGCTGTTTGGTTTTAGTTTGGCAAAGGCAAGAGCTAAAGGAGAAAAGCGATGACAAACAGTATCCATTTTAGCACATGTAGATATAACATTTACTCCAAACTAAATGTACAACTCTAATAGAAAAAAATAAAAACACAGAGCAAATAATACCCTAGACTTCGGGATTACGTACCATTAAAAGGTGGCAACTTTTCTGGAAGAGGGCATGCCACCGGCTTGTTTTTGCTTTGCCTGGAATATTCTATAATGACATAAAATGTATCCATCTCAAGTTATTTATCGCCCCCCACACCGACCCCGGAAAAGCTACATGCATGATTACATGAATGCAGGGGAAAATACGTTTAATTCAGCCTTATATACAGTAACAGGGTAGGGGCAGGGACAGCTCACTCCAATAACCCAGAAGACATGCACAAATTTAAACAGTAAAGTGTCCATGTTTGTCTGAGCTCAGATGTAACACCAGTAATTGGACAGGAGGGCAGGGAGTCTGGTGCACATCTGCTACCTCAATTAAGATGTATTTATAGGTTTACACATTCATAAAAGCAATAGCACTAAGGGGGATTTTGAATGATGCTGTGGGCATATGTGCCACAGACCACGCAAAGAAGGGTGTTATAAATTAGCATTTGCAACATAGTACAATAGACTCTTTAAAAGTGTATTAAAAAAACAAAACAAAAAACATCATAGAGTCCAAAATGTTGGCAAAAGTGATGTGGAACATACTGTGATTTCAATGGATAAACATTTAAAAAATCAAGGTGGTTGTGTCAAAGTAAAACCACTCAGACCCATGTAAGTGATATCAGAGCCTGGTTTATACACATTTTACTATTGTATTTTACATTATTTGTTTGTGTAATAATTTGTATTATGCACTCTATGCATTTTTTATTAAAGCAAAATCTTGATATTTCATTTTTTATGGACAAATATTCACAGAAATGCTGATCCTACAGCAGTTTTTGATGTATCTAAAGTTTTATAAAACCACCTTTTTGTGAAGCTCAAATATTATTTTGATGCAAAACAGTATTTTCTGTCCTTTGAATAAGAGAAGCAAACTAACTGACATTTCTACCCCAGAAATTCTAAACTGTTGCTCTTTTGTTACAAATACTTAAAACGCTTACCATTTAGATTTGATGTCAGTTATTCATTGAAACTCTTAATGTGTGTGACTTTTGCCTCCATTCCGGAATTATGAACAGTCTGATTACAGAACATTTTAAATAGAGATAAGTCTGTTATCTTAAGTTCGAGAGCAGGACCACACCCCTTTCACGCCCCTTCCTGCAGCTACACTATTTAAGCCTCCAGTTAACATCCACCTGTGTTCGTGACTTCATGCCCCTTCCTCCCGCCCTCTTTTAATTATTTTAATTATTCCAATTTATCTTCTAGATGGGGGGTACCGAGGCCCGGGAGCCTACAGCCCTCATCGCCAGAAGCCCCAAAACGGCATTCATTTCTATACCTTCGTGTTGTTCATATTTCTCGTTTATCAATAAACACTTTGCATTGTAGCTGGGGTTGTGGTCCTTGCTAGTGAAGGGTCTATAAATTACCTGTTTAATTCTCTTTGTAAAGGTTGATTAGGTAATTTAGTTAAATTTGCACAATTTGTGAATTCCTCCCTCTTGAAATGTACAAGCAATTGATAATAATCTGCTTCCCAGATACATCTAAAAACTGTCCCTGGGAATGAATATCTCCTGGCAGTACTTTTGAGGTAATACTGTTGCTAAATAATGCAAATATTAACATTCATCTTTGCTATTGTAATAAACGGCCAATGGCGGTCACTCAACATTTCATATTTATTTTCCAGAGTTTCTGTTTGCCAGTTATTGAGTAACTGTTTTGTTTAGTTTACTTTCCAAACTAATTTAGCATTGCATGAACGCTGCATCTGGTGGGAAATTATTACAGATGACGCTTGGAGACTTCTCATCGAAACACTAATTATCCACAAATAACAACCACAACATTTTTCTTAATCTACAAATGAATAAATTGGAAGGAAACTAGAGAATAAATTCAAGTAGAGCTGGACAACAAACACAGGAAATGACCATAATAGAGCAAGTGAATAATGCATTTCTGAGTTGGCCTTGGAGAATCTGGGTAGAATCCTGGAACTACCGTATTTTTCAGACTTTAATCAGAATCAGAATCAGAAAGGGTTTATTGCCATTGTCAATGAACAAAATTCACAAACATAGGAACTTGGCTCGGCATTAGGGTGCAACATAAAACACTGATCAATAACAAAAACAAAATATATTCAATCAAAATGGCATGCATTAAGAAACTATTTAAAATGACTAAAGTATAAAATAAAAAAGTGCAAGCGTTTGACACACTGTAGAAGAAGACGTCAGTGGACAGTTGAAACACTGCTTCAAAACGTTATTATAATCAGACTCATATTTACGGAGAAATTAGGCTGATGAGCAAGTGAATCTAGATGCAGCGAAATGCAAAGACACACGTGGAGTGCGGACATGCGGTATACGGCGGTCTGCAGTTTAGAACTTGCCGCATTGAGACTTTCTTGGCCCGACCTGCCCCACGGGTCAAAAGACAACCCTGCATCACTACCATGGAACAATCTTTCTGTGTAAATATCTCATGTTACAACGTAACACTCGCTAATATAAAGTCCAGAGCAGATAAACCAGATGTGAAGACACAAACACAGGTAAATCAGCTCTCACAGAGAAATCAAGGACAGAGGGGACAGTAGGGACAGTTTTATTACAATCCAACTCATATTCACTGAGAAATTAGTCTAATTAGTCCACTGCGCCGCGAGACCCCCGGTTCAAAAGACAACCGGCGCATCACTACCGTGTATCATCTTTATGTGTATATATCTCATATTACAATGTGGGCACCTGTGGCTTATGTACAATTTATTTTTTCTTAGTAAATTTCGTTGGCGCGGCTTTTATTCAGGAGCGCTCTATAGACCAAAAATTACGGTCTACATTTCACATAGAGTTTTGTGTTACAAAGTCTTTTGAAGTATGTACCTCAAGCTAATCTCGCACATGACCACTAACTATTGTCAAAACTGAACAAGAGGCTCCAATGTTATTAATATTTAATCAAATTACGAGTGACAGAGTTGAGTAGAATTAAGAAGAGTCTAAGAAATGTCTCAAGTAGCAGTATTAAATTATTTAAAGATACTAATATTCAAGTAATAATAAAAGTAACTGTATATTCTAGAATAACAGTTTTGTAATTTAAACTTAATGTAATTGGAGGAACAAAATATTAAATTAAATAAATCTATCTTTAGATAGATTGACAAAATAAAGGAAAACTAAATCATATTTGAAGATTTTCTGTTTGTATCTGCTTTTTTCACCTGAGTCTGCATTGAGCTCCTCCTTAGCTAAAGCAGACTGGTTTATTTATTTTTGGCTAACGTTAGTGACTTTGCAATGTGACTTTCATAATCACTACAAGTGCGACAAAACAGCGTTTAAAGGAGATTTAATTCAGCCCTGTTGTGCACAGTTCAAAGACCTGTTGCTGCTCTGTGTTAACTCTTTGTAACCCACAGGCTACTGTAAAAAACAAAGAAATATATCGGCCATATGTACATGTAACTCTTTCAGATCCGTTATTCCTGCTAATAAAAAAACTACAGAACTAAGTACTGTACTATGCATGTGTCAGAGAAACACCCAGAATGCATTGCAGATGGCATGTCATAAAACTATTGTTAGTTACCAAGAAAAGTGCATTGGAATCCATAATGTCTGTATTACAACAACATTTTTACCTCCTCCGCTGTCCTTCTCCTCTTCCTCGATGCTGTTCTTGATGCTGTCATATTCCTCATCAATGTTTTGGTTTCCTCGGATCTGACTGAGGACTCGTCTGGCCTTTTGGGTTAGACCGCACTGGATCAGCCAGCGAGGACTCTCCGGCAAAAACAGAAAGCCCGTGAACTGGAGCACGGCCGGGATGACAGACAAGCCCAGCATGTACCTGCAAGAAAAAATGAGATGAGCCACTTCGCCGAAAATATCTCCAACAAGTAAGATGATGCATATTTATTAGGGTTGTGTTGACCTATTTATTGAGAGCCTCAGCTGGTTTAGTTCATTAAATTATGCACAAGAAGAAAATGTCAAGGATTCATTTGGCAGACTGAAAATATACAAGAAATATACAGTATTGGCAGCCAAGAAAATGACAGAATATACAGTAGGTAAAATAATTAGGCAAACATGAAATCTGACAAATGCACTTTAAGCTTATATTGTATTATCAAATATGAACTGGAACTGTTTTATTGACCCTTATAAAACCAGGAAAGTCCAGCAGAGATATGAATCTATTTTTAGGGGAGTCCTGATCCCAGAGGGGAGGAGCCTATTGTACATGTTTTTAGTTGTAGGGGAAAACAGAGCCCCTGAAGGAAGTCTACGGAGACATGGGGAGAACATGCAAACAGATAGGCTTGGGGTTGGTGCCACCTGCTTTGCCTATGTGCTTAAAGAATGGCATTTAAATGAAATACCACCCTGGAGACACCACCAGGACAAGTTACAGGTCAGATCTGTGGAGAGGAGACCATGCTCACAGATAGCATGTTTTTAAGTTTATTTGGCAATAAAAACACTTTAAAGCCATACTGTGGAACATGCCCGGCAAAGCAATAACATCGTGGATAGAGACAAACAGGTGGCTGACCCCCCCAACAGAAAAGTTACACATTGTGGGCCATATTTTGCCCCTGGAGGTAGCGTTAACGTGAGCCTTTTTTCAGGGGGCGGGGCCAGGGCGCTATTTTGCTATCTTGCCGCCCTTAGCGCTGGCTTGAAGAGGCTGGACTTGGCCGCAGGAGGCTGGAGTGGGATGGTGCCAGTCCATATATGGTGATAGTGTTTGATCCAATGACTGAGAACTGTGGCATTCAAAAGCACCACCTGGGAGATGTTGGTATACAGGCATATACAGAAAGAAGTGAGCAATAACATTGTTTGATTTCCCGTTTTTTAATGTGTTCCCAAAATTTTAAAAAATTAAACAAAAAAATAAAATAAATCATTGAAATGCAGACTCGGAGCGTTGTTTCTTTATTTAATTCATCAAATTACAATTGCACATAAAACAATTTCTTATCCTAAAAACTGTTCATGCTGAAAGTCTTTTTTGAGTGATGAAATAAGCGACAGCGCGATGCGTGCGTTCGCTCTTTCCGCTCTCCGCCTCGCATGTCCACGATCCCCGCATTTTGTGGGTCTCAACTATGTTCCTCGTTTGGCTTGTTTCTCTGTAAATATGTGATTGATTGAAATAAAACATGAAGCATTTTAAAGCTTAAAATACAGAGAACACTGTCTCATTTCTCAATCTGTGTGTGAGCTGGTTTATCTGCTTCCCGTACATCTGACCAATTAGAAAAAGTGGACCAGTTTTATGCAGACTGGGACAAGGATTTTGGTTGAAAATGATGTAAATGTGTTTCACAAATAGACGTTCCTCTGAGCTGAGCACATGAGTCTGTACGGTCCAGTCTGGTCCAGACCGCACAGTAACAAGTGTCCAAAGCGGGAGGTGGAGGTGTCTAGCAAAAAGCTTTAAGAGCTGAGTGCGTAACGGAGCTGCGCTGTTTACGTGAGTGGGAAATAAAATAACCACATCAAATTTGATTGTATTCATTATTCTTTGACTTATAATTTGTGTTATTTATGCCCATTAAGGTTGTTTAATCATGACTATCTCATGCATATAGGGATAGTAACACGACTCCAGTGCACTAGTTTTGAAGTTCATTAGTTACGATTCTGGCCATTCACAGAATGCACCAGACCACGCCCTCAAGTTGCTTTACTCCACCGCTGTCATCAAATTCATTCATTAATTAGACTTTTGATTGCGTTTATGTATGAATGTGTTTTAGAGCTGATATTTTTTGAATAAGTAATAGCTATTTCAGCAAAATTTGAATAGGATATTAAAAAAAACTCACAAATGCATCCGCAAATGATCCTGTCTTAATATGTTCAATCATCCTCTACCGCTTGTTCCTGTTAGGGGTCGCTGGTGACTGGAGCCTATCCCAGTGACTTTAGGCCTTATGCGGGGTACACCCTGAACATGGGCCAGCTCGTCACAGGGTTTACACAGAGACATAGACACTCAGACAACCATTCACTCTCACATTCATTCACTAGGGTAACCAAACACATGCATGTCTTTGGACGGTGGGAGGAAGTCGGGGAACCCAGAGAGAACCAACGTTAACATGGGGAGGACATGCAGACTCTGGTCTGGTCCGGGATTCAAACCCATGACCTCCCGATTGGGAGGCGAGAGCTCAAATAGTTCAGACAGCCGGAGAAGAGGCCCTTCTGAAGTTGTTTTGTTAAGGTTAAAAAAGCTAAAATTGTGATTTTTCAGAGATAAGATCAGAGTCGCACGCACTGTTAATGTGCATGTGGCAGCAGAAAAGGACAGTACAGAGATAAAGCAGAGCCAATGTGGATTAGAGGTAACAACACGTACAGCGCGGGAATGACTTCTTATCGTTCCACTGTATAGCTGAGCTCGCTCAGAGAATGTTAAGTTAACGGCTGCAGAGGATACACGCTGACATTTGAAAATGAAGTGACTTTTTCTGGCATTTGAAAATCACCAAAGGAAGAGATTAGCTGCTGTACAATCGAATAATAATATAATAGTAATAGTAGTAATAGTATCTTGCTCACTGATAACCAACAGTAGGACCTGGTCTAATCCGGGATTGAATTGTTTACCTTTGGCTTAGTGGACAAAACTACTTGTTCATCATTTGTTATTATAATAATCATCCTTAGGCTGCTCAATTATAGAACATATATCCTGATTACTTGAAATCACAATTATTTAAAGATTTTACACTTTAAACAACAAATAATTAACCTTCTGTCCCAAAGGCTATTAGGGTAAAAAAAAGGAATTTAGTTAAATATTTGACATGTTTGAATGTTGAAAGTTTTTCCACTGCCTCTCGTTTGTCATTTCTATTATCCTACTAATGTATGAACTATACAACTATATAACAATAAAATATGGGCTTATTTACTGCAATCTTGACCCTGGTTAAAAGCATTTGATGTGTCTGTGACTGCGGGACTAATTGAAGGTCTTTGTTTGTGTATGGTTTATATGTGACAGTGACTGGTTTGAAGCAGGTGGAATAATAACAGCAGCTCATTCTAGCTCAGCTCTGCGTTAGCTTCATGCCAGGTCTACATCCACTATGTTTTAAAACCAGGACAAAACCAGGTCTTACTCCACCGTCGCGCTGCAGGTAGCTGAAGGCTCGCGACGATGAGGCTGGCGGTGAACTGTCTGCATGTGTGAAGAGCATGTTCACTGTGACAGCTGCCCCGGAGTGAGGAGGAGAACGCCTCAGCGATATAACAAGGAACAGTCATGGACGCAATACGCTGCACACACAAAGACACGGCAAACTTCTAATAGGCTTTTGTGTTAGATTCTGTGTGTAAAAGTGAATCATACGGCCCATTTAAGCGATCCAAAGTGGACCATGGGAAATACTAGCTCCCAAACGGTCTGTTTCTTTGGCTCCTAGTCCACTTTTACCAAGGAGCGCACAAAAGAAGCTACACACCAGCGTGGATGATTGAACAAGAAAGAAACTGTGCGGTCAGGCATCAAGGCAAGCAGTGAATTGATGAATAAAATCTAAATTACTGTTGTCAACTATTCTTTAAATTGTTTCAGGATATATCAATAAGCCTGTCTTCCCCTCACTTTAGCTGTTGAAGCTTGGCTGAGTCACAAGTGTCTTTTAGTAGCCTCTACAGGCCGCTGAGCAGTACTGCAGGATCTTGGTTCTTTGCCGCAGCTGCAGTCTCTTACTTTGTTCAGAGGATTTCTTCATGTTCCTCTCTCTAACATGTGCCATTTAGTCAAATAATGAGTTCATTTGTGTGGATGGAGGAGGATCGGACGACCCATTGAGAGACGAGTGCATTAGGCAAGGGAGTGTCGACGTCTGTGCCCAGAGGTTTTTGTCAAGCTACAACAGCGATAAGGACTTTACAGAAGAATTGAGTGACTCTGTGGTTGTTTTGGACGACTCTGCTTCAGGGAAACACAGGATGTTTCTTTTAAGGAAGAATGTGGCTTTTATTATTTGCATCTGGGAGTGACAGTTGAGTTTTATATTGGCTGGTTTAAGGCAGGACTGTTTTTAAATGTGCCGTTTGGTGGCACATGAATCTTCATACAGAAGTGGGTCTGTCTGAGCAGTGCTGTTATTGTGAGTATCTCTGTAATTTCAGGATAAATGTGTGTTTTTGTGTAGTAAGAGCATTGCACACCTAAAGTAGAGCTGTCTATGTCATGCATGTGCAAAGTGTTTCTGGGTCCATAAATAATCAAATAAATGACATAATACGGCAGCAATCAGATGCATAAATAAGGAGAATTAAGAGAAATGTGTGAAGAACAAACATAGGCTCACTGAGTTTGTACCAGCGTGTCAAGACACATATTTACATATTTAAAATACATAAATATTGTATAAATAATGTAGGTTCTAGGCTTTTTCACTCTAAAACAGTTTAGTTAGCAATTATATTGTCTGTCATGTGTCAGTAAAAAGCTACTAAATTGGAATATAATCAGTATAATGGACTAATAACTTGATGATTACCGATCAAGTTTGCATGCTACTCATAAAAGTCTAAAATGCTACTGGACTGAGGGGAAATAAGACATAATATAAACACACAATTAAAATGTCTCACCAAACTATGACTTGATCTTGCGAGTATATGGAAAAATGATATTGTGGACAAAGCAAAGCTAACACAGGTTAACATGAGCTGATTCCTGTTTGGAGATGTGAGACACTATAATATATTTATAATGCATCCAACATTATCCAAACCAATGCGTTAAAATGAGGTGTAGGAGGCGCAAAGAAGTGAAATAAATGCAGAAAGGGCTGAGGATAAACGGGAAGAACTTTCTTGGTTGCTCACATTGTTTCTTTAGCCACGTCTCACTTGTGCTTAGGGTGAGCAGACATCTCTATTTACCTGGGAAAGTGCCAGTAAAACGGGGAACATATTGTCATTTCTTTCGCCAAAATAGAGAACATTGTAAACGACAGTTGCACAGGCAGAAGTCTCTCAGATTATGTATGTGACACACAAGAGAGTTCCGTGAAAGAGATGGGAATGAGCAATGAATGGACCGAGTTCATAATAATGTTCATAACCGGCTCATTTTCTGTTGCTGGGCCCAAAACTCTGGAATGAGCCCCCGCGCACCTTAGACAAATTGGAGGTCTGTTTTCAAGTCTTCTTTAAAAACCACACTTTTTTCACTATGGCTTTTTAACACAAGTATTAATGTTTTTTCTGTTATTTTACATTGTCTTGTGCATTTGTGTGTTACGCACTTTGGTCGACTTTGTTGTTTTTTAAGGTAATCTATAAATAAAGTTGGATTGGATTGGAATTTCATGTTGTTGTTTTTTTTTTTAGGCCTGTAAACTCTATTGGACTCTATTTCAGAGCCAGATTTGTACTCACGGTGTTGTGAACTGCTCACATGGCAGGCATATGTGCAATCAACTCTACCACTGAGCAGCACTGAAGCGAGACTGCAACTCGGTGTGTCCCAGTTTTTAATTGGGAAAATCTGGTCACCTTCACTGTGCCATGAACTAGGAATTATTAAGAGATTGGCTTGTGCTAAAAAGTATAATTCAGGTATGATTCGGATTTTATTTATTTAGAAAACATTTGTTATGTTTGGACGGTCTGGGGCCAGATTGAAATGTGGCTTTAGTGCATGTTGATATGTGAGACTTCTCAGCAGCTGGTTCTAAATTATAGAACTACACGCCTTCTGACCCCACCTTCCCCTCAACCATACTGCCCCCCTACCCCATCGTCATAACCGTCTCACATAGCGACCTGTTGCTATAGCAACCAGTCTCCAGTCCCCTCACTTGCTCCTCTCTCTCTCTCTCGTGGCTGCCATGAAAGAAAAACCAAGCAGACAAGCAGTTTTGGAGTGTTTTTTTTTTTTAATTCAGTTTCAGTTTTTGTTGAAAGCTTTGAGGAAGAAAAGCCCAATGTATTATGAACAATCAATTTCACATGAAGTTTTAAGGCGAATACATAACTGTAACTTCTTAAAACATAATTTTACAAACAACTGCTCCATTGTTTGTTGTTTTAATGTAAGAGGAATTTCAGATCCTAGATCTGACAATAAAGTATTATCTATCTATCTATCTATTGTTTAAAATGATTTAAATTTAAAAGATGAAGCTAAAATCACAGAACGTCTCACTTTATCATCAAAGGTTGCATTTTTAGAAAACTTAAAAGTTGTAGTTTCAGAAATATTGTTATATTGGTTTACGTTAGTTTATTAAGACCCCCATTACCTCTGACATACCAGATGCTATGGTAACATAACATGTATGCCACTTTGTGATCAATAATTGCTTAACTATAGATGGTGAGCAAAGGTAGAATTCCAAGTATATTCTCTAATTAGAAAACTGTCAAAAATAGCAAACATGCACTGTAGTCTTCTAAACAAGGGTATTACGTCTTAATTATTTGTTTGTGTATGTTTGTTGTGTTTAATTATACTGTCCACTGACTATTTGTGCAAAAGCTAAACCTCAGCTGAGACATCTACAGGCACATTTTAGCAAAGTTTAGCAAAAAAATAATCTGATTAGTCAAAAAATAAACCTTAAATTATCAACATATTAGTTTTTGCCTGTATTTCCTAAGAAGTATAAGAATTGCCAACAGTTATGAGCCTGAACTCAACAAAGGCAGTGCGATTGTCCAGTCTTTGTCTTGGTAATAGGAGTCATGACAGGGTTTCAATGAGAAGGCGGAAACCAGAGATGCAAATCGCTGCTGAAATCTAATCAGTCTCTCGTAGGCATCCAAGCCTGTCTTCTCTGACCACGACCACCAAATCAAGTCATCAGCTCCACAAACATCCTCTTTGCATAAACAAAACGTCTTGGGTCGCACAGGTTCAGCGCATTCACAATGAGATAGACCAGTGTAGTTTGTTACAGATGTATGCACTACACAAACCACAGCTAAAGTGATTTGGTTACATAGATGCAACAGGTGAGAGACTATTGCATTTGGAATTTCATGTTGGTCTACTTTGCATCAGTCAGGCGTTTCCCACTTCAGGAATTGCGTTAGAGCTACATCTATTGGCAGCAGAAGGAATTACACAGGGGAGATGAACAAATCTAAATGGCCTCCGACATTCTAACGCAGGCACACAGTTGTAATGAACAGGATTTGATGACAGAAATGTTCAGAATGAGTGTGGCGATGATTTATGGACTTAAAAAAACAGAGCAGGCGACAAACCTAGGAAATGTGTAACAGAGTGTTTTCCGAGGCTCAGAGAGAGAAGACTTACTTAACAGGAGTCATCAAACAAGCATGAACGAAGCGAAATGCAACTCCAGGTACTGCATGTTTTTGATGAGGGAACAACGTGATAACATGGTCAATTTAGTATATTATGTATCCTTTAAAAAAAGATGTCGTGCGTCTCAACTGTTTTCCAGTCTCACGTCGTTCTCACAGACCTAACCAAAGCCTTTGTGTGGGGAATATGTAGTTCCAAAGTTTAAAACATCATTTGGACAGTCAGGTTTCTCTATTAAGGGGTCTGGACAGTGGACTCTCTTTTCTCTGACCTAAAACGACACACTCATCATCCACATGTTCAACAGGACTCTGAGACTGTGGCTCAAGTCGGGCCAGAGCTGCTCATATACTGTTGGAATGTGCCGTGTTTCCGTCTGATGTCCGTGTTTACTTAGCATTCCTTTCTGGACTAAAACTCTTTAAAAGAACCCTAAGGACAGGTGTTGAGCTAGTTAGTTTACTCACCTACCCCCTATCTCCGCCCACTTTCTTATACATAGTGGCAATTATTTGAAAAATGAAGACATCGAGTCATACGCATTGGGTTTGAAATGTTCCGTAGTCATTCTTCAGGAAATCTAAATCCTCTGCTTGTTACGGTGAAATGTCACTTTGAAGAGTAGTAGCAGTAGTAGTAATAGTAGTAGCTTTAGTAGCTCTGCAGTTTTTATCAGAAAGTCAATGGACCTGTTTCTATGACTAAGCTGTTTTAGATTAATATTGGATCCTACAATGAATAACATGTAAAATGGTGATCTACTAATGTTGTAGTTTCATTGTTATGTCCATATCAAATAAATACATTCCTTGCACAGATTGATTCTAAACCTGCCTCTGCTGTAAAGTCAGAGGAAAACAAACGCTGATGTATAATTCCACTGATAGATATTTAAACTTGAAGACACTAGAAAGGTTGTCTGCAGAGTAAAATATCGACGTAAGTCAGACAACAAAAGACCAAGGGGCTTGTCCTCGTCCTTGTGCCCTGATGAAGGTTTTGTTCGCCGAAACACGCTGGAGCGTAACTTTTAATATTAAACAGCCAAGATGGAATGAAGGCTTTTTAACTTTTCTCAAACTGTTAAAAAGCAGTGTCTTTGTTTTCTTTTTTTTAAAGACCAACAGGTTAATTGATTGACACAAACAGATTCCTTTCAATCTTAATCAAGGTTGTAAAGCTGAAATAAAGAAAATACAAAAATAAGTACATAAAACCAACATGAGATTTGACATGGCTATAAGACATGGTCTCAATCAGCAATATAATCTAGATTAATTCAATTCTATTCACTTTTTTATTGTGAATACCATGATGAAACTCACTGTAGCCACTTTATGCAACTTCTTGTTTTAAATTGTTGATATTTTCATCAATAACAAAAGGTTAGATAAATATCCCCCACACAACATGACATAATGCATGATTTCTCTTCAGGCTTCTCACCTTTTTTTCCAACAGATACTCTTGACTCCAGCCACAGCTCGAACGCCTGCATCAGCATTCAGCTCTGTACATGATTTGTCATTTTCACAAGAGAATCACAACAGCTTCATATAGATCCTTGTAAACAGAACGCCAGCATTCTAAAGGCTGGTACCATTCCATACATTGGCTCTAATGCATTTTCAAGTAAGTAAATCGGTTTTATCGATCGACAACCACTCGACCACAGTAAGTAACATCAGAGCCTTGTTTGAAAACATCGACACGTGTGGCACCGTTTTGAATAGTTTATTTAAATGTTTTGCCCCTCTGGTTTGAGCTTAAAGGTAAAAAAAAAAACGCACCATGTTCTTTTTTTCTCCTCCAGTTTGAATAAAGTTTTTTTCTCTTCGCAGTTAAAACATGGTGGTGTTTGTGCAGAATGTTCAGTCGTGTACACCTGTGCTGTTACATCTGTGCTGTGTACTTATTGACTCATTGACAAGATTCATTTAAAGCCCAGACAAAACTCCCATCTGCTCAAGACTCGAGGCGAGTCTGAGGCAGAACACGATGAAAGTTTTCTTAAAAGGCAGAAGGTGTGAAAACATGAAATAGTTCATCATTAAACCGTTAAATTATACTGAGCGTGTGCGTGAACCTTCATTAAAAGGTCAAAAGCAGTTACCGTGGTCGCTTGAGCCCTTTTGCGGCATAGTACTGCAATATTGCAAGCCCTAGTTGTGATGGCTGTGCAGGGCCAGAGCATGTTGTACTGATGGTAAATAAACTTCTCCTTAAAACAACCTCTCGTTACAAATCTCAGGCTACTTGAATCATTCGGTTTAAGTAAAGAAGGGAATTAAGAGGCCACACAATTGATTTGCTCAAATGACATACCCAATCTATATCTATATTTATTTTAGTGTTGTAGTAGTGAGTACTGATACTGATTCTGGTACTGATTCAGAACCACGGACAGCTCCCTGCACACCGCACTTTTAAATCAAGAAGAATAGTTTATGGCAAGCTTTAAAATGTGCAAACGCTTCAGTTTATAGATCTAGAACTCAATTCAACAATCATTGGGACACTATGAAAAGTTTCATGTCTTGGATAGACTATAAAGCTGGCAAACCCAACATTATTTTTGTAAATGATTTCAGTCGTCCTGCAGCTAAAAATAACAGTTTTCTTTTTTTTTTCAATCCGAAACCTAGAAGTAAGAGCCGCAAGCAGCGCTAGTGTTGACATGCGTGTGAACTCATCATCATCAAGTGTGTTTCGATTGATTCCTGCATGTTTGTGTGTTCCTGTATAGTCCTGCAACTGCGGCTCGAATGCTCAGAAAATTACTGTTTTCACCTACACCCTATCCCCACCCACATCCCTGTACTTGGTGTCTCCTTGTGCCGAAGGAATTGTGAGAGCAAGAAACTACCGGTAGTTAGATATAAAGACATACGTCCTCCTTTCAGGGTTTGAACATCTTTACGTTAGCTTTACGTTTGAGTGCTGTTGAAATATTACAACTACAAGTACTAAGTCAAGTACGTGAGTTGTCCTGAAAATTAGCTTCTGACCACTACTTTTGACCGCTGACAGCACGCAGCACCGTTATAAGCAGGCGTGTTCCTTAAAAATGCAGAATAGAGCAACAAGTGTTCACCAGATGGCAGCTCAGTGGGTTCAAAACAGATCATATTTGACTTTCAAACGATAACCCATGTGGTTTTCAACAATTCAGTGCAGGGAAATAATAGTATGACCTTATAACCTTGTCCACATGATTTCCCATTTACCTACAATGACAACAGCTTATCATTAAGTTTAGCTTTCACCGAGTAAAACAAGAACAGACTTAATTATAATGAGACAGTCCATTAATCAGCACTCAGACAGACAATAATTAAATGTGTTCCTTTTATAATGAGCAACACTATTTGTACCAGTTGATTTAACATGACTTCGGTTTCTAAACAAAGCATTTCTACATGTGCAAACACTGGGTCATTAATCATAACAATACATTTTACAGGCAGAAATGATTTTTAATAAAACAACTCTAACTTATATAAAAAGAAAAGTGGAATAATAATATTTTGAATAAGAGAAAATGGGTGCTATTTAGTGATTTAAACACACTAGGTTTGATGGATTCTTGTTGTGAATGTAAAGTCCTGTAACTGATTTTGAACAATGACAGAGAAACATGTAAAAAGATGTGTCTTAAAATGGATTAGTCGAGGTTTAAGAACGAATGGAGACAAATTGAAAAAAAAATATGTAGGTCATCATTTTATACTTTGTTCATTGTAAACCTCAATATTGATCTATAACAGCTTAGTAATAGAAACAGGTCCACTGACTTCCTGTTCAAAACTGCAGAACTATAAGCCTTTTGATAGTGTCAGTGCGGGATAGAGATTTATTGTCATTTATTGTCAACAAAATAAAAAAAAAACTACAAAAAATGTCAAATAATCACAGAAGTACAGGGATGTGGGGAGGGATAGGGGGTAGGTGAAAACAGGAATTTTCTTAGCACTTGAGCCTCAGTTGCAGAACAATACAGGATTACTAAAACATGTCGCTCAAAATACAACTTTGGAGAAACACTGTTGTAACAAGGTTAAAAGCTGAATAAATTAAACTGATTTTGGATACTATGCGTTTGTATCGAGATTCTTAAATGTCACGATATGCATTGTACACGTGATGCGAAATCAATGTGGAATTGAGATATCCCCACTGAACAACATTGAGGGCCATATTTTGCCCCTGGAGGTAGCGCGAGCCTTTTCCAGGGGGCGGGGCCAGGGCGCTATTTTGCTATCTTGCCGCCCTTAGCGCTGGCTTGAAGAGGCTGGACTTGGCCGCTGGAGGCTGGAGTGGGATGGTGCCAGTCCATATATGGCTGCGGCATTCAAAAGCACCAAATGTGTGGGTGATGTTTGTCATGGCCTCATATACAGGCATATACAGAAAAAAGTGAGCAATAACGTTGTTTGATTTCCTGTTTTTCAATGAGTTCCCAAAACTGATAAAATGCAATAAATAAATTAAGTAAAATATTGAAATGCATTCTTGGGGCGTTGTTTCTTTACTTAATTCACCTTTATTTGTTTCGCACAACGCGGACTATGTTCTCAAGATGGGCTTGTGCCAATTTAACCGGCTCGATGGGACGCTCCGGTCCGGAGGGAGTGAGAACAGAGCACGGTGGTCTGCTCAGTCTCGTCTTAAGTGCGGATCTCGTGTTGGTCTGTCACTCTGTGCCAGTTTGACGCAGACTGGGACAAAGATTGTGAGTGAATGTGATGTGACAGTGAGGATTTATTCGGTTTTCCAAATAGACGTTCCTCTTGAAGCTGAACATATAGTCTGCAGGTCCAGTCTGGCCCGGTCTCGCGCAGTAACAGGTCCAACGCAGCGCAAAGAGCTGTTGAGGCCAATTCATACTTCATAAGAAGCAAGCCGTTTGTTTGTTTACCTACAGGGCTTCATACTTCATCAGAAGCACCGCAGCTAGACCCCGCCCCCCGTGATCCCCAACAGCTGTTTCCATGCCGTTGCTATGGAGATTATTATAACAGACAGCTCAGTTGAGATTGTGGAGAGAGGAGAAATTGGGAACTTTGCAGACGTGTTCTCTGTATGCTACAAATGCATCGTGTTTTATCACGATCAGTCACATCTTCACAGACAAACGAGCCTAACGAGGAACTGAATTTAGACGCAGCAAAACCCGATGTTACAGGCGGAGTGTCCTCAAGTTGCTTTACTCCACCTCATATATTGGCATAATCACGCCTCTTGTTTAGAATTCCACGCCCTCCGCTGTCATCAAATGCGCCGACTTCAATGTGTGACGCAATGAGCTCTGCTGCGCCCGCGTTAACGCTACCGCCGGGGGAAAAACGGCCCTAAAACCGCAACCACGTCCTCGTGGGCTGCTTAGCATCAAATGACCATCTCCTCTCACACATGCTTATGTGCACGTACCATGCTCAACATGGCTTTGTCCACAAGCGGAGTCAGAAACTGTTCTCCACAACCTCCTCCTCTGTTTGAGAGAGAGGAAAGCACTGAGCGAGCAACACACACATGCGTACGTACATGCACGCACACACACACACACACACACACACTCACACACGTAAGTGCACACACACACACACACACGGAGAACTGCACCAGGACAGAGGGCGTGTTTCCAACAGGTAAATCTGGCAAAAGATTACACCAAACGCCTGTAAAGATACAGAAACACTTCTTTAAGCAGGAAAGAAGCTCACACCTGGAACATGATACGCACAGGTTAAATGCATCAAGCAGTCCACCTCATATGAAGATGTAGTTTGAATTGAACTAAAATATAAGAGCGAGCCTATATTATATATGAAATCAAAACAAATGCCCTAAACTGGGCCATAGTTCTGCAATCTAATAATTATTATGTACAGTAACAGTAAGTAACAGACTAAATTAATTATGTCGCAGTTGTTTTGTCACCAAAGATAAAATGTCACCAAAGCCAGAATAATGACATGAATATTTGTATTATATATTTTATTTTACTAATTGTGACAGAATGGTGATGAATTGAATCGTTGGTCCTGAATCGTGAATGGCTCTGAATCGTGAGACTTCTGAATCATAAATGTGCCCTTTAAACAAATGTGAAATATCAGTTTATTTGGAGTTTTTTTTACACACATATATATATATATATAAAGCCTCAGTCTAAATTCTGTTAGATCTGAGTGCTGCTTTTGACACTGTCAATCAAGGGATACTTTTACAGAGACTAGAGGACTGGGTGGGCATCACTGGCACTGCCCTAAACTGGTTAAAGTCCTATCTGGAAGACAGGAAGTTCTTTGTCGAAATTGGTAACTGTGTCTCAGACCAGATGAACCTGAACTGTGGGGTGCCCCAAGGGTCAATCCTGGGACCCCTTCTGTTCAACCTCTACATGCTGCCGTTAGGTCAGTTGATACGCAGCGAGAATGAGTCCTATCACAATTATGCAGACGACACTCAAATCTCTGTTTCACTGACGGCAGGTGAATATGGACCAGTGGATTCACTCTGTCACTGCATCCAACAGATCAGTGTGTGGATGCAAAGCAACTTTCTCCAGCTGAACTCTGACAAGACTGAAATCATCGTCTTTGGCCCACAGAAACAAAGAGGAAGTGTTAACAGTCACCTCCAGAGTCTCGCTCTAAAACCTACAAATCAAGTTAGAAATCTGGGGGTAATAATGGACTCAGATTTGAATTTTAACAGCCACGTCAGATCAATAACATCAGCAGCTTTTTACCATCTAAAAAACATTGCCAAAATCAAAAGTATAGTGTCTAAACCAGACCTGGAGAGACTTATCCATGCGTTTGTCTCTAGTAGATTAGACTACTGTAACGGCCTGCTCACTGGCCTCTCCAAACGAGCTGTAAAACAGCTGCAGTACATCCAGAACGCCGCTGCTCGGGTCCTGACTAGAACCAGGAAGTATGATCACATTAGTCCTGTGCTCAGGTCTCTGCACTGGCTCCCTGTGGCTCAGAGAATAGACTTCAAAACAGCTCTGCTTGTATACAAGTCTCTCCATGGCCTAGCACCAAAGTAACATCTCGGACATGTTAGTGCCATATGAACCATCTCAGACTCTGAGGACCTCAGGGACCGGCCTCCTGCTGGTGCCCAGAGTCAGGACTAAACATGGGGAATCTGCGTTTCAGTTTTATGCAGCTAAAATCTGGAACAGTCTTCCTGAGGATGTGAGACAGGCCGCTACTCTGGCAATGTTCAAATCTAAACTAAAAACTGTTTTGTTTGGCTGTGCATATGACTGAAATGCTTTTCTTTGCACTCTTCTCTTTTATGTCTTGAAATATTATTTTGTGATCGCCATGTGATTTCTGCCATGTCTTTGTGATTTTAATGCATTTTTTCCTGTTGTGTGAAGCACTTTGAATTGCCTTGTGTACAAATTGTGCTCTACAAATAAACTTGCCTTGCCTTGCCTTGCCATATAAACAGTATAGGGTACTCAATATTCAAATTGTGCATCTCTTCAAAATGCTGTAACATTCATGATATATCAGTCTTCACAAGTAGCTGCTTTTACAATTCAAAGGGCACTTTCTCCAAACTAGAAGACTGAAGTCAGGTACAGGGCCTCTTTACATCTTAGATAAGATAAGATAATATAAGAGAACCTTTATTTGTCCCACAATGGGGAAATTGCAATGTTGCAACACAGATTAGGTACAGAAACAGATTAGAGACAGAAGTGGAATAATAAAAACTTCCTTTTATCTTTTATCCTTGAGTTTGAAATTGTAGTATTGTGCCAACACTAGGCGGACCTATGTAAATATATAGTATCTCAAAAAGAACATATAAAAAGTGTCCGCTTTGGCCTTTCCTGGTCTGACAAACAGCTACGATGACCTTTAGCTGAGTTCAACGCTGGACTGGACAACAATTGACTTTCCACAAAGAAGGAAATGTTAATATGCAGGTGACAGGAGCGCTCTGAGTAATTGCGTGCGGACAGAAAATGTAGTTGGCTTTAATTGCGTTGCCCTTTTATTATCAGGGCCAGCTTTCACATGTTTGAGTAATGAAGATGGCTGTACAGGGGGAAAACGAAATGCAATAGCAAATGGGAGATAAATACATAATAAAACGCTGGAAAAGCAACACCTGAAGCGAGATTAACAAAGCAGCTGTCTGCAGCATCATATTGTGAAAAGAAATTGTAAAATTATAGTCAAATCTCCCTTCTTACATAACTGCATAGTTGGTTTTGGGGTTGTGCGATTGAAAAATTAATACCTCAAGATTTTTGGGAGTATCTCGATAACGATAGACATTAGATATATATATATATATTAGATATTATGTCAATCCAACAGTAATGTGGTAAAACATGTCTTTAAACTTGTTAGTTTATGTTTAACTATCAGACAAATGTGAAATGTCTGTAAAATGAATCACAAAAGTGCAGAAATATGACCTTATAGGCTTAATTTAAGCTTTACAACTATGTTTTATTTGTAATCAGCTTTTTTGTAGCATTTTTTTTACTATACACAATACACTTGATACTCAAATTATCACAATAATATATACATTTCGATATATTGCCCACCTCTAATTATTATAATTTCCTGAAATTGATCAAAACATTTTTATTGAAATAAATGGCTTTCAGTATTCATTTCATAAACAAAAAAAGACAGACAGAAACAAATAGTGAAATGAATTTCTTCAAAGTCTGAACTCAAAACCATCTGCTTTTACTGACAGTAGACTGTAGACCCACAACTTTATCATTGAAACAAAAATTATAAAAAAAATGTATTAATTGCATAGCCCAACTTCACAGTTTTGAGTTACGCCTTCTGTCGGTAGATCGTCCTAACAAACATCATTATGGCAACAAGAATAGCACTGATTTCTTTCAAATTACTGCATCCTGCTCTCTCAAAATGGATGAATATATTTGAGAAACAAAAAAATCAGCATTTCATCAAAGAAAGTGACCCACATGCATCACCTGTTGCTTGTTTTGCTCACTAAATGCTTATTAATTATTATTTTCTCAACACATTTTCAATAGATACTAAACACAACAGACTGGGAACAAAAGCTGCCCAATTTTCCCCTTTTCCTGTTTATTTCATTATGCTAACAAAGCAAGTCCACTCGTGAGGATTTTAAAAAGGCCTGTTTGGTCACCCAGGCATGTTACAAAAACTAAAACATTAAAAGGTAACAACATATAATCAATGCTGCTGAAAATCAGATAACTATAGAAAAATCTGATTAGCCAATAATTAGATGTGATTTTTGGTGTGTGTTTATAGCAGAAAAGAAATCTGTTGTATTTGGAAAACAAATGACAAGGAATTTGAAATAATTCTTTCAATCTTGAACATTTTCTCTTTCATTTTTGTCTTTGCCACGTTGCATAGTTTTCCTGGCCCAAACCTGCACGGGTGAGAACAGTCTGACATGAATCAGATCACTCACATCAGATGTAATTGTTTACATGACATTTCTATAATCTGATAACTCCAGAAATTAGATCATGTCCAGATTTTTGGTCTGCATGTAACAAAGCCACTGGGAAACTAGAATGCCTTGAGGAAGTCCACCCAGACACAGGAAGAACATGCAAACTCAGTTACTGTGAGGCGAGTGCGAAAGGCGCCATACTCAACCTGGTACAGTTATACTTATGGAAGGCAAATCATTTTTTGTGTTTACTATGTTTACTGAATAATTACAACTGGTCATTTGTAATGATATGATGAGCTTGCATTTATAGTGGATATGAAAGTTTAAATTACTCTTTTCTTTTAACCACAAAACAAAGTTGCCACTTGGATTCAACTATGCAAATACAGTAGGTCTTCTCCTCCTGCTGGTAAACTGCTGCAGGTGATGATCTTTCAGCTGCAATGCGGTATTTAAATCCAACTGATGCAGTGAGTGGGTTTCTGAAACTACCATGTGGAAAGACATATCCCGTGGTCATGGAAAAGATGTCAGTGTGTTTGAGAAGGGTCAAATCATTGGCATTGAGCAGAGAAAACATCTAAGGAGAAGCAGAAGCTAATCTACTACAGATCTGAACCCAGTGAGAGTGTTTGGGACGAGCTGGAGGAGTTCGTGGAAAGCTAGAAGCTACTGGAATGCTGCACGACTGTTTTGAAATATGTTGAAAAATGTACCCTTGGTGAGTCTATTAAAAGGCAAGTTGCCCCGATGAAGGCCCGGTAAGGCTGAAAGGCGTTGGCGTTTTTTAACTTTTGGCCATGAATGAATAAAGGCTTTTACATTTTTTTCTAAATGCCTCAAGAGCCTCAGCTTTTTCTTTTTTTGCTTTAATGAGCAGAAGAAGACTTTGTTCAGTGGTCTTTCTCTCCCATTATCAATACAAGGTCTTATTAAAAGAATTCATGTAACACTAGATAAAATAAAACTTTTAATATTGCAGAAGCTTACTGAAACAATGCCACAGCGAATGTGTGCTGTAATCAAAGCAAAAGGTGGTCCAATGAAATATTAGAGCGTATGCCCCTTTTTGGCGGGGGGGTAGGCAGTGTATCTTAGATTTAACTCTCTTGCAAAGTTTTTTTGAAGGTTTATTTTTTGTTTAAGTTTGTAAAGTTACATCCTGTTGTGCCGCAGATGTGACATACGTGGGAGTAGAAATTGATTACACTTACACATATTTATTACAGCTTCCAGAGGGCATTAAACAAATTTAGAAATGACATCCATTTGTTGTGCTCTCATCTGAAGCAAGCCCCGTTCTACTGAGTAAGAGATTCACCAAGAGCCACTTTTGGTTTTCTTTGAATTGTACAGTCAGTACATATAGTCTACCATGGAATTCTACCCTGTCCTCCAGCTAAAGTTTAGACTTGTTTCAGTTTCCTGCTTTATCTCACATTTTGAGGACTTTTTCCCATTCAAAAGATAGGAATCAGTGGACAAGAATTCAACACAACAGCATAATGTTACATATATGCTGTCACATGAACTTTACATTTAATTTCACAGTATAGTATATCCGACAGCATCTAATAGCCATAATGATGATAGCCAGATGATGATAGCTGCCATGCACTTCCACAGAATAGATGCAGCCTTCAAGCTGGGTAATTACAATGAAGCTAATGCAGCTAATTGCTAATATCCTGCAAAAGGGGGAGCCACAGAAAAGAGAAAAACACACTAACCATATCCATCAGCAGCTCATGGGTTTAACAACCACTTAAAAGTGTGACCTTTGACCTTTATGCCAAGAAGAAGAAAATGCTCAGTGAAAATCAATAAGCCCTCATCACATTATCCTTGTGTATGCACTGGGGATTTGTACATAAGGATTTACAATTAGGGCCAAGTCTTGAACAAAAATGAGGAAAAAAAAAATCAATCAAAGGTTTTAGAGATCAAACAAATAATATCTTGATTAAATTATTACTGAGTCAATATATCATTTAGGCCTTATTGGTGCAAACAATTGATATCTGAAACAGATTTTTGGATCTATTCTAGAGATTGAGCAAAACTTTTTGTCTTTGTAATTTCTTGACCTGACCTTTTAGCCTCCAGTCTTATTCACATCACCGTTTAAGTTCTAAACAATCTGTTTCTAACCTCAAAATGAGCCAGACCACATATCTTAGTATTTTAAAACCTAGATAGGGTTGACCTGTCCATGATCCAATTATCAATGTCAAATTGGGACCTTAAACGTTTTCACTAGAACCTCTTTTTGAGTGGATCCCCTGTTCACCTTTTAGAACCCCCAAAACTAAGATTAGTCAGTAGTTTACGACTTAATAACACACAGTTCCCTCACAGTTTGTTCCTGCTTGATGAGAGCCACTAAAAAAACGTTTTTGTTCCCTACCTTTGGTTTGACAAGTGAAGCTCTGCATGTAGCCCCCCTCACCTTGTCCTGGATGAGCCACCTACTGTCTGGACTGGACTCTGACTCAACATGCTTGAACTCTATCTGCAAAAGGATGCAAGGTTTCTCTGTTTCCCACTAGGTTTTTGTTAGTTGTTCCAGGGGGCACTCTGCTATAGTTCTCCATTTGCTTGTTTTCCTGTGAATGTTGGTTATAAATGACAGCACAGGAAAACTGTTTATGGAAATGATAAACTTTGAAAATGTCTCATGTTCTAATGTAAATTATTTGTTGAACTCTGCTACATCTAGGGTTTTGAATGTTCTCGACACCATTGCACCTATGAAGGCTAAAGTTGTTCAAATTAAGCAGAAGGCGCTATGGAGAAATGATGATTCGGTCAGGGCACAGAAAATGGCGCAAGTCAAAGCTCCAGGCTCAAAAAGAGATTTACAGAGAGAAGTTGTACATGTACAATCTCATTTTATGTAGAACCTGGGAAGGATATTTTTCTGAAATAATTGGAAGCTGCAGTAACAACTCGCGTGTCCTGTTTGCCACAGTAAACAGATTAACAAACCCTCCATGTCAGCTGCCGTTAGAACTCATTTCCACATCCAAGTGTAATGAGTTTGCATTATTCTTTAATGACAAAGTTCAGGGCATTAAAAATGCTATAAATTCTACAATGCAAAAAATAACCCTAAAACCACCTACACACTTAGAGCTGACTCACTTTGCACCTGTAACTGACAAAACTGTCCAGGAGATCATCACCAGTCTGAGTTCATCTACATCCTGCCTCGATGTGTTAACCACCAGATTTCTAAAGTCTGTGCTTAACAGTTTGTTAGCACCACTCACTCAAATAGTTAACATGTCGCTTCAATCTGGAACATTCCAATTTCTTTGAAAACTGCGGTCATAAAGCCTCTCCTAAAGAAGAGCAGTCTTGATGCCGCAGTACTGAGTAATTACCGGCCCATCTCTAATCTACCATTTTAGGGCAAAGTCCTTGAAAAGGTTGTTTACCAACAGCTCACTGATTTCCTCTTATTAAACAACTCATTTGATGTTTCCAGTCAGGTTTTAGACCTCATCACAGCACTGAGACTGCTCTTGTCAAGGTGACAAATGACATCCACACTGAACACTGACGCGGGCAAAGCCTCAGTCTTAATTCTGTAGATCTGAGTGCTGCTTTTGACACTGTCGATCATGGGATCCTCTTACAGAGACTAGAGGACTGGGTGTGGCATCACTGGCACTGCTCTAAACTGGTTAAAGTCCTATCTGGAAGACAGGAAGTACTTTGTTGAAATTGGTAACTGTGTCTCAGACCAGATGCCCCTGACCTGTGGGGTGCCCCAAGGGTCAATCCTGGGACCCCTTCTGTTCAACCTCTACATGCTGCCCTTAGGTCAGTTGACGGCAAGTGAATATGGACCAGTGGATTCACTCTGTCACTGCATCCAACAGATCAGTGTGTGGATGCAAAAACAACTTTCTCCAGCTGAACTCAGACAAGACTGAAATCATCGTCTTTGGCCCACAGAAACAAAGAGAAAGTGTTAACAGTCACCTCCAGAGTCTCACTCCAAAACCTACAAATCAAGTTAGAAATCTGGGGGTAATAATGGACTCAGACTTGAATTTTAACATCAGCAGCCTTTTACCATCTAAAAACATTGCCAAAATCAAAAGTATAGTGTCTAAACCAGACCTGGAGAGACTTATCCATGCGTTTGTCTCTAGTAGATTAGACTACTGTAACGGCCTGCTCACTGGCCTCTCCAAACGAGCTGTAAAACAGCTGCAGTACATCCAGAACGCTGCTGCTCGGGTCCTGACTAGAACCAGGAAGTACGATCACATTAGTCCTGTGCTCAGGTCTCTGCACTGGCTCCCTGTGGCTCAGAGAAAAGACATTAAAACAGCTCTGCTTGTATACAAGTCTCTCCATGGCCTAGCACCAAAGTACATCTCGGACATGTTAGTGCCATATGAACCATCTCGGACTCTGAGGACCTCAGGGAATGGCCTCCTGCTGGTGCCCAGAGTCTGGACTAAACATGGGGAATCTGTGTTTCAGTTTTATGCAGCTAAAATCTGGAACAGTCTTCATGAAGATGTGAGACAGGCCGCTACTCTGGCAATGTTCAAATCTAAGCTAAAGACAGTTTTGTTTAGCTGTGCATATGACTGAAAGGATTTTATTTGCACTCTTCTCTTTTATGTCTTAAACTATTCTGTCATGCCTTGCCTTGCTGGGTTCCAGTCGTCCTTGGAGGTTAGAAGTGACGTTTTCTCTGAGTTAAGTCTCACCTCAAACTAGGTTCCGCCCAGTGGGCAGGGCTTGCTTAGCTCAGAATAGGTTAAATATCAGAGTTCTCAGACTAGATCTAGTGTTAAGATGACAACGATTGAGTATTGTTCTACTATGCATAATTCCTGGACAGATGAGCTAATGGAGCTGACAGGTGTTTATCTCACCAAATGCAGGGCGCAGCCATGTTCAATTTTCTAACGTTGAGTTTCCAAGAAAGAATATATTTTTCCCCAGTTGAACAGTTCTGGTGAAGTTTACAATAAATCTTCCTGGTTGGACAAGAGCAGCAGATATGGCATAGGTAGAGGTAATTCCACAACTGTTACCTAGCAACCATAATGTAAACAAGGACCAAAATGCATGAAAATTACACAATAGTTATGATTTGACAAATAATAATACCTGATAACACTTTAGTTAAATTAATGCTAAAACTGTCAGAAAATTGTATCTGTTGTCTATAAATTGTCCCAGCATTTTTAGGTGGCATGTCGCTTATTGACGACATACTTTTTTTTTTTTTTTTAATTTTTAGAATTAATTCCAACATTGTTACCCTGCAACCAAACTTTAATAATAAATAATAATAACTGATTACATGCAACTTTGTTTTGTTACATTATTATTTACTTCAAACAGTCAGAAGTGCGTCCATCACGATCAAATTGCCCCTGCATTTCCAATGGAATGTTCTTATCGATGACATCACAGAGGGATTCCGTTTTAGAACTCTGCTCTACTTCCTGTAATTTTCAACAACAACACAAATTGCCACTTGACTGATGTAAAATTAGGATTAATATTAACCACATGCACTATCCTACAAAGTGATTTAGAAAAACATTTGAACAGTAATGTGCCTCTTTAAAGCACTTTCGAAACAATTAGGCTACATTTTTGTAAGATTCCCCCCAAACTATCAAGAAAATCAAGTTATGTCTTGGGTTTTCTTGATAAATAAGATGAAGATTTGTCTCACCTAACCCAACTCCAACGATGAGCCTGCCCGCCAGCAGCACCTCCTTCCCGGGCGCGGTGCTGAGGACGATCCCGCCGACTGTGAAGAAGAAGCTGGCCATCAGGATGCACACCCTGCGCCCGAAAAGCCCGTTGAGGAATCCGCCCAGCAGCGCGGACAGGGCGGCAGCGGCGACCGTACTGGAGATGAGCACCTCCTGCCACAGCGCGCTCAGAGCCAGCTCCCGTTTGAGCAGCAGCATGGCCCCGGAGATCACCCCGGTGTCGTACCCGAACAGGAACCCCCCCAGCGCGGAGAACACGGCCAGCACGTACACGAAGCCCGGGGTGACATCTTGGGTGAACTGTTTGCGCGCCGCTCTCTCCAGGTCTCCGGTGTTGGTGGTGGGAGAGGCGGCGGCGGCGGCGGTGGACGCGGCGGTGGACGCGGCGGTGGACGGTGTGGATGAACCCGGGGCTGCGCTGGTGGTGCTGCTGCTGCTGCTGCTGAGGATGCTGGCTGCGGACGGAGCCTTGATGAGACTCCGCTCCCCGCCGTCGTTCACTTTCCTCCAGCGCTCGCCCATCAGGTTGCTCATACTCCGCAGGTTGTAGTCATGGTCGGCTTGCTTTCGCGACATATGGATGAGACAGATGATGAGATAGTGTGCAGGAGTTTGCGCGCTCAAACTAAACAAAAAATAATCCCTTCGCTTTGGTGATCACTGCTGTTGGTGCGTGCGTAAAATGTGGATAACAATTTGGTTTTTTTGGTTTTGTTTTTTTTTTAAGCCTGAAACGCCCGCTTTCTGTCTGGGGGTAAAGTTGTTTTGCAGGTCTTGTTTTGCTTCTCCGAGTCTCATCCACGAGGTCTGGACGCGGAGTTGGAGGCGAGTGTGCGGGAAAGGTGAGAGAGAGGCGGGGTGTAGTGGAGTAGTTCGTCACCAGCAGCGCCGTCACCGTGACGCAAGGAGACGTTTTAGAAGCGCGAGGCTGGGGGGAAAGCAATAAGCGCGCGGTGTGAGGGTCTGCCAGGATTCGGCAACTGCGCCATGTGGTATAAATAAACGAATTTACTGAAAATCTTCAACGAAAGTCCAGATGAAATTAGAATGAAAAAAAGGCTTGTGCTGTGGGAAACTGAATGAACTCACGCATCTACAGGCTGTGGTGACGGTGGTGATGGTGCGATTCCCAAGCTCCAGGGATGTCAGATACAGTATGTCCACTCGCAATCCGATCAAAATCTGCACAGCTTTAGTTTACACCAATACAAACATGATCTTAAATGTGTGTCAGTATTTTCTAAAATGTTAAAATGAACAGTGTCTAATAATAAGGAGGGTTTAGTTGTTGCACATCAGAAAACCTTTAGTGAATAAAAACGAATGCTTTTTCCGTTGTGCACTGGACAGAAGCAGGACTGTGATAACAGGCATTCTGTTACTTAGGTATAAAATACTGTAGTATTTTATTCCTCCATGCATCCTTCTCCTGGATGATCTGGCATCATAATCCAGAGGTAAAAGTATTTAATTTTCTCTTTTAAAAAAAAAAAACATTTGTTTTTTTATTAGAAAGGAAAGTGTGAAATGGGGGATGAGAGAGAAGGGAGGACATGCAGTAAATTGTCGAACTCACAACACGGTGCCTTAACCACTCGACCACCGGGCAGCACTAAAGTTTTTAAATTAAAGTATTTTGTATTTAATTTTCATTTTGGACCCCTGAAATGATCTCACAAACCCTGAAACGATCTTGCAACACCCATGGTGGTCCCGACCCCCAGTTTGTGAACCACTGGAGTAAATAGTATTTAATGACTGAAATAATATTTCAGTAATATTCTAAGTAGAGACACTTGTCTGGGGCTGCTCTCCCAACAGTCACTGCCGCAAGAATAAAATGTTTTATGAACATTTTAAAGTGGCACTTTGTAACTTTTCTGGTGGACAAGCATGAACAAGTCAAATGTTTACTTTTAGAACAGCTGTGATTGAATACATACATAACAGAAGAACATTCAGGCAAAGTAATGACATCTTCATGGATACAACAGGTGGTGGACTCCCCCTCCAGAAAATGTACATAATGCACCTTTAATTTCTCTTTTTACCACAGTTCACTAACCTCGTTTTCTCAGTATTGATTTAATTATGATCCCAGAAATCCTATTTTGTTCCAACATGCTGTTGTACTGCATTTTACATGAACATAAAAGCTTTCTTGTGTGAAAAGAATCAATATTTGGACAATAGAGCCTCCAAAACAGTGTTATAATGGCCCGTGATTGTATCAGTTACACCACAGCAGTGTGCGGGGCGGCCCACTGAAGGGACTGTCAGCAGGTTTGGGCCACTAGAATTACACTGAGGATGGCCTGGGGTCCACAGCTAGAACGATAATAGACTTCCTTTTGGACGAGCATGGGTAGAGCCTCCGGAAAGATGGACCTTCAACTAAAAACAGTCATGTTACAATATAAATGTTGGTGTTATTGTGAAAAGAAACATCACATACAGTACATAGAACAATTATTCAAGTTTACTGACACATGAGAAAACAAAAATTACATTTTTCATTTTCTTTCATTCTAATGACATTACTGTTCCAATAGTATGTGTCCAGTTTTATTAAGGCAAACTTTCTTATTATTGCTACATAAAGCTTCATGTAAAAATTATTATATATTTACGGTAGGTTTAGTTTTTGTACTTAAATGGAAAATGACTTCATTTAGCTTCTAAACTGGTCCAGGTTATAATTTGTTTTACTTCTTACTATACTAATCTACACATAACGGTTTTGTCAGTCCTAAATAATGATGCAACGCCAAAGGAAGCCAGCCACTACACTACTAAATACACTCTTTGAGCGCCACCTACTGTCAAGTTGTAGATCACACTGGTGGATTTTAATTTACTCCTAGTCATGGGATTCAGGGTTTCAAGTGTTGCTATGGCAATAGATAAACGGAGAGTGAAAAACCGTAAAGAGAAGAAATAGAAGAGGACATGACGCAGTGGTAAGGGAAATGTTTGACAGCATCAGTAGCCACATGTGTTGTGAGCTGTCAGAGACATAACTCAAAGTCCAAAGTCTTTACAAAAACACTATTAACAAAAGTGTGTTTGTTTAGCAGTTTTACAGCAGCTGGAGGAAAGGACAAGAAACCATAAATTATGTATCTTTCAATTTTGAATTGAATTGTACTGGATTTACTGAATTGTAAAAGTGAATGAATGGAGACCTGAATATAAAATGTTATTAATTCAGTTTCAAATCAAATTTATAATATTCTTTCTTTTGTCAATAATTCATTCAATCCACATAATTCAGCTTCATCTTAGGCCTTTCCGTTTCCATTATATGTAATATTCCATTTTAGTCTCTAATGGCACAGATATCAGCCCATAAAAATAAAGGCTTCTTGATAGAGAATATTTACAAATTGTTTATTGTTAATTACCTGGTTTCCTGCCAGTGTCTTTGTTATAAAAGGTATTTTTTAATATGTTTTAGAGAGTGTGTACAATTCAGATAACAAGTAGTTAGTAGTCGATTAGTTATGTTTATTCCAATAAATCGTTGCAGCAGTATCACATATTTTTAATGTCACTGAATATTGAGTCACACCTAAGTTTTTCTGAATTATCAAAATGAATATCTACAGCAATTCATCATTAATGTGTCTTGAATCATGCCTGTATATGTTGTGGTTGAGTTTCAAGAATTGCAAAAAGCAGGAATGGACTGCAGAATTACAAAACCTATTTATTAGTGGATTTCTTGGAGGTCAAAGTTGAAAAAATACCCAGCTATATCCTGGTTCTTGTACTTTGAGTGTTTGTTTTGTCCCCGCTCCTTCCTTGTGCGTTAACCCAGGAACATTATCTAGTTTACGATTGTTTGCCAAAATCTGTCATCGTTCATGACAGATGGCTTAATGTTTCACCACCTGTTTGGAAAGTTAGCACTACGAGTTTGCCTTGCTTTGTGACATTCATCTGAGCAGGTTTTGGAATTGCTTGCCCTGGTTTGTTCATGTTCTAGTCCAGGTTTAGTTCTGGGTTTAGTTTCAGCTTAGTCTGAAGTGTAAACACAACCTACATTTGCACCATATAGATTTGTCTAAAATACCATTGTTTCCCAAAACTTTTGTTTCCGTGTCACAATTGGGGCCACAACCCACGATTAATAGAATTTACTATTAAAATAATACTTTTACAGTTTCTACTGCTACTGAGAATTTGTTATGTAAAAGATGGAGGATTGATAGATAATGTTTAAAAAAATAAGAATATTGCATTAAAGGATACATATTATGCTATTATTTAGAACTAAACTACAACATATGTAGAGAATAATTTTACATTTTGTGTAGTGTAAACCACAATATTAATCCAAAACATAAAAGGGAACATTGAGGTCAAATCATTTTGCCTTCAATGTGTGAGACTATTATATTCCACATAATGCAATTATTTCAAAATCAACACTTGTTTGAGTAATTTCAATAATAATAATAATAATAATAATAATAATAATAATAATGATGATAATAATAATAATAATAATAATAAAATAATAATAATAATAATAATAATAATAATAATAATAATAATAATAATAATAATAATAATAATAATATATAAGGACTGCCATTTTATATTCATTTTTCCAATCCACCTCCATTGTGTAATAATCCACGTTACATTAAACCTGTATGGGCTGATTGATTTTATTATTAATGCTTTGGATGAATGTTTAATCTTTCCCCATTGTATTTTAATTTTTCTCTGTTCCTGGTTCTTTCCTTGATCGACCGGTTTGGCGCATCAGTGGAGGGTATATAAGAAAGGTGGTGTGTACTCCTCCAACTCTCTGCTTTGACAGCAGATCAACATGGGCTGCAGATGGGCTCTGTGCTTGAGCTTTTTTATCATTTTAGGTATTTAAAAAAACAAACAGCAATGTAATATTTCGTACTAAATTGATGTGTACCTGTAACATTTTTTTTCTCTCTTAATAGTTTTGGGGACTGATGGACTGATGCCCACAGAAAGCCAAATGTGTAAGTTCACCCACCTTTTAATGTTGTAATTGGTCAAATTATTGCACAAATTGTTAACTATAAGTACTTGAATAACTGCAATATGGGGTATTCAAGTATTCCAAAACATACCATGTGCTGACAGAAGTTTTATGATTCCGATAAAGCCAGAATGATGCAAAAAAGATTAATTCACATCTAGTACTCTATTTGGTCCTAAATTGAGCCCGTTTTAGTCCTAATGTGGACTTGTTTTTTTCTTGTTCTCGGTCTTGTTCAGTCCCGATCTAGTTTTGATTTAGTCCAAGTGTGAACCCTTAGAATTTGCGGGAAAACATATGTTTTGCTCCTCAAACAACATCTCATAAACTTCCACAGGGTCACATTTAGTTCATGCATTTTATGATCTAAAGATGATTTGAGTAATCTAAAACTCGTTCATTCATTCATTTTCTACCGCTTTTTCCCGTTCGGGGTCGCGGGTGACTGGAGCCTATCCCAGTGACAAACAGACAAACATTCAATCTAGGGCCAATTTACAGTTGCTAATTTACCTAACATATGCATGTCTTTGGACGGTGGGAGGAAGCCGGAGAACCTGGAGAGAACCTGGGGAACCTGGAGAGAACCCAGGGAGGACATGTAGACTCCACTCACAGAGATCATGTGATGTAATGTTCGCCCAGGAATCGAACCCATTTCCTTCGGAGGCGAGAGCTCTAACCGCTCTGCCACCGTGCAACCCTATAATCAATTCAACATTTTATATTGAATTTCTATGTATTATTACATTACATTATATATTATATGCTTAAACACCTTTTTGTATTGTGAGTCTTCTACTCTACATTACAAAGCCATTTTTATACTGAAAACATTTGAAAAATGTGGACTCTGACATTTTCTTCATTTATTCTTTTTCAAGCTCTTGAGCATTTAAAACATAAAAAGGAAGCTATAACCTACTTATTTCCAAATCCTTTTATAGGCATTCCACCTGGACCTTTTTACTTAATTAAGTCCCTAAATTTAATTTATGCTTTAGCTTTGATAAAAGTATTGTCAAAACCCAACAAATGCTCAGTCCATTTCTCCAGCAGCAGATTTACTTCTCCTCATATTTAACAAAGAACATCTAGGCAGGATTTGAAATCTGGTGTTGATTTTGTGCAGAGCTTCACGAAGTGTGCAGACACTTGTTTATTCTCCAAAGGGTTCAGAAAGGTTTTAGGGCTCATTTTAGGCATTCAGAACAAAGAAGCCTGCTTGACAACATACACCTCAAACTAGCAAAAACAGACTCACTCCTAGAAACCACTGAGTCATGTTCTTTGTATGATTGTACATCAAAAGTATTGATACCCAGACATGAATCTATACTAAATATTGTATTGATATATCAACTATCAACATTTTTAAATAATCCCTCATGTGAACCTTTCCTGAATGGTCTTCATCTTGTATAAAGATAATATGTGGAAAATGACATTATAGTGTATAAAAACAAGGTGCTTCTAATCATCGTTTCCTTTGAATAGAAATTGAGTTTGAAATGCTGGTTGTTTGTGCTCAGACACCTGCAGGAGCTTTGGCAGTGGGATGGTGCAGCCCTTTCAATGGGACACTCTTCCACGTTCACTCCGACTGCAGCTTCACCCTCACAAGGTTCACCCATAACAGAGTGCAGTGTGCCATCACCACACAGAGGGGGGGCAACGGGCTCCTGGCACACGTCGACATCACCATCAACAAAATCAGGACCGTGTTACACGATGGAAATGTCCACGTGGAGGCAACAAAAAGGTAAGGCTCATGCATGTCTTCTTTATGAAATATTAGCTTGACATTCTTTTGCATTGGTAAATAAGTGAAAGAGCTGTTAACAATGTATGAGGAAAATTAGAAATGATTTCCAGAAAAGATACAAAAAAATACAAAACTGAAAAATGCAGCGTGAGAAAGTATTCATCCCCTTTTCCCTGAGTGCAGCCAGTTGCTGTCAGAAGTTCCCTGATTATTGCTGAGAGATTGAATGTTGACCTCATGATTAAATAGTGTCCTCCTGTGTGTAATCTAATCCCATATAAATGTAGCTGTTCTGTGAAGGCCACAGAAGTTTGTTAAGAGAATGATGAGGAGCAAACGGCATCATGAAGTCCAAAGAACACACAGGGGTCAGAATCAAAAAGTAATCAGAAAAGGTTTATTGCCATTGAATAAAATGAATCAAATTATAATAATATCAACATCTATAGAATCAAATATGACATGCAACATATTAAGAATGTACGTATAAAATTATATAGAAAATAAACTTGGTCTCAGTATGTACACAGATATTTACAGAAAAATGTACAGATGGTCGGAAATAGTGCAGAAAGTGAACAGATATAACAGTGCAAACAAACAGTACACAGCACACACAGGTTAAGACATGATAACGTAGTAAAACAGACACATCAGACATAATCAGACAAGACATGATAAAATACACCGGAAATCGCATATATGTACTTGAATCTAATACTAAAGTGCATTTCGTTAAAGTGCCTATGACTGTGCTCACTACTACTACTTTCATACATACATACACACACTCACTTACACACACATTTAGACTTGTGGAGCTCTGGAGGAACTGCAGGGATCCACAGCTCAGGTGGACAGGGACTCTGTCCTCAGGACTCATCTGGGCTTTATGGAAGAGCGGCAAGAAGCCATTGTTGAAAAACAGACAAAAGAAGTCCTGTTTGCAGTTTGACAGAAGGCATGTGGGGGACACAGCAAACATGTGGTCTGGTCTGATCAGTCCAGCATTTATCATTTTGGTCTAAAAGCAGAACGCTATGTGTGTCAGAAAACTAACACGGCTCGTGACTCTGAACACACCATCCTCACTGTCAAACATGGTGGTGCCGCATCATACTGTGGGGCTGCTTTTCTTCAGTAGGGACAGGGAAGCTGCTCAGTTGATGGGAAGATGGAAATCATGTATAATTTTCCTTTCATTCAATAATTGTTTGTCATTTTGTGTTGCTCTTTCACAAAAAAGCAATTAAAAATGTGACAAAATGTGGAAAAGTTCCAAGAGTACGACAACTTTGAATCCACTGTAACTGATACACTTCATGTGATGTCATCAGCATTAACTGAGGGTGTGAGGCTTTGCTCTGTCCGAAGCTCTGTTTCTCAAGTTAGACTTGCCTTCAAAAAAAGATAAAACACTTTTGAATGAAAAATATGTACAGCCGCATACAGTGTATTATTTAGTGTAAACAGTTTCTGTCCCTGATAAGTCTTTAACTCATCTGGAGGCTCAAAGTCCCTATCAAATATCTGTGATGATGTCACACTTAACAGTCCCAGAGAGCCCTGGACCTCAAAAAACAACTGTTAGCAAACTCTGCCATGTTTGTGTATCAGCGTGCAAATGTTCATTGTGAGGCACTTGTCCAAACAATATACAAAATATTCACTTTTGAATGAACACTAAGTTCAGTATTCACACAACACAATGACACAAGCGGTAAAACAGAGCAATGCACGTGGTGTATGCATGTGTGTGGGAGGGCGGGACCACTCGCTGTAACAGCGGGCCGAGCAGGTGGAGACGAGAGGAGGAGAGCTCTGCTTCAGGTGGATGTATTATCACAGGACACTTTGACCATGTGAGTAGAACAACGCTGGTGAAACTTTATGAATGAGGCTCAGCGCGATGCGAGAGGAGTGACCGCGGGGCAGTCTGTGGATGAGCTTTTGGTGTCATACATTTCTCCATCTGACCAGATTCAGTGGGATTAGTTCAGTTAATTTATTTAAAGACTGTCCCTGTGCGGGTCTGAAGCTCAGACCTGCCGAAACATGGGCCATTCATTGCAGTAATATGATCGGCACCGACCCGGACCAGGCCTATTTGAAGCTGTACTCTGCATTGTGTATGTTCAAGTTGGTTTGAAGCAGTGGTTCTCAAACAGAGAGTGGGCTGTAGGCCCACAGAACATCAGGCTCCTCAGGTGAAATGAGGCAGTTTGATGTTTAAAGGTGCACCATGTAGGTTTCCTAGTTGAGGGTCTGTTACCCTATGCCTATGATATAAACCTGTCTTTCATTTATGTTGGTTACATGTACTAAAAAAAAATGGATGCTGATCATGAAATACAAAAATCTTTATAAACCAGTATTTGGCTGTGTTTATAAAAAAAAAAAAAAAAAAAACTACTACTGAATCAAACTGTACGATATCATACAACTATTGCCAATTGGACCAATAAAATTCATCCCCTATAAAATCCACCAAAGTACTTGAAATTATTCCTATTTTAAATGTAATTATTATTAATGATGAATGAATTGGTCTCCCAGGATAAGTGTTAAGGTGTCATTTTGGCCCATACTCCTGGACCAATTTTTTCCCCCAGTCCGCCCCTGCTTTAAAATGTCAATCGCACCTGTGAGTTTGAATAATGCAGCCATTTTTTGGACTGTCCTAAAAGGATTTCCCCATAGTTCATTTGTGATGACCGAGAAGGGGACGGTTTGATTTATGTGTATCGCAGAGATATTAACTATGAACCAAGTCAAAACAGATGATAAAAATCTGCCCCATGTGAAACTAAGAAGAGGAAAAATCCTGGGGCCAATTCTTCTCTGCCTTTATGTGAATGATCTGCAGAAATGTGTCCTGAACGGGGCCTAAAGTGGTTCATGTGTCAGGCAAACTCCCGTCTGACAGCGCAATTTACCCAAAGTCTGAAAGAAGTGTGGTGCGGAGGGATCTGGGCGGCAGTCGACGGCAGGGGCCTCGACGACCGGATCCCCGGACGCAGAGACTAACTCTGGGACATGGAACGTCACCTCGCTGGGGGGAAAGAGCCTGAGCTTGTGCGGGAGGTTGAACGGTTCCGACTAGATATAGTCGGCCTCACCTCCATGCACAGTTTGGGCACTGGAACCCATCCTCCGGAGAGGGGCTGGACGCTCCACTTCTCTGGTGTTGCCTGCGGGGAGAGGCGGCGGGCTGGCGTGGGCTTGCTTATTGCCCCACAGCTCAGCCGCCATGTGTTGGAGTTTACCCCAGTGAACGAGAGGGTCGCGTCCCTACACCTTCGGGTTGGGGACAGGTCTCTCACTGTGGTGTCGGCCTACGGGCCGAACAACGCTGCTGAGTACCCGGCCTTCTTGGAGTCCCTGGGAGGGGTACTGGACAGTGCACCGACCGGGGACTCCGTTGTTCTACTGGGGGACTTCAACGCCCACGTGGGCAACGACAGTGACACCTGGAGAGGGGTGATTGGGAAGAACGGCCCCCCCGATCTGAACCCGAGCGGTGTTCAGTTATTGGACTTCTGTGCTAGTCACGGACTGTCCATAACGAACACTATGTTCAAGCACAAGGGTGTCCACCAGTGCACGTGGCACCAGGGCACCCTATGCCGGAGGTCAATGATCAACTTTGTTGTCGTGTCATCTGACCTCCGGCCGCGTGTCTTGGACACTCGGGTAAAGAGAGGGGCGGAGCTGTCAACCGATCACCACCTGGTGGTGAGTTGGATCCGCTGGCGGCGGAGGAAGCCGGACAGACTTGGCAGGCCCAAGCGTATAGTGAGGGTCTGTTGGGAACGTCTTGCGGAGCCCACTGTCAGCAGGGTCTTCAATTCACACCTCCGGGAGAGCTTCTCCCAAATCCCGGGGGAGGCTGGGACATTGAGTCCGAGTGGACCATGTTCTCGACCTCCATTGTCAATGCGGCTGCTCGGAGCTGTGGTCGCAAGGTCTCAGGTGCCTGTCGCGGCGGCAACCCCCGAACCCGGTGGTGGACACCGGAAGTAAGGGATGCCGTCAGGCGGAAGAAGGAGGCCTATCAGGCCTCTTTGGCTTGTGGGACTGAGGCCGTTGACGGGTATCGGCGGGCCAGGCGTGCCGCAGCTCGTGCTGTCGCAGAGGCAAAAACCCGGGTCTGGGAGGAGTTTGGGGAGGCCCTGGAGGGAGGACTATCGGTCGGCCCCAAAGAAATTCTGGCAAACCGTCCGGCGCCTCAGGAGGGGGAAGCAGTGTTCCACCAACACCGTTTACGGTGCGGTTGGGGACCTGCTGACCTCGACTGGGGATGTTGTCGGGCGGTGGAAGGAGTACTTTGAGGACCTCCTAAATCCCACTGTCACGTCTTCCGAAGAGGAAGTAGAGACGGAGGACTCGGAGGCTGACTCATCTATCACCCAAGCCGAAGTCACTGAGGTTGTTGGCAAACTCCTCGGTGGCAGAGCTCCGGGGGTGGATGAGATATGCCCCGAGTACCTAAAGTCTCTGGATGTTGCAGGACTGTCTTGGTTGACACGCCTCTGCAACATCGCGTGGCGGTCGGGGTCGGTGCCTCTGGACTGGCAGACCGGGGTGGTGGTCCCTCTGTTCAAGAAGGGGTACCGGAGGGTGTGTTCCAACTATAGAGGGATCACACTCCTCAGCCTCCCTGGTATGGTCTATTCCAGGGTACTGGAGAGGAGAATCCGACCGATAGTGTCGAACCTCGGATTCAGGAGGAGCAGAGTGGTTTTCGTCCTGGTCGTGGAACACTGGACCAGCTCTATACTCTCCATCGGGTGCTAGAGGGTTCATGGGAGTTTGCCCAACCAGTCCACATGTGCTTTCGAACGTGTCCCACGGGGTGCCCTTTGGGGGTGCTGCGGGAGTACGGGGTCCGGGCCCTTTGCTCAGGGCTGTCCGGTCCCTGTATGACCGGAGCAGGAGCTGTGTACGCATTGCCGGCAGTAAGTCAGATCTGTTCCGAGTGCGTGTTGGACTCCGCCAGGGCTGCCCTTTGTCACCGGTTCTGTTCATTGTTTTTATGGACAGAATTTCTAGGCGCAGTCAGGGGACGGAGGGGGTCCGGTTTGGAGAGCACAGGATCTCATCTCTGCTGTTTGCAGATGATGTTGTCCTGATGGCTCCATCAAACCTGGACCTGCAACATGCACTGGGACGGTTTGCAGCCGAGTGTGAAGCAGCTGGGATGAGAATCAGCACCTCCAAATCTGAGGCCATGGTTCTCGAAAAGGAAAAAGGTGGCTTGCCCTCTCCAGGTGGGTGGAGAGTCCTTGCCCCAAGTGGAGGAGTTCAAGTATCTCGGGATCTTGTTCACGAGTGAGGGAAGGATGGAGCGTGAGATTGACAGGCGGATCGGTGCGGTGCAGCGTCTGCAGTGATGCGGTCGCTGCATCGGACCGTTGTGGAAAAGAAGGAGCTGAGTCGAAAGACAAAGCTCTCGATTTACAGGTCAATCTACGTTCCTACCCTCACCTATGGTCATGAGCTTTGGTAGTAGTGACCAAAAGGACAAGATCGCGGATAGAAGCGGTCGAAATGAGTTTCCTCCGCAGGGTGGCTGGGCGCTCCCTTAGAGATAGGGTGAGGAGCTCAGTCACACGGGAGGAGCTCGGAGAGTAGAGCCGCTGCTCCTCCACGTTGAGAGGAGCCAGCTGAGGTGGCTCGGGCATCTGTTCCGGATGCCTCCTGGACGCCTCCCTAGGGAGGTGTTTGGGGCATGTCCCACCGGGAGGAACTATGTCTCTCAGCCGCCGAGGAACTATGTCTCTCGGCTGGCCTGGGAACGCCTCGGGATCCCCCGGAGGAGTTGGAGGAAGTGTCTGGGGAAAAGGAAGTATGGGAGTCCCTGCTTAGACTGCAGCCCCCGCGACCCGGCCCCGGATAAAGCGGAAGAAGATGGATGGATGGATGGATGAAAGAAGTGTCTGAACAAATCATGCCTGAAACTGAATACAAAGAAAACCAAATGTGCTTCGCAGTAAAAAGGACTCGTCATCATGAAAGGGAAACAGGTATCATCGATCTAAGAGAAATACTTGGGTATAATAATAAAAAAAATCATGTATTCAAAAACAGCAAACTTTGAATAGCCTTTTAAAAGTAGCTTTTATGTTTGTTTGTTTGTTTGTTTGTTTGTTTGTTTGTTTGTTTGTTTGTTTGTTTGTCAGTGTCCAGTTACCCTATGACCACACATACCAGCACATCTTCCCCTACGGCATCTACACCAAACTGAGGAGCTCCGTGCTTCCTCTTTCTGTCGTCTGGCACAATGTCCCGGGAGGAATAGACACTTTATGGGTTAGACAAACTACATCAAGATTATTATTGAGGCATACGTCACTTTATAGATTCTAATCATGATGTTTATCTTGTTAAGGTTGAGATAGAGCTACAGCTGGGCGATGAAATGGAAGGACTATGTGGAAATCATCTCAGAAGCGTCACCAGTAAGATGAGGTTGACTTTCATTATTAGTGCAAAATTTAAATATATGTTTTGTTTTTTCCCCGCAGAGGAAAACACAGAGGAGTTGATATCAGGAAGTGTCCTACCTGACGAAACCTGTAAAATATGGGATCCAGTTTCTACTTTTAACACTGTAGGTCATTGTTTTGCTTTTGCAACATATTTTTTAGAACTATAAACAGGTCAAATGTAGTGGTAATGTAGTAGTCCGGGTAAAAGATTGACAGATACCTGGTCAACCAAAGCAACTGGATAGATTTCATAATATTTCTTGTCATTATTTCTGTTTGCTCAATACCTAGACTGGAACTCAAAACATTTTGGTAAAATGTCACCATGAACGTGTAAAATTAATCAACAAAAATTGCTGAAATAAAAATAGATCAACCCTCAGCCATTGCAGCCAGTGAGCCAGATACCTGCTCTCAAACGTTGTGGAGTAAGAAGAATGTATAATACTTTTACTTTCGTACTTTATTACTTTTCACAACTGGTAACCGGACTAAACCAGGACTAGGACCATACCTAGTCCACTAAACTGGGATCAAACCAGAACCACTCCACTGGATTTCAAGCCTCATTCACTATTTTATCAGCTTTGTATAATGTCATGTAAAATGTGCACATAAACAATCAGGAAAGCCTGGTTTGGGAGGTTGATTTTTTAAAATAAAAATGCTTATAAACCTAAAGGAAAATATGTGCATCCACTGATAATATTAAGTTTGAAACAATTATTGTCTTTAATTCATCAAGAGGTTCAGACAAAGTCCCTGTTTTTACTGTTTGTGTCTTTGAAACTCGGATGATGTCACACTATACAGACCCGTTAATGAACTGAAAACATTTGTTTTCTCTTCGCAGGGCTGCAGACACTTTTTTTCCTACACTCTGGACTGTCTGACTTACTCAGTCTTAGATTATATCAGATTGTGTGAAGAGAACGTCTACAACTTTGAGCAAAGCCAGGACGTCAGCTGTTCCTTCTTCAAAGAGGTGGTCCGACATTGTGGCAATAGCAGCTATGTATGGGAGGCCTGGAGGGACATAACCCAATGTGGTCAGTTTGTTTTACTCAATAAGCCATTATAAATGAAAGGAGACATATTGCGCAAGGACTTAGTATTGCGCATCAGTAGATCTTTCGTGGATCATCATTTTACATTCAGTTCCTTGTACACCACATTATTGATCAAAAACAGCTGGATAATAGAATCAGGTTTGATTTCCTGTTCAAAAGTGCAGAACCGATAAGCCCCGCCTCTTCATAGGGACATGTCACAGATCGTCATTTACGTGTTTCAGTTTTGTAAAATGACTGCATGACATTTTATAACTCTACATGTGTCACTTGGAGTCTCATTTTTCAAATAAACACACTGAGTACAGAGATGTGGGCAGGGATAGGGGGTAGGTGAGAACTGGAATATTCTGAGCACGCCGGTCTCAGATGTAGGACAATGCAGGATTACACAAACTAGCAGGAATCAATCCAAATAAAAACTCTGAGTAAGCTAGCGATGAGGAAACACAGTTGTAACAAGGTTAAAAGCTCACTTAAGTCGTTTTTTGCAGAATATGTTAAATACATGTGCGTCGATTTTGAACGATGATTGTTTTTAGTGGAGCCTCAGTGTCCTGGAGATCTGTTTTACGTGGAGGAGGAGGGTCCGGCGTTTTTGCAAAGCTGTTCAAATCCAAGCACCGACAGCTCTGAACTCACAAGCTCCTGTGTCTGCCCCAGTGGTGAGGACGTTCAAACACATTTCAAATCAAAAATAATGTGCAAGCTGATCTGTAACTCTAATGCCATGTCGTCAGGTAGTCATTCTTGCGTTCTCCTTTTCCAACATACGTAAAAGTCCACCATGTAATGATAAAGACATTAAGGGATACAGTAAATGTTCTATGTTCAGTAAAAGCCTCAATTTATGATGTCTGACATTTAACAGAAGATAAACACGACTTTCATGGTCTGATAAATAATTGGATACTGTAAGAAGAACATTACTAGTAGAATAAGAAAAAATAAAGTATATACATATATATAAAGGATATACTTTGAAAACAAATGTAAGAACTAGAATAAAATCAAATCTGAGCAGAAAGATTATGACTATTATTAGAAACTATTACGAAAGTCTGTTTATCTGGATGGAAATGAGTAGCAAATGTTAAATATTGTTGGTGCATATGTCATGTCAAAAGCCATGCTGCAAAAAAGGCTTTTTAATTTTCAAAACTCGTAAATAGGCAACAGGCCTTGGATGTTTGTGTTTGGGATATAATTAACATACATTTGGCTGCTCTTTTTGACTCAAATACAGAGCACTTTTCTATACAAAGCAGTTTTCTCCAATTGAGCACTTGTTTTTGATTATCTTTTTAAAAATCTACAAATGTGTACTCACGCAGCACTCCTTATGCTTTTTATTCTCATTATAAAAAGTCAGTTTGTTAGTTTAGAGCTTCTAAGACCAACTAGCTTAGACCTGTCCATTCTGAATGCATGAATCAGTAGCTTTCTGTGATGTATTTTCGTATTGACAAATTGAAATCAAATCAATCTGCATTAAACTCTAGGTCTGGTGCTTGATGACCTTCAGGATGGAGCCCGTTGTGTGAGTGTGTCCAGCTGTTGGTGTGTGTTTGAAGACAGCCTTTATGAACCCAGACACATGCGCAGCAATAAAAGAGAAACATGGTAAAAGATATATATATATTCATCTAGACTGCGTGAATTCTGCAAGGATTTTAGAGTTGATTTGATGATAAAAAGGTTATTATTTCTTTCAGTTTATGCGTTGATGGAGAGTGGAAATGCACGCCGCTTCAACTCCCGCCTCTTTGTGAGATAGAAGGACAGTTTGTCACTACTTTTGATGGGAAACGATACACAGTTGGCAATGGCTGTACATTTGTGGCAGCACAGGTAAAAGTTTGTGCCAAATCTTATATTCAGTATGTAAACCTAATTATTGTCCCATTCAGGATTTTTTAGACTGGAAAATACTAATAGAATATGGAGAAGGGGACTCTTCCATTAAGTCTATGCGTCTTGAGATTTTGAAGGTACTGAAAATTCACTGTAACTGCATGTCATCATTGTGTAGAGACCCTTTAAAATGCTCAGTCACTAAAATGTGCATAATTCCAGAATGGAGGCGACTGGAGAAAATACTAAGTAGACCATAACACATTTTCAATGCCTAACTAACATCAGATCTAAAGTTTAAGTCTATATGACAATTTAAAAAAACAAAGTTGAATTTCCAGGGAATATACAGTATATTGTGTGTTTGGTTTCCCATACAAAGGATAGAAAAAATACTATTCCTTAACCTCAGAAATGTATTTGAACTTCACTAAAAGTATAATTTGTGGTAAATACCGTACTGTAAAATATCTGTAAATAAAAGGAAGAACTATTGTGGAGTCAACATTTCTGGAAGTACTGTATTCAGTAAAAAAAAATGGCTTTTGCTTTCGTCGAAAATACTACACGTTTGTCACAATCTCCTATTGAACAGTCTTTTAAATTACCAATGTAAATGTCTCTAAACCCGGCACTGATATCATTTAAATGTATTTGAATGGTTTCCATGTGCCAAAACCCCTTTGATTTTTCACACGTTGTGATTAATTCCAGTTTTGACATTGAAATCACATTACGTTCCACTTTACTTTTGCCTCCATTCCAGAATTGAGTATGTATTTGTTCATAAACTTTTACAGGGTCTATTGCGTGAATTCTGTATTAGATGATGCACTTTCAAGTTTAAATGAACTGAGTGCCATTTACAGGACAAATACACATTCGCAGACAACATGGTTACGTTTGGTGACAAGGAAATCTCTGACCTTCACGAGTCTGGTGAGGAACATATACTGTATACATATTTATCCAGCCATCTATGGGACTGTTGTGATGATGTCATAACTCAGACAGATTGTCTATAATGGCATTTTGGCAGATTTGAATCTCTTACATTGAAAAAATTAAAAATAGATGCTGATTTTAAAAAAAAAGCAATAAGGATAGTTTGGTTTTCCTCTGGATATGATTTTCAGACATAAATTAGCATTTTGAACATTAAAATTATTTTAAAATGATTCACAATAAATCTTGTGATATTACTTGAATTTGTTTACAAATCAAAGTCCTTATTTCCATATGAAAACATTTCATTATCAAATTTCACCTTAGTTCATCACATTTCTACTGTTTTGTGAATTCAAAACCTGTAACTGCCCCCATACAAATATTTGTATTTAATGTTCTTTTTATTTCAGAATATGCTTTGGTTTTCTGGCAATCTTCAATGTTCGTAGACGTCTACACAACGTTTGGACTCAAACTTCAAATCCAGATGTCTCCAGAAATCCAGCTCTACATCATGCCTCCTTCAAACTACAGCGACACAATCTCTGGTGAGTCAACTTTAAAAGGAACAAAATATTTATTCTGAAATAAGTCTGTGTGAGCTCTCAGTCATCCAGGTAGGTTCCATACGCTTGATGGTAATATGATTGAACAAGAAATAAAGAATGTTTTCCTCTTAATTGTAGAAAACAGTTCATCCAGGCTACATTTCTCTCAGTTCTAGATTATGGTGACATTATTTCTATGCATTCTACAGCAACAGTGTTAAAACCTCTGAACTCAGTTTATCATTCAGCTCTAAGGTTCATTACAGGAGAAGGAGACAGAACTCACCACTGTGAAGTATATTCTAAAGTAGAATGGCAATCATTGGATGCACGAAGAGAACAGCACTGCCTTTTGTTTGTGTATAAGGCTCTAGTTGGCATTTTGCCTGATTATTTATCAAGTTTATTGCACAACTCCTTTTGTTTGTGTATAAGGCTCTATTGGCATTTTGCCTGATTATTTATCAAGTTTATTGCACATCAGATCAGGTATTCACAGTTTGAAGTCTCAGGACATTTTTATCTTACAGAGCCATCGTTTTAACACAGAGACAGGAAAAAAGGCTTTCAGCAACTTTTTAAATTATATCATTTTATGCCTTTTAATGATTTTAAAGCACTGGTCAAGGACCACCCGCAGTGCGGAACTCTTCTCATTGAGTTTTCCCTGTATAAATAAATAAAATGAATGAACGAATAGCTAAACAAAATTGTATTCGGTGTCAATATTTACGTTTTGCCACTCTCACACACAAATCCGACAAGGTTGTTTTAAGTCGCTGCTTTATTAAAAGGCAGTGACAGAAGTTGACAGAATTCAAATGTATTTTTCTTCTGACATATGTAATTATTTACACATCCAATGTGTCATTTTATCAGGTCTTTGTGGGAATAACAACGGAGACACCACAGATGACTTCAGGACGAGCAGTGGCATCATTGAAAACTCTCCTCAACAGTTTGTTCAGTCCTGGACTGTTGGTCCCTGTTTCAAAGTAAACCCACCACCTCCATGTATCAGAAGTAATTATGGTATGTAGCAGGTTTGGAAAATATCAAACTGCAATTTTCCTGACTAGCATTTGTACATTTTAAACATGTCCTGAGAGCACACTGAAATATAAAACCGCTAAACGAATATTTCGAATCCTTTCATTTCAGAATGTTTTTAGTGGTCTAAGCTAGTGGTTCCCAAAATATTTTGCCCCTCACTCAAAGTACACTCCAGCTTGGGTATTAGCCAAATAAAAATGAATACTTTAGCAGTATATTGTCCAATGTTTCTCGTTTAAATGATACTGATGTTAGAAATACTCTTAAGGATGTATAATCTTCTTCAACTACCATTCAATGCACCTTGGGAAACAGTAGTCTAAGTATCAGGTTTTACACATAATACGACTATAATCTTGTCTGTTACTTTGTGATTTGCTAACAATGACCATCCAAACAGCCATATTGAATCTTGCAACCTTAAAATGTAACTAGTATTTATTTTCATTTTTTTGGTTCATTAACAGAATTATTTGCTGATGAGAAATGCTCTGTGTTAACCAATCCAACTGGGATATTTGCTGCATGTCACAGCCACGTCCCAACTGACCATTATCTCACGGTGAGAAGAGAATTCTTATGAACTAATGAAATCTAGCTTTATATAATTGCTTTTTGTTGGTTGGTTGGTGATGAATGCTGGTCCTGTTCTACGTCCCAGTCAGTTCAGCCCTGGTCTAGTCCAGGATTTGTTCCAAGTTTAGTCCCAATTTGGATGTGTGTGCAAGTTGGTTGGTGATAGATGTGCTCAATATATGAATGGAAAACAAATATGCTTTTTCAAGCTTTTATATTTTTTAAATTTACGTTATAACATTGTTCCTTCGCCAAAAAATACCAGGAGTATTTTGGCTTCATTCACGATTGTTCGATGACTCCTGTCCGGTAAGCATCTCCTTCTGGGCCTCAAAAACGCTCCGTTCCAATTTTCCAGATTTGTGATTTCATAGGTAGAGCCCTGAGATCTTCTGCACTGTTTTTAATTCCATAAATTATCCGCAGACTCGTTCTGAGAATTTCTGCTGTCAAATCACGTTCGTTACAACTACATTAGCATGTCGACGCAAGCTAGCTTTGTTGATCTTTCCTATGTAGGTAGTTCCATCTGCAGCTAGTAGATGGAGCTCTATCTAAATTCCTGATGTGGGAAACTCCTGACTGATATGAAGTAATGTGTGTTTTAGGCCAATTCTTAAACAAAAGATGCCAAATCAGAACTCAAGAGCCTGTTTCAAGGCCCATAAAAATAGAAATAATATGTGTCCTTTAATGGATAAATAAAGTGGGTAATGTTTTTTCTTCCTTTCAGGCGTGTGTCCAGAGAACATGCACCTGTGGCTCTCACCTGCACCAGTGTTTGTGCTTGGCTCTGTCCAATTACGCCAAAGCCTGTATCAGTCAGGGGGTGGAGGTGGGAGATTGGAGGAAGGCCACAAACTGCAGTAAGTTTTATCTCTTTTTACACACAAGACAATCCATCTCTGAACACAAATGGGAATGTAAGGTTAAGGTACAACCTGTCACCCATTTATAACGCCATTCTTAGGCCTAAACCAAAACAAAGGAAACAATAGGGCTAATCAGAGTCGGTAGGGGCATGTATGATTATGCTAAATATGGCTCAATATGACAGTTCATATCTTAGGTAGTACAATAGACTCAACAGCATATACTCCTTACTATAAACTAATTTGTGTTAGTTTCAGTGTAGTTAGCTCCTCCCCTCAGACAGATATAAGGCAGTTACGCACCAGTTCTCTGTCAGAGGTCAGAGGAGCTGAAGAAGCTACTTGGATGAGTGTCACAACATCTACACACTTTAAACTTTGTCCAGTTGACTGAAATCTATCCAACATCCATTCCAGTGCTTTTCATGGCTTTACAGTCATAAGCTTGATTGATTTAATTATATTTCCCTTGTAGATATTCAAATCCGCATATTGCTTCCGTACAACATTTGACTCTTTTTTTTAATTGGCTAAAAATGTTTTCCCACTCTTAGAAAGTTTGTCTAATCTTGATTTGGTCACACTTATCACATTGCGCTAACACAGCCTGACCAGTGACAGTTTGAAGTCAAACCATTTAATAGTTCTTGTCTCAGAAATGCCTGGACCGTTTTATTAAAAAGGGTAGCAGTAGCTAAATTGGTAGAGACATTTCTCTAGTCTCTAGTCATCTCAGTTGGACTATCCTGGTTAAAGTAACAGCATGTAACATTCTGGAGGTACTAAATCACCTGTATGGTTCCAAACAGGAACCTCGAAACATACTTCTAAACATTCTTCAAGGAGATAGACACATTTTTTAAAATATTATATTATATTTCTATTCAAAATTCGCAGTAAGGACACATGTATTTTATTGCAATAAAAACATAATCTATATGAATCTATTTTTTGGCTAAAAAGTTAGTGAGGCTTAAAAGATTCTTTTTTTCCCCCAAAGTTGACAGTTCTCTTATAAGTTATGTTTTCGGGTTGCAGCTGTGGAGTGTCCGGGGAACCAGGAGTTTTCCTATAACGTTGTGGCATGTAACAGCACCTGTCGCTCTCTGTCTGGGCCGGACCTGTGCTGTCTGCTGGAGGACGTCCCAGTGGAGGGCTGTGGCTGTCCTGAAGGAACCCATCTGAACAAGGAGCTCACCTGCAGCCCAAAAGCTCAGTGCGAGTGTCATTATAATGGCGGCACCACACCTCCTGGGCCAGCTGTTATCGATGGCCGACAATGGTGAGCTGAACATGGTTTTAGAAGCGATTTTATAACAGTTTATATATATTCCATTCAAAGTAAAGAAAAAGTAAAGGCATCTAATCATACAAAATGTCACCAAAAGTCAGGAAAAATACATTACATTTAAAAATTAAGTTCCATGTCCATACATTTGACTGAAAGTTAACACAATCTTTTTTACAGCATTTGTGAAGATGGAGAATTGAAGTGTTCAGATGACTGTGGTAAATAAACAGACACATCCACATTTCTAATTTAGTGAAAACCTTGAGTTATAGATTACTGAATTAACTGTTGAAAATATAATGTTATGTTTATTTGCAATGATACATCATACAAACTACATTACAAAAAACTCATTTCAAAATAATTGCTTTTCTCCAGGATGTACAAATGGGAAAGTTTGTGTCCACTGCTCAGATTATAAAGTGGACACTCTTCACAAAACCTGTGGCAGTCTCAGCAAGCCCTCAGTAAGTATACAGATACTCAATTTACATAACTCTAATGTGATGTTTTAAGTTTGCTGCATCTCTTTATTGTTCCTTACTTTGTACTAGAATTTTCAAAAATATAAAAATCAAATACTAACCCATACTAGAACTAATAATGAATCTAGATACTGATTTGAGTATAGTAGTATCAATACTGAAAAAAATCACATAAACAGGACAAAATTTGACATTTCTTGGAACAGTTTTAGAACGTTCTTAATCTATATCAGAATTACTATGAGACCACTTGGTAACATTAATCAAACTAATGTGTCAAAATACATTATATTTTCAACAAAAAAAAATATTTATTTATTTATCTATTTATTTCTAAATTCTCAATGTGGTATTTAAATTGGTATCAAATATCAAGTATATTCTTTAGTATGAAAATCAAGTTTGAAAGTTGACAACACTACTTTGTACGGCAAATTTCAGTGTCTAGAAAAGAAAGCGCTTCATGAATAAAATGTATGATTATCAGTGGCGTGTGGTCAGGGCAATCAAGGCAAGCAGTGACAATAAAATCTTAAATGACCTTTTGTCACAACTATATTTAAATTGTTGAAATATATCGAAATGAGCACATTTTCCTCTCACTTCTGCTGCTGAAGCTCGTGGTTGAACTGATTGCACATATACCTGCCATGTGGACTAGGCTGCTGTGTTATGAGTCTGTCCTGGCTATCATCAAGAGGCTCTGCCTCTTGATGATAGTTGTCATTACGCAGCTCAGAGTAGGATAAATATCCGAGTTCTCAGACTACAGGCCGTATTTTGGTCCTGGAGATAGCGTTAATGTGGGCGCAGCAGAGCTCATTTCCTGACATCTTGCAGTCGGTAATTGATGTGCAAGTTGTGGAATTCTAAACAAGAGGTGTGATTAGGCCAAAGTAGGTGGAGTAAAGCAACTTGAGGGCGTGGTGTGATGCATTCTGTGAATGGCCAGAATCGTAACTAAAAAATCTTCAAAACTAGTGCACTGGAGTCGTGTTACTATCCCCATGTGCATGAGATAGTCATAATAAAACAACCTTCATGGGCATAAATAACACAAATGATAAGTTATAGAGTAATTAATACAGTCCAATTTTACGTGGTTATATTTTCCAGAAGAAGCAAGAAATTTGTTCAGCAGGGCAATCCGGGTCGGGACAAGAAATGAGGGCAGGTTAATACGGGTTATAAAATGCTGACCGCGTCTCATACATCCACGCTCCGCCTGTATCATTGCATTTTGCTGCGTCTAAATTCAGTTCGTTTCTCTATGAATATGTGACTGATTGTAATAAAACACAAAGCATTATGTAGTTTACTACACCCATGTCTTCAGGGGGCTCTAAGCGAAATTTTCCCTGGGGGCCCCCCACCACATCAAAGCCACAAACCACTATATTGAAGACAGTGAGGTGGATTCTAAGCAGGGAGAAAAGATGGTTTGAAAGAGGAGTTAAGGAGGCTATCTTTGTTAAAAAGCAGAATCCTTCCTTAAATCGTAATGGAGGTTTAAGATTCAACCTTCCCGTTGTTTATAATGGTTTGCTGAAACCCTGGAGACGCCCGTGGCATTCGGATGCTAATCAGGTACTGAGGGAGGAGGGGCCAAAGTCAGTGAACAATAGGCCCTTTCCAGTTATTTTCGAGGGCCCATTATCAGGTGGTCCCGCCCTGTGGGCAGGGCTTTCACAGAGTAGGATATAAACCTGAGTTCTCAAACAGAGAACTCTTGTTTCACAGATTGAGAATGACTCTTGGATGGGAGTCGAAACATTTTTCTAAACAGAGTCCAGATGACTACAACTGAATCTTTTTCTACACTAATAACTAAGTATTGTTATTAGACAATTAAAGCAATCACCACTTAACATAGATGGATGGACTCATCATAACACAACACAAGGAAGGTCAAGTATGATAGTGCTATAATTGTAAACAAATAAGTTAAAATGTAGAAGTAATAGTTATCCTTACTAATGTATCTTTTACTGCTCCCAACTATTCCTTCTTGCCAAAGTGACAAAACAAGTTACATTAAATTAAACAATTGGCATAAGAATTGATTGATTAACAATTAACACTGATAAAACTACACAGTGCAAAAATGTTAATTCCCACAGAGAATGAACAGAATGAAAAGTGAAGATCCACACCTGTCATGAAAAGACGGCGCTTGGGTCCGGATCTGGACCAGAGTCCACTATTAGTGACGTGGGGCATAGAGGCCACCTCACTCCCTCACCTGCTGGGAACACTACCAGGCTGGTGTAAATGTTATGCTTAACAGCCTTCATTCAAACGTGTTATTAGTGGTGCGGTGCTGGCTAACACAGGTATGTGCAGCTGCCCCCATGGCAGGGCCCCCATGGCAGGGCCCCCATGGCAGGGCCCCGGCCCGGAGCTCTCGTCTCGCCGCCAGCCTCAGGGCACTATCGGCTCACTAACATGACTGACTCGCTGTACTTTCAAACAGTCTCTTTGTAAAATGAGTTCAAAACCTGGAGAGTGTTGTTGAGATTGCAGTTTGTTTTCATCGTCAAGTCTTTTCCACTTTTGTTTTTTGCGCTTGCACTTCGCATAAATCAGGTTGCCAGATTGGGGGCCCTTTTAACAAACGGGGGGTGGGATTTAAAGGAGTTCAGATGCTTCTGTTGAAGTATGAATGACAGCAGCGAAACAAGCTTTGTTCTTGTTCTTGCAGCCCTAGGTAAACAATAAAACTTCTTGCATCTTATCAAGTATGAATTGGCTTCTAAAGCTCTTTGCATTGTGCTGGAAAACCTGTTACTGCGCAGCTTGGGCCATACTGGACCACCAGACTTGAATGTGCTCAGCTTAGAGACGAACGTCTATTTGGAAAATCGAATCAAGCCCCACCTTCACATCACATTCACCCAAAATCCTTGTCCCAGTCTGCGTAAAACTGGCACGGACTGACAACACCACACGAGATCCGCACTTAAGACGAGACTGAGCAGACCACAGAGTGTGCTCCGTTTTCGCCCTCCGGACCACGCAGCACTCAGGTCCGGTTAAATTGGCACAAGCCCATCTTGAGGACATACTCAGTGTTGCGCAAAACAAATAAAGGTGAATTAAATAAAGAAACAATGCTCCCAGGCTGCATTTCAATTTTTCAAATTTTGGAAACACACTGAAAAATGGAAAATCAAACAATGTTATTGCTCACTTCTTTCATTGCCTATAAATGAGGCCATGACAAACATCACCCTCACATTTGGTGCTTTTGAATACCACAGTTCTCAGTCATTTGTTCACTATTATAATATATGGACTGGTACCATCCCACTCCAGCCTCCAGCGGTCAAGTCCAGCCTCTTATGCCAGGGTTAACATCTGCATAGGTAGCAAAATAGCGCCCTGGCCCCACCCCCTGGAAAAGGCTGCCGTTAACACTACCTCCAGGGCCAAAATACGGTCCTAGATGCGCAGATTGAGAATTACTTTTGGATGAGAGACAGAGACAGAAAAACAGTGTCCAGATGATTACAATTGATTCTTTTTCTAAAATGTAACTTTCCTTGACAAATTAAGGATTGCACTGACTTCTTTAGGGTATAATTATTCAGTTAACTTAATAAAAGAGAGAGTATTTTTATAATTGCATCTAAGGAGTAAATAATGGCACTGTAACACTGGGTGTACACTGACTCCGGTATGGGTGCGACTCGGACCCATGCGGGTCACTTGCAGATTGCCTGGTACACCAACTCCGGTCCACTGTGGTCCGTTTTTGATGAAGGGCACGCACATTCACGAGGTTTTGCACGAGAATACTGGTCTAATGACTGGAAAGCAGCACCAGACCGCTGCGGTCTCCGGCAAAGATAGACGTCTTGCAGATCCTTTTGCGGAGCAGTAACCGCAGTGCTCGTGGTCACAGTGTAACAGAGCACATTGATTTTAAATGTTGCGGGAGTCGCACCCGAACACGTTATAAAATAAATTTTTATATAGGTATTCAGTATTCTGTAACTAAATACATTTGCAAAGTGTTCTTCCCAACACGGCATAAGAAAGACACACTTTAGTTCTTGAAAATATGGAATAAATAAATCAACATATAACTAAAGGTGTGCATGATGCAAAATTAAACTATGCACTTTAAACTATGCACTTTGCAAGTCTCAATAAATTAAAACAAAGTAGTCAATGAAAAAATGCAACAAACATGCTGCCCGGTGGTCGAGTGGTTAAGTCACAGCATACATATGCTAGGCTCCATGTGCAGCTGGCTGCAGTGTCGTGAGTTTGAGTTCCGACTCTGACATTTACTGCATGTCCTCACTTCTTTCTCATCCCCCATTTCATCACACATTTTTCTGTCTAATAAAGCCTAGGGGCCCCAAAACAGTCCTCAAGACTTTTTAAAATTACATTTCTAATTTCTTTTGAAGAAAAATATTCAGTTGTTGATTCATTGTTTTACGAAAAACAAATCGTTTCAACTCTCATCCAACAGACTCTTGGATGAGAGTCGAAACGTTTTGTTTTTCTAAAAACAGAGTCCAGATGATTACAACTGAATCTTTTTCTACAACAGGAGGAACACTCCTGGACGAATGAGGGATTACACCAACTCATTTCTGATTTCTGTTTTTACTGCCAGTTGTGTAAATTGTCTCCATATTTATAGTCTCTGGATCGTGTCGATGTGACACAATTTGGACATGAAAATTACGAGTAACATGAACAATATGGAGTTTAAGTTTATTCTTTACTCCTTTTTAAAATATGCTACACACAAAACCTACATCAAACAAATGCCAATATATAAAATGGTACTACAATGACAGGAGTCACTGCAGCATGTTTTGGCCAATAAGGGATTGAAACGATCTACAATGTAGATCCGACTTTCAGGTTACATACTTGTTGTTGCTGTTGTTGTTTTAATGGCAGTTGGGAGCCAAGTGAAAAGGTGCATTTATTGCCACCTACTGTAGTTGTATGTCTTCAAAGTATGTGATTTTAATACTATACCCCAAAAAAATAAGGAGAGAGAAAGAGAGAGAGAAAGAGAGAGAAGGAAAGAAAAAACTGTTTTGTTGAAGTGAATCCACTTTATTTTGTCTCGCACCTTTTTTTTTTAAAAGCCATTTCCAAAATGTTGCACATAGTGAAAAAAAAACAAATAGTCAACCATAAAATAAACCATAAAAAAGGATACAAATTGTAAAACGGGATAAGACAGAGTAAAATAATTAATAATTAAAACAACAAAATAGCCCAAAAGGCATGCCTAGATAAAATCTAATTAAAAAGATATCAGAGGACCACACAACTCATGCAGTGTTAAAAGCCAGAGAATAAAAGTGGGTGTTAAGGCAAGACTTAAAACACTCCACTGATATCGTGCCCAAATACTCTTTAAACTTTTGTTTTCAGTAAGATTTAAAAAATGTCAAGACAAATTTATTTACAGAGTCCAATTCATCCATCCATCTTCTTCCTCTTTATCCGGGGCCGGGTCGCGGGGGCAGCAGTCTAAGCAGGGACTCCCAGACTTTCCTATCCCCAGACACTTCCTCCAACTCCTCCGGGTGGATCCCGAGGCATTCCCAGGCCAGCCGAGAGACATAGTCCCTCCAGCGTGTCCTGGGTCTTCCCCGGGAGCACAATTCGTACACAAGGCAATTCAAAGTGCTTCACACAACAGGAAAAAAATGCATCAAAATCACAAAGACATGGCAGAAATCACATCATAGTTTGAAATGAAAGAGAAGAGTGCAAAGAAAATCATTTCAGTCATATACACAGCCAAACAAAACAGTTTTTTATCTTAGATTTGAACATTGCCAGAGTAGAGGCCTGTCTCACATCCTCAGGAAGACTGTTCCAGATTTTAGCTGCATGAAATTTGAAATGCAGATTCCCCATGTTTAGTCCTGACTCTGGGCTCCATGCGTTTGTCTCCAGTAGATTAGATTACTGTCACGGCCTCCTCACTGGCCTCTTCAAACCAGCAGGAGGCCGGTCCCTGAGGTCCTCAGAGTCCGAGATGGTTCATATGGTACTAACATGTCTGAGATGTACTTTGGTGCTAGGCAATGGAGAGACTTGTATACAAGCAGAGCTGCTTTGAAGTCTCTTCTCTGAGCCACAGGGAGCCAGTGCAGAGACCTGAGCACAGGACTAATGTGATCGTACTTCCTGGTTCTAGTCAGAACCCGAGCAGCAGCGTTCTGGATGTACTGCAGCTGTTTTACAGCTCGTTTGAAGATGGCCAGAGTGAGCAGGGCCGTGACGGTAGTCTAATCTACTGGAGACAAACGCATGGATAAGTCTATCCAAGTCTGGTTTGGAAACTATACTTTTGAGTTTGCAGTGTTTTTTAGATGCTAAAAAAGCTGCCAATGTTATTGAGTTAACGTGGCCGTTAAAATTCTAATCTAAGTCCATTATTACCCCCAGATTTCTAACTTGATTTGTAGGTTTTAGAGGCGAGATTCTGGTGGTGACTGCTAACAGTTTCCTCTCATTTTCTGTGGGCCAAAGACGATGATTTCAGACTTGTCTGAGTTCAGCTGGAGAAAGTTGTTTTGCATCCACACATTGAGCTGTTTGGATGCAGTGACAGAGTGAATCCAGCGTCCATATTCACCTGCCGTCAGTGAAACATAGATCTTATGTCGTTCTGCATAATTGTGGATAGGACACATTTTCAAACTGACCTAACAGCAGCATGTAGGAGGTTGAACAAAATAGGTCCCAGGATTGGACCCTTGGGGCACCCCACAGGTCAGGGGGCATGTGGTGAGACACTGGTTACCAATTTCAACAAAGTACTTCCTGTCTTCCAGAATAGGACAATCAACCAATTTAGGCAGTGCCAGTGATGCCCACCCAGTCCTCTAGTCTCTGTAAAAGTATCCATGATCGACAGTGTCAAAAGCAGCACTCAGATCTAACAGACTTAAGACTGAGGGCTTTGTCCACGTCAGTGTTCAGGTGGATATCATTTGTCACCTTGACACCATTATTTCTTCTTATAATCTTGATTTTATGTTTTTAAACTGAAACATGGCTTGACAAAAAACACAGGAAATTTTGTTCAAAATAGAATCTGCTCCACCCAACTTTAATGTTTGAATCTGAAAACACGAAGAAACAAAAACGGAGGAGGTGTGGGTGTGCTTTTGTTAGAGATGAAATAGTTACCCACAGGTTGTCCTTTGGGGTGTTTTCAACATTTGAGTACGTAGCCTTTAAAATTGAGCTAAAACAGTTCTCCATCCATTCTCTTCATTGTTTTATACAAGCCTCCTCAGCACTGCAAAAGTTTTATTGATGATTTTACTGAGATGCTTTCAGTCGTATGCACAGACTTTGATGGTTTGGTGATAACAGGTGATTTCAATGTTCATTGTGACAGAAACGCTAAAGAGTTTCATGCTGTCCTTGAAACTTTCGGTCTTACTCAGCGCGTGAGTGGCCCCACCCACAGCAGAGGGCACACTCTAGATCTTCTAATTACAAAAGGGGTTAATATTTCAAACGTCAATGTGGTCTATGTTGCTCTGTCTGATCATTTCTGTGTCTTCTTTGACCTGTCTGTTTTTCCCAAACCACCGGCTGGTCCTGCAGTTGTTCGGAGGAGACACATAAATTACAGCACGGGAAAACTGTTTATGGAAATGATTAACTTTGAAAATGTCTCATGTTCTAATGTAAATTGATTTGTTGAAACTGTTACATCTGGTGTTTTGAATGTTCTCGACACCATTGCCCCTATGAAGGCTAAAATTGTTAAGAAAATAAAGCAGAAGAGCGCCATGGAGAAATGATGATTCGGTCAGGGCACAGAAAAGGTGTGCCGCCGGGCCGAACGAAAATGACGCAAGTCAAAGCTCCAGGTTCAGAAAGAGATTTACAGAGAGAAGTTGTACATGTACAACCTCATTTTATGTAGAACTAGGGAAGGATATTTTTCAGAAATATTGGAAGCTGAAGTAACAACTCGTTTGTTCCTGTTTCGCCACAGTAAACAGATTAACAAACCCCTCCAGCTCCGCTTGCCGTTAGAACTCATTTCCACATCCAAGTGTAATGAGTTTGCATTATTCTGTAATGACAAAGTTCAGGGCATTAAAAATGCTATAAATTCTACAATGCAAAAAATAACTCTCAAACCACCTACACACTTAGAGCTGACTCACTTTGCACCACCTGTAACTGACAAAACTGTCCAGGAGATCATCACCAGTCTGAGTTCATCTACATGCTGCCTCGATGTGTTAACCCACCAGATTTCTAAAGTCTGTGCTGAACAGTTTGTTAGCCACCACTCACTCAAATAGTTAACATGTCGCTTCAATCTGGAACATTCCAAATTTCTTTAAAAACTGCGGTCATAAAGCCTCTCCTAAAGAAGAGCCAGTCTTGATGCCGCAGTAAACTGGATAATTACCGGCCCATCTCTAATCTGCCATTTTGGGGCAAAGTCCTTGAAAAGGTTGTTTACCAACAGCTCACTGATTTCCTCTTATTAAACAACTCATTTGATGTTTTCCAGTCAGGTTTTAGACCTCATCACAGCACTGAGACTGCTCTTGTCAAGGTGACAAATGACAGTCTCAGTCTTCATTCTGTTAGAGCTCGAGTGCTGCTTTTGACACTGTCGATCATTGGGATACTTTTACAGAGACTAGAGGACTGGGTGGCATCACTGGCACTGCGCTAAACTGGTTAAAGTCCTATCTGGAATACAGGAAGATTCTTTGTCAAAAATTGGTAACTGTGTCTCAGACCAGATGCCCCTGACCTGTGGGTGCCCCAAGGTCAATCCTGGGACCCCTTCTGTTCAACCTCTACATGCTGCCGTTAGTTCATTTGATACGCCAGCGAGAATGTGTCCTATCACAATTATGCAGACGACACTCAAATCTATGTTTCACTGACGGCAAGGTGGAATATGACCAGTCACTGCAATCCAACAGATCAGTGTGTGGAGGCAAAACAACTTTCTCCAGCTGAACTCAGGACAAGACTGAAATCATCGTCTTTACCCACAGAAAAACAAAGAGAAAGTGTTAACAGTCACCTCCAGAGTCTCGCTCTAAAACCTTACAAATCAAGTTAGAATAATAATAATAACATCAGTAGCTTTTTACCATCTAAAAAACATTGCCAAAATCAAACGTATAGTGTCTAAACCAGACTTGGAGAGATCTTATCCATGCGTTTGTCTCTAGTAGATTAGACTTACTGTAATGGCCTGCTCCACTGGCCTCTCTAAACGAGCTGTAAAACAGCTGCAGTACATCCAGAACACTGCTGCTCGGGTCCTGACTAGAACCAGGAAGTATAATCACATTAGTCTCTTGCACTGGCTCCCTGTGCTTCAGAGAATAGACTTCAAAGCAGCTCTGCTTGTATAAAGTCTCTCCATGGCCTACAACCAAAAGTACATCTCGCGACATGTTAGTTGCCATATTATGAACCATCTCGGACTCTGAGGACCTCAGGGACCGGCCTCCTGCTGGTGCCCAGAGTCAGGACTAAACATTGGGAATCTGCGTTTCAGTTTTATGCAGCTAAAATCTGGAACAGTCTTCTTGAGGATGTGAGACAGGCCGCTACTCTGGCAATGTTCAAATCCAAACTAAAAACTGTTTTGTTTGGCTGTGCATATGACTGAAATGCTTTTCTTTGTGCTCTTCTCTTTTATGTCTTGAACTATTTGACGGATAGCCTGAAAAGGGCACTTTTAAATTAAGATTTTGTGATTTCTGCCATGTCTTTGTGATTTTAATGAATTTTTTCCTGTTGTGTGGAGCACTTTGAATTGCCTTGTGTACGAATTGTGCTCTACAAATAAACTTGCCTTGCCTTGCCTTGCCTTGACAAGAGCAGTCTCAGTGCTGTGATGAGATCTAAAACCTGACTGAAAAACATCAAATGAGTTGTTTATAAAGAGGAAATCAGTGAGCTGTTGGTAAACAGCCTTTTCAAGGAAATGTTCCAGATTGAAGCGACATGTTAACAATGTGAGTGGGGCTAATAAACTGTTCCGCACAGACTTTAGGAAACTGGTAGGTAACACATCGAGGCAGCAGATAGATGATGTAGATGAACTCAGACTGATGATGATCTCCTGGACAGTTTTGTCAGTTACAGGTGGAAAGTGAGTTGTTACTGTAGCTTCCAATTATTTCAGAAAAATATCCGTCCCTAGTTCTACATAAAATGAGGTTGTACATGTACAACTTGTCTCTGTAAATCTCTTTTTGAACCTGGAGCTCTGACTTGCGCCATTTCCGTTCAGCCCGGTGGCACTCCCTTTTCCGTTCCCTGACCGAATCATCATCTCTCCATGGCGCCTTTTTAAATGTATTTATTTTTTAAACAATTTTAGCCTTCATAGGGGCAATGGTGTCCAGAACATTCAAAACACTAGATGTAACATAGTTCAACAAATCATTTACATCAGAACATGAAACATTTTCAAATTTTTTAATTTCCATAAACAGTTCTCCTGTGCAGTCATTTATATGTCTCTTCCGAACAACTTCTGGACAAGCCGGTGGTTTGGGAAAAACAGACAGGTCAAAGAAGACGCAGAAATCATCAGACAGAGCAGCATTGACCACACTGACATTTGAGATATTAACCCCCTTTGTAATTAGAAGATCTAGTGTGCCCTCTGCTGTGTGTCGGGCCACTCATGTGCTGAGTAAGAGCGAAGGTTTCAAGGACAGCATCGAGCTCTTTAGCATTTCTGTCACAAATATTATCAACATGAACATTGAAATCACCTGTTATGACCAAACCATCAAAGTATGTGCATACGACTGCAAGCATTTCAGTAAAATTATCAATAAAACTTTGGCAGTGCTGAGGAGGCTTGTATAAAACAATGAAGAGAATAGATGGAGACTGTTTTCGTTCCATTTTAAAGGATACATACTCAAATGATGAAAACACCCCAAAGGACAAACTGTGGGTAACTATTTAATCTGTAAAAAATGCACAGACACTTCCACCCTTTTTATTTTCTCATGTTTCAGATTCAAACTTAAAGTTGGGTGGAACAGATTCTATTAGAACTAAATGTCCCGTTTTTTTTAAAGCCATGTTTCAGTTCAAAACATAAAATCAACATTAGAAGAAGAAATACATTTCTTTTGTATGGGACTGGGCGTTATCATTTCACAGGGAATTTGAATCAAATTTCTTTGTATTGTGACTACAGAAATAGCACTAGGGGAGGCTGTTTTTACACAGGGCCCCGGGTTGGTTAGATTTTTATTATGACTATAAGTCCCGGCAACGCTGAGACCAAGTGCATCCTAGCTATGGAAGATACCAGGTGAATGGCGAGGAGGGATAGGTGTTGGGCTTTTGTTGGTGTAGCAGGAACCGGGGAGAGTTTGGGACCAGGTGAAAAGCGGGGGGGTTTAGGTTGGGCGACTTTTATTGGTGTAACAGGAGTCGGTTGAGCTAAACAAACCTTGACCATCCAAGCACTCTAGCAAGTGTGTCAGGGGTCTGCTGCTGTTCCTTTTTATAGACATGTAAATTGTGTGTCATCGGCATATATGTGATGACATTTGAGAAAAGTTATGGGGGGAGGCACAGCATGAAGGCAAGGCAAGGCAAGTTTATTTGTAGAGCACAATTCATACACAAGGCAATTCAAAGTGCTTCACACAACAGGAAAAAATGCATTAAAATCACAAAGACATGGCAGAAATCACAAAAATAATAGTTCAAGACATTAAATAGAAGAGTGCAAAGAAAAGCATTTCAGTCATATGCACAGCCAAACAAAACAGTTTTTAGTTTAGATTTGAACATTGCCAGAGTAGCGGCCTGTCTCACATCCTCAGGAAGACTGTTCCAGATTTTAGCTGCATAAAACTGAAACGCAGATTCCCCATGTTTAGTCCTGACTAAACATGAACAGGACAGGCCCGAGAATTGAACCCTCGGGGAGACTCCATTGTGCAGCGGAGCAGATGAAGCAGTGGAGTCCCCCCAGCCTGACACAAGAAGAACTCCTGTCCAGGGCAGACACCTGACCTCCTCAGTTTTTCAACCAATTTAAAAAGAGTTGTGTCAACTGTGTCAAAGGCAGCAGTCAGGTCTAAAACCACTACAGCCGCATTAAAAGTAGGTCATTAAGTGCAGACTCGTTGCTATGAAAGGATTTATAACTGAAAATGTCTAAAATGCTGTTTGTAGTTTAAAATTTCTTTTTTTTTTTTTTTTTTTTTTTCAAGATTTTAGACATTAAAGGGAACCTTTATAATAAATACAAGACTACACAATAGGTCTTTTAGTGAGATCCACCCACTGAGCTGAGTGGAGATAACTAGCTCTGCATATGTCGTGTAACAATAAGTATCTGCATTAGCTTTAAAGTGAAGTGTGTTCTTTTTTAGTTCTATTAAACACATGTTTAGACATTATAATACACATTAATATCATAAATAGCGTACTAAGAACACACAAGGGATTAAGTTTAATAAATAATTGATCAGAAGTGGCTTAGAAAGAATTGCAAATCAAACAAAACACTTTTGCACAATCAGTATTTTGTTCAGACTAGATGAAAAAAATATACAATTAAAAGTACATATTTTGTGTCCATTTGTGTGACTTTTTTTTTTTTTGTAATACCAAGAGATGTATTGTTTTTTCTGGTCACCCAATCAACATGATCAGATTCACATAGGCAATGAGTGTATTTTTCAAAAAGGACATTTATTCATATTTTCTTGTTTTCAGCGGGATAAATTCAGAACAAATCATCATTTCTTTTCTCTACTTCAAAAACTGGTCTGACCTTTAACCTCTCTCTCCTACACTGCGCACAAAGACCCATTTTAATTCAGTAAACCCAGACTGCAGCATGAGCGTGATAATGGTCTAAAGTGATAATGGTCTAAACAAAAAGTAAGATTAAGATGAAAAATGTTAATCTGTATTAATCTCATCCTGCTGAAAATAAATAAAGTTAGCAACAAAAAACAAAAGAATAAACCTACTAAACTGTAGGTCCAAACCAGATCTAAACCAGGTAGGACAAAATCAGGTCTAAACAAGGCCCAAACCATTTCTAAAGTATGTCTAAACAGCCCTTAACCAATTCTAGGTCTAAACATCAGATTCTTCTTTTTCATCAGTTCTGCTTGGTTCTGCTCCTTTTCCTTCTGCCGTTCTGTTTCTCAAATTTTTCATATACATCACATTTAAGGCCTTCCTTCTTTTCAAGCTTCAGCTAGTAATCAAAAAGTTGTTCCTATTTCTCCATGTTCCACTCCTCTCTTAACTCCTTCATCAATTTGGCGCTCTGTCTCAGATGTTGCATATTGAAGAAAAGCTTCTTTATGTATGTTTTTGATTCCTGTCTCTTTTTCATCAGCGCCACATTTTCTCTCTGTTCTTTGAACAGGCGGTGAGTCTCCTGTAAATGTTTCTCTAGTTTTTCTTTTTCTTCCTTAAAACCCTCTTCAGCCATCTGTAGTGCAGCTTGAAGTGATGCCACCTGTTTAGTGAGTTGATCAACCAGCTCTGTGTCCTCCTTTCTCTTCAGCTTCTCCATCAACTCTTTATTATTACAGCGCTCTAGTTCCAGATTTTGTAAATTGAACTCAAGATTCTGTGTGATTTCCTTTACATATTCTCTTGTTTTCTGTCTCTCTTCCTTGAGCACCTCATTTTCTTTCAGTTCTTCGATGAGGCGCTGGGCGTTGTGCTCATAGATGTCCTTTAACTCCTGGAAATCTCTTTGTATCACTTCTTTCTCCTTCTTAAAACCCTCTTCTGCCGACTGTAGTTCAGCTTGAAGTGATGCCACCTGTTTAGTGAGTTGATCAACCAGCTCTGTGTCCTCCTTTCTCCTCAGCTTCTCCTCAACAGCGCTCTAGTTTGCCAAATTGAACTCAAGATTCTGTTTGATTTTCTTTACATATTCTCTGTTTTCTGTCTTCTAGCGCCTCATTTTCTTCCAGTTCTTCGAGCTGGCGCTGTGTTGTGCTCATAGATGTCCTTTAACTCCTGGAAATCTCTTGATTCACTTCTTTCTCCTTCTTAAAACCCTCTTCTGCCGACTGTAGTGCAGCTTGAAGTGATGCCACCTGTTTAGTGAGTTGATCAACCAGCTCTGTGTCCTCCTTTCTCTTTCAGCTTCTCCATCAATCTTTATATTTTACAGCTCTCTAGTTCCAGATTTTGCAAATTGAACTCAAGATTCTGTGTGATTTCCTTTACATATTCTCTTGTGTTCTGTCTTTCTTCCTTCAGCGCCTCATTTTCTTCCAGTTCTTCGAGCTGGCGCTGAGTGTTTGTGCTCATAGATGTCCTTTAACTCCTGGAAATCTCTTTGTACCACTGTCTTTTTCCTTCTTAAAACCCTCTTCAGCCGACTGTAGTTCAGCTTGAAGTGATGGCCCCTGTTTAGTGAGTTGATGCAACCAGCTCTGTGTCCTCCTTTTCTCTCAGTTCTCTCCATCAACTCTTTATTATTACAGCGCTCTAGTTCAAGATTTTTGCAAATTGAACTCAAGATTCTGTGTGATTTCCTTTACATATTCTCTTGTTTTCTGTCTCTTCCTTGAGCACCCTCAATTTCTTCCAGTTCTTCGAGCTGGCGCTGAGTGTTGTGCGCTCATAGATGTCCTTTAACTCCTGGAAATCATCTCTTTGTATCACTCTTTTCTCTCCTTCTTTAAAACTCTTCTGCCGCCACTGGCAGTGCTAGCTTGAAGTGATGCCCCTGTTTAGTGAGTTGATCAACCAGCTCTGTGTCCTCCTTTCTCCTCAGCTTTCTCCTCAATCTTTTATTATTACAGCGTCTCTAGTTCCAGATTTGCCAATTGGACGTCTCAAGATTTTTTGTGATTTCCTTTTACATATTCTTTTTTGTTTCAGTGTTTTCTCCTTCAGCGTCTCATTTTTCCTTAGTTCTTCGAGCAGGGCGCCTGAGGTTTGTGCTCAATACATGTCCTTTAACTCCTGGAAATTTCTTTGTATACTTCTTTCTCCTTCTTAAAACGCTCTTCAGCCGACTGCAGTGCAGCTTGAAGGGATGCCAACCTGTTTTAGTGAGTTGATAACCAGATCCATGTTCTCTCCTCCTCTCTATCCCTTCTCCTCCTTCAACTTCAAAGTGCTCTGTCTCCAGAAGCTCCACATTGAAGCGGAAGATTCTGTATGTATCTGTTACTTTCTTGTTTCTTCTTCTTCGTCAGCGGCTCATTTTTCCTCTCACTTCTTCGAGCAGGAGACTGAGTGTGTGTGATCATACATGTCCTTTAACTCCAGGAATCTCTCTGTTATCACTTCTTTCTCCTTTAAAACCCTCTTCAGGCACGACTGCAGTGCAGCTTGAAGAATGACATAACTGTTGAGGTCGGCACTCTAATTTCCAGATGTTGCTACAAATTTGAAGGGAAGATTGTTGTTGTTGTTGTTGTTGTTGTTGTTGTTGTGTTACTTTTTAGGCGGGTTGGCAGCCAACTAAAAGGTGCATTTACAACCATTTACTGTAGTTGTAACGTCTATAGACTTTATTCTTTAGACTTTATTCTTTAGACCTTATTCTTTAGACTTTAGACTTTTCATTCTTTTTGCCGGTGCCAGAGAGCTGGGCATTGTTGTTGTGTTTGTTGGGTTGTGTTACTTTTAACTGGCGATTGACCATCCACTGGAAAGGGTGCTAAGACTTACTTTAGGTTATGAGTGTGTGTTACGGCTATAGGAAACGAACTACACCTATTACATTTAGTATGTGTTTTACGCTATACCGTAAAAAAAAAAAAGGAGGGAGAAAAAGAGAGAGAATGAGAGAGAGAGTTGTTGTTGTGTTACTTTTAATGGCGGTTGGCAGCCAACTGAAAAGGTGCATTTACCGCCACCTACTGTAGCTGTACATCTTCAAAGTGTGTTTTATGCTATACCGTAAAAATAAATAAAAACAAATAGTAATAAAAAAAAGAGAAAGATTGAGAGAAAGAGACAGGAGAGAAAAAGAGAGGAGAGAGAGGGAGAGAGAGAAAGAGAGAGAAAGAGAGAGTTCTATGTTGTTGTTGTTGTTGTTGTTGTTGTTGTACGTCTTAGAGACTTTATTCTTTACTTTAGACTTTATTCTTTAGACTTATTCTTTATACTTTATTCTTTAGACTTTATTCTTTATACTTTATTCTTTAGACTTTATTCTTTAGACTTTATTCTTTACTTTAGACGTTATTCTTTAGACTTTATCCTTTACTTTAGACTTTATTCTTTAGACTTTATTCTTTACTTTAGACTTTATTCTTTAGACTTTATTCTTTACTTTAGACTTTATTCTTTAGACTTCAGTGGCTCCTGGGGCGCGGAGAGCACGCTTTATTTTTTAGACTTTATTCTTTAGACTTTATGTTGTAATTTTAATGGTGGTTGGCAGCCGAAAGGTGCATTTACCGCCACTTACTGTAGTTGTACATCTTCAAAGTATGTGCTTTACGCTATACCGTAAAAAAAAAGAAAAGAAAGAGAGAAAGAAAGAGAAAGAAAGAAAAAGAGGAAGAGAGAAAGAGAGAGACTACACTCTTTAGACTTTAAACCTTATTCTTTAGACTTCATTCCTCAGACCCTATACTTTTCGACTGTGCCAGAGCTGCGCTCTCCCTTGGCAGCCCCCAGCTCTATTGTTGTTGTTGTTGTGTTACTTTTAATGGAGGTTGGCAGCCGAAAGGTGCATTTACATTTTGAATCCTTGAATGTTTGCTTTATACACTAAGAATACTTCGTTCAGCAATATCATAAATTTTTTGTACTGTACAAATAACTATTCACTATGTTGAACAAGTGGAACCTCAAATTTCTACACAGTAGGTCAAATATTGGGCAATGATTGAGTTGTATAACGTTAATAATACTGTGCTATTTAGTGAAAATATAAATATAAAATATAAAATTGCAATAGCTTTGGATATTTTCCTTTTGTGTAATTCATGTGAGATCTCCAACTCCTTTTTTTCTTTTACCCTTTTAATTTCTACTCTATCCGTTTTAAATTTTAGATTATATTTTATTGTTTATTATTGAACAAAATAAATCATTTTTGTAACCTCTTGTATATTTTTTTCCAGAAGAAAATAATGTATCATCGGCAAATAGAATTTTCCCAATCTCTGGTACTTTTACAAAATCTTTTATATATAAAAGAAATAGTTATGGCTCAAGAATCGAGCCTTGAGGCACACCCATTTAATATCACACCTCTCTGATTCTGTGCCATTTATCTGCACATATTGCAGATATGTGCAGATTTCTCTGTGAAGAATCAAGAGACTTTCTCTCTTTGTTCTCTCTTTCTCTGTCTCTCTCTTTCCTTTTTTTATGGTATAGCATAAAACATAAGTTGTACAACTACAGAAGACGTAGAACTACAGTAGGTGGCGGAAAAATGCACCTTTTCAGTTGGCCTCCAACCGCCATTAAAAGCAACACAAAAACAACAACAAAACAACCTTATTGGGTGACTGAAAGCATTACTATTAGCTCTCCAAGTTCTTTATCATTTCCTTTTTTCCCCCGGTTATATTTCTTTATTGATTTGCATCCATCAAAGTTCCATTTATAGATCCATTTTTGTCTCAAGGGCATTACTTTTGATATTCCTCGGTCTTGTTGTTTTTTCAGGATTTGTCAAATTTTGTTGTTGTGTGTTGTTGTATTCTCTCTCTCACTCTCTCTCTCAATCTACTATATAGCATATTTTAACGGTGAGACTTTGCCCTCGTTCTTCATTTAGAGGAAAAAGTGTGTGGGGTGGAATAAGGCCAATATGGAGCTTAACAATAACAGATTTTAATATTGGCTTCATAAGTCTATGCAACAAAAAACATTTCCGCCTTTCAAAAATTGTCTTCAGCTTTTATGCACATGTTTCTCTCAGACAACTATGTTTAAATTGTTCTGAAAGATATCCAAATAAGCCTGTTTTCCCCTCACTTCTGCTGCTGAAGCTTGGCTGGAAGTCAGTGTCTTTTAGTGGTCTCCACAGGCCGCTGAGCAGTACTGTGGCAAGCTTGGTTCTTATCCCGCTGCGGTTCATTTTGTGGCACGTTCATGCTTCGCACTCTAAATTCAGCTTTTAGAACCGGAACCAAACAGCAGCTTGTATTAGCGGTCTGCACATGTGCTCTGGGGACAACACAACCTCAAACCATGCTGAATAAACCTGTGTGGGAATCTTGGATATTTGTAGGTTGTGACTAATTGCGCGTTTCAACAGACTGACTTTAAAGCTATCTTTTAGAGACAAGTCTTTGTTTGTAGCTAAGGCTCTGATCACGTTTCTAATGATTAGACATTAGTTAGAAATACAGGCATTTCACAACATAGAGTGCTAATTTGTGTCATGAATTCATCGGATTGTTTAGTTTAGAGTTTAGCTCAGTAGGATAGGCATTCACCCTTCATGCGGGAGACCAGGGTTCATCTCTAACTTTTGCATGTTGCATGTCACTTTTGTGTGCAAATGTTATCCACTAAATATTGATGAACATCTCAAGTCTGCTTGCCCATCCATTAAAAGTCACTGATTGTTATTATTTATTATTAAGAAGAAGAAAAATGTATTTCTTTGTAATATACACACTGGGTAAGCATTAGGGAGAGAGCTAAGATTGATCATATTACCATGACAATATGTACAGATGTAATTAGCCTTATAATTACGTGATTGTGGATCATTTATTGTTGATGATCAGTGATATGTTTGAATGCATATCACTTTATTTCCCAGGCTTCTTCTTGCGAAAGTGGCTGTTACTGTCCGTTTGACCAGTTCGAGAATCACTACGGACACTGTGTACCTTTGGACAACTGCACCTGCTCCTACAGTGGAAAAGTTTACAGTGCAGGGGAGAGCGTCATGAGCAGCTGTAAAACATGGTACAGCTCTGTATTTATAGCTTCATGGTAGAAAAAGAAGGATGAAATGTGTCAACTGAGAAATGTATTTCTTTTAATTTTTGCCACTCATCCAAATGCTTCTTCAGCTCTGACGCAGTTCAGGTAAAGAACAGGCTTCAATGTCTCTCCTAAAGACGGAGTCATCTACACTGAAACTAACACACCTTAGTTGGACAGTAAGGAGTAGCTGTTATTTCAAACCATACAACTGAAGGTGTCAACTGTCATATTTCGCATAATTGTTCATGGTCCTATCTAGCATTTCAGTTCCAAACCAATAGAGAGATGTAAAGATTATTCAGTTAATCGATAATTGTGATTATTCAGGTCACAATATAGTCGTAAGAACCCAAAAAAAGTATTTTTAGTTCAAGCTATAGTCTAAAAATAGACCTAAATGTAAAGTACTTTTTTATCTGGCTGTTTTTGTCATATTTAACTTTAATTTATCTTTCAGAAAGTTTCGTTCTATTTTATTTTATAAAAAATCACAAATATTTCACTGTTGTTTAGTCACAGTCTCAATAATTATGAATAATCGTTCAATTGTGATGTTTTTTCTCACAATAGTTGTAACTCTAAAATTTGATATCGTGACATCCCTAAGAATCCCTACTAGAGATTTAAAGATGGTAAAAACTAGAGCTGCAAGATAAATCGCAATACAAATTTGAGTTTAATGGGGTGAATTTTTAAAAATAACATAATTTCCTCTGCAAACAATAAAATATCTTTCCTATATTTTTACCTATTATGTGTAAAAACTGCTAACCCCTGTACTTTTAGAATTCAATCAAGAGCCATTTAAAAAAAAACACAGAGAATTTTAGTGTAATTTTGGTTCTTTGGTTGATCGGGTTCACAGAGTTAGAGAAGACTCACACATTTGTGCCAGTTGTGAATGTGAATTGGTCCAGTAATTAGAGCTATTAAACATAAACCAGGACAACAAATCTGCAGTTGAAAGATCACGTGAACCCAACCTATAATGTGTAATTAAAGCAGAAATGTGTATTTTTCAGTATGTGCTCTCATGGCCAGTGGCTGTGCACAGAGGAACCATGTCCAAGTAAATGTCAAGTCTTTGGGAATGGACACTATCAAACTTTTGACTCCAAATGGTATCGCTTTGATGGTCCGTGTCAGTACACATTTGTCAAGGTAAGAACATCATAAAAATATTGTCTGAGTATTTTTTTTTTTTTTTCCCAATATGGATTTTTGTCTTGGATTTTTGTCTTGCTATTGTAGCTGATAACTGATATTTGCTAATACCAATATTTAGATTTTAAAATATAGTTAAAATGTATTTATCTGGGATATAACATTTTTGTGGCCTGCTTGTGTAAACAAAAGCACACATATTTTTAGCCTAGTTTCTTTTCTATTTCTGTTTTACTCATTTTACTGTTCAAAAAGATGCACTGAGGACAAACTGATAATGACACATGGGAACACATATATTGGTACGAAATATTGTCTTTTTATGGGGGAAACCCCTTCCGATATTGGAACTGATATATCACCTCTCCCTAGCCCTTACATTGCACAGCTGCCTTGGGTCTGACTCACAGAGGCCCGGCTGGCAGTCTGAGCCGGCCCATTTAAGCCATCCAAATCGGCCCCTGCGAGGTCCAAGAATGGGAGGAAGTGTACAGTAGTTAGTATAAGGATATGATTGATTGGTGTTGAAAACTGTTCTGTGTATTTCGTTAATAGACCTAATGTAGTCTTGGTTTAGTCCTGTTCTAGTCCGGAATTCAGGTTCAGGTTCAGGTTTTCTTCTGGGATAAAGTGCATGCATTGTCTAATTTTGACTTTATTTGGTCAAAATAATTTGAATACCTGATGTAAAAATAATGAAGGAAGTAAAAATTATGTACCAAAAATATGGCCTTTATAAGGAAAATGTTAATGTATTTATATTAACTACGATTTAGTACAATGAGTTATCCAAGTTTTCATAGACACTTTTAAGTCCCAACGTAGTCCCAGTTTTGCTGTGTGCACCCTTGATACTAATATTAAGACAAGTAAATGATATGGTAAAATGTTGTAATGAAGTAAATACTTTTATGTTCTTTAGGATGATTGTGGCTTGAGAAGAGGGACATTTTCAGTCCGAGTTGAAAGTGTGCCATGTTGTGACGAAGTCCTTACTTGTTCTCGGTCAATTGTATTGGATGTCAGGGTAAGTACTTTACAACAACTTCTTTGTTGTATAATTAGTCATACATTAAGGATCTTTTTTTCTCTTGAAGGACCATTTCACCATCACCCTGAGCGACATGACGGTGACCGAGCATGTCCACAGTGCCCGGGCACAGGACAGTCCTCTGTACACAGTTCATACAGTGGGCCTCTACATCATTATAACAGTTCCAAGTAAAGGCATCACTCTTATCTGGGACAAACACACCTGGATCACCATAGAGCTGGAGCCACAATGGAGGGTGAGGAAAGTTTTGTAGATCAGCTACACCGACTCATTTACACAGCTTTTATATTCCCTACTTTACAACTACCAAGTACTTGTATTGTTTCAAAAAAGGCAGTTTAAGGATTCCTCTTTAAGCAGTGGGTGTGGGTGTGTTTATTTTTGTTTTGTTTCATTCATGCATGTTCCTTCCTTATTAACATATTTTGGTGTGTACGTGTGAGTATGGTTTTACATTTATAAAACTACACTGAGCTTTGTTTTAACACAATCCGACTAGAAAGAAATGGTTCTAGTGCAGGAGGATTAGCTGTTTGTGTGTTTTAGATTGTGTCGTTAGCTGTTCATTTTAATCAAGTAAATTTATATATCAGTCTAATATAGAGCTGTTAGTTGTCGACTAGTCAAACAATCATATAAATGTATATTTGAGATTTTTAAAATAGATTTTTAACCAAATAAAGGTTGAAATATGGTAACTGAGTTCTTCTAGATAAAGACATTTTGGTTTAGTAATGCCGACGTCTTTGATATAAATAGGTCTTTCTGGTATGTGTATTTTTCAGATAATGATTATCAAAATATGACTATGATCATTTAAATAGTTGACTAGTCCCAATTATTCCCAAGAATCATTGCAGTCCTAATTTAAATACAATATAAATACTAACTCTCCAACTCTATTTCTGTCAATGTCCAATTCCTTATCTGTCGATCTCAATTCCCCCCTGCATTAATGTGCTTATTATAATCAGGCATATTGTCTTTCACATGCTCTACTAATGTTTATTGTGCCATAGAATAAAGTGTGTGGTCTCTGTGGGAATTTTGACTCCAATGAGATGAATGATCTTCAAATTAAAGATTCATCAGGTAAATCTGACTTTATGTCCATACTTTACCTTGAATCATTTTGAGTAACTGTGTTTGTTTTAGTGGTATTGAGTCCAGTAGTATTTGGGAACAGCTGGAAGAGCTCCTCCCCTCCCTGCTCTGACGTGACCACAGAAATATTTCCCTGTGAGAGACACTCGTACTGTACTGCCTGGGCCCAAAGACGCTGTCGGATCATCACAGAAGACACGTTCAAGGACTGCCACCTCAAAGTACACAGCTCAATTTATACCATTTAAAGCTGATTTATCATGCAAAATCATCAGCCTGTTCTACATATGAGGCTGTCAGTGGAAGCATTTTTATTACTAAAAGTTAATAAGTTTCAATTTTGCAGTTTACAATGAACAAAATATAAACTAATGATTGTACATATGTGAGTGTGTATTACAAAATAAATGTAGGTGACTTTCTCACATTGCATATCCCATAGTGAGACTATGAAAGAGATCCAGATAAAGCACAATATGTCTGAACCTTCCTGTCTCAGGTGGACCCAGAGCCGTACTACCAAGCCTGTGTCCAGGAGTCGTGCGCCTGTGAGTTTGAAGGGAGGTTCTTGGGCTTCTGTACAGCTGTAGCTGCTTATGCTGAGGCCTGCAGTGGATGGGACGTCTGCGTGGACTGGAGAACTCCTGATCTGTGCCGTGAGCTTGATTTTTAACATTTCAAAGCATTGTAATGCTTTTGGACTTACACTGAGCACATGTCCACCATTTGGGAAGTTGGAAGATCCATTTTATCCCTTGTGGTTGTGTCGACCTCACTCACCTCACTGTAGAGTGTGCGTGTGTTTGTATGTGTGTATGTATGTGTATATATATATATATATATATATATATATATATATATATATACAATCATTCATTTTCTACCGCTTGTTCCCGTTAGGGGTCGCGGGTGACTGGAGCCTATCCCAGTGCCTTTGGGCCTTAGGCGGGGTACACCTGGACAGTGGCCAACTCGCAGGGCTATATATATATACATATATATAAATATTTTTTTCAAGTCTGGGTAATCAACGGCCGACTTGTGTCTGAGTACTGTAGTATGCGTGATCCAGAGAGGTCCCTGTTTGTTCCACAGCCATCTTGATGTTTCAGCGGCTTTTTTGCTGTGTAGACCTATTACTCTCAACATTCTGTCCTGCAAATCCCCTGCACTAGACTTCAGTGGGGCTGCAGTGCGTTTGCAAGCCCCAGTTTCTGCATTGGTCCACCAGTTCCATGTACTTTATCCCCTGGTAAGACCAGAAGGAGGAAGAGGGCATTCATGAAGAGGGCATGTTTTTGACAGCAGTACGATGTCAGGCCTTAGTGTGGATTTCTGCTTTTATGAAAATAAAAAATATCATATGGAATGGTTTGGTTTGGCTTTTGTGTAGTTTTACTTTTGTTAACTATGAACATTTATTAACTGAGTGTTTTTTTTTCTCTTCAGCGGTCTACTGTGACTACTACAATGAGCACGATCAGTGTGTGTGGCATTATGAAGCTTGCGGTCAGCTGCTCACCTGTGGCCAAGAAAAACACTTCTCACATAAACTCGAAGGTACAAAGACTTGAAATATGTAACCATGGTTTCATAAATCCACTGCATTTATGTGTCAAACAATAACGTTTTCAAGAAGGAAGAAGAATCATAATATTACACTGACCTCTGTCAAATCATTTCTAAGGTTGTTATCCAAGATGTCCGGAAGAGCAGCCATATTATGACGAAAATACTGGGAAATGCACAGATTTGAAAAGCTGCACGTGTTTTTTCAATGGCACTTTCATAGAGCCGTGGGTAGTGGTTTTAATAGATTCAAAAGAGTGGTAAGTTATTTGAACGATTTCAGAAATGTGAAGGCATTAATAGCCAATTGCTAAAATGTTTATATTTTGCAGCTACTGTCTAAATGGAACAATTGAGTGCCGTAAGTACATTTTATTTGATCGGATTTTTGGGCAAGCTAATCTTAAATAATAATAATGTTGCCCTACAGTGGAAAGGATTTAAATATTTATTCACATTATTGAAGACGCGTATCTGTAGTATGTATGAAAAGTAACGAACATATACTTTACTAAAAATGACTCTGACTTAGTAACTACTTCAATAATACCTTAATTACTCATAAGCTAACCATTTATGTGTTTGTACATGCACGTTTAATACCAACTGTAACATTTATGATTTGTACGCCACACGATGAAGAATGATCTCTTAGTTCAGTCTTTTTGAGATCTTAATGTCCAGATTACGTTACATCGCACAATATAAGAAAGGAATAAACTGTTAAACTGAAAGAAATCAAAACATAAATTGAACTTAATTTACTTCTTTTTACAAATATATTCTATTGTTTTCCCAACAGCTCCACCACCCACCACGCCACCAACTACAACAACTGTTACTTCAACTACCACGGCTACTTCAACTACAACTGCTACTTCAACAACTGAACCACCTACTACTTCAACTACAACTACTACTTCAACAACTGAACCACCTACTACTTCAACTACAACTACTACTTCAACAACAACTGAACCACCTACTACTTCAACTACAACTACTACTTCAACAACTGAACCACCAACTACAACTACTACTTCAACAACTGTACCACCCACTACTTCAACTACAACTACTACTTCAACAACTGTACCACCCACTACTTCAACTACAACTACTACTTCAACAACAACTGAACCACCAACTACTGCTACTACTTCAACAACTGTACCGCCCACTACTTCAACTACAACTACTACTTCAACAACTGTACCACCCACTACTTCAACCACAACTACTACTTCAACAACTGAACCACCAACTACAACTACTACTTCAACAACAACTGAACCACCAACTACTGCTACTACGTCAACAACTGTACCACCCAGTACTTCAACCACAACTACTACTTCAACAACTGAACCACCAACTACAACTACTACTTCAACAACAACTGAACCACCAACTACTGCTACTACTTCAACAACAACTGAACCACCTACTACTTCAACTACAATTACTACTTCAACAACTGAACCACCAACTACTGCTACTACTTCAACAACAACAACAACTGAACCACCCCCTACTTCAACTACAATTACTACTTCAACAACTGAACCACCAACTACTGCTACTACAACTACAACTGTACCTCCCACTACTTCAACTACAACTACTACTTCAACAACTGAACCACCAACTACTGCTACTACTTCAAAAACAACTGAACCACCAACTACTGCTACTACTTCAACAACAACTGTACCACCCACTACTTCAACTACAACTACTACTTCAACAACTGAACCACCAACTACTGCTACTACTTCAACAACTGTACCTCCTACAACACGTGAGCTAATTGTTTTGTATTGTTCATCAGTGAGGGGGCTTTGTGCACAGCGGCGCTTGGTTAGCTCAGTGTTAGCTCAGTGTTAGCTCAGTGTTAGCTCAGTGTTAGCTCAGTGTTAGCTCAGTGTTAGTGTCACTTCTTCCTGTCCAATTCTGTCTCTGAGGGGTTTTTGCCAAGTCGCACTTACAACAATAAATACTGCTGTATAACGCAGTGGACAGTGAGTTGCGGGTGGATGTCACTGATGGCATGTTGAAGAAGTAATTCTATATCACTTAAACACTAGTCTTTACATAAATGTTTTATTAATTGTTTATTTTACATTTTACATTTTCGTAAAGCAGAGTAAAAGTAAAGTAAGCCTTAGCTTTCAGACACAGTGAGCTAGCCAGCGCGCCGCTGTGCACAGAGCCTGTTGAGAAATGCACCGATGCTACATTGGATAGAATACACTACTTCACATTTTGTGTTGTGTAGTGTATTCTATCCAAATAATGCAGTGAGGAAAGTTGTAAAGAGCGGCACAAACTGTAGGTGAGACTAAACAGCCACTGCACAAAAGGCCGTGTCAACACAGAAGGCACAGCGCGTTGTGCAGCTTCATCTTAAAGCCACATGAATTGTTGTCAATGTAATCTTTTTCTATTTTGTTTAGTACTGCTTTATCAGGAGTGTCCTCAGACCCATTTTTGTTGGCCCTCAGGCTTCCTGCTGAATTGGCCCAAATGACCAAAAGTAGTACTTTTTAATGTAAAATTTGAAATATCCATAACTTAAAGAACAACATGAATATAAAAATAACATTTTTATATCATACAGACCTGAAATTAATATTCCAAACTTTATTAAAGGTGTGGTGGCTCTCAAACTATGTCCAATGCAACATTTTGAATCATTGTCATGTTGTCTGTGGCCCTCAACTCTGTACAGGTTTCAAAATGAGGCCCTCAGTGAAAAAAGACACCCTGCTCTGTGTTTAGCTGACTAAACTCTATTCACGTCTCTTTAGCACCGTGTGAGTGTGTTAACCGGAAGAGCAGGAAAAAATGGCCGAGTGGAGAGTCCTGGATAGAGGACTGTAATATCGTGACTTGTACAAATGGAGTCCTGCAGTACTCTCCTGTGCCGTGTCCAGAATATTCCCAGCCCAGGTGCCCCAGAGGTTTGGCAGTGAATGTGTCCGATGGATGCTGCGAACGACCTACATGTGATTGTAAGTTTACCCATACCGTACTATTAAGTAAAATGAAACAAGGTTTATTGTCCCTTTGGGATCTCATGATATTTTCTTTATTTTAAATTGGCACCAATTAGCAACCAATATACAGTAGGTTAGATTGTACGAGACAGCTGAAGACTGCAATAATAATAATAATTTGCCAGAGAGCCTATATTTATCTATAAGAAATGTCATGATATGAAAAGAGCAATAATTAGAAAAAAACTAAATCTCCTCTTGTCCACTCGTATTGTTTGTGTCCTATAACTGTTTTTTTGTTTTTTAATTACAGATATTGGTTAGAGCCAGATTCTCCCATTGATTCCATTGAACTTTGCCATGAAATATGTAAAATGTACATTCACAAATATTTAATTGGACTATTTCTATTAGTGACTAGACTCATTAATGTCTTGTAATTCAGCAAAAATGGCGTTTTAACAATATTCATTTGAATATTAATTTCGAATATTGTCGGCCTTTAGAAGGTTGTGATGTCATCTGAAACCCAGAAATTCCCTTTTGTTGTGTAACATGAAGTTTTGTCAAATCTTTCTATTTTGATAAACAAGGATATTAATATGTTGTGTTTAGAACAACATCCCAAAGGCATTCCCTCACCCAGGTCCGCCAACGATGCACAATGGCAGAGTGGTTAACTAGACAGGGACAACAAAGGGTGTTTTACTTTGGCATGCTCTAAAGCTAAAATACTACTAAGAGTGTAAGCGTTTAATGCATGCAAACAGGCTGTATGATTGGGTCTACTCTAGTGAACCATCTAATGTACAGTATGCAGATGATCTTGTTCCTGTTCTCCAGGAACTCCTTACATCTGCTCCATGTACGGTGTGGATTTGTATATAAAATAGGTCTGGTGCCTGTACAGTTGAAGTGAAAAAGACACTTTTTAAAGCATGCTGTACTGCGTAATAAACAACACATCTGTGGTCAAACTACAAAAGAGCAAGCATACAGAAATTTAGGCAGCATCTTTAAGGATTTTATTGAAAAGGCCGAGATGGGAAAGTGCAAGTCACCTGCTTGGGTCAGCGGGGATCAAGACTTTACTTTGCCCTGTTTGAGGTACAGATTCATCTGTCGACTTAATGACTATGTGAACATTATTATCATGAGCCTGACCAATGTCAAACTCACTCACTGCACAGTACCAGTCTGAACTGTGGTCGGCACAGTTCAGTTTGTTTGAAACTATGGTGCATATGTTGGCGCAATTGTTGTGTGTCTTGTAACTTTGAGCTAGTTTGTAGTTAAGTTTGTAATAAAGGTTTTGCTGATGATGTTAATGAAGATGGTAACCATGAATCAATAATGGATTTTACTGTTATGTATTACATTATTACATAACCCTTTATATACATACATACATACATACAACATACTACATTATATATATATATATATATATATATATATTATATATATATATATTATACACACACACTATATATATATACACTATATATATACAGATATATTATACATATATATATGTATATATATACATATATTTATACTGAGGCTATATATATAGCCTCAGTCTTTGTTTATGATATGTTTTATTTTGAAGAGCACTTTAGTGAATCTTCTCTCTTTTGAAAATAGCTAACAAACATTGATCTGAAGTGCATTATTTATTCTATTCTATTTTCTTTTTAACTAATGATTCTATTTTCCTGTCATCTTGTCTTTCTAGGTCGCTGTGAGCTATTCGGAGATCCCCACTACATCTCATTTCAAGGAGTAACGTTTGATTTCTTTGATGAATGCACTTATATCCTGGTGGAAGAGCAGTCGCCTCAATATAACTTAACCATCGCTGTGGACAACTTCTTCTGCGTCCAAGGCCTGAACGCCTCCTGTGTGAAAGGCGTGATAGTGAATTATAAAGGCAACACTGCTACGCTCACGATTGAGTCATCCACAGTTCAGGTTTGACTTGTTTTTGTGTTGCCAATTTTAATATAAGGTACTGAACTACTAGGACTTAAACAGTATAGTTTTTGATACTGCTCTTAGTGTGTTATTGAAAAGGACAAAACTTAATAATATTTTCCAAAATTCCTGTGAATACCGTATTTTCTGCCCTATAAGGCGCACTTGGATTATAAGGCGCACTGTCAATGAATGGTCTATTTTTGAACTTTTTTCATATATAAGGCGCACCGGACTATAAGGCGCATTAATCTAAACAAAACAGTCCCAACCTTGTTCAATGGAAACACGTTCTGACACAGTCTGATACGTTAACGTTAGCGTATTCACAGTAACTCAAAATGGCTCAGGTATAACACGTAAAAAAACACAAGTCAGATACCGCTAAATCAAACGTTAGCGTATTCACCGTAACTCAAAATGGCTCAGGTAATAACACGTAAAAAAAACACACAGTCAGATACCGCTAAATGTAACGTTGGCGTATTCACAGTACGGCAACTCAAAATGGCTCAGGTACAACACGTAAAAAAAAACCACAGTCAGATACCGCTAAATGCTCAAAATTGTTCAGTTAACACATATATCACGTAAAATAAAACATAATACACTCACTTTTTCAGTTTATTCCTCGTCCACAAATCCTTCAAATTCCTTATACACACACTGTAATATTATGGTGACGCACAGTATTACTCCGCGACGCTCCTGGCTGCGGTAACCGTAATGCTGCAAGCGGTGCGGCTTTGTAGTTTACCAAAGTTGTGATAAAACATTTTGACTAATTTTTGAGCGCTGTGTACCACATAAAATCGGTTCGAGGTTCAGTAAGCACAACCAGAATTAATCCATATATAAGGCGCTCTGGGTTATAAGGCGCACTGTCATTTTTTGAGAAAAATAAAGGTTTTTAAGTGCGCCTTATAGTGCGGAAAATACGGTACTAATAGAAAAAACTACCTCCTCGGATTCACCTGGCATCAAAACTAGATTTGTTTTTTTTTTTATTAGTTTCAATTAAATATGTTTTTCTGTAGTGGTTGTACTGTACATCACACAGCCCATGCTAATTTACTGTACTGTATTTTATTTACATGTTGACCTGGTATTTAAGTCTATATAGTTTTAGAACTTTAAGGGTGCACTATGTAACTTTTCTGGTGCTGGTCCACCACCCATTGAGATAGATAGTTGGTGCAATGACATCTCCATGGAAACAAGCAGGTGGCAAACCCTCCACCAGAAAACATAGTGCACCTTTAAACGGTGAAGTGGAATTTAACATTCTTTATATACATTGCTTTGACCGTTTGATGGTTTATACATCACATGTATTACAAACGGTCAAATTAAATCCTTTTGTTGATTGACAAAACTAATGTATTGTTAGTGGTGAGTTACAGTATGTTCTGCTGAGTCCCAACAAAAAGAAAAAAATAATAATTTGAACTTCCGCATAACCACCAGACTAGTTGAGAACTATATACAATACCACTGCTATACTATACTATATGACATAAAATATCAAAATGTTTTATAATAATAAGTCAAATTTGAATTTTCGGTAACACTTCAGAAAAAGGCATGGATACAAAGTATTTATAAATGTTAGTTCACCATTAACTAATCATTGACAAAAATAAAGTAATAATATACAAATGTTTAACATTATTTATTTACAAATCATGAACAAAAATGAACTGATCAGTAACTATAAGGTATAGATACAAAGTATTTATACATTTTTAGTAATAAATAACAAATCAATGAACCAAAATAAACCAAACATTAACATTAACTAGCCCCAGCACAAATCCGAACCTTAACCCTAATCCTAACCCTGTTCAATGATTATTAAATGATTAGTTTGGTTGTCAGTGATTAATACATTTTTTATAAATGCTTTGTATCTATGCCTTATTCTAAAGGGATACAGAATGTTCTTTTTCCATTCTCTCCTATAGGCATCTTTGAACAATGTGTCAATAAATCTCCCATTTGAAGTGTTTGGGATGGAGTTTGAGACGACTGGACACGTCACAACCCTGGTCCTCCCTGAGATCCGCTCCTATGTGAGCCTCACTCCCTTCTTCTCTCTGGTTGTCAGTCTGGCCATGGAGAAGTTTGGCAACAACACACAGGGACAATGTGGTGAGTTCTATGTGGCGTGATGAATAGATTATTTAAGGTTCTGTCCTTCCAGTTGCATCGGCCGCAAATGATCAGGAATCAGAAATCAGGATATATTTATTGCCATTGTCAGTGAACAGGATTCACAACATAGGAACGTGATTTGATGACAGATGCGACATGGAAAGACATGCAAAAAGAGCACCAGTCCCCCGGCCAGCTGGTTTTCACTCGTGTGGCTTGGTTTCGCTGGCTGTCCAGCTGGTCTCAAGGTCAAGGCCGAGAGAAAAGATAAGGAAGAAGGAGCATGAGTATGGAGCATAACGGGGAAAAATTCTTTTTTGTACATTTGTTTGATCAGTAATTTGTCAGATCAAATAGTCCAATCATTTCTGGTCCTCTGTGTAGCGATCCGTTTGTGCCATTGAGTTCATCGTTCAAAAAGTTCACTGTTCATGATCACGTCACATCTGCCATACTGTACTCAAGTCTTTGTTCGAGTCTTTTCACCCTTTCACTCAATTCCACAAACTCCTTTTTGTTGTCAGACAGTATCTGGGTGAATTTTCCTGTCTTTCCAAATGTCCGATTGACCAAGGCGACTCCAAGCCCAATTAGGAGGAATCCCGCTATCATAAATCCAAATATGTGTAGGTCTTCTACGTCTTCCACGAGCAAGGGCTCGATGCATAGGACCTGCCATTTATTCCAATAGTCCCGTACGTACCCCGCAGCGTCCGTGCCGCCGGGACAGGTGGCTTCTCCCGGAGCAGCTTTTCTTGGGGAAAAACTTTAAATGCACTCAGAGACCAATCAATCAGATTCATCTTTCCAGAGAACAGCAGGTGAGCGTATGAATTGTGAGTAGAGAGAAAACAAGTCTGCACTCGACGAGAGCTCAGCAAGAAGCTCAAACATTAGAAATCAAATGTTACTCTTATGATGCCTGAATATCTTGGACTACTACTTTGCACTGTAAAGTAACGTTTTCTCTACCCACCTCGGCAACCACATGCATTACCTTACTAGTTCCTGTTGTTTTTATACATATGAGTGAATGCCGACCCTCTGTACAGGTGTGTGTGGAGGTGGGTCCTGTATTCGGCGGGGAGGATACATTGAAGATGACAGTTGCTGTGCAAAAACTGCTTATGATTGGCTTTATGAGGACCCCGAAAAACCAAAGTGTGCATCTGCCCCATATGACGTGCCATATAACTGCTCTCCTCCACCACCACCACCACCGCCATGTCCGCATCCACTCTGTGAGCTGCTGCGACAACCGTAAGTTTAACACTGCATATGATTCTTCTAGTGGTACTCGGGGGTCCAGTGCTGGTCTTGCTTTATTTTTTTCATCCTTATAGCCTATTTTGTATTTGTCCTATTTTGTTTTATTTATTTATTTTCACTTTTGTTGCCATAATTCAACACACACAAATCAACCGGGCTTTCACACAGAAAACTTTACATAATTACAATTGGACCCCACTTTGTGTTCAAAGATTGTCATTTTTTGCTGTAGTAGAGCCGTTTCAATGAAAAGACATGGTCTGGTTTATAGTATCTATTATTTGTCCTAATTTAGAACTTATTAAGTGTTGATTTAGTCTTGGTAAGAACATGGTTTAGATTTGGTGGTACTTTCAAATTGTAATATATTTTAAGGTACAATCAAGAGCACTATTTTGAACTACTTTGTCCAGTAACTTTGGGGACGAAATAAAAGCATACTTAATGTTTGGAGGTGCAACACCCTTTTTCTGTCATGTCCTAAAAATATTAAAATCTTAGGAAATATAGCTGTCACACTGCAAACCGGCGCATGTTCAAAGTTTGTTTTCATTTTCAAAGTAATAATAATAATATAATAATTCATTATTTTTAACCCCAGAGTTTGTCCTGAAACATAAATGACAGATGAGCTCTTTTTTGTTTTTGTGTAACTGTCTTTTTAAATATAGGATTTAACAGAATTTTCATGCCACCCTTTGGATTATAGCATTAATCTTCTTATATCTTCTTTATATTTAAAGTAGGTATAGCTGTGTCATTTTAGTAAATAATGTATACATAATTATCTTTATGCAAAACCTTTTATTGAAGTTCTTTGAAGTTAGGGTTTCTTTTTACCTTTAACCAGGATTTTTTTTTAAACTCACTGAGATTAAAAATCTCTTTTGCAAGAGTGTCCTGGCCAAGAGCCAGCAGCACAAAAGCACAAAAATAACCTTCAACATTTCACATTTACACTCACAGTCAATCAGCAGAAAGATTGAAAGCTTTGTCTCATGTTCATTTAAAGAAATATACCCCAGCTCGTTTAGTTTAAACTCCCTCTGGAGCTCATTCCAAGACTGCGCTGCAGCGAATCCAAACGCCTTTTTCCCATGTCTGGACACAGAGAGCAGGAGCAGGTCCTGAGAGCGCAGGCTGGAGCTGCAGCTGCTCCTCACTTCTCTGAGCTTCAGAAGATAAGGCAGCACCAACTCCAGTATAGATTTGTAAATTAAAAGAGACAAGCGTTTCAATCTGACCAAGGAGGGCCAACCCACCCAGGCATACAGAGCACAGTGCTGGGTCAGCGACCTCAAGTTTGTTGTGAAATGCAATGCACTATGAAAGAGAGTGTCCAAAGCATCTGCAGAAGCATTCATATAAATCACATCTTAAAAAAGTGTTACTGTCACACTGTGGGACACTTCATTCTAAACTAAAGTGATGGCCCTCGTGTCAAATATCCAAATACAATTGTACCATATATTCTTATTGTGAGGTTATCAATAATAATGCATTTTGGTGCTTTTTCAGTTCAGATGCCAATAACAATTCTCCTGAAATATCTGCTCATGTTAAACTATATTATTTCCTTGAACCACCATAACAAAACTCATCCAAATTACATCTTTTGAGTAAGTCTCAACAAATATGCTGGAACAAAAAACAGATTCAACACTAATTTTCCTGTCAGAGATGCCATTGGTGACTCTAGAAAATAAAAGATTTAAACTTAATTCTCAATCCTTACACCGACCAAACTAACCATTATTTAAAAGAATACCACTGGAAATATACATCATGCGTACAAATATTATAGATCTGTAATGAGATGTTGTTTTGTTTAGGCTCTTTGCAGAGTGCCGTGAACATGTCAATCTGCTCCAGATATTTAAGAACTGTGAGTTTGACGCCTGTGGCCGTTCTCCTCCGTGTTCCACTTTGGAGAAAGCTGCAGATGAGTGTAAAAAAGCTGGTGTCTGTGTTGAGTGGAAAGAGCACACTAATGGAAGCTGTGGTAAAAATATATATTTTTTTAACTTTTTCTACTTTTCTTTTACATTTATACTAAATATTTGCTGTAAGTTGAAAATATGCATACTTTTCAGTCTCACCCTGTTCAGAAGGACTAGTTTACAAAGAATGTAGTCCTAAAATGGATGATTTCTGCCTTGAAGGGTAAGTAATTGTTGCAGTAAAATGTAATACACATTTTAATTTTGAAATCAGTGGTGGGTAATTCTCAGTTACATTCAAATTCTTCAAACACCATATTTTCACTCCTTCTTGAGCAACACATTTTACAGTGTAACAATATTCTATGTTATGTTTTAATCTTTAAAAAAAAACTTTTTTCCTTTCCAGAGTCAGACACAAACACCAACCTGTGATTGACACTATTGCAGGTTGTTTTTGTCCAGACAACCAAACTAGAACAAGCAGAGACTCAAATATGTGTGTCGACAACTGCAAATGTGAGTATTATGCCTCCCTAGCGCTTCGACATATTGTCACTTTACCTACAGTCAGTTGTAAGGATGTATTTTGGGACGTATTATGGGGGAAATAGCACATTTTTCATAGTTAACGCTGCTTTGTATTCAATTATCTATTCCACTTCCACGTTTTTGAATATGTCAACAAGCAATGTTTGTCATCAAGCAATATTTTTATACATATTTCTTTTTAGTTTGCTATGGACCATTGGGTGAACCTAAAATGGTAAGATTTTATTTTCACTTGTTAAAGTAACTAATCATTTTTTCCTCACAAACACTAGAATTACTTTTTAATTATTTTGCAGCCTCGTGAAAAATGGCGGTCCAATTGTCACAATTGCCGTTGTGGCCATGACGAGAACCTCCGTCACTTCAAAAGTGCCGCAGTGAGAAAGACTTATTTTTTATCATCAATTTGTGAACAGAGGAGGAGAAACATAAAACAAATGCAAAACATCTATGAAAGATGCACTATGTAATTTTTCTGACGCCTGCCTGTCACCATGGAGATGCTATTTCTTTTCCTGTTATGCTCAACAGTGTGATGATCCCAAGTTACAGGTCAGATCTGTGGAGAGACGAGCCCAGCCACAGTTATAATGCACGTAGACAGGCTCTGATCCTATCGGTATTGATCAACATTGATCTGAATGCGGTGCCCCCCTTGCGGTGCCCCCCTTGTCCACCCTGCCATATGCTCTTTAAGTTTTACAATGCAGCTCAATCAAAGAAACAGTATCTGGGTACTTACTGGCCTTAGCTACATGAAAAGAATGCAAGTGTCAATTTCACTCTTTAAATATGAACTGTACTGATCATTTCCATGACCTTAGTAACTTGCATCTGTCAAATTTAGGATAAGTTATAGTCATAAATTCAAGGTCACAACAATAAAAAATAAAGCTAAGAACATATAATTCAACCTCACAAGCACAATTGCTGGCATTGGCTATCTTGCATTTATTCAATTGCAGATGCTTTTTTGTGTGTGTTTTTTTAAATGGTTTAAGACATACCTTGATCTTTCACCTCTCCACAGAGCTGATCTGTAACTTGGCACCACCTGCTTTTCTCTAAATATCTGTTTTGATCCATTTTAGGAGCTCATTGACCAGCCTGTGAAAGTGAAATGCACTGAGATTATTCCTCCACCCCCTCCTACATGTGGGCCAAACCAAGTCTTAGTAAACCGGTGCTGCGGACTGCACGACTGTGGTAAGATATGGTACAAATCCAACACAACTCATATGGACAACAAATGATGATGGAATGATTTTCTTATGACGTCTCTTTTAGTTGAGAAGACGTGCATCTACAAAGGAACAAATTATACAGTTGGTATCCAGTTATTACATGCAGTGAATACCGGCTTTAGCGTTAGATGTAGTGAGGTAGAGTGGTTATTTTTGTTTCATTCTGTGTTTGTAGGTTGGAGAAATGTGGAGGGATGATGAAATGCCATGTGCGTCCTTCATCTGCAGCACTGAAGGCATCCAAAAGGAAACTAAAGTTTGTTCAACACAACGCTGTCCCGAGGTACTGTGTCTGCGCAGTCTTTTGTGTATATTGAATTACTGAATGACAGATCCATCACTAATATAAAGCAGAAATACACCAATTTCACCAGTATCAAGGTTTCCTCAGATTTTGAATTTTAAATGTGAATATTTCTTCTTTTATTCATAGGTTTTTAAGGCAAAGCAAAAACAAAAATGGAAGCGAATAACAATGACAGTAACAATGAAGTGGTTAAAATCAAATTAGTCATAAAAGGCAATGCTATAATAAAAATAGGTTTTAAGAGATTTAAAAACAGCCACTGAGTTGGCTGTCCTAAATTCCTCAGACAAAGAGTTCCAACTTTGGGGCCTTTAACTGCAAAAGCTCGATCCCCTCTGGTGATGATTGGGGAGGGGTAAAACTGTAAGGGGATTTCGATTGAGGAAGCGCAAAGAACGGATAGGGATTCAAGCTGAAGATGATTTAAAGTTTTCATGCTGAGGCCAGAGTAGAGTAGATTTTCTAATAAAAATTACGTGTTTCAGAGTGATGGTACTGTTGCTATAGCGATTAACAAGTCAAAGCACAATATTTTATGGCTGAATCTCAATATGTTCTGTTGTGACATGTTGTGTCTTCTGAAGTGGCCCAAGTACTGTTCTAGTTCAAACTTCACTTCAGACAGTTACACCCCCAGATGTTGTTGTCCTTCTTTTTGAACGGTTAAAGGTCCTCAAAATGTCGACTATAAACAAACCCATAAATTGATGTGTGTAACTGTTACATTCCAAATTGTTTGATGGTTCAAAACCATCAAGAAAAATGACAAACTAACAAAATGGATCAATAAAAGATTCAATTAAATGTGTGATTTTTTTTCTCTCTTTTCAGGAGGATAAGATTTGGGATGATGAACACTGCTGTTTCACATGTAGAAGTGGGTAGTACTTTGTGCTCAAAAATACCAGATTTTGTGCTTTATTTAATGGTTTGTTCTTCCAATTAACATAAAGAAATATTGTAAATCACATTTTATGCTCAATACAATAAGTACTTTTTTTAACTACTTCTTGCTGCAGCAGTAGTTTCCACAACTACGTTTTGCCTCTTGTAACGAGTTCTACTGCTAGTTATTTAAACTTACTGAGGTGCACTTTCAGAGAGTGTCCACCTGGAGGCAGTATAGACAGCTCTTAGGACAAGTTTGACAGGTGGTATTTTGCAGGTGACAGTGGCTGTGCTCCTGTGATGACCAGTCTGAGTGTGTCGGTGGGACAGTGCGTCTCTGAGCTGCAGGTCCCAGTGTGCGAGGGTCTCTGCCACAGCCGCCACAGGTCAGAGGGAACACACTAAACAAAAGATGATTCTAAAAACACTGAATACTGATTCTCATGAGCATGTTGGGGCTGTGCAATTGCATTTGAATTGAGATCAAGTTTTTTTCATTTCTAATTGTCATTTATCAATATGGGCATTTAATATAGAGGTCTACAGCCAATCCGGTGTCAGGAAAAGCATGTGGTTTGGAGCAGAGAGATTTAAGAGGAAGAAATGTGAAAATGTTTTGTGTTGTAATAAAAATGAAGTCAACAAATGATGATTTAACAATACGAGATAAAAAAGTCATGATCAATTTTTAAGCATATCACGCAGCCCAGGTCTCTGCAAATCATTTTCTGCCCTGGATTATCGCATTATATCCTCTTAGAATTATAAATCTGTTTTGGAAAGTAGTCATTTGAAGAATGAACTTTATCATTCTGAAAATGCAATATTTATTTGGAATTAGAAGGTTCAATTTACAAAACAAGTACTTGTGTTCCAGCTGTCAATTCATTTTACACTATCTTCAGACTCTCGAACTGTTTTAGAGAATACTACTGATGCTTTGATTATTGTAATACACATGTTATACAGTTTATGTCGTACGACGGAGTTTAAGGGCCAACCCAAATTTTTTAAAATTGCGGGGCACTACGAGAATAAACTCGTAAATTAACGAGAATAAAGTCGACATTTAAACGTTTGGGGGCCGGTGTCAATGTTCCGATTCAAAGTGACGTGGGCAATCTCCACGGCCAGGACGCAAATGAATGGGCTTGGAAGAGTAAACAACTTAAAACTGCAGTTTAGCAGCACCTTTCCTGTTACGCATCATTCACAAACTGTTGGATCGACCCTTTACTTTCTCCATGGCGTAGCCGGAGTGGACCAGCCGTGCTCCGTGCCACAGCCCCCCGCAGACAGGTGGAGGAGCTCGGGTGTTTTCTGTGTGCACAATCGACGGGGGGGTGGCGGGGCTGAGGCAGGGGTGGCGGCTGGGGGGGAGAGGAGGTGAGAGGGTGGGGGGAGCGGAGGGGGTGGGGGGCGGGGGAGCGGGGCAGGGAGGGGAGGCAGGAGGAGGAGGGTGGGGAGGGGGGAGGGGAGGGCAGGAGGGGGGGGGTGAGGCGGGGGGGAGAGGCGGGGGGGAGGGGAGGGGGGGAGGGGATGGGGGGGGAGGGGGAGGGGGGGGGTGGGGAGGGGGGGGGGAGGGGGGGGGGGGGGGGGGGGGGGGGGAGGGGAGGGGGGGGGGGGGGGGGGGGGGAGGGAGGGGGGGGGGTGGGGTGGGGGGGGGGGGGGGGGGGAGATGGGGGGGGGGGGGGGGTGGGGGGAGGGGGTGTTCTTATAGCTCATTGTTGATTTTTGGCATCCCTTTGGAAAAACTTGGTAAAACACCAGCCCACACTGGACAGCATAGTGATGGTTGGGGGTGATAATTTGTTGTGGAAGAAGATAAATGGCACCAATTGTGTTCATGTTTGTTGATGTTTTACGCACACGCCATCATCCATACAAGCCTCTTACAGCCGAGTAACACAACTACAGCCTAACACACCCATGTAGCCCAGGCTGATAACTACAATGAGAGGATACTATAGCTAATAAAGAACATATAGTGCTCCACATGGCCGTGCATGAGCGCAGCTCCAAACAACACAACGCGCACCAACACCAAAGGCCGGCGGTACAGGGTCTGGAGCTCTGGCCCAAGCCGCGCGGTACAGGTCCTGGAGCTCTGGCCCCAGAGCCGGCGGTACAGGGTCTGGAAGCTCTGGCCCAAGCCCGGGTACAGGTCCTGGAGCTCTGGCCCCAAGCCGGCGGTACAGGTCTGGAGCTCTGGCCCCTGGCGCAGTGCACACGGCTCCACAAGCGCTGTAGTGCTGTGTTGTAAAACCTATGCACACACAAATGAATTCTCATCTGAACAGTGTCTTTATACAAAGTGTTAGAAGGGTGAAGCGCCCGAAGTCGAGGGAGCAAATTATTGGTGAAAATCGTCCAAGACTCCCTCACCTTCGGCTGTGGCTCTGGGCTCAGTGTCCTGCCCAGTGGCCCAGGAGCTGAGCTCCGCACGCAGGCCCTTAACCAGAAGGACATGGGGGCACTGCACGGGGAAATGACTGTTTGTGATGTCTAAAAGCGCCGCATTATAAAGTTCGATATCTATTGGTGGGCTTTTGTGTTAACTTTGAACTCATCCAAGCCATTTTGACTACGACTTTATTCTCGGTAATTTACAAGTTTGTTCTTGTAGTGGCCCGCAATTTTAAAAATTTGGGTTGGCCCTGATAACTCCGTCGTAGTGGGTCGCACTATTCAGTCTCTGTTTATATTGATGACTAGATGAGGAAGCAGTCAGGTGCAAGGCAGGTGAAGGTAAGGGCCAGGTGTGTGAGAGCAGGGCACAGGTGGGGGAGGCCGGTGTGGTGAGAGAGCGGAGGGGCTTAGACAGGAGTGGGGGAGGGGCGTCCAGGTGGGTGAGAGAGCAGAGGCGGGGGGAGGGGGCCGGTGTATGAGAGGGCGAGGTGGGAGAGGGCCGGTGTATGATGAAGCAGGGCACAGGTGGGGGAGGGGCCGGGGGAGGGGCCGGTGTATGAGAGCAGGCACAGGTGGAGAGGAGGGGCGGGTGTAATGAGAGCAGGCACGGGTGGAGGCGGCGCGGTGTGTGGAGGCAGGCACGGGTGGAGGCGCCGGTGTGTGAGAGCAGGCAGAGGCGGGGGAGGGGCCGGTGTATGAGAGCAGGCACAGGTGGGGAGCGCGCGTGTGGTGAGAGCAGGCAGAGGCGCGGGGATCGGGCCGGGGTGATGAGAAGGCAGAGAGCAGGCACAGGTGGGGGAGGGGCCGGTGTGTGAGAGCAGGCAGAGGCGGGGGAGGGGCTGATTGCAGTCATGAGCTCTCAGACTGAGGCACAGAGGAACATCCTCACACAGACACATTTCTGGAGACACTTGTAGACTAGCAACCAAATATATCCCGCATAAAAAGCCTTCTTTTGCATATGTTTATTATCATGCCACCTACTGTATACCATTCTGTTAGTCTTCGTGAATCGGTAATAGTAAATTATTATTTTTTTAAACTAAAATAACTTATGGCTAAAATCTGTAAAAATGTGTGACCATGCAGTTCCTATCAAAGGCTGGTTGTTAAATTTGTATTCGTTTGTCCAAGGTTAGGCCTAGGGCAGTGCTCAGGGGCCCATAGTAGTGTGGACAGTGCAGATCTGAGGCCTTGTTTCTCTGTTGTAGAGTGGTGCTGGCTGGAGTGCTGCAGGTGGAGCAGAGCAGTCGCTGTTGTACAGAGAGGAGCGGGGAGATCAGAGAAGTGACCCTCCAGTGCTCCGACCAAACCAACCGCACCTTCACCTACTCACACATCACCAGCTGTGAGTGCGGAGCCTGTGCACCCCACTTTGACTACCTACCATAACAGTTTGGAAGAAATACCAACTAATGTTTGGAAATTATGTGCAGTGCACCATGTACTCTCGTTTAATGTGTCTTTAAAATGTCTTTAAAAACTCTTGCTTATAGTTCTGTACGTATTTAAGACTTATGGTTACACACCCAAAAGTCTCTCTGCAACACAAAATGATTTAACAAATATGCTGAGGTGCATTGCCTAGTTCATGAACATCATAGATGCAAATCTTTAATTAGATGTGTACCGCCTCCTCTACAACTATGACTGCTTTAAAATAAAAATGTTCTACTTGTGTATTAGTGCTTTAAAGCACAAATAAAGCATCTTAATGTTTTGAGTATTCTTTTCCTGCCTTTTTTCTTCAAAGTGTTTTTATCCAAAAACCTTAAACGTTGTTTAGAATTGGTCATGTGTCAATTCACATTTTTGGAACAGAATTTAAAATACACTATACAAATCTGTGTCCACTTACTTTACACATGTGACTATTCACAACCTTTTCTCCAGTCAGTGAGGCTTATGAGGAGAACTATGTCCAAACCATGTTTTAATCTCATCATAAATATCGGTGCGTTCCATTGTAGAAAAAGATTCAGACAGATGACGACAACTGAATCTTTTTCTACAACTCATCATAAATAATCAAAGGAACTGTATGTAGCCTGCACTCTTTCTGTTTTAAAAAGGGAACTACAGTCACAAGGTGTAACCTGGACACATCCAAGTGTTTCTCCTTCTTTTTTGTGGACTGACCATGTTTGATGTTCAGTTCCATCTGAATCAGAATTCCAGGCTCACTGAGCTGCAGAGGCTCCACTGGCACTGATTCCTGACAGGTGCAGGTGCTGGGCTTTAGGTAGTGACCCTTCAGATCAGAGCGAGGACGCAGAGATTTAAACACACTGGATTTCAGCCTTGAAACTGGCAACACAAATGAGAGGCTCATGTGGGGCTCACTCTGCTTTCTGATTGTAGAAACATCTGTAGAACCAAAACACCCAATTATAACATAAATGCAGCATTACAGTAATCAGCAAAAGCTATGTTTGATTTGAACATGTTTACATTGTATCTGGGAACACAGAGAGGTCATGTTTGTGAAATTTAAAATCCAAATCTTCCCGTCCCTTTACATTCTCCTCACTGAGAGTTTACACAGGTGTGTTGTGCCTCAAATCTCAATCAATTTGTAGTGGTCAGGACATTTTAGCATTTGTTGTAATTATGACACTTAAGAAGATTTGATCACATTTTAATCTTGTCAATTGCTGCAAAGTCATGCCATTGTGTTCTCATAGGCACATTACAGAGGTATCAGGAGAAAGCCATTGTTGGCCACTATCAATGGGACAGGAAGACTTTGATCAGGGGTAGGAAACACCCTCTGTTATAAAAAGCTGTTTGACACGAGAGGAGGAAAACATTCACCTCTTTGAAAACAGGTCAGAAACAACAGCACTCAAGCGTCCCACTGTCCAGAGTTTGTTTGTGGTGCGTTCAAAAGAGCTACTGGGGAGGCCTAAGATGTCCGCCATGGAGGATTGCTCACACCAGACTGCGAACACTGTAGACCCTTTTTGAACCTTTATATATGTGCATCTGCCTTTGCATAATGTTGGACCCAAGTCACGTGTGCTGGGCAATTTGGAGAGGGATGTCCACTCCTGTTTGGTCCTGACACAATCAACAAACTCACATGAGGGAGAAAAGGGAGACAGAGTCTGAGTTACTGATTACAGCTTACAGTTTGTTTGTGATAAGATCTATGCTTTGAGCCCAAAGTCCTGGTGTGTAGAGGGAGCCTTCAGCCATCACCACCTCCAGGACCACTGCTGCTTTTTTCAGGTGAGGATCGTTTCAATGAATTCAACATTTTGCCTCAAACTTGCCCCAGAGAAATTGCAGGTGAATAAGAAAAAAAACAACTAAATTTAGAGGTATCAATTTGAAGCTTCTTCTTTTTTTCGTTCAGTGACTGAATTGTAAGAATTTTTTTTAAGATGTGCTTAATTTTGTTGACGTATCAGATATAGAGGGGATTTCGCATATATTATTTAGTATTTGAGTAAAAAAAAAATTATAAGATATCAACAAATCCTTCGATGTAATCTTTTTCAAATCTTGTTAATTACACGATTATTAAGTTTGGTGTGTGTGTAGGTGCTACATTAAGGGCTGAAGTGACCAAAATACATTGTACATGGTATTAGCCATATTGTATTTACTATATATTACCATGATTAATACATTATTATGCATGTTAGCATTGTTGTGAAATTGGCAAATCGAGCAAGCACTTAATATGTTTTCACCTTAATATCTATTTTTAATTTATAATTGTTTGTATTTCCGCTTAAAATATTCTGCTATATTCTTTTTATTTTTAGTTGTATTGTAGCTGTTGTATTATGTTATTAGATTCTTATTGGATACATTTATTTTCAAAACAAATACAGTTTCTATTAAAAAAAAAATTGACAGAAGAGTGTGACAGAAACACAAAAGCCACACTAATCAACCCAGAAAAGACTGCGATCAGATGGTGATACCTTATGTTTTTCGTCAATTGCAGGTCCTCTTTTTTGTTCCTCTTCTCTCGGCTTTTGACCCATCGGCATCATGAGTGTGGCGCCCAAAACTCCACGTGAGGGCTGCTGTTCCAAGCTCAAGGTCAGAATAATATGGACTTTTGTCACACATAGCACCACTCAGTCAACAGAAATGACAGTGCAGTTTGATTCCTAGAAAAGCATGTTGAAGAAGCTCTTAAAAAGTAGACACATTAAATTCCAGTCTTAGTCCTTTTAAATTAAGTACAAGCTTTATTTTTAAGTACAATGTAAACTACAAATACAGCCCATCAAAAATCTAAAGTCATTTTTTGAAGATTCAACATTACTTTATTGTCAGTTTCTCTACTGAATATGCAGACTTCAATGTCAATCAAGACACTACGTGAAAAACATGATTAAAAAGCGAGAGAGCTTCCTAATACAAATCTAATTCATGATATTTAGAAGATCTAGAAATGTGTATGTGTCATAAAAATACTTTGGCTATTATAATAATATTGAAACCTTTGTGAAGATTGAAGGCTTGAGTTAGATTTTATTTAAAGGTCTAAAGGTCTGGCAGTCTCACTGGGAGTCACTGTCAATAAATCATTACAGAATTACAGGATATGTCGATATGGCCATAAATGACTATAAACAGTAGTTATATACAGTAGTTAGAAGTAGAAAAAGATTCAGTTGTAGTTATCTGGACTCTTTTAAAGAAAAAACTTTTTTTCTAAAACAAAGTCCAGATGACTACAACTGAATCTTTTTCTACAATGGAACACTCCTGGACGAATGAGGGATTACACCGACAGTAGTTAGCACATTTTATTTCATGTGACCGGCTAATGTTTGAGTTCATTCATTTGAGGCTGTCCATGTTGAGAATGAACCTCACTTTTTTGAGTTATCTGAATATGTTCAAAGAAGTGTCTGACTTATAAAACCACCATGCATGAGGAAAGACAACACCATGCATGACAAAAAATAACACCATGCTTGATGAAAGATCGTGAAAGATAACGTCGTTTATTCAAGGTTTCTCTTTGACCCATTTTTGCAAATTTACAGGTTCAGAGGACTTTTAACAAAAACAACTTGCAAGCGTTCAAAGTCTATTTCCGGAAACCATTCCCAGATTGCATTAACATTGATTAGTTTGCGTCCAGTATTTCGATACAAATTAAATGTACAAAAAACTTGCTGTACTGGTGTGATCCAGAATATGAAGTTTAGTGGAAAAATATCTAGATTAATGTTGTGCCAGGGATTCATGTACAGGCTTTATTGGCAGAGGATAAACGGTTGAGCTATCTGGAGGAACTGGAAAACTCTTGGGTGAATCAGAATCAGAATCAGAATCAGAAAAGGTTTATTGCCATTATCAATGAACAGAATTCACAAACATAGGAACTTGTTTTGGCATTAAAGTGCAACAAAAATCACTGATCAATAATAAAAACAACATATATGAAATCCAAAGGGCATGCATTAAGAAACAATTTAAAATGACTATTGTATAAAATAAAAATAGGCTTACTATTTGCACAAGAATTTACAGTTAAATTTACAGTTGTGAGTGCAGAAAGTGACAGTGCAGTGAGTGATTGATTAAATTGTAGTTACAGTGACAGGTGTTTAGAAGTGTTCATGAGATCAACGGCAGAGGGAAAGAAAACTATTCTTGTGGATGGACCGTAGCCTCCTGCCTGAGGGGAGTGGCTCAAATAGTCCATGTCCAGGGTGAGAAGGGTCAGCTGTGATCCGACCTGCTCGTCCCAGAGCCCTGGAGACGTACAGGTCCTGCAGCGATGGAAGTCTGCAGTCAATCACCTTCTCAGCAGATTTTTTGACAGATGAAGAGTGGGAAAGTATATCTACATCTCAGTGGGGAACCACAAAATCACATGTTTAAGAGAATTTTGCTGGAAAAATGTATCACGGGTCTTTATAACACCATATCAAATCATATATTATACACAAGGAAATATCTACTGCTGGAGAAACTGTGGCAGCCAGGATGCAAACCACTATCATGTGTTTTGTGACTGTCCTGTTGCTCAGAAATACTGGACTGAGATCAATAAAGCGCTGCGGACAATTTTTGACATCACCATCCCACTGAATTTCAGAATAATGTACTTGAGCCCCGGACTCCTGCCATGGACACAAATAACAGTTACCTCTGGAGAATACTCCTTGCTGTGGCGAAAAAGGCCCTCACAAAAAAAATGGATGACGTAATTTGAACCGACAACTGGGGACTGGACTAACATTCTCAACCTGCAAACTCAATCAGCGAAAGTGTACTCTCAATGGCAGGGTAGTAACAGCAGAGCAGACCCACTAAGGCTGGAAACTGAAAGCTACTGGAAAAGTATATGGGAAAAGGAGGCAACACACAACAGCGATGCACAGTGGCTGGTAGATCTAAGAGCGGACCACAGCAACCTCCCTGAACAGAATCCAGTTATCATCACAGTGGCAGACATCCAAGAAAGAGTCTCAGGTACGAAAAATTGGACAGCACCGGGCCCTGACATGATTCACGCATACCGGCTAAAGAAACTCACAACACTCCATGAGCGCCTGGCAGCACAAATGAACCACCCTGAATGGTAAACCGAAGGGCATACGATCCTGATCCTGAAGGATCCCTCCAAGGGTACAGACCCATCCAACTATCGGCCAATAACTTGTCTCTCCACAACATGGAAGATAAGTGGGCACATGGATCAATACATGAGCAAAGCACAGAAGGGCATCGCCAAAGACACCATAGGAGCCAAACACCAACAGTCCCTCAAGATAGCAGAACCCGACACACCAACCTGTGCACTACCTGGATTGAAAGCATATGACTCAATGCCACACACGTGGATCACTGAATGCTTGGAGATGTACAACATCAATTGGACTCTAAGAGGCTTCATAGCAAACTCGAAACGGCTGTGGAAAACCACCCTTGAGTCCAATGGTAAACCACTTGCACAAGTGTCCATCAAATGTTGCATATACCAAGAAGACGCCCTGTCCCCACTGCTGTTATAAGATCATCAACAAGACTGGATATGTAAACTGACTCAGGATTGGGGCCACAGATCAGTCACCTCCTCTACATGGATGATATCAAGCTGTATGCCAAGACCGAGACATCGTCTCACTGGCCCACACGACCAGGATCTATAGCGCTGACATTGGGATGTCATTCGGGCTTGAGAAGTGTAGTCGGATGGTGACAAAGAGAGGGAAGGTTGTATACACAGAAGGGGTCTCACTCCCAGAAGGAACAATACCAGACATTGAGAATGGTTACAAGTACCTTGGAATACCATAGGCAAATGGCAACTACAAAGAGGTAACAAGGAAAGCGGCAACAGCCAAATACCTATGAGTAAGACAAGTCCTAAGAGCCAGCTCAATGGCAAGAACAAGGGCAATAAACAGCTATGCCCTGCCAGTGATCAGATACCCTGCAGGAATAATAAGGTGGCCAAAGGAAGAGATGCAGACCACAGATGTTAAGACGCGAAAGCTCCTCACAATGCATGGAGGGTTCCACCCAAGCACCCTGAGACTGTACACTAGCCGTAAGGAAGGAGGCTGTGGACTAGTGAGTGTGAGAGCCACTCTCCAGAATGAAACATGCAAGATCCACAGATACATCAAGGGCAAGGCCCCAACAGATGACGTGCTCAGAGATTGTCTCAGGCATTGGGGAACAGAGGATGAGGTGCTGGAGGAGGGACATTCATGGGAGGACAAGCCCCTACATCCGATGTACCACCGGAGCATAACTGAAGTGGCTGCTATCATGAAATCCTACCAATGGCTATAGCGGGCCTGGCCCAGATCTACCACGCCAAGATCCAAGTTGTAGGCAGTGCAAAGGAGCCCCCGATTCAATCCAGCACATAACTACAGGGTGTAAGATGCTGGCAGGGAAAGCATACATGGAGCCCCATAACCAAGTGGCTGGCATAGTGTAAAGGAACATCATGCGGAATATGGACTGGAAATCCAAAGTCAAATTGGTAAACACCCCCAAAGGTGGTAGAGAATGACCGAGCCAAGATCCTGTGGGACTTCCAGATACAGACTGACGGTAATAGCAAACCAACCAGACATTGTGGTGGTGGATAAGCAGCAGAGGAAATCTGTTGTGGTTGATGTGGCAATACCAAGAAAGAAGGAACATGAGAAACTGTAGAAATACCAAGGGCTCAGAGAAGAGCTGGAGAAGGTGTGGAAGGTAAAGGCAAAAGTTGTGCCCGTGGTCATCGGAGCACTCGGGGCAGTGACCCCCAAACTGGAGTGGCTACAGCAGATCCCTGGCTGGGATGCTGTTCCAAGTCTCTGTGCCTTTGACTGACAGTAGGGCTGGGTGATATCATTTTAAGCAGTGGTCCCCAAACTATGGCCTGGGGGCCGGATAAGGCCCGCCTCCACATTTGACCCCCTGAACAATACAAGAGATGCATTATTCATGCTCATATGAGTCATTTAAGAGATTCTGCTCTGACAACTGAAGCTGAACTTTTATCCCAGATTGTGCATGGCAAAACAGAAACTTTCTTTCCGTAAAGAACCTAGAGAGGGTTCTTTGATTTTTATTGATTTCATAAATGGTGTTTTTATATATTTCCTGAGTACTTTTTTTCTGTGAAGAACCCAGAGAGGGTTATTTGACCTTGGGTTATTTATATTTGGTTATGTGTGGCTTTCGGGATAAGCCCTGGTCATCCAGATAATAATCAGGTACCCATCAGTGATGAGGGAGCTACTATACTACAACCTACTATCAGTAGGTTCTGTCCGGTGAGCAGGGCCTGCTCAGACTCGATCCACAGATTGAGAATGATGGATGAGTCGAAATGTCTTTTTCTACAGTATTTTGTGTTAAAAATCTAAATATCAAAGCATACCAAGGCATTTGAGGCACTGAATTAAAGTTTGACACGTTTTCATTGTGATAACACTAATTGAATATTGTCCATTTCCTCTTGCAGCTCTTCCTTGCTTCTATGGCTTTTGTTTATTTTTCCAAAGCTTTTTGTGGAGCCTACATGAAGAGCTCCATCACTCAGATCGAGAGGCGCTTTGACATCCCCAGCTCCCTCATCGGGGCCATCGACGGCAGCTTTGAAATGGGTAAATATCATTGACCGTCTGGAGGTCTGTGCTTCGCTTGGTCAATTAATCGGTTGATTGTGTCTTACTCAATCTGGAATACTAATAAAATTGGGAGTTTATTCTGTCCTTTTTAAATGTGAACCTGGAATCAGTCGACTAGTCAGCATTTTTTTTCTATTGTACATTGGGACTTTTTCAATACATTATCAACCAAATTAATGTTTTAATATGGTGACTTTTTCTAGGTGGCTTCTAGATAAAATTCCATTGTTATAAAAAAGGTCATTTCATGTGTGTTTTATAGCCTGTATAGTGCAGAAAACAATTATAAAAATACAATTACTAGGTTAAGGTTAAGTTCTGTGAATCCTGTGAAATTGTGGTCTTGTGAGTGCAGTTTAGGTCAGATATTTGGCCAGAACTTTGGCCAAGTTTTGGGAGCTTTTGCCAGCACCACATCTTGGGTCCTTTTAAGTCGACTTATAAATGCACAGGGCAAGAATTTCTTTAGTCAACTGCAGCCCTACATCTTTCTGTCTCATTCAGTTCACTCGTAACAACAATAGGAACATGTTTGTTGTTTTTTTCCCCAGGGAACCTTCTGGTCATTGCTTTTGTGAGCTACTTTGGTGCCAAACTCCACCGTCCCAGGCTGATCGGGGCTGGATGTCTCATTATGGCATTGGGGTCCTATCTCACTGCTTTGCCGCACTTCTTCCAAGGGCCGTGAGTACAAACATATCATAGTAAACGTGTTTAATACATAGCGTTATCATTTACAATAATCTCTTACATTTAAGTTTATTAATAGTTCAGAGGTAAAATGATCTAAATATGGAGCTTGTCCCTCATGGAAAAATACACAACCTACATACAGTATTTATTTATTCTGGTGACAATGGCCATGTTTCGACTGGCCCAGGCCCTTGCCCCCCAGAATGCTTTTGTTATTAGCGGAATGTGTCTCCATGGTCAGGCCTGGCTTTCAGGGGTCTGCTACCTGCAGCCAATCATAACATTTCTTAATGGAACAGGAAAACCGCAACATGTGCTAGCTTTGTTTTGCTAAGGCTGTCGGTTCAACAGATAAAGTTACCATCACTTAAATTAAACATTGTGGTTATGGTTAAGAAATTATTATTTCCTGTATACGTCTGCTCTTTGAGTTTGCATTCTCTTTGTCCAATCATCTCACATTTGGAAGCTACTACCTCCTGGGTCTGCTTTGGGTCGCTAAACAGAATGAAACACTTCAGATAAGACACTGAAACATTTTCGAACTGTCCGGATCCGTCAAAATGTTACCTCACCGACCATAAATACATGAAGTTACATGTTTGAATTCTCACCCCTTTTCATAAGGCATTTAATTGTGTGGTTTAGTGGTTAGAGCTGCAGAGATTCTACAGAATTACAAAAGCTAATGCAGTATGCTGGGATAATTTCCTTAATTTAATGTAAACTAATTGTCAGTCAATTGTGCAACGCCTCGTTCACCTCGCTTAGAGCTGGACTTGGGCTCAGGGCAGTGATACAAGATTCTTAGCCCAGTACCTTCTAATTGTCAATGGTCTCACTACAATATTATCAAATGAATCTGTTTCAGGTATAAATATGAGACCAGCATGTCTCACAAAACGTCAGCTAACAGCACAGAGACCATGCTGCCTTGTCTGTCCAACCACAGTCTGGCGAAGGAGGAGATGCCCAGTCTGCAGACAAAGACTGGTGAAGTCTCCATTCACAAATATAGATTCATATTTCTCAACATTTGCATCATCATCCATCGTTCCCCCTAGCTTGTGAACGTTCCAGCAGTTCTCCTATGTGGATTTATGTATTCCTGGGAAATATGCTGCGTGGCATTGGAGAGACTCCCATCATGCCTTTGGGCGTGTCCTACATTGATGACTTCTCGAGAGAGGAAAACACTCCTTTCTATTTGGGTTGGTATTGCTGAACTTATGGCTCTTTAAGTTTGATTTGGACAAGGTTATATATTTAAAATTAAAATACATTTTGATTGTCATGCTTTCATTTTATTTTTTTATTTTTTTCAGCCTGCATCCAAACAGTGGGCATTTTGGGGCCCATGTTTGGCTTCATGCTCGGCTCGTACCTGGCTAAAATCTATGTAGACATCGGATTTGTGGATTTAGGTATGGAGTTTTTGTTTGTCTCGGTAAATGGCATATTGTATTCTGTGCGTTAATATTAGAAGATGTGTTGTGTCACGACTACATTTTCTATTCCATACACTTAAACGTGTTTGAATTTGACCAAATAAGCATTGCTGAATATGAAGCCAAATCAATATTCTTGCCTGAAATGAAAAAACTTTTATGAACCAAAAGTATGTAAAGGTTTTGAAGGCACCACCCATTATTTCTACCTGGTTAAATTATTTAGGGTGCATTCTTACATGTAACCACACCACATTGACTTTGGGACTTAACTGGGACTAGATACTAAACAACTAATAGAAACATTACATTTATTTACAAATTTCCAAGCAATATTATGACATTTTTTAAAGGGGTAGATCTCTGGAGCAGTTGCACAGATTAACTTGAATCCTTAATAAAAATCATTTTAAATGTAAAACTCTCAGGAGGGAGATACAGTACATGAATGCTGAGTCTTAGTTTGTGGCAATAATGTACTTTGCATCTGTTGCTGTGCAGTTTGCTTTTAGGGAATTACAAAACGTTTCACACTTGTTATTACGGTGAGGTAAAAAAGGTAGGCCAAATTAGCATAAATTTCATCTTACAAGTTTTCTGTCTTTCTGCATGTCAAGTGTTATTGTTTTTGGAATAATGTTTAAATATAACTGTGACCAAAATAAACTAACTACATACTTCATCAAGACTAAATTAGCTCAGTGGCCTCTCAGTACCTTTCTTTTTTTCGGGAACCAGTACTTGAATAATACCTGTGTTTAGTAGTGGTACCTTAAATATGTACCAAAGAAAGACTAAGCTCTGTCTAAATGTGCAATAAATTTAAACCTAGTATTAGCTCTGGACAGAACAAACGTGGACACAACAAAGCTAGGTAAAATAATGTATGCATGTATCATACTCTATCATTCATTCGTGTGATGATTTCCATTTTATTCCCAGATACTGTGACAATAAGCCACAAGGACTCTCGCTGGGTCGGTGCCTGGTGGCTTGGCTTCATCATTACTGGGACAGTGGTGCTGATGTCCAGTGTTCCATTTTGGTTCCTGCCCAAGTCTTTACCAAAACAGGGTGCAAAGAAGAGTCCGCCCGGAACCAAGGAAACTGAGATGACATTTGTGGCCGAGCAAGAGAGCTTTCTGCCGGCCGAGGTGCCAGAGCAAGAGAAACCTGTTTCATTTAAGGAGCTGGCTAAAGGTGAGTGCCAGAGGACCAGGCAGGACCTATCTAGGAGGAGTTTGCATGTTCTACCTGTGTCTGTGCAAGTTTCTTTCTTTAAAAACATGTACCACAATATGTAGAATGGGATGCATTTGATCTTTTTTGCACTCAAAAGATGCTTAACATTGTATTTTTCAGTCACACCTGGATCTAAAACTTTATGAAATTTGTACGGATAAAACACAAACTTCCACAAACGTGCAAAACAATCCAACCACTGAGCAACTGCTGCAGCAATTAAAAGCTCAAGCACCTGACTAAGCTATAGATTTTGTGGAATTACTATGCAGAAAGTATCTAATCATTAACTTGATTTGGCTTGTCCTGGTCTGCATATCCTGAATTCCAGACTGAGAAAGCCACTTCAAAATTAGGCAGCAACTCAAAGATGACATAAAGGCTAATCTAATCTAATGTTTACAACAACAGTTTGTCAAACACCCTGGGCCATCATTTATCTAATGGAGTAATAAAAAGACAAAAGATAGTTTGAATTTTATTACCTGGAGTGATTGCTGAATAATGTGACCATGTCAAAAGGTAAGAACACTCTGACCCTAAAGAGCAATAAAAAGTGATTGTAGACTTGAAACTGAGCTAGAGCAAGTTGATAATTTACTAATATATCAAAACATTGATTGATTGCGCACTCGTGAGACTACATGCTCACGTGGTAACTAAGCATTAATATACGGAAAAGGCTGCAGCGTGTGGCAACAATTCAATCGAATGGAAAGAATGCGATGCTGCAGCACCTCCACCTGCCCTGCAGGGCCTGCAGTCTGATCCCATCTCATTACCTTCAATTCTACTGATTGTCTGTGGCCACTGCAGCACGTGTAGTCTGAGCTCGGGGTAAAAGTCTGGAATCAACTGTGGGTCCCGTCCCATTAGTTTCTTCTTTTGGTGATTCCTGACAAAGAAATGACTGTCTGGGAGGTGCACAGGCAGTTGTGTTCACACGGTTCTCATCCCACAACACCTTTGACTGGATATATTTGTATGTGTCTGTTTCCTTATTCTCACTCAATAAAAATCTCTTATAATGTACAGGCAATATTATTCGGTCAAATTTTCCCTCGCATAAAGCTGCTTTAACAAGGCAGTATATTCTACAGTTTGGAGTAAAAGGGGTTTTTCTCTTTTAAAGGTGTACAATGTAACTTTTCTGGTAGTCCGTAACCTGCTTGTCGCCATAGAAATATAACTACTTTGTCTTGAATGTTCCACAGTATGGTAATAAAACTTGCCCAAAAGGTTTTTCCTCAAACTATAATTAATTTCTAAGCTTTAGAGTAACTTGTTTGTCTTTCCTTTTCCAGACTTCATCCCGTCTCTGAGGAGGTTGTTCAAAAACAGTATCTTCTCTCTGCTGGTGCTCACGTACCTCGTGGTTGTGAACGGGTTTATGGGCATGATCACCTTTAAGCCCAAGTTCTTGGAGCAAATCTTCGGCCAATCAGCTTCCAAGGCCATTTTCCTCATAGGTACAATGCAGCAATGACTTCCTGTTTTCTCTCCTGACTATGCTATGTAACGCTGCAGCAGTCGAAACAATGTTGTTATTACAGGGAAGTGTGATTGTTGCAGATAAAGGTCCATCCAAAGTACACAGTGTTATGCTTTCTGTGAAACTCCAGCTATTCACTTTTTACGACCAGCACTGTCCCATATTTATGTTTGCAAAGAATGACAATAGCTCATTAAATTGCATTTTTTAGATGTTTAATACAGCTCTTAGAAAAACTGCTTTCTGAAACTGAAACGTTTTGGTGAGGGCACAGATCATCAAGAAAATGTGGCCCTTGTTCTGCCAACAGGACGCAACAAACAGACTATAGTTTCATTTGGAATGTAGGGGTCTACATAGTCTATGGGCAAATAGTCAAACTGAATATCTATGTGGCACCTTTTCATTTTTTGTTTGGAATTGTTCCACAAACTTGCCTGTAATTTTATGGCTTAAAGTCCTTTCCCTAATCCTGTGTTTGAAGGTTTTTAGTTTTAAAACGTATATAAACAAAACAAAAACAGAGAACTTGACAGAGGGAGAGGGAGTAAAGGATATAGGGGAAAACAGTTTGAAGGTAGTTCAATTGTGCAGACCGAGAAAACACAGGCCCAGTTACAACAGAGATATTAACCAAAACCCAAATCAAAACATCTGCTTTTTGACATTTAATAGGCAAATTCGGCCATAGGATGCTTACCAGTTTATCAGTTTTATACTATGAGCTGTATATAATGCTGAGATGTAATGTGAAACTGTTTAACTGCTGTTTAATAGAACTAGTTTTTATCCCCGTTGTTTAGGTATTTTGAACTTGCCTGCTGTGGCTCTGGGCTTCATCACTGGAGGTTTTGTGATGAAACGTTTTAAGTTGAGTGTGATCGGAGCGGCCCGAGTGTCCTTTTCTGCTTCGCTCATCTCCTTCAGTTTGCTCGCGGTTCAAATCTTCCTTCACTGTGATAACGCAGAGGTCGCCGGACTCACTGTCACATATGAGGGGTGAGCATATTTTTCACACACACTGCCACTCGGCCAGTACGCCTTTAGGTCTTTTTGAATGAGTGGTTAGTGCTTCACACCATGACAAGGAAGTCTCGAGTTAAATTCCTGGATGTTTGCATGTTCTTCATGCATCGTTGTGTGTTTCCGCTGGGTACGCTTTCCCACATCAACCCAACCCATGCAGTTGGCCAAGATCCTGGGTCAAGATCTGGTGTTGGGTCTCCAGGCACGCCCTCTTATCCTGACAGTGGTCAAATTTCCCCAGGGACAATAAAGTCTCCTAATACTAATACATTAATCTAAAATAAAAGTATATTAGGCACTCAGGCGGAGTGCCTAATATACTCCTGCTCCTGCTGGTGCCAGAGCTAGGACTAAACATGGACCGGCCTCCTGTTGGTGCCAGAGTCAGGACTAAACCTGGACCGGCCTCCTGCTGGTGCCAGAGTCAGGACTAAACCTGGACCGGCCTCCTGCTGGTGCCAGAGTCAAGACTAAACCTGGACCGGCCTCCTGCTGGTGCCAGAGTCAGGACTAAACCTGGACCGGCCTCCTGCTGGTGCCAGAGTCAGGACTAAACATAGACCGGCCTCCTGCTGGTGCCAGTCAGGACTAAACCTGGACCGGCCTCCTGCTGGTGCCAGAGTAAAGACTAAACATGGGAAATTAGTGTTTCACTCTTATGCAGCTTAAATTTACATGGCTCTATTCTGACTATGTTTAAATCTAACCTTTTAGCTGTGCATATGAATGGGAGGATTTTATCTCCATTCATTTCTTTTAAAGCTAATTCTATATTGATTACTTGAGTTTTGATGTGTTTGTATTGTGATTTTAATGCACCTTTTCTTGTTCTTGTTCTGGCCTGGTGGCATCTCCTGCTTGTCTCCATGATGGATAACTTTAATGCCATACTGTGGAACATTCCTCACATTGATATAAGCAGGTGGTGAACCATGCACTGAAAACTGACATAGTGCCGCTTTAAATACATTCTAGACAAATAACAAAAGCGGAGTCGTCCCATCTTGGAATGACGTGCTACAAAATAATTATACAAATTTGATGTATATCATGAGGAAAAGGGATTTAAATTTTTGAAATTACTGTTGCTGTTTATGTTTTTACCTAATAAAACTCTTTAGATATAGGGTGATACCTGTACATTTACGGTTGTTGTCTTTTGCAGAGTGTCTCAAGTGTCCGACAGCCAGCAGGCATTACTGTCACAATGTAACATGGGCTGCTCGTGCTCCCTGAAGCACTGGGACCCCGTGTGTGCCTACAATGGGATGACCTACGCCTCTCCTTGTCTGGCTGGCTGCCAAATGTCCACTGGAACTGGAAAACAGATGGTGAGTTTACGCACTTTAAGAAAACAATGCAAGTTTAATGAAAAGACCATGCCATCTACTTTATCTGGAATTCATCTGCAGTAGCAGTTATTTTGGTATGGTTAGGATTTGGATTGTGTCTCAATTAAGTTCTTTTGCAGGCAAATAAAAAATGTTACTCTTTATTGGTGTTTTGGTTTTGGTGTAATAAAAAAATAAGATTATAATGCCTTATATTCATAGGCACCTTTCAAGGTAAATTCTCAAAACGAATGGCATAATGAGAAAAATCCAAACAACTTGCGATCTAAAAGAACACTGCATATGTGCAAAATGCAGTCATGAAAGTCTAAGGCACTCCATTATTAAATAAAAGTAAAAAGTCCTATACCATGACATGGACATAGCCTAGCGAACGTTTTGCAGAACACAAATATACCATCAAAACACAAAATATGGATTATCCTATTGCATATACTTTCGTCGTTAATCATGACATTCAAATACTGTTTAAAAACTATTAAACAGATGTCTTGTCAGAGGTTTTTGCTTTCATTATCTCTGAAGTATAAGAACCCTGTTTCAGGTAGAGATTTAGGTAGTGTATTAAACCAATGAAATGCTCATAAATGCTGACCCAAAATATATGTACATTTTCTATTGAAATATTTTATGTTAAATCAGAATCAGAAAAGGTTTATTGCCATTGACATTGAACACAGTTCGCAAACATAGGAACTTGTCTCGGTGTTAAGGTGCAACATAAAATAATGAATAATAAGATAATAATAATAATAGCAACGTCTATAGAGTCAAATGTGGCATGTATAGATTAAGTCAAAAATAAAGAATGAACTTGTCTTGGTATGTATGCAGATATTTACACAAATTTGACCGATAGTCGGAAATAGTGCAGAAAGTGAACAGTGCGTGAATAGTATTGTTTGATTAATTGTTAAAGTACCAGGTGTTAAGTGTTCATGAGTCCGGCAGAGAGAAAGAAACTGTTCTTGTGGCGAGAGGTTCTGGTCTGGATGGACTGTAGCCTCCTGCCTGAGGGGAGTGTCTCAATTAGTCAGTGTCAAGGGTGAGAAGGGTCAGCTGTGAACCGACCTGCTTAGGTCCTGCAGAGATGGAAGTCTGCAGCCGATCACCTTCTCAGCAGAACGCACAATGCACTGTAGTCTCTGTTTGTCCCTGGCTGTGGCTCCAGCCAGGGACAAACGGGACCACACGGTGATGGTGGGCTCCCACTTGAGATCCTGGGTGATGGTGGTGCCGAGGAAGCGGAAGGAGTCCATGGTGTGATGACGGAGTCTGTCATGGTGAGGGGGGCTGTGACTTTCCTGAAGTCCAATGATCATCTCCACTTTCTTCTTGGCATTGAGCTCAAGGTTGTTTACACTGCACCAAGACACAGCTGGTCCACCTCCCTCCTGTAGACAGACTCATCCCTGTCCGAGATGAGCTCGATGAGGGTGTTGTTGTTTTTACGGAGTCGTGGCTGGAGGTGTGGCAGTTTGTGTACAGCAAGAAGAGCAGAGGAGACAGTACACAGCCCTGTGGAAATCCTGTGCTGATAGTCTGAGAGTCTGAGACATGCCAGGTTGATGGCTGCATGGGGTCCATCAGGGAGAAGATGAACGACTTGAGGTGGGGCAGGACCAGACGCTCAAATTACTTCATGACTATAGAGGTCAGCGTCACAGGCCTGTAGTCATTAAGTCCAGTGATGATGGACGACTTGAAGCAGGTTGAGACACGGCATGACTCTAGGTAGGTGTTAAATATGTCCTGTGAAGACGGGGGTCGGTTCTTCGGCACAGTGTCTCAGGGTGGCGGCAGAGAGACCGTCCTGTCCAGCAGCTTTTCAGGGGTTGGATTTCCGAAAAATCCTGCTCACATCCTGCCTTTGAACTGAGAGAGTACCGGGGGAACCTAAAGTAGAAGGTGTTAAGCTCCTCGGACAGTTTTTGGTCATCTTCAGCGTGGGAGGCTTTAGGCTTGTAGTTGGTGAGATGCCGGAGCCCACTCAACGCAGAGGCCGGGTTGTTGTCAGAGAGCTGCGATCTAGCTCTCGACACCTCCCTGCTAAATCCATACTTCGCACATTTGTCGCGCCCCCTGTCACCAGCCCTGTGCGCTGCCTCCTTCTGCTGCCTAACTGCCTCAGTTTTGGTGTGAACCAGGGTTTGTCATTGTTGAAAGTGACTTTGGTGTGTGTTGGTATGATGCTGTTCTCACAGAATCAAATGTATGACGTCACAGTGTCCGTGTACTCATCCAAACTATCTGTGGCAGCTCTGAAAACCTCCCAGTCTGTAATGTCCAAACACACACGAAGCTCCTCCACTGCCTCATTGGTCCACTTCAGCCTCTGTCTGTACGTAGGGATCAGGTGGACAATGGCGTGATCAGAGCCGCTTGGGCCACTGCGCGAAAGGAGTCGCTGAGGGTTGTGTAACAGTGATCAAGCGTGTTCTGCTCTCTGGTTGGGGCTTTAATAAACTGTCTGTACCTTGGTAGTTCATGGCTGAGATTCCCAGGATAATACACAAGGAGTCCGGGAAGGTCCCCTCCACACACAATACCTGGTCTGCGAGCACGCAGGCTGCTATGCCTCCTGCACGTCCGCGTTCGGTGGAATGTAAACAGCGGCCGGAATGAATGAGGCGAACTCCCATGGAGAGTAGAATGGTTTGCAGTTAATGAAAAGCTATACCAGAGCTGGAGAGCAGTGCTTGGCAATCACAGTCACATCTGAAGACAGGCGCGAAACTCTCAGTTTGGTGAAGGGGGCGAAAATTATTACGCCTTTAACGCTTTAAACGGGGTTGTAAAAATACAGCAAGATTGTTAATATGGTTAATATTAGAATACTAATGTAAGTATTTGCCATTTAAACTGTCAATATTTATTCAGAAATCAGTTTAATTACAAATACACTTTTTTTTTTTTTTAAGTGCAATCATGTTTGAACAAAATACAGTCAGACACTAAATGTATTTTTTCTAAAGGAAAATTACTGAAATGATCAACAACACTGTTCAAAGAGCATTACTTTAATTATGAGACCACTATGGGAGTTACTCATAAATATCCTTCAAGATAAAGCAAAAAGCAAGGCATAAAGCAAGACACTTGTAGTAAGATTCAAGTCAAAACTTGTAACTTTTAATTATTTTGTAAAATGTGATGCAGTTGAGAAGAAAAATGTTTCCACCAACAGCTGGCTGCACAGGAGGATGAAGTGTGCTGTTAACTCTGTTGCAGCTTTAAATACTGACGTCTACTCTTGTCTTTTTATCACTTAATGTGTTTCAAACAATGCCTCCAATTGGATAAAGAGCGTTGTGTGGTGGAATTCGTGTCAATGTTTTGGGAAAAATTATAAAAGGACATAGATAAGTTTGTGTCGTATATTGGCTGTTCCAGTCATCATTAGCGTTAATGTTTAATAGTTACGATAAGTCAGCGCACACAAGGAACAGAGCAGCTTTAAAATCGCGTAAGTTACGAGAATCCAAATTCGGGTCAGTTCAGTTACGCAATCTCATCGTTTTCCTCTGGCCGGACGTCCAACTCACTAAACCAAACCTCACCTGAGACGTAGAGTTTAGGATTTCAGTTTGTGACTCTCCGTCTCCTCCTCCCTTTTCAAGATCCCGTGCCTACGACACTAAGTTATAATAACTCTTCAAGTTTTATGGCAATACATTTGCTTCACCGTGAAACTTACTAGGCGTTTTGGCGTTTTGAAATAGGACCTTATATCCACACATCTTTCGTCATGTTTTACACCACTGTAATCACGATACAAACCTGTTTATTATACAGAGTAATGGGAAAGTGTATGAGTAAAACTGAAGTACTGAGTGATACTTACGAGTAGCGAGGCTCTGCTGGCTTAGCTAAATGCAGATGCTGGTTCAAGAGAACATTTCCTCATAAGTTCTTCCCATGGATGTATTATGGTTCTGCCATTGGTTCTGCCTTACGCAAAAACATTTAACAAACGTGCCAATCGCCGGCAGACAGATCGCCGCAGAAGCACGTGAGGCGGCAGTGTACGTCACCACGCAACGGACAAAACCAATGTGTCACAACTGAAGGGGTGGATTGGTTCTCTTTAGACTTTATTTAATAAGAGCGAGTGGTGTGTGTGAATAGTAATCATATACAGTCTGATAGATAGTTTTTAACAATAGTTCACTATACTGTATATAACACTTCTATTTAAGGTTAGGCAAGGGGAGGGGGGGGACTGTGAGGAGAGGGAGGGCACTGTGAAGGGAGAATACCGGTCTGCAAGGAGGGGGTCTGTACCCCCCGACCCTCCTGTGATTTCCGCCTATGCTGCCGCGACAAGAACCGTTTCTTTCCTTCTGCCGTTGGACTTATGAACACTTTACACCTGCCACTTTAACAACTATTCAACCCAATAACCAGGTCTATATATAAGTCTATATTACTTTATTTGTAAACTGTACATTTTTATGCCTGCCCTTTTTGATATATTTTGTTACTGTTATTATTCATGGTTGTATGTTGCACCTTAATGCCAAAGCAAGTTCCTAGTTTTTGAATCCTGTTCATTGACAATGGCAATAAACCCCTTTCTGATTCTGATTACAAGGAATATACCATTATATGTCAATGTAAACCCTTTAATCAATTATTTTCCGGCCCTATTATTCATTTTGGCTAGAATTCTGCTCTTCCTACAATCACAAGATGGCCGCCACAATTGTCATAGCCACAGCGTCAACAGTGTCTCTCGCTTTATGAACACCAAATAGGTCAAAACAACTGCAATCTGACCTGTCCTCCAGCTCAGTGTTACACTATGGGCATTCATGACTATTGTGAAGTCACGTAAATCACAACCTGAACCTCCTCAGGTGTTCCATAACTGTACGTGTGTGGAGGACATGATGACCCCGGGGATGAACCACTCGGCCGTCCTGGGACAGTGCCCAAGGAAGAGCAACTGTGAGCGGGCGTTTAAGATCTACATGGCCCTCTCTGTGCTGGGCTCCTTCATCTCTGCTGTGGGCGGGACTCCTGGATACATCGTACTACTCAGGTCAGAGGTGTAGTGTGCAAAATGGACTTTCCTGAGCTTTTATCTATCTGTTATAACATTGTTTCCTCATTAAACACGTACCTGGAGTTATATTTAGCTTCATTCATTCTTGTTTGATGAATCCTAAGTAAGTGCTCGCCCTTTGAGCCTCAGAAAACACTCCGATTCAAAATAATGTGTCATATAAAACGTTCTAAAACATGAGATGCCAAAGTAAAAATTGTTGAGAGCATGTTTAAAGGGAAATAGCAATATATATAATGCAGAATATTTGTCCTCTCACATAAAAGTTCAAGTAAGTGAAAATGCTTTGTCTTCAGTGCTCAAAGGATTTCAGGGTTTTGGGTAAGAGTGCTCAGATGGGGACTTTCAAGATTTTATTTACCTATGTGTCAAAAACACAGTATTCTTTACAAAATTTGCACATTTATATCCTCAAATTAAGTCAATATAAACACAACACACATCCATATGTAAATAATGAGAATATAAATAATAGACACACACAAAACATATATACAAAAGAGAACAATCACATGCTTGATTTGCAATGACTTAGTATCATTTTATACAGTGTTTTACACAATATTCAGTTCCTTATCCAACATTTGTAAATGTTGTACATATGCATAGACATATGCATATCTTTCTTTTTTTTTAAATCCAATCTGTGTATTTTTCATTTGAACATGATTCTAGTTGATGTAAACAAGGCTGTTGACACTGATACTGGTATATTTTGGAGTTGTTACATTGAAAATCTTCTAAAACATACTCTTGAATGAATAATTACAATTGAATACATATGTAAAAGGGATTATTTGCCAATCATATTAAAAAAAAAAATGTTTTTATTACAGATCGATACCAAGCGATCTAAAATCTTTGGCTTTGGGTATGCAGACGCTCATAGTGAGAACATTGGGTAAGGTTTTTGAAATGAATAGTCTGAGGTTTTATAAATGTTATGAAATAAACTATAAATCTGTGTACCCAGGTGGTATCCCTCCTCCCATTTACTTCGGAGCGCTGATTGACCAGACGTGTTTGAAGTGGGGCACAAAGCAGTGTGGCGGACGAGGGGCCTGCAGACTTTATAACTCCAATGCTTTCCGGTAAAGAAAATAAAAAGTCCATCTAAATAACAGAAAAATAAAATAAGGTTGCATAGAGGGGCATCTCCTTTCCACAAAAATGTATGTCATAATTTCAGATGGAGGACAGGGGAGTTACTGTTTTCTGATCATTTTTGTGAGGAATTAGGTCCAAACGTGCCTTTTTAATCTTCTGCTGTTTCTTGGAATAATGCCACCTCTTTTTGATACTCCTACTGACATATCAACACTTGTCTTAGTTCATTTCTGCTAACTAAATTGCCAGTGACAGTTTTTGTTTTTATTTTTGATTCGGACATAGATCAACAAAAACAAAACAACAGAAAGTTTTTGTTCCATGTGAGTAGAGCTTAACAGTGACCGCTCACCACTTGGTTCTGGAAGTAAATTCACCATACATTTTTTCCATAAACTTTCCAAAAAGTACATTAAATATTTGTAAGATTGCTTAGGGCTAAACTGCTTCAATAGAAACTAATGACCACAACACCCATTATTTTATATGAAATCTGAAACTTCATACAGATATTAAAGCATTTAGCAGAATGTTAAGTTTTAAAAGTGTTTTTGCGACTGAAAACGGCAATAAGGGCATTAATTACCACATAGCTGCTTATTTTCTGATGTGCTTTAAAATGAAAGCAAATTTGAAATTTTAATTTTTCTAAAATTCTTTGGGTAAAATGAATGAGAACTTTACTTCTGTAATTATCAGAGTCCAGTAATTATATAGATCTTAACCATAAACCAGGACAAAGCAACTGCCTTTTTGACTGATACAAAATTCAATAATAAACTCAAAGTATGGGCTGTTAGAATGTTATTATGTGGACATAATAAAAGACAAATTTATTTAAAAAGTTGGCGGTTTTAAATGTAATAAACCCACAAAAGTCATAACAAAAATACTAATAAACCCACTTTTTTGATACGTACATCATCCAAAACACATCAAATGTTTGGATTAAACATAGGTAATTACTGTATATGAATACATTATTTCTTCCCCACAAGGATAATAAATTCCAACACATGTAAAAATCATTACATACAATTTTGTTATTACATTTGTGGGTATTTATTACAACCAAACGACCTAGTCCATGTTTCTTGATACTGTATTCACCTTGTCCTCTGCAGGCTGACCTTCTTGGGGCTGGTTACAGGTCTGTACACCCTGGGCAACATGTTGTGGGGCGTTCTGTACTGTTGCATCGTGCGGAGACAGAAGAAGTTGGCTCTGAGGCAGCAAGCGAAGGAGAACGGACTGGAGGGAGCGAAGGGCGCGCCCACGGGGCACGCCCAAATCACCCTCGCTCAAAACAAAGATACAGACAAAGAGAGTACCATTTAATTGTGAAATCTGCTGCTTTCCAACTGGACCAGACAAGGCAATGGTACAGTGACAGCGCCCCCTGGTGTTTTAAGTATACCTCTTTTACAAAAGTTTCATGTTTCATCTATTACAGTGTTTTATGTCAAAGGTCAAGCAGTTATTCTCAACATAATTCAGCAATATTGCACACATCTGAACTGAGTGCTGAAATACACATCAACACCAAACAGTTTACAAAATAGTTATATTAATGTATTATTCATGTAAAAAATGCCAATTCCCCAGAACTAAGGTGAATTTTAATAACGTGTCCAATAATCTGACAAATAACGTGTATTAATAACGTGTATTTTAGTGAAAAGTTGTGAAGTTCACCACTCTGCCAACAAGTATCCTAATGAGAATTGCTGTCATAAAGTGTGACGTATGAGGCGTGTTCATGTGTGGGAACTGTTCATGTGTGGGAACTGTTCATGTGTGGGAACTGTTCATGTGTGGGAACTGTTCATGTGTGGGAACTGTTCATGTGTGGGAACTGTTCATGTGTGGGAACTGTTCATGATGTACGATCACAGATCGAGTGCTGAATGTGGTGATTATGTTGGATGCTGTGCTCACAACTTTATTTCAGTGTTAGACTCATGAGCAAAGGAGATAAATGTGTAAGTTTTTGTCAGCAAAAAATGTCCCACTCAAAAACTAGAAAGTGTAATAATTTATCTTTATTACCTTGTAAACAGTTGGTGACTCACATCATCAGATAGTACCAATAATATCTACTTCATGAATAGAGGTCTGTGGTTTCTCACAAAGCAGTTTATTGGTAACCGATGTTACATCGTCTCTTGGAGTACAACCCAAAGGTCATAGACATTTGTTTAAACAGTTGAAAGTAAATGTTTGTGGCTCCGTCTACATGGTCCAATAATAGACTTTTCCTGTGACAGAAATTCTTCTGGTCCAAATTGTTTGTAATGTTAGTTTTTATACATTTTTACACATTTGTATGCTCCTGAAGTTTATTAAAAACAAAGTGAAATGTTCCATTTTATTGCAGTTTAAAACGACTTAATTCAGTTAACTTTAAACAATTACATTTTTTAGGTTAAGATAAAATATTGATTTAAAAATTCTACAAAAATGTTTTATAACACATTACTAGTACTTTGAGTTCTATATTTCATGTACACATTTTATTTAAGTACGATATTGGCGCAAGTCTATTTGTGGACTTACATTATCAGTCATGTAACTGTACTTAATTTGTCTAGATCAATGATTACAAGTACTTCAAAATCAGCTGACCAATGAGCCAACAATTCAATGCAATATTCATAGTCACCACCAGGAGGCGCTGATTCCATCTAAATGCGTTTACAACTCACCATGTGTCACCAGAGAGGAAAGTGGTCAATGCTATTTTTGGTCATAGTCACGTGACATTCATAGACGGGATGAATGGGACAAAATAGATGTTATGCCATAAAGTTCCCCCCTGTCTAAATGTGCCCACCCTTCTACTACCTACAACCCACTTTCTCTGGATAATATGAATAAAAGGAGAACGGCTTATTAACAGTTCAAGTCTATATGACAGGTCAGACTACACATTTCACTCAAACATAGTTAACACAATTGTATTTCAGATTTTATTAAACATTTTGTCTATTTGTCCCTGGTTTGATCATTTTTGTAAAGTTTATAACGTTACTTCCTGGTTGGGCATGGGCAGCAATTATGACGTAGGCAGAGGTAATTCCACAACTGTTACCTAGCAACCATAATGAAAACAAGAGCCAAAATCCATATAAATTACTCAACAGTTCTGATTTTACAATAAGCCTGATCTGAGAACACCTTTAGTTTGTTGAATCATCGTTTAAACTGTCGGAAAAGTGTGTCAGTTAAGTGTAAATTGTCTCTGTGTTCACAATGTCACGTCGATGACATCACATTGATGACATCCCACCAAACCAAGTCATAATTAGAAAAACAGGAGACCCTGTCTTTTTTAAATGTCAACATTTTCGGGGTATTACTTCTTTATTTGATTTCCGAGAGGTCGTCAGCTATTTTCATTTCATTTTCATGCTAGAGTCACTTTATTTTACAAAATCCTCAAAAACAACTTACAGTGTGGAAGGCAATTTTGAATAATTACTTTTACACCTAATAATTGACCTAATACTGAGATGTGAGATAAATTTAAAAACGACTCAAAAATATGTTTTACATTATGACGTCATAATGGGTGAAACAATGACCTAACACTCCGAGAACTTGGACATAACTAGTCAAGACTTTTGAAAAACCTTCTCCTTTTGTTTATATGATCCAGAGAAAAGGTGCAAAAATATATCTATATATTTTTACTTTTCGCTTAGCCGTTTCTTGTTATAGGCCTAAATGTACATGCACAGGCCCCTGCAAAGCAATAGGGGGCGCACAGGCTCAATGTTTAGTTTCATTGTCAGAAATGTTCTACAAATGTAATGGCTCAAGTTTAATGTTTCGGTCAAATGTTTCTTTGAAGGTGCACTATGTAACGCGTGTAGTGGACAAGCTGCCCCCTGCAACGTGATATCACAAAAGACTGGGTTAGGGGGAGTCAAGGCCACTAGAGCGAAATGTCCCGCAAATAACCAGGTTGTAACGTGGAGAAGGCAAGTTGGAAAAACCACACTGTTTAAAGTCGGTGGGACGGGACCCAGCCAGGTTGGGTTCACCTGATTCATGACTATCTAAAGTTAATCTCAGCTGGAGGACAGGTCAGAAATGGTAGGATTTGATGTTTAACTGTCAGATTGTAGCTGTTTAGACCTGTTTTTTGGTTAAGATCTCTGGAATTACTAGAGCTATAAAACAGTTTTTTACGTCTAGTTCCACGTTTTCTGTCAGCAAATAAACTAAAGTAAAATCATTATTTCACAAAGGCTGAAAGGTGTGATTGTCAGTCTAATAACCTTTTAGAGCCAATCCCAAACAATAAGTGATAAGGTTCAACATTAGTGAAGTTACATTTTGGATATTTCTTTCAAAAACAATAAATCTAATCATCAAATTCAAGAACGTGAATGCAACTTATTATCAAATGGTAGAATTGGCTTTTAATTATAGCGCAACATAAAACAAGTTAAACAAACAGGATATACAGATAAATACAGATACAATAAAATATTAAGTAAAACAATTCAAATGTTGCACATACATAAAAAAAACCACACTTTGGATCAAATTAAACAAAGCATTGGCTGCATTGGTCAGTTTTAACCAGTACTTTGAATTCATAAAAAGGCATAAAATCATGTAAATTAAAAAGTCTCTGTTTTCTTTCCCCACAGACAGGGAGCAACATAGCAAAAAAACTTTTTTTTTTTAACTCTGTATTGACTCGGTGCGACTGTAATTCAAAATTTCAGCAAACTTGATGAGTAATTACTGACTGAATCATTGACTAAAACAGAATCTTTTTTCTACAGTTAGCAAAATCTCAATGAGAGCCTTTTGTATCCGTCTCCTGTAATGGACCTTAATGCTGAGTGGATTCTAAAATTAAAAAGAGGTGGCATGACTACAAAAACAGTGAATTACCCATATCATTGCCCGCTATCTGCAAATACTACCTCAACGTCTCCCTCAACGCTGTACCTGTAAACGGAAATGAACGTATTTGGTTTGTTTTTGAAATCTTAATAACGCACAGAACAGATTTAAATGCCGACTTTTGCCTCCATCAACCTGCAGCCGGTTTGACAACACCTGCTATTGTACCTTTGTGAGAAACTATGCAGTAAAGGAGACTAATCTGGCCCAGTGTAGCCCTCCCCCTGGCCCCTGTGTCGGCTGGTCTCCGCCCCCCCCTCCTGGATGAGACAATCTGTGTGTGCGGAATAGAAATGTGCAAGGCCTTTTGTCCTCCTAAATCTGGCCCGGGTTAGTGCGATTCAAGCTCGGGCCGAGTTTTGAGAAAGAGACATGGCGACTTGAACAAGAAATAACAGAAAAAAGTTGAAGATTTGTGAAGAAGCGGTAGGTATTTTTCTAGCGAGCAACTTTCAAGAGCTGACAAATGTCTTAATGTGTGGGGTGAACATCACATTTTGCCCTGGAATGCACAATGTTTCTGATGTCGATGAGAAGATGCTAGAGCAAAGAGGCACGTGTTTCGAGACTGGGCCATGTTATGTCTCCAAGTAGGAACCAGAGGCATTAGCAAGGTAGAAAAGTGCTTTTTAACTTTGTGTTGACTTTTCACAACAGCACAGATTAGAAGGCGAAATGAATACTTTGTCCAAATCCTGATAATTACTGGAAGGACCGAAGAGACCAGGGAAACCAGAGACCAAGTAAGTGCCAACATTAAGGTTTCCCCATTGTTCATTTTTGACTTGAAAGAATTAGTCAAATCACGAAAAGTAGAAATGTTTACTTGTTTGGGCTCATTTTAACTGTACTATAAAGAAATGGAATAGCCTTTAACACTTTCTTATAACTTAACACTTTAAAATAAAGTAATGCTTCAAAATATTGAAGGTTTTAGTTATAAGATCTGATAAATCAATAGAAAATTGTTGTAAAATTAAAAGTGTTCCTTTATTTTGCCTAATTACATTTAGACAACCATATTAAGTTTAAGTGCAATGTAGTTTTTAGATTTCTCAAATTAATTCAAAATGGTTAAAAAGGAAAATAGTCAATGCTTTTCATGGATGACTATACATTTGAAATGTAAATTTTAACGATAAACGTAAAAAAAAAAAAAGAAAAAGAATAAAATTAACATCTCTTAAGGCGTGGATGAAACACACAAAAACGTGCATATTTGCCAAGCCTAAAACGTGTACATCTCCTCTTCCCCTCTTTCAGGTGAAGAGTGAAACAAACGGCGGTATAATGGAGGAATCGGCAGGGGACAGAGGCCGGATGACCAGTCAGCAAGCCCTGTGTGCCCCGGACGAGAGCGCCAAAAAAGAAACCTGCCTCTCCACTCTCAAAGTAAGACAGCTCTTTGTTGGCGTTGCCCTTTTCGCTTTTCCTGTTTTGTTTATATTTATTCTGTATATATTAAATTGAAGGTGCGCTATGTAACTTTTCTGGTGGAGATGTTATTACCAGTACTTTACCATGGCATTAAAGGAGACATACGATGCTTCTCTTCAGGCCCTTCGCATTGAACTACAACATAAGTAAAGCATTATTTTGACATTTACATACCGCAATATTGATCTGAAACGTCTTAGTAATAGAGACGGATCCATTGACTTCCTGTTCAAATCTGCAGAACTGATAAGCTCCACCTCCTCATAGTGACATTTCACAGTCATAAGTAGAAGACTCTAATTTGATGGTTTTGATTTTGGAAAAGTGGCTGCGTGACATTGTAGAACCTACACGTGTCCGTCGAGTTCTCCGTTTTTTTAGATAAACCCCCCAAGTACAGGGATGTGGGCGGGGAAAGAGGGAAGGTGAAAACAGGATTTTTCTAAGCACACGAGCCTCAGTTACAGGACAATACAGCATTACTCAAACATGCAGGAATCGATCAAAATACAACTCTTAAGTAAACTAATGATGAGGAGGCACTGTTGTAAAAGTACCCACCAGCAAACAGGTTACAGGTCAGATCTGTGGAGAGGTGAACCCACTCACAGTCAGAATGCATGTTTATCAAGGGATTTTTGACCAATATAAACACCTGTAATTTAGTACATGTATGCTACGTTTAAAGCCGTACTGAGGAACATTTCAGACGAAGCAACATTATTTATAGACAAGCGAATGGTCGCAGAGAAGTTGCACAGAACACCAGAATGTATTCATGTCTTATATGTGGGTTGAATGAGTGCATTTTGTTTCATTGCAATATAAAACGCCTTTCTAGAAAACATGAGTCTCGGAAAGATCCTGTCTATTTTCACTTTAAATGCACCATTGTCATTTTGGTGTTTTGCCCAAAATGTGGGAACACTTCAAATGCTGTGAAGATCTGGTCTGAGTCATTTACCCGATCATTTTACTCTTCACTGTTTACTGCCAGTGTATTGCATATTGAATGTGATTGCAATAGCTCAAATATCAGCAATCCGCTGCTAATGGGGCGGTTCAGAAAATCCTCCTATTGTAGCATACAGTTTCAGCTCTGTTTCCTACTTACAGTTTTACTCTTATTCACATTGATCCATATCTCAGGTCTTAGTTTCAGAACAGGTCGTTCAAAGTACAATTCTCCTACTTTCGTTTTCAAATCATAAAGCCATTTATCTTTAGAAAGCACATTCTGAGGTGCAGTATCTAAAATATTACTGTTACATGTACATGTACGTATGTAGTTGCTTTTGTCAGGCTAATCCCAATACATATAGTATTTTCCATACTTTTATCCTATACAACTTTGAAACATTATCAGAGTGTATTTATTTTTTAAGCTACACTTATAGAAGGACACAAGCTGCTCTCCCAAAAGCGATGTTCTCCTGGGAAGCATCTGGATAAGGATCTCCAAGCATGGTCGTTTGAATGAGTACAAATGTACATGGCCTCCCAGCTCTCTGGGAATAGTGCGTACAGCTCCAGGAGCAGGTCAGATCACTTCTGACCCTCCTCACCCTGGACACAGACTATTTGAGCCACTCCCCTCAGGCAGGAGGCTACGGTCCATCCGGATCAGAACCTCCTGCCACAAGAACAGTTCACACTTCGTGATAGGCCTGCACAAAATTGGAAGTGATTGCTATATGGCTGTTAACTACTCCAATGTCCATATTCATGTCATATTTGAATATTCTTTTTGACACAATAATTTCATTAGTTAAAGCAAATATGCAAATATGTTCATGCCTTAATGCACCAGACAAACTCTGTCAAAATAAATGCAAAATTCATTTCATAATTTCATTTAAAAAACTACATTTCAGTCAGATCAAAAATCTTGGTGTTATTGCAATAGATTTAGTTTGTTGCCATATTGATTATTGCGATATCGATGCTTCTCTTGCTTGACGATATATATATATACACACTCACACACAGTATATTTATGTATACAAATTAAATGTTTTTTTAAAGTTTATTTGATTCCAAATAGCTCATCTTTTTGAATTGTTCATTGTGTTATGTGGCATCACATCGCCAGGGCACATTCCTAGTTGGAAATGGAAATCGAGCTTTTCACATTCTAACTCTGATGTGTAACTAGAGCAACACAGCAGAATCCACTTTATAATTGCCCACTTTTGGGATCACTTTAGTCAATAAGTAAGCCGTATTGTCAAAGTATAGATCATATTTGATCATAAATGTTCATATTTTCCCTGTGTTGTTTTTGCAGTTGTTCATCATGGCACTGTCCTTCGTGTTCTTTTCCAAAGCGATGGCTGGATCTTACATGAAGAGCTCTATCACTCAGATCGAGAGGCGCTTTGACCTCTCCAGCTCCCACGTCGGACTCATTGACGGCAGCTTTGAAATGGGTACTCACTCCTGTGCTGATAACCTCCAATAATTTGTTCATCAACTCCCAAGAAACTTCTGAAATATTCTCTCTTTGTGGTAGGCAACCTGCTTTTCTTAGCGGTAGTCAGCCATTTTGGGGCCAAACTGCACCGGCCCAGGCTCATTGCAGCTGGATGCACTCTGATGGCCATAGGGGCACTGCTCACTGGACTGACACACTTCCTCATGGGACGGTAAATGTACCAAAACTGTCATTCTCAGATGGTGGGGAAGGTACAATAAGTTGGCCTGGTTTAGTTCTTGTATAAGATTAGTTTAAAGGTGCACTAGGTAACATTTCTAGTGGAGGGTCCCCTTGCTTGTCTCATGGAGATGTTATTACTTTGTCCGGAAAGACTTCAATTGAAGGTGTTTTTACTGCTGAAACAAAACAAAAAAACTTGGCCTGGTGGTGTTTTACTTGCTTGTCTCTATGGAGATGAGATCAATAAGTTTCATGCTATACGGTGGAACATTCTAGGCAAAGCAAAACTTTGAATTAGTTTGTCTTGGAATTGTGTTTCACAAATACATTTCTCTTTGTCCAAATATTTCTGGCCTGTAATTTCTTCTTCCTCAGGACTAGATACTATTATTTCTTCTATAAAAGTATCTATTTCTGTCCTGGTTAAATTCCTATTCAACCTTTATCCATTAAAGGGCATTTGTTATGCAAAATAAATGTTAACGAGTTTTTAACCTTATTACAAGGGTGTTTCTTCATCATTAGTTTTCCCAGGCTCGAGTGGTCAGAAAATTCGTTTTCACCTATCCCCGCCCACATCCCTGTACCAATTATTTAATCTTACCGGTGGTACAGTGGATAAGGGTATTGCTCGTGTGGTTTGCATCGTGGGTTCGATTTCAGCCCTCGACCATTTGTCGAATGTCTATTCCCTCTCTCATCCCCATTTCCCACAACAACTGTCATGTCAAATAAAGCCTTCTGGCTTTGGGAAAAAAGACAAAAATAAAGAAAAAAATAAAGATTAACAAATGTAAAATGATTTACTTATGCTAATAAACAACTCATTTGATGTTTTCCAGTCAGGTTTTAGACCTCATCACAGCACTGAGACTGCTCTTGTCAAGGTGACAAATGACATCCACCTGAACACTGACGCGGGCAAAGCCTCACTCAGTCTTAATTCTGTTAGATCTGAGTGCTGCTTTTGACACTGTCGATCATGGGACCCTCTTACAGAGACTAGAGGACTGGGTGGGCATCACTGGCACAGCGCTAAACTGGTTAAAGTCCTATCTGGAAGAGACAGGAAGTTCTTTGTCGAAATTGGTAACTGTGTCTCTCAGACCAGATGCCCCTGACCTGTGGGGTGCCCCAAGGGTCAATCCTGGGACCCCTTCTGTTCAACCTTTACATGCTGTCGTTAGGCTAGTTGATACGCAGCGAGAATGTTGTCCTATCACAATTACACAGACGACACTCAAATCTATGTTTCACTGACGGCAGGTGAATATGGACCAGTGGATTCACTCTGTCACTGCATCCAACAGATCAGTGTGTGGATGCAAAACAACTTTCTCCAGCTGAACTCAGACAAGACTGAAATCATCGTCTTTGGCCCACAGAAACAAAGAGAAAGTGTTAACAGTCACCTCCAGAGTCTCGCTCTAAAACCTACAAATCAAGTTAGAAATCTGGAGGTAATAATGGACTCAGATTTGAATTTTAACAGCCACGTCAAATCAATAACATCAGCAGCTTTTTACCATCTAAAAAACATTGCCAAAATCAAAAGTATAGTGTCTAAACCAGACCTGGAGAGACTTATCCATGCGTTTGTCTCTAGTAGATTAGACTACTGTAACGGCCTGCTCACTGGCCTCTCCAAACGAGCTGTAAAACAGCTGCAGTACATCCAGAACGCTGCTGCTCGGGTCCTGACTAGAACCAGGAAGTACGATCACATTAGTCCTGTGCTCAGGTCGCTGCACTGGCTCCCTGTGGCTCAGAGAATAGACTTCAAAGCAGCTCTGCTTGTATACAAGTCTCTCCATGGCCTAGCACCAAAGTACATCTCGGACATGTTAGTGCCATATGAACCATCTCGGACTCTGAGGACCTCAGGGACCGGCCTCCTGCTGGTGCCCAGAGTCAGGACTAAACATGGGGAATCTGCGTTTCAGTTTTATGCAGCTAAAATCTGGAACAGTCTTCCTGAGGATGTGAGACAGGCCTCTACTCTGGCATTGTTCAAATCTAAACTAAAAACTGTTTTGTTTAGATGTGCATTAGACTGAAATGCTTTTCTTTGCACTCTTCTCTTTTATGTCTTGAACTTGATGGATAGCTTGAAAATGGCACTTTTAAATTAAGATTTTGTGATTTCTGACATGTCTTTGTGATTTTAATGCATTTTTTTCCTGTTGTGTGAAGCACTTTGAATTGCCTTGTGTACGAATTGTGCTCTACAAATAAACTTGCCTTGCCTTGCCTATAGTTCAAAACTAAGTGCTTGGAAAAAAGCACAATATGTCTCCTTTAAAATGGTACAGTGAAAGCATATTATTTTTTCAACACTATACTTTCAAACTGCCAAAAAGTAAAAACTGTCTTTGTTTGATGGCTGCTGTGCTGTTTTCTTCAGATACGAGTACAGCTCCATGGTCCAGGTTTTCCATAACGACAGTGTGAGCCTGGTGGCCTGTGTGGACCCGCTGATGGAGTCGGAGCTTCAGACCGAGGCCACAGTGGAAGAAGACAAAGGTAAGGACACGTGGACGAAAGCAAAAATGGGTGCAATGCAGTCATTATTCCAAAGTAATACAAATAATATAAAATGTACGCAAGATAAATAAAGGTTGAAAAGGGGGTTAAAGTCCATCCCAGTAAATCCAGTAAATCCAGGAGTCTAATAATAAATGTTCTTTTTGTATATCTAATATGATTTTGGGTTTATCTAATTTATTGTGTGCACTCTAGTTCACACAATTAACCCTAGTTCTCTAAAACCCTCTGTCAACTTCCCTATAATACTAACTATGTACTACTAGGCCTGCTACTATGACTACCAGTATCATCTGTTTAATCTGCTCCTTTTTCTCATGATATCGAGAAAAATGTATTTCTCAATATTCAATATATATTTTAACAATGCCTTTGTTGAAGTTCAACAATACCACTTTATGCTCTTGTTTAAAAGATTTCATCAAAAGCACTATTATTGTTTTTCAATACAATTCCAGCCTCTACTCCTCATGTTTTATTATAATATTTGATATGTTATATAATATTATTAACAGAAATAAAAAAAAAATACACATTTTGTTGCTTTAAAGTGTTTCTAAATTTACCCATGAGAAGTAGACTGAATTTGCTAAATGTTCTTTTTGAGGTGAGTGGCACCAAAGCCTTTGGTCCAAAGTACTCCACCTTAACACTGAATATGAGAAAAAACCACAAGGCACTGGCTTTAGTCCAACAATCCCAGGAATGTACTGATCCAGGACTAACCCTCTGACCTGTTTACCAGGATTAGCCAAGATTTCCATGTCATAATTCCATTGTAGAGCACAATGAATATAATATGGCTACATTTTCTGCTTATTCACACTGGGAAAACCTATTTAATTTTTTATTTTTCATATAAAATGATTGGTGAGAAAGAAAAGGATGTCAGGATTAATCGGTTACTCAATAATCGTGATTATTCAGGTCACAATATGATATACATGCTGAGAACTGAAAAGTTGTTGTGAGAATTTTCAAAGCAAAATTATGTTGTTTTAAGGCTAATCTTAGTCTGTTTACGTCACATTAACATGACTTAATCGTTAATAAGAACGTTTGAATTCATAAAGCTGGTTACATACTATTCATTTTATCTATTTAGTAACCTTCTAACATTTAGCCAGGTGAAAAACCCATTCAGATCTGTTTTTCAAGGGTGACCTGGACGAACGGTGATCTATAATACGATGTGTTAATGCTGCCCATGTCAATAATCATGAATAATTCTACAATTGTGATGCCTCTTCTCACAATATTCTCTCAAATCGAATACGGTGACATCATTGTTATTGATATGTAAATGAAGGCAACATAGACACATTAAATATTACAAAAAAATCTCCCACAGTAATATATTTGGATAATTGGATTTGCGCTCCGGTCCATGCAGAAGATGCTCTTTTTGAACTCACCTTCAGTCAAAGCAGATGTGTTCTTTTTGTTGCCAAATGTAATCATTTTTTTCTTTTGAAATGTATTGTGCGCTTGAGACTTTATGGAAACATAAAGAATTTTGGGCAGATTCAACAAAAACATCATATTAGGGTTATGAGGTTATTCACGCATCTGTTTATGTCCATGAAGTCGAATAACAAAAGGATATTGTTTATATGTTCTTATCATTTTAGTATCTCCCATATCCTTAATGGAAATATCAGTGTCTAAAAGTACATTACGTGGATACATCACTGAGATACTATTCTAACACATATTACATACAGTATTGTCAAAGCTTAGAAGAAAATATTTGCTGCTGCCCTGCTGGCTGTTATGGAAACCAGGACACAACACGTAGCAGCCAGTAGAAGCTGTATTTCACAATTCATATCACAATTCATTTAAAGCTTCACAGGATACATTTTAGCCCCCCCAAAAAAGACTCTTTTGTAAAGCGTAAAGACTGTTTTCATTATGGGTGTTTTTATTGCACAAACATAGAAAAACATGTGTCTTCACTGTGAGTGGGCTTGCATCTCCACAAACCTGACTCGTCTGACTTGTCCTGGTAGAGACAGATCCTTCTTGTTTCCATTAAAATGTTGGCTATATTATTTCACTGTATGGCATAAAACTATGGAAGTGACATGCCACCTCCACTGTTCATTTTGACAACCAATTTACTTTATTCTAATATTATTTTGGTCAATAATTCTTTTTCGTGTTCGTTGATGCTTTTTCATAATCATTTAGTTGTCTCTTAAATGCATTTCATCAACAAAAAAGAATATTTTTTGCTTCAAATTACGATAATTATAATGCATTGTTTTATGAACATTGCCACATACAAAGACCATGAACTTTGGGTGGATATAGTTCTAGATTGGGCCTCTGGGGTTAAAAATGAACATAACATCCCATATTGTTTCATTCTATATTTTTTGTTTAAATTAGCTCATTTTTATTAGTTGACAAATGTTTTTAGTCATTTTTTGTCATTACTGATTACTTTTTAGATCAGTCTGCAAAAATATGAGATAAAAAACACTCATTTGGAGGTGCCTTGAGTTGGTTTGACTTCAAGCCTTCAGTAGCACATACTACACCAGGCCTGGTGTGTCTCACATATAACTGTCTGCACTGCTGTGTTGAAGGCGCCTGCGTGAGGGACTCTGGCTCCTCCATGTGGGTGTATGTGTTCCTGGGAAATGCCTTACGTGGGATCGGAGAGTCCCCAGTCACTCCTCTGGGTATCTCCTACATCGATGACTTCGCTAAAGCTGAGAACTCACCCTTCTACATTGGTACATCATTGTTACTACACTATTATGTTTTTAAATGTATACGATTTAGGCAGCAAGAAATGTATGTTTTCAACTCAGGCTTCGGTTCACAGAGCACATTTTAAACATATCCAGAATCATTAACATTACATCCAAAGGCTAAACAAATACAAGATGCATTTCAGAAAAAATGAATTAATAAAGGTCTGAACTACTTTTTGATTTTGACAGCCCATTTTATATTTTGACTATTTTGATGATGATAATGAAGTTTACAACTGTTGATTTCATTGTCTTTTATTGTAACTACTGTGATGATGATGATGATGATGATGATGATGATGATGATGTTGTTGTTGTTGTTGTTGTTGTTGTGATCGACAGCTTGTCTCCAGACCATAAGCATCCTTGGACCCATGTTCGGTTTCCTGTTGGGTTCGTTTTGTGCCAAACTCTATGTCGACATTGGATTTGTGGATATGGGTAAGTTTCACATTTCAACGGGCCAGAGTCTGGTCTTGAATCAGAGACTCTTGGATTCAAAAGTCCATCTTCCAAATATAAATATCTTTCTCTTGTCTGTTGGTTAAGTATTGGTTTAATTCTGCTTTATACCTGTCCTTTTGTCCTAGACTTGGTTTAACTATAAACTAGTCCTAGTTTAATCCTGCTTAAGTTCTGGTTTGGCAATTTTGCAGAGCAATGTTGATAGAACCTTTTGTATTTTATAACATAAAGGCTATGTCTGCAGGTCTTGACGCTCAGATTAGATTTTTTCATAGAGGTGGTTCACATTGTAAATAAAATGTGGCTCAAATCAGTTTTCATGTGTAAATGCAACAGCTCTGAAGTGTCTGATGTGGAGAAGAAACAGGACAAAACCAGGAGTCGTGCTGTTGTCACATTATGAGACAGACTAAAGATGAAGCACCATTTTGTACTTTAGTCAGCCGATAGTCATCTTTATCTTTAGTCTTTGAGAGGCAAAAGTTGATATTTTATCTTTGTCACACTTTACAACACCATTTCAGTGTCAAATTTTCTAGCTTTGCTGCTAGCAATCTTCAGGCTTAGTAACTACTTAATACCTCACCCTTGATTAATTAATATATATTAATAATTATTAATATATATATATATATATATATATACATATACAGCAGAGGAAAGCCGTAGTGGTTGACGTGGCAACACAACAACAGATCCCTGAAATACATCTGACATCTCAGTCCAGAAAAGTGCAGCACTAGGAACAGCAAAGTACTGCACAGAACCCTCAAGCTATCAGGCCTCAAGCTTAGAAAAAGGGATGGGGTGGTCCCATCCCATCTATATATATATATATATATATATATATATATATAATTTTAAAAATCCCTTTTAAATATATATATATATAATAAATATATTATTATTATATATATATATAATATATAGTATCTAATTATTATTATATTATAATTAATATTATTATATAGTATAAGTTTATTAATGATTTAATAAATATATATATATATATATATATATATATATATATATATATATATATATATATATATATATATATATATATATATATATATATATATATATATATATCTGTAGGCTTAATTATGACTAGTGGAAACCAGTTTAATTTCTGTATTTACTATTTTTGGAATTTTCCAAATGTGATCTGTGTTCAGATTGCAGTCACTTTGGAAAAGATTAGATTTGAATCAGATTTAGTACCCCATGTGAAAGTGGCTTGGGTCGCATTTGGAATAATCAGATTTGGGCTGTTCACACGGTCATGATAAAAATCTGATCTAGTTCACGTTTGATCAGATTCGACCTGCAGTGAATGTAGCCTTAGTTGAACAGCAAGTGCATCTTTTTAATCTTTTTATTAAAAACAATCGGTTTTGGACACACAAAAACACTTCAAACAGACACAAAACAATTAATATAGAAAACATCAAATAAGGAAGAGAGTCACAATAACCTGAAAAGTGCAAATGTCATATTTAAGTGCATGACATTCAAAGTGCTAAGTGCCATTAAGGGCTTCACAGCTTTGGAATAAATATAGTTCTCAGCCTCTTCGTTTGGGACCTCTATAGCACCGCCGAGAGGGCAAGAGTTCAAACTACGCCCTGAGGGGATGGTCCTGAGAGCTGACTATGGCACGAGCCTTTCTCTGCACCTGCCTCCTGTAGCTCTCATGACTGCACCTGCCGTGTCCCTGTTCTGTCTGACCACTTTGACCAGACTACCAAGTCTGATTCTGTTCATGCTGCTATACGATGTTCATTTGCCGAGGGAAATACATTCTCTGTTGGACCACTTTTCCCTTGCACTGTTTCCCCAGACAGCGTGTCAATCACCCCCAAAGACTCCCGGTGGGTCGGGGCGTGGTGGCTGGGCTTCCTGGTCTCCTCTGGACTCCTGCTCATCTCCAGCATCCCCTTCTGGTTCCTGCCGCGTTCTCTGCCCAAACAGGAGGACACGGCCAAACCCAACACAGTGTCTAAATGTACGGTGGACACAGTCCTGGACCAAAAGCAAGATATCAAATTTAAAGAGATAGCTAAAGGTAAATGAAAGTTGCAATGTGATCTAAAGCTGTAATATTTACCATTAGTATCTGGATTACCAGGCTTCATAATGGTCATAATGTTCTCTGATTTGACCGCATACAGAGCAAATTTCACTGTATTGTATTTTGACACATTTTCTGTACAAACATTACATTTCAGCTATTTGAAAGTAGTTTATTGTGGTTTTATATTACATGTACTACAGGGTGAAAGCTATGGGCTGAAATACTGTATGAGCCAATGGAAAATGTAATACTATCATTTAAATTCATTAAAATGAAGCTGAATTTTGTGGATTGAATGAATTATTCCTCTGAATATTGAAAGCATTATTTCAAACTTATCTCATTTTGATTTCAGTTCTCCAATGCTTTCAATTGCATTTTTGTTTGAAATTCAGTGACACACATCCGGGTGTTGGTTGATTTAATATCAGCAGTTTGACAGCAGCTGGAGGAGAGAGAAAAAAGCCATGAATTATTTTGAATTTGAACTGAATTTGAAGTAAATCATTTATTCAATTTGCAACATTCTGATTCATCTTATTTTAAATGTTAGAATATTCCATTTCTAGTGGCACAGATATCAACCCATTATCCACCTGAAATAAGTTTCAGTTTTCGAGTGTTCTGACCCAGTCTGGTCACGCAGACGCAGTGCATAAGCGTTTGTTTCATAACGGGCGGTATAATTATCAGGTGGATGTGTTGTTCTAATCCTTGAGTCTTTGTGTCGGTGCAGCCTTTCTCCCGTCTCTGAAGCGTCTGGTGGGAACTCCAACCTACTTCCTGCTCCTCTGTGGCAGTATCCTGAGGTTCAACTCTTTAATTGGACTCATTACTTTTAAGGCTAAATACATGGAGCAGCAGTTTGGACAGTCTGCATCTCGAGCCAACTTCCTCATCGGTAAAATGTGTTATTTGTGCAAAGATAAGTTAATGAATGTGTTTCTAGCATTTAAGAAAATATTCAGATTAGATAATAATTCAGTAATGTCATTTGCCTAGCCATCAGTATGAAAGAAATTCAGTATAATTTCTGTTTGATGTCAGAAAAAAGGGGATTGGGCGTTGTCCCTGTATCTGCGTAGGTTTCCTCTGGGTGCTCTCGTTCCCCCCGCCACAATATTCTGCCCTCTGAGGCCAGGACTTCCCTTAAAAAAAAGAGATTAAAAATGTCAGCAGGACTATCCAGGTTAAATGAAGGCTAATTACAAATGTGAGTATTAGTAGGAGTTGTTCTAGTCGATAAATGATTCAAATAAATCCATCATGCATTTAGTCACACAAATCAAATTTTTAACCAAATTATAGCAATTTGAACATTGTACTGTACTGTTATGTGGGCCCGCCCTTTCAGATGGAGATTCTTTACGCTCTGGCTGAAAAGAAATACATTTAAACTGTACGTATCATTGGGAGCTTAGATCTAGTTTCCAATAGTCTTTTTTCTTTTGTTAAGTTTTGTTTTATTATTTAAAAAATACAAAATAAAATAAAACATTGTTATTTCTAGGTGCCTTTCAAAGCTCTCAAAGTCACCGGACAGAACCGATTAAAAACAGTTCAAGGCAATTCAAGTATTATCTGCGTTTGGTCCTGAAGTAGACAGAGTTGTAGCACAAACTTCTGGGCCCGTTATGGTGGGCCCACACGTCATGTTCGCTAAGATCAATGCACATTACAGACTTTTTGAAGGCAACCTCTCTGCACTGGGCTCTGGGTAAACAAGTACCCTTTAGCCCCACCCCATTCCGACACCCTTGGATGACTCGGTTTGGTTCTGGTTCATTTCTGGGTTCTGTCAGTTCAGTCCCAATTTTTATGTAGCGTGTGTGAGAGTAAATGCTACTTTTAGTCACAGTTTTAGTCGTCACGGATCACTGATTAAAAAATAATTGTGTATGGCCTTTGTTTCAGCTCGATTGACCACCTGCATAATGACCTCTAATGTTGTGCTTTGTTTTGCAGGAGTCCTGAACCTGCCTGCTATGGCTCTGGGCATCTTCTTAGGAGGTCTGCTGATGAAAAGGTACAAGCTGAGTGTGGTGTCGGGGGCGCAGCTCTCCTTTGCCTCCTCCTTCATGGCCTACCTCCTCCTCCTGCTGCAGTTTGGCACCAAGTGTAACAACATCCCTGTGGCTGGACTCACTGTGGCTTACAATGGGTCAGAGCGCACACATTCACCAGATTAAGCAGTTAAATATATTCTTTTTTAAGTAGGTTGTGTTCAATAAAAAGTGCTGTATGTAACGTCTGATGGAGGGTCCAACTGCTTGTCTCCATGGAGATGTTATTGCTTTGCCTGGTATGTTAAACAGTAGGGCATTCAAAGTGTCTACCTATCTAAGTTATAGGTAAACTCTGTAGAGGGGCTGTTGTAAGTAAATACATCACTATGGAGGCAAGCAAATGGTGGACCACCCATAAGAAATACAAAGAGTGTACCTTTAAAGTAAGGGTGTCCTAGTTTTTTTCAACCTGTCGGTGTAATCCCTCATTCGTCCAGGAGTGTTCCATTGTCAAAAAAAAAAGTTATCTGGGCCAGTTCACCACAAAGCCCTGGGCCAGAGTATGGACAGCTCTGAACAAAAGCATGTAGAAAGTCAAGCCACCATGCACAAAATGTAAAAGAGTTTAGTTTAGCTTAGTCTTTATTTGAAGGGGGCAATATACAGAGACATTAAGCCCGTAAAAAACAAAGATAAGTCGCTCATTTCCAGCTGTAGTCCCTGAAGAGGAATTTTGAAATGAACAAACTATCTAATGAAATATACATTATTTGTAAAGGGACAAAAAACAAAATCAGTATGAAGGCTACTTTAAATCAGTGTTGCATGCTGCATTTTATTAGTAGTTTATCTTTGTGCCCATGCCTTTCCATAATAGCCCATTATATTTATATTGTAAACAATTCTGGTAACTAAGAAGCTAATGTTTCTTTTTGCCTCTCCCTGTAGTACTCGTGGTGCTCAGCAGGGCGGCTCTCTCCTCTCGGACTGTAACAGTGACTGCATGTGCTCGACAGAGGAGTGGGACCCTGTGTGCTCGGACAGTGGCATCACATACATCTCCCCCTGTTTGGCCGGCTGCATCGGCTCCTCAGGATACGGCAAGAACACACTGTAAACACACTATATAATAATGTATCAATCAGCACTATTTACTATTCATTTATTCTGTGCTAACACTGCTGGAGGGTGGTCCGACAACACACCAATGTTTCCACCAGTTATAATTGAGCCTACAGACGCATATATTTATAATTCTAAAATGTTTTTGTATATACATTTTTTCCAGTTTTTATAATACTTCATACTTTATAATAACTTCACCTTAATTCCCCTTAACAAAGTTTAGTAACCACTTAATTAAGGATTAGAGTTAGGTATTAAGTAGTTACTAATTCTGAATCATTCGTAATAAACTATTTGCTCACAATTGAATTAAGTCTGTTTGTCCATGTTTAATAATAAGTACATGCTATCTTAACGTAATCCTCCTTCCAGTTGATCTTGAGAGAAAATAAGTTCCATAAGGACTAAAAAGGGGCCCAGGGAAAGGGCGCATTGTTGACTTGTTGGTCACATGAACATTTGACATTTTACACAAATCAATCTACTTTACAGCATATTTTCATTTAAATACACGGTGTTCCCGCGTGACCGGAAGTGCCATGACAACGGAAGTGCTGATCAGGTGTGATAAGGTCCAAATAACCACAGGGGGGAGAAAACTATTATTGAGGGAAAAATACACAAAAATACACAAAAAATACACAAAAATACACAAATACAAAAAAAATACACAAAAAATACACAAAAAATATACAAAAAATACACAAAAAATACACAAACATAACAAACATCATTGTCATCCTTAAATTGTAAATTGCAGTTTTACCACTCCTCTCAAACAAACACAATTCTTCTATTTGATGTATTTTGCACAGATATTTAACAACTGCAGCTGTGTGGGCACGTCGTACCCAATGGGCAGCAGCAGCTCTGTGAAGCTGGGCCAGTGTCCTCACGCCAAAGACTGCACTCGGAGCTTCAAGTCCTACATGGCTGTGTCCGTGCTCAGCTCCTTCATCAGCTCTCTGGGGGCCACTCCAGGATACATGGTCATCATCAGGTCTGCAGACGCACAGCCCAAGGAAATGTGCCGCAGATTTGCTTTGGACCAGTGGTTCTCAAACTGTGGTCATTTTAAGGTTGACTTTGTTTCTGGCTAAAGCTCAGTGATGATGCAGACATTGTTTGATCGTTTTTCTAATCCTGGTTTGGTTCCATTTCAGACCCAATTTGAATGTGCTGTGTGTCCAAGTGTGTTTGCTTAAAGTCTGTATGACAGGTTCACATGTCTGTCTAATTATGACCATGTTTGGTAAATAATTATAACTGTTTTTATCAGTCAAGTTGTAGTTTCTGAAGAGAAATTTTACGAATAAAAGGAAGGAAGGTTCTGAAATATCTCCATGACATGAGAAAAACAGGCAGAATGTTTTGCAAAATCTTAAATATAACCATATTGCCTTTGTTTTACTGAAAAGTGTAATCTAATGTGTCATATGGACTTTAATGTAGAGTCAGTTTCATGCACATTTTGTCCCCCTTAACATTGAAATTGTGATTAGACTTCAAATGCATTCAGGAGATTTAACGTTTGAGAACAAACTTAAATACTGAATGAAGAGCTAAAGTAATCCAGTGCATTTCAGAGCAGTTTTGTAGAGGTCTAAACTACAGGCTTAGCTTCTTTTTTTTTTTAAACTGGGTATTTTGTTTACAGAGAAAATCATGTTCTAAACAATTGCAGGATTTGTGATTTGCTTACGTTTCAAATAGCGGTTTGATTGTGATATACATCTTTAGACCGACTGTATCGTGTGTAGTTCTACTTTAAATTTGCTTTAGCCCCAGTTTAGACCTGGAATAAGCCTGGTTTGGATCTGGTTGTACTTGGAAGTCAAATCGTTTCTCAGTGGGTTCCAAGTGGTTCTCGGTGTGACAAGTGACTTTAGACAATACATGTACACTTTTTCTTTGTTCTTGCAGATGCATCGCTCCTGAGCTCAAGTCCCTCGCTCTCGGTGTAGAAATACTGGTATCAAGGACACTTGGTAAGACACAGGCTTAAGTACAATATAATTCTGCTTTGTATTTATATCATTATGCTTGGGTTTTTTGTGTTTTGTTTTATGGAGAGGTCTAGAGACAATCCTCCGTCAGTAAAAGCTTGTGGTCTTGAGCAGAGTTTGGGCTTTGAATTGATAAAGTCAAACGTGGTACAGAATGGATTAACATTATCATTTCATTTTAAAACAATCCTCATTTGTTATAAAATACAACTATTTGGATTGTTGGGAAAAATAATAATTATTACACTTTTTTAATCATTAATAAAAGTCATAAAAGAGCCCCTTTGAAGTTTGACTTGCGAAAATGTTTCCAAACTGGACCCTAAAGCAAGAGTCACCTCTGTTACAGCCCCCAAACAGGGTCACAAATCCCCCAGCTACAGTAGGCTTGACCAAGCCTTGCACAATTTCTGGAAATGGATCCCGGGTGGTCCTGACAGGTTGCCCCAGTGGCATTAAAGGATGGGTCAAATGCAGGGGACAAATGTCCCTTTGGGGAAAATAAAGTGTATCTTAACCATAACCAACAATAGGAGACTGGACATCATCTCAGGACAAACTGCATCCCCTCGCCGTTCATAGCAACTTATCGAAGCAGAGCAGCCCCCCTCGCATCAGGGGGGCCCAACAGACAGCCATCACACCTCTGATAAATGAGTGAACTATATTTTGATGTGTCTAGGTGGGATACCTGCCCCTGTGTATTTTGGAGCCTTGATTGACTCGACTTGTCTAAAGTGGGCTATTAAGAAGTGTGGAGGAAGAGGAGCATGCCGCATTTATGACTCGGATATGTACAGGTACAAAAGAACATTGTACATATACTTCTCAGTAATGTGAAGGGTAGATTTGAAAATATATGTCAATTATTATGTAAATGTGCGTAATTTATCATACATTATGATTGAAAGTCACTTCACTTCAAGATTCCAATGGTGACGTTGTTTATTATAACAACACCCACGGCACCGCCTGTTAACCTTCTGCTGATCCCAGCCTCTGCTGCCCCCCGGTAGTCAGTCCCTGTACTCAGGCCCTATACTCAGGCCCTATACTCAGTCCCTGTACTCAGTCCCTGTACTCAGTCCCTGTACTCAGGCCCTATACTCAGGCCCTATACTCAGTTGTTACTCAGTCCTGTACTCAGGCCCTATACTCAGCCCCTATACTCAGCCCTATACTCAGTCCTGTACTCAGTCCCTATACTCAGGCCCTATACTCAGTCCCCTATACCAGGCCCTGTACTCAGGCCCTAGTCCTGTACTCAGTCCCTGTACTCAGTCCCTGTACTCAGGCCCTATACTCAGCCCTATACTCAGCCCCTACTCAGGCCCTGTACTCACTCAGGCCCTCTCAGGCCCTATACTCAGTCCCTGTACTCAGTCCCTGTACTCAGGCCCTACTCAGGCTATACTCAGCCCTATACTCAGGCCCTGTACTCAGGCCCTGTACTCAGGCCCTGTAGTCAGTCCTGTACTCAGGTCCCTGTACTCAGTCCCTATACTCAGCCCTGTACTCAGGCCTGTACTCAGTCCCTACTCAGGCCTGTACTCAGGCCCCTGTACTCAGTCCTATACTCAGGCCCTGTACTCAGGCCCTCTCAGGCCCTGTACTCAGGCCTATACTCAGTCCCTGTACTCAGTCCCTATAACTCAGGCCCTGTACTCAGTCCCTGTACTCAGTCCTGTACTCAGCCCTGTACTCAGTCCTGTACTCAGGCCCTGTACTCAGCTCATCTGTACTCAGGCCTATACTCTGTACTCAGTTCCCTGTACTCAGTCCTGTACTCAGTCCCTGTACTCAGGCCTGTACTCAGGCCCTATACTCAGTCCTTGTACTCAGTCCCTATTCAGCCCCTGTACTCAGTCCCTGTACTCAGGCCCTGTACTCAGCCCCTGTACTCAGGCCCTATACTCAGCCCCTGTACTCAGTCCCTATACTCAGCCCTGTACTCAGCCCCTGTACTCCGTCCCTGTACTCAGTCCCTGACTCAGCCCTATATCAGCCCCTGTACTCAGGCCCTGTACTCAGTCCCTATACTCAGTCCCTGTACTCAGTCACTATACTCAGTCCCTGTAGTCAGCCCTGTACTCAGTCCCTGTACTCAGTCCCTATACTCGGTGCACTGAGTTTAGCCTAGAGCTACACTGGACTGTGTGGACAGAAAAACTCAAGTCTGAAACTTTTGTCAGGACAATGGACCTTATGTTTTATGTTAGCTAGAATTCAATGTGTGGAGAGAAATTCATCATGGATCTCCGCTGTGATTTGGGCTATTACATTTAGAGCCATAACTCAACTGCTGTTTATGCTTGTAATTCTGTGAATACAATGTGGATTAAAAACTAAAGACTGGCAAAAGTTTAGGAGATGTTGAACATCACTTTGCATTCCAAACTGTTTCCAGAGTCTGATTTTGCGCCATAAATGTATGTCAGTGAGCAGGGCACGGAGCAGCGTCTGGAGCCCCTCCCGTTACCGTGCGGCCTTAGTATTTGCCTAAACTGCCTATGCCATGGTCTGTTATTAACTGTCAAATTTCAGATGTTTTGTGAACTAATAACAGTCCCTTCTCGTAATTATATCAGTTCTTTGATTGTAAAAGTTCCATCGATGCGTTCCGTCTTTGCAGGATAATCTTTCTGGGTCTAATAACAGGACTAAGCGGATCTTCGTACATCTTCGTCATCACGGTCATCATCCTTCTCAGACGACAGTACAAAAAACCAACAGCCGACCAAAAGAAACGGGACAGTCTTAAAGGAGTTGAGCTTCGGACACCGACAAACTCTCTTCAAGTCTACTCAAGTTCATCCAAAACTGCAAAACCACAACAAGAAGGTACATCAAAACCAGTGCAAGTCCAGCGTCCACCAGGGGGCAGTGGTCCTACAATCGAGGATAGCACCAGTGGGCTAAGTACCATTAACAAGACGGAGTTAGAAACATCCTTGTCGCAAAATCAGAATATGACTGAGAAATGAACTCTTAAATTATGTACTGTGTAACGGCCATACAGTTTACAGTATTTCAAAAAATCTTTGAGAAATTGTTGTTTTAAATGTCTTTATTTTAGTCCACTTCACGAATCCATACCTTAATACTGATATTTTTTGTGCTGGACGCTGCTACATATTATTATTAGATTAAATTAATGTATAATTATATTTAGACAATGTTGATATATAAAATACTGTGTTTTGAATTTATTGATAGGAACACTATTCTACCTAGCCCTTTTACAAGGTAGCAACCACGAGATATCTGCTGTTGCTGTCCCCGCCTCTTCTCCTGCTCTGTGCAGTACATGTCAATAAAGGCCGCTGCACTGTTGAATTTTGCATCTGTACACAAAAGGAGCGAGTCTGTATGCCACGGGAGGAGTGGGAACTCAAAGTGAATGGTAGTAATGTATTATTTATATTAATATATTTGTAAGGACAAGTGAAACAAAAGCATGTGGTGGAGCACATGGAGCTTTCCGCAGAGCGCATCCATCAGCACCAGGAGCCGTCTCTTCCTCTGGACATACAGCCGATCGACCCGCACTCTGGAACTCTAGGGCCCTGGAAGTATTAACTCCGACTGGGAAAAACCAGGCGCTGCACATTTTAGCAGCTGAATCCGCCGGGACGTGCCTGTTTGTTATGTAAAGGGCTCATATTTAGCTACCTCTTTTTGCAGTACAGTAAATATCATCATCATCATTATCATCATACACGGCACGGTGGCAGAGTGGCTAGCACGCTCCCTGCAACCGAATACAAGTACAATAGGTCAAATCCTCCTGCAGGGAAAACTATAGGGACAATAAAGGCTGAGATAATCTAATCACATCAACAACACATACCTTACATGTTTAAGTCAATATTCAAATGTGACTTAAAATCAAAAGTGCGGTTGCTGTCATGTGGTTTATGGCAGAGCTGAAGTGCTTTGGCACATCATTTTCTTGAGGAATAAATACATCTAATATGCAAAATTGAGCAATACACACAGTATTGGACCAGGGTAGATTAAGATTTAGATTATTTTAGATATGGATGTATTTATCATATACAAGTTAACATACTGTCAACAATGTAATGATATGTGTTTGGATGAGAAGAACCTTTCAACTAACTTAAAAACAGCACAATGTTAAAGATATAAAGCACTTACACTGTTCCAACTCACACACACACACACACACACACACACACACACACACACGCACACGCACACCTCTGTAAGTATATTCACACATACAAAGAAGATCTTTGCACACTGAAATTGCACTGTATGTATCCCGTCATAAAGTGCTGGTAGCCTACTTTGAGTTAGGGAGCTTGACAGCCTGATGGTAATAAAAATGGCCACATTTATGCAGCGTGTATTAGTCTTATTTCCTCCTCACACGGCTGCGCCAGTATGTGATGTTTATTCTCTGGGACTAGCATTATATTGTGGACAACACATGTAGGATTTAATGTTCATATTTATATTTAGAAGGGGACCATCTGAAGCTTGGTCAGCAAAATGAACTTACTCAATCTCATTTTCTAAAAAGGGAGTTCTCAATTCATTGACTGATAATTATAACACCAAAAAAATCAATAAAAAGGATGATTATGTGTGGTTTAATAAACAGAAATATCAAAGCAATTAATTACACGTTTGGTCACAAAGGATATGCCTGGGCTCAAATGAAAAGAAACGCAAGTATTGACAAGTAAGTTTTTATTAATTCGCAAATAATCTAAGGGAAACTGCAACTACTTTTAATGCCAGACTTTCAGCCCCTCTTTGAATCAGTTTTACGTGTCCGAGGGAAGGCTCAGATGTGGATCAAAGCATATTTAAACCAACTTTAACATACACAATATACAGCTTCAAATGATCTTAGTATTTGAGGGCTATGGCCCGGTCCGGGCTGTTGCCGATCATATTACTGCAATGAGACAGTCTGTGACTGGCCCATGTTAAGACAGGTCCGAACTTGAGACCCGCACGGGACGGTCTTTAAATAAATAAACTGAACTGAACTAATCCCACTGAAACTGGTCAGATGGAGAAATGTATGACACCAAAAAGCTCATCCACAGACTGCCCCGCGGTCACACCTCTCGCATCGCGCTGAGCCTCATTCATAAAGTTTCACAAGCGTTGTTCTACTCACATGGTCAAAGTGTCCTGTGATAATACATCCACCTGAAGCAGAGCTCTCCTCCTCTCGTCTCCACCTGCTCGGCCCGCTGTTACAGCGAGTCGTCCCGCCCTCCCACACACAGCACTGCCCCGTATCACCTGTGTGATACTAGGACAGGGGCGAAGCCAAGCAAATCCGCCTGACCCTGCAGCATTTGACCCGTGGGAAATCCTGTCCGCCATAGGTCTCTTGCCACGGCCGACACAGCCGAGGCAGGGGCGACGGGGCCCGGCAGTGCTGCTCGCCTCCTCTACAGCTTGGCATCTGTTTAACAAACATGGGTTGGTTACAGATTTAGAACACACAGTGAAACATGGGGTCAGTTTAAGTGTGAAATGTGAGTCATTTAAGAACTCCGTCTTTTTAGAAAATTCTCCATCTAATTTGTCATTGGAAGGAGAACAAAGGGATTTTGGCTGCAGTTCACCGCAGCGGTCATTTGTTGAGAGAACGCTGTGCTATTATGGGAGATAAGTCACATTCCATTCACCTTTCTGCCTTGTTTTGCAACGGTGACTTGAGTTATTATGAATTATGAAAAGAGAAAGTCTTTTTAAAGCTCTTTTGGGACGTATATATGTCCAACATTTAGAGCTTTTCTACCTTCAAGGCCCTCAAAGCACTTTACATCAAGTAACCACCCATTTGTGAAATACACACATTCACACACCAGTGCGCGCAGACACTGTGGGAGAGGTGGGTTAAGTGTCTTGTCCAGGGGCACAACAGCAGTCTTCACCTGAGGCAGTTACGATGGCACAGACACTTCTTCTACCTTGTTTAGGTATGGCAGTCGTGGTCATTTGGAGTGACTACAGTGCAATATCACAAATCAAAATCACAATTTGAGTTGGCACAATTATCAAATTGCAAACACCTGTACCTGTACTTGTACCTGTACTTGTACCTGCACTTGTACCTGTACTTGTACCTGTACTTGTACTTTCACCTGTAATTGTACCTATACCTGTACCTGCACCTGTACCTGTACCTGTACTAACGCTACTTGTACTTGTACAGTTCGTATTTCAGTCTTCCCTCAGACGTTAATTTATAATATGCACTCTGAACAGAATCCTATTTTTCATTTTGTAATAACCCATATCTCAAATCCAATTGCAAAACTGAAACCTGCCATGTATGTCAACATCGCAAAAACGTTGTTATGCTGTAGCGTTGGCTAAAAGCCACAGCAGCTCATATGAACTTAAATGCCCATATGAAATCACTAGTTTGATGTCATTGTTGAGGCCATGAGAGCTCTATCCAGGCACAATAAAAGCTGCTGTAGTCATCACTTTCAGTAACAAACCACAGCGTTGGTGACCGAGAAGTCATGTATTTCCACACAGTTAAAGACCAAATGCCAGCTCTCAGATGAACAGTGGGAGGTGGGGATGACGCTAATGGAAACGCTAATTATTTGGTGGCATATATCAGATGTGGGTTGGGGTTTTACCTGCTAATGCTCAGGTACATTAAAAGTATAAATAGAGATATACTGTAACAGGAAACAGCCAAACCCTTTAGAGAATGTGGACATCCCCAAATAAGTTAAATGTGCATCACTTTTTAATACCTACATCTTAATCAGCTTTAATAAAGCATGAATAAAAACTTACTTCATAATGAACAAATGGTTTATTAAAAATGATTCCGTTTTAGTAACTATTTAACTAGGTAAAAAGTAACTAAGACTCATTAAGACACTCAAGAATCATTCTTAATAAACTATTCATTCCATATGAATTAAGTATTTGTTTATGCTTTATTAAGGCTAATTAAAAGAGTAGTTATTATAAAGTATTGACTGTCCATCACTGGGTCAGTCATTTTTTTAAAAGTGCCATTTTAATAAAGTCATTGGATGCTTACAAGTTAACTCTTTGTATAGCAATACTTTGAAAAGCCAAAAGTATTTTAATGCAATTAGTTATTATTATTCATCCAGACTAGACATTATTTTCATTGATAATATCTGTAGAAGGTGGTCCATCATTTCCAGATCTTGAGCCTGGCTTGGTCAGGACATTTTCTGGAGGATATGACCTTGTACATGTTTTGTATTGATGGGGGAAACTGGAGGAAAGGAGGACACAAGCAGAAACATGCAAATTCAATTCAGTTTATGTTCTACTGTATCACGTATACATATGCATATACACATACATACACACATGCATATATACACAATACACAATATATCCATATATCCATACACACAGACTTTCATCTATGTGTATGTATATATATATATATATATATCTATATATATATATATATACACAAATACAAATACATATATCATATACTCATATACTCATGTGCATACTTCCATATGTACATGGCCCGGTCTGGACGCCGCCATGGCAACTCTTCAAATGTGAACACAGAGAAAAACATCTCACAAGACATTTCCCTCATGAGTGCAGTCATGTGTACAATCTTGTGGCGATTTCATCTCATAAAATTAGTATAGGGTCCCATCCTTAATCTCCAAGGACACCAGCAGGCGACGCCACCCGGCCAAGTTACAGGTCAGATCCGAGGAAAGGCAAGCACATTCTTAGTGAGAATACAATGTTTGTTTGGTTTTGTTTTTCAATTATTTTTGAGCAACATAAACACATAGAGTTGAATACATGAAATAATTGCTATGCTATAATTGAATAAATACAAGACATTTAATGTCATTCTGTGGAACATTCCAGGCAAAGCAATAACATCTCCATGGAGACAAGCAAGTGGCGAACCCTCCACCGGAAAAGTCACATAGTGCATCGTTAAATGTGAAATAATTGCTGTTTTTGGACAGCTTTGCTACAGTGCCGTTATTGTGTATCGTGCCTTCTCCAACATAAAAATAAGTCAAAACTGTAAAATGTACAAAATGTTTTAAGTGTTTTTCCACTGAAAACAGTGACACATTTCCCTCGACATCAGTCTTTTAAGTCCTACACATGCCATCCCACTCAGACTCTCCTTATACCCTTATGAATGTGTAGGGCTGCTTCATATGCATTTACTCATTTGAGGTAGTATATTATCTTGAATTTTATAGACAGAAGATGGGGCAACAGTGGCATGGTCAGAAATAATTTAGCTTCCCACCATAGGCTCATCGGTTTGACCCCTCTCAGAACATCTGTCAATATTAGATTTTTATTTTAAGAATGAGGGCAAAATGCAACTTTAATCTAATATTAACAATCATCTTTTGCATTGCAGAACACAAAAATAAATGTCTTTAAAAAGCATGTCCATGTATTCACACAGAAATGACTCCCCATCAACTAATTCCACAGAATGACTTCAGAACACATCCATCTTGCATGTATTTCATTACAGGTGTTTTTATTGCTCAGAACCTTGTAATCTTTAAATTAAAATGTGTTCTTGTGAGTGGGGAGCCTCTTCACGGATCTGACCAGTAACTTGGCATGCTGGTGTCACTGTTTGTCTGTTTAGAGTCAAACTGTGGAACATTTGAGGTAAAGCAATAACATCTCCATGGAAACAAGCAGGTGGCAGATGCTCCACCTGAAAAGTTACATAGTGTCATTTATATTAGAAGTGGTCATGATATAGTTGCAGGAAAATAGCTGGAATTTCATAATGAGTAAAAGAATCTATTTAAGATTAAAAAAAGAATTAAAAAATGTATTTAGTAACAATATTTTACTGAAGGCGAAAAGTGCAGGTGAATAGGAAAAATAAATGACTGTAAATTTTGAAATTTAGAGACAATTTGTTTATGTTGTTTACTAGCATAAATGTGATGTGAGGGGGAAATGTTTTTACGTGAGACATTTCATGTGTAAAAATTGCAAATAATACACAAATTACTGACATATAAATCTGAAAAATTTTAATTCATTGCTGCATTTTGTTTGACATAATAGATACAACAAGACTTACACATGGGGATAGTAAATTAGATCTTTCTGAACATATTTGTTAAAAAAATAAATAATTGTCCTTATTTTTGGGAGTCGTGTCTCACTTTAAGATTTAGAGGGTAGAGTGACCTTTCACATATTCATTTTGTGTTTACTCACCCACACATTTTGGCTCTAAAAATAAACTTTCAAAGTGTCTAGTTTTGGGGCGTACGTGTCTAAACCAGGAGCTCTGACCGTGGACCACTTACGGCCGTTTGTCTTGAGATTACGGGAATGGCAGGAGTTTGTTTATGGGACCTTCGGGTGCTCAGTGTTAGGCGTCCATTAAGACTCCTCATGTTTACTGCTGTGGTTCAGACCCGCTGCACTTACAGGCGTTCAGACAGCGAGAGAGAGAGCTCCCCGCAGACGCAAAGCTGTGATGGGAGGCGATCGGTGCACACGATTAAGGAGATTGGTTAGGATTAGGAAATTAAATTAGAGCTGTCGAAGGGGCACAAAGGACTTTTAACTGGCCCTCCAAAAAAAACACATTTAATTGGGGGAAAATATGACCTTTTTCTTAATTAGTGGCAATGTTTGAAGTCTAAAATGAAATTAACTTTATGCCACGTAAATAAAACGGTAGGAAAATACTCACAGGCGGTGGTTTGGGTGTGCAGAACTGATGTGACTTTTGCTCGCCATGGCAACGAAGGTGAAGGGGCAAACATTAGCCTTCAACATCTTCTCCAATCACATTGTCTTGACTGGAATAGATGCTCGAATACTGAATTTTGTGGATTGTAAAAGTGAAGTGAAGCGAGAAAAGGCCAAAGTGGGACCACCACTATTCCCGCAGCAATAGGATTGTGTGTGACGTCATGGCTACGAATGTTCTACGGACACAAACAGCAGAAATAGACTGTCTTTGAGCCTCCTGATGGACAGAAACAGCATCAAGATAAATCATTTCAGTTGGTATAACAATTTGTTAGCATATTCTTTATTTTTAGGCCCAGATTTTAATGGGGGGGGGGGAAATGATCATTTATGTCTAAAAGGGTCTCTAGAAGCGTCTAGAAACAAGACGTTTTAACTTTAACTTGTTAGTGCTGTTTTTTAAGTTTCCTCTGTAACACATTTTTTGTTTTACCATAACATCCCTGTACTGGGCCATAGAAATCCTATTGTTACCTGGCAGCAGCCCCCTCATCACTGATGAGTACCACATCAGAATGGCCAGGGCTTCTCCCCCATGACTTCAAAACACTATTGTATACGACCGGAAATTTGAACCTTAAACCTCCATTCCAGTTTAAAGAGACAACTCTGATAACTGCAGAAGATAAATATCCGATTTCTGGTGAGCATGTAAGAATAGCCAGTGACGTTCTTTAAAAATGAATAATCATAGACTTCTTCATTAACACACAGTAACATTTCCTAAACCAAGTCTAAATGTGGTATTTCTGACAGACAATCTTTATTAAACCTTAACCTCCATTAATTAGTTCAATTATTTAGTGGTGGCTCACGTACTCACGATACTTCATTAATTAGTACTGTTGTTTGTGTCCTGTCCTGTCAAAAATAATGAGCCCTGCATAAATTATTAACATGAATTAATCTTTACATGTATTATTTATTGCGTTTAACTCCGTAGAGGCGCGACTGGGTCAAAGTTTAAGTGCCCAAAAACGTCATTAGTAACATGAAGAAAGTACGACCACTTTTGACAACCCTGTTGCTTTGCGGCTTTGCTTTGTCCCAACGGAGAAGTGTGACGGAGGTAGTGACGTTTACCGCTTCAAGTACGTGGAAAAGTTTGTTCTGTACACGACAATATAGTCCCACTACCCACAATCCCCCTCTGTCGCCATCAGAGTAAAAGCAGGTCTATATTTGGAGAGAGAGGTGATGTCACGAGTGGAGTGAAGGCGCAGGTATAACTGTAGTCAGCGAGCGAGCCGGCGGACAAACGGATTCAGACGCAGCACTGGGACAAAGAGAGGAGAGAGAGGGGAAAGTAAGATCTTTTATTTATTTTAAGTATTGTATAAGATGTGGTTCAATTGTGAATCTTACTATGGAGTTTATGTGCTAGGGAAGGGGTTTTAAAGCTTATTTAGTCTTAAATAACAGAATAATAATTGTTTTATTGGTTATTTTCAAGTAAATTTGATTACTACCTGAGTTAAACCTGCGATAAGTTCTCCATTTGAATAATAATATACTTTTTTTCATAATTGACATATCATCATCATTATTTAGCATGCTACTTCAATTTAACTTTATTCTATTTTTGTGTGATCATCAAGTGTTTATTCCTTCCAAATGAACATTGCATTGCTTATTTCTGTGTGTTCCTGTGTGGCACCTTTTTTTGGCAATTATACTTTTTTTCCCCCCAGAAAACCGTTGTTCGACATGTATCCTGTGAGAGTCACTGTGCTGATCCTTTCTCTGTTGATTCTGTTGCATTGCGTTTCTGCTGCTCCAAGCCACAGGTGAGCGCAAAGCAAAAATAAATAAGGAAATAAACGATGAGATTAAGTTAAAGACAACTTTCCTGGGTTTAAAGGGGGTCTAAAATGAGTTATATGCAAAATTAGAATATCAAGTTTATGGTTTATTATATATAAAAAAAAACCTGTTTAAAAACTGCAAAATTAAAAGAAACTTTTAATGGCTAATTCATATTTTGTGTGATGATGGCATCCAAACCACATTATTTATCTGTTTAGCACATTTCTTATGATGGATTTCCATAATATTGTCTGAATATTGTCATCAAAATAATACAGAAAAGGACTGAATTTGTAAATATCACTCCCCAGCCCTAAGTTTCAGACATTTTAGCACTCTATTTTTTACTTTGGAATTAGGAAGAGTAATAATATAATCGTTACTAAGCCTGATTCATTCTTAAAAAACAATTTGTCTTTGTTCATGCTTAATTAAGGCTAATTCAAGTTTAGTTATTGTAAAGTGTTACCTTACTTTTTTCTTGGCAATGCAAAACAACAACCCCGAATTTTAGACCTATAATTAACTAAAGAGTGACTAAAAGAACACACCATTAATTTATTTTGGCCAGTATACAATCACCACAATACATACATGTTGTAAAATGTCTATTATTTGAAACTGGAAATGTAATATATATTGTTAAATGTATCCAGAAATATCATAGCATAAATAAAAATGGATGTATATTTGTGTGTATTTATGCTGTGGTGCCTGAGGAGGGGAGGAAAGTGCCTAAGTGTAGGTGAAATTGCTTGCGAAGCGCTGGTGATGTGTCCAGGTCTCAGATGTATCAAAGTGAAGGAGGAGGAAAACAACTGAGACCCATTGACTGAAAAGTGGCTCTTGAGTGTCGAGAATGGACTGAAGAGGATTTTCTACTCCCATCACTGTAAACGCGTCTTTGTCGTAGGTACTTGAGTCCAGGATCCGCCGAGCAGGACATCGGTCTGGGGTGGTCCATGTCGGAACTGGTCGCGAACCCGATGTTTGGTCTTTTGGGTCCACGACTGGAACGAGAGCTGCCGCGTCCAAACAGGTAACAGCTGCTTGTGCGTCTATGCATCTCCACACTCTAGCCGATAAATGATATTCAACCATCATTTACGTAACAAAGTAGATCGGATACTTTGCTATTTGTACGTCAAGAACTACATGGCAACAGCGGTGAAGCAGATAATGCACAGGGAGTTGTTTTTTTTTTTTTTCTTTAAACAAAACGGAAAACAAAAAACAATACTCACATTTCTTCATTTTTTTCCCCCTCATTTTTATGTTTTCCCCCAAATATTCTATTGTAATAGCAGGACTTTGTGACAAAAAATGAGACCGCTGCATGCTGTCTGCGTCTATTACCAAAGTATTTTATGTCTCGTCAACCCGGACATAAGAGCTGAAAGCAGCGCTCTGATTGGCTGCGCTTGGGGCGGTCTCGGCATGAGTTTCACAAAGCCGTTCTGAAGCTGAGCCCGCGCTGGAAAATGCAGGGTCGTGGATATTAACAAGGGTTTGTGAGAACGAGGAGCTATTAGACATGATCCAGTTTAGCCGTGTGAAAATGAGGTACTCCAGCTTCAATGGGGCAGAAAACATCACTGTGACTGCCAACATTTGTCACTGCAGTATGCTTGAGTAGTTTATACCCCTTTTTCTCCCATATTTTACTGCTGACCCAGACATTCTTCTCCTACCTGAGAAGCTGATATCTTTAAAGGAAATGTATGTGTATTTTCTGGTTGATAAAAATGTTATAAAACAGATAATAATAATAAAGATAATTTATTCTTTATTGACATTTTGATTTAATAATACCACTGTCTTTGTTATAAAAAAAAAAAGTATTTTTGTATGTTTTCATACAAAGTCTTCATAGTCCAGATAACGATAAGGATTATCTTTTACAGTTGATTAGTCACAATTTCTTGATTAATTGTAGAAGCCCTAAACAACAGCAATGATTATCAAATACTTTAAAAGAAACAATTAAAATGACCAGGCTTGTCAATAGCTGTACAAATGGTGCTATTATATATTAATTTTGAATAGACTATAGATGAACACAAATCAGATCTAAACTTGGTCTTGCCCCCTCTTGATGTTGATATTGGGGAAGGCTTTTATTGGCTTGTATAGTCACTTTACAGTCAACTATCCTCTTTTTCTCACAGTCACTCCCTTCAGAAGAGGAAGTGTAACACTGCCACGTGTGTGACCCAGCGCCTGGCAGACTTCTTGGTGCGCTCCAGTAACACCATCGGCACGGTCTATGCTCCGACTAACGTGGGATCAGCTACATATGGGAAGAGGAGCGCACTGTCTGCCCCGGTGTTCCTGCCCCTCTAGTGCTCGCCACGGTCCCCAGGCAGTGTTAGTATTCAAATATTAAACTCCCGTAAAAAATGGGCTCATATTGACTGTGTTGGTAAATGTAAGTGTGAATTTGAATCATAAAACAGTGCCTTTTGTTTGAAATGTTGGTAAAATAGTTGTCTTGTGATTATTGGTGGTAAATTTGAGTTGTTACAATAACATAAAAGCTGTAAAGTCTGCGAAGCAAAGTTATATTTTTCTAATAAAACCGTTAAAAAAAAATCAGCTTTACAAATTGTCATGCTTTTTATGCTACAGTGCAATAAAGGGTTCAACACTGTGTGATCTGTTTTTTCTTTATTTAATAGAAATAATGCCTTGCACTTGTGACGAGCTCTCTCAAAGCGCTACACTGGGGTCTTTATTCTTTCACGCCACACTCAGTGATGGTAAAATATCACTGGAGCCACAGCTGCCCTGGAGCAGACTGACAGAAACAAGGCTACCAATCTGAGCCATCCGACCAATCGATCACCACGTTCATACTAGGCAAGGTGGGTGAAGTGTCTTGCCAAAAGACACAATGACAGAGCCACTGTCGTCCGGCAGTTGTGATTTTTCTGCAGTATTAATCAAAAAGATATCATTTTATTATGGCTACATGGAGTAAAAATATGCAAATATTCTAGATTTATCACGTCGTTATGTATATATATATATTTATATATAAAATCATGTCATAATTATATATAAATATATATACACACACACATATATACATATATATCGTTCCATTTTCTAAGCTCGGGTCCTCTACCAGAGGCCTGGGAGCTTGAGGGTTCGGCAAACCTTGTGTTGCCACGTCAACCACAACGGCTTTCCTCTGCTGTTTATCCACCACCAGAATGTCTGGTTGGTTTGCCATTACATTCTGTCAGTCTATATCTGGAAGTCCCACGGGATCGTGGCTCGGTCATTGTCTATCACCTTTGGGGGTCTTTCCCACTTTGACCTTGGGGTTTCCAGTCCATACTCCGCACAGACGTTCCTGTACACTGTGCCAGCCACTTGGTTATGGCGCTCCATGTATGCTTTCCCTGCCAGCATCTTACACCCTGCAGTTATGTGCTGGATTGTCTCAGGGGTCTCTTTGCAGAACCTACACCTTGGGTCTTGTCTGGTGTGGTAGATCTGGGCCTCTTGCTCTGGGGCTCAGGGCCTGTTCCTGTGCATCCATGATGAGTGCCTCTGTGCTGCCCTTCAGACCCGCCCGCTCTAGCCATTGGTCGGATTTCATGATATCAGCCACTTCATCAGTATGTATGTGTGTGTGTGTGTGTGTGTGTGTATGCGTACACACAAACACACGCACGCGCATATATGCATACATATACATATATACATATATACATACTTACACATGCATATGTGTGTAATTTTACAGTCCATTACGAGCGACACAGGTCAATGTTTTAAAAGATTTCTTGAGAGTAGGGTTTTGTGAGGCTATCTGCAACAGAAGAGAAATGTATCAGTTATCAGTGTAGAAAATAATTGAAATATGAACTTTGCCTCATGTGTCCAGAGTCCCCAGGGAGCTGAGCACTTTAAGAAGGATCCGGAGCAGAACATTGTGATAGAATAGGAGGGGTGTTTCTCGGAGGTGAACAGTTTTAAAGGGTATTTTTAAAGATTAAAATGTGCACCGTAAATGAAATGAAGAATATATTTTTGTATTAAAGTTAAGGATGTATATTGGCATCCTATATAGTTAGCTTTTATATTTGTTGTTAATAAAATGATTGAATTTACCTGGTCCTTAGATTGAGAGGGTCCAATTCGCCCAGTGGTCTATAAAAGGTGCCTGGCAGCAGTTACAAGAGATTTGGTTGTGTGAACATGAAGAGACAGGCTGTGTTTTTAAAAGTGGTTCTTTTGTTGTAAATAGTCGCTGTAAATAAAATGCACTTGGTTATGCCCCATAGGAACTCGTCTCAGCTCTGCTCTGTCCTCATCACAACCGCTAAAGTTGTTATCCGGGCGTTAAATATTTATAAACCTATCCTAACCTTATAGGTTACCATATAGATTAGAACAGGTTAAGGTTAGGCAAATGGTAATTATGGTTAAGGTTAGGATTTCTCAATCTCCAGAAAAAGAATGTAAATGAATGTATTAATCTATAACTATTTTAAATGCTTTATCTTTACTTTTTGTGTGAACAGTCAGAAATCATAATACTCACATCAGATGTAACTGTTCAAATTACATTTCAATAATCTGATAACTCCAGAAATCAGATAAGGATGTATGTACCAGTAAACATTGCCATTGTGACTGTATTTTTATTTCTGAATTTGAGGTTGATCTTTATTGTAAGACAATATGATTACTTTTACTTTATTGAAAACTTCATTCTCTATCATAGTCAGTATATATTTATCACAATGTAGTTGTTTTGAGGACAGTTTTGCATTGCTTTGTGTGTAATGACATTGAAGAGGGGGTAGTGACGCACAGCATTAACCCAGGTTTGATGAGGCCTGACCCGGACCATCTCAGCGCCGGCACCGCGCTCGCCCGCATCGCTGACATCATAAATGCTTTCAGAAAAAAAGCACAAGAGGCAACTTTTGCAGGTGAAGCCAAAAACATGGACCAATTTGAAAGTGAAATGCTAAATGAACTGCTAATGTGCATGAGGGGTGCATAATGTGTTCATGGGCATGAGGGGTTTCATTTTTCATGTGTTGCAGAATGACCCAGTGTATGCAGCAACTGTTTGTTTTTTGTGAGGCAGACAGAAATAAATATTGTGTGAACAGACCAAAAATACTACTAACTATGCGTGCACTGTTTGTACCAGTTGTAAATGTGGGTAAAGGTAGAAGATTTGCTGTGGAAACTCAGACAATGGACAACCCAAAGATAATCATTAAAACATTAAAGGGGACCTATGTAAAATCACCTTTAATGAACTTTTAACCAACAGTGTTTCCTCACCCCCAATCCCCACCCTCATCTTTGTACTTATTTTAAACATTAAGACTTCGAATTATACATGGAGAATTCTAAAATGTCCAAAAAATTTCCCCAAGGATTTTTTGGCCCAAAGGCTTTATTAGACAGGACAGTTTTGGCTTGAAATGGGGATGAGAGAAGAGAGGACATGCAGCAAATTTTCCAAAGCCGGGACTCGACCTCACCACTCACTGCCTTGCCTTAACCCATCGACCACCACATACCAGCACATAGACAGTTTTTAAACTTGTAGATGACAATCCGCTGCTTGTTACAGTGAAATGTCACTATGAAAAGGCGGGGCTTATCAGTTCTGCAGTTTTGAACAGAAGGTTCACAAAATGGATTAAATTCTCTAACCACTTAGTTATTTATTATTATTTATTCACTCTATACACTTGCTTCAGCAGACTGACAAAAAAGTGGCTGACAAAATGCACCAAAAGCCTTTCCAACAGTCAAGCAGACAAGCACACTGTTCCACATTAACAGCGTGCAATGTCGGTAGCAGAAGTTGAACCGCCAACATTAGTGGGTTGAATTATTCATACAAATCACATTTTTACAGTTCATTTTGGAACCATATACAAGCAATGTTAGAGAGCAATTTACAGTCTAAAATGTATATCATGTTTTAAATTATTTTACAATACCATCTTTAACAGAGGTTTTTCATAATAAGACACAAAGTGAAAACTGTACAAAAAGTATATGACAAGTGTCAAATAACTGACAACAGGTCCAACAAGGACTGAAAACAGGTCTGTTGCCCTGAACAGATTCGATGTATAATGATGTATTAAGGTAGTAGTATTTTACATTTCAAAGTGATAGTTGTCCCTGAAAACACCATTTACAGTTGCACTGTTGCCTCTTATCACCTCAAACCCAAACTATTATAGGTCTGACGTGGACAGGCTTCTTTTATAAAGTACACCCATGTTTGTATATGTACACTGGACTGCAGTCTTTTGGTGTTATAGATCAGGGATAAGGAAAAGTTGTGTATAAACATGTTTAAAACCCTTTACAAGTTAGAGTCTGCCTCTGACACAGGGAGGTATCCATTCTTAGCCACAACATCTTCAGGAGCAAACATGACCAGTAACCTCTCCTGTTCCCTCTTGGTTTTGGGCAAGTCATCAGATGGGGTGATGAGCACTTGGATGCGCTAAAAAGAAAAAGAATACTGAATATAAATATTTTTGGTATGCATTTTAACATTAATTTATAGTTGTGTTCGTCCCTAAGGCCATGGATGGTACTTTAAACTGCTCCTCCAGTAAAGCAGTATAAATTCTCTGACCATCTCCTTTAAAAATTGACATGAGACATAAGACAATGTAAAGGGGTTTGAGAGTCTTGAAAGGCTCTACATAAATTATCATTGTTGTTATTGAATTCAAACAAAGTCTAAGTCAATTTGGGCTTGTGTGTTTGTTGATTACCTCTTTATGGTAACCAAATCCTATCCTGTAGACAAGATACACGGAGCAGTGCTGTCACAAGGGGGCAGTAAAGGGGCGGTAGGGCAGTCACTGAATGTGAATGTACTCTGTAATGCCTTGGTGTGTTAGGACTAACCTCTCTCAGCGTGCCCTGTGTGGTGCTGATCTTGTACACCATCCACAGAGGGATGCAGATCATGGAGGAGAGTGCGAGTAGCCAGCCAATCACGTAGCCCCACCACGGGTAAACATACTCATTATTATACTTTAGGGGTGTGTATTTGATCAGAGAGAAGGCAAAGGTACCCTGCAAAACAAATCATAAAAAGTACACAGCTGTCAGTAATGGAAGAGTATTGTATTTTCTTTCTAGCCACTTAAAGGTGCACTATGTAAGTTTTTGAGTTATTGCTTTGTCTAAAATGTTTCAAAGTATGGCATTAAACTTAAAATCACGAACTGCATATTTGCTACTTACAATACACGTGGCAGGAGTTAGAAACAGCCAGCAGTATTTGATGTAAGGCCCAGGTCGATATCCAATCATGTCTTCAATGTTGTCATAAAACCGATCAGCGCCTGAAATAACATGAGTGTCAAAGTTTAATGTAAATGCAATGCATTTCTCCTTTTTGCTTGTTTAATTGTTGCCGCTGCATTTTCACAAATTCTAGTTCAGTTATGACAATCTTATTGCATTTATTCAAATGCCTTTCTTGTTCTTTTCTTTATTATTCATTCAGTATGTTCTTGGCTTTGGTGAAATGTTCATTTCCAAACACCAGCAAATACCTTGGATGGAAGTTTCGGTTCCATGCAAGTTTTACTTCATCTTTATTTCACCAGCACCCTCTGGTGGTTTGTCTGATGTATGACACCTGGCTTAAAGGACTATGGGTGCGTTCACACTTATCCAGGTTTGGTCCTGGTCTGAGCCCAGTTCAGTCTTGACGTAGACTTGGTTTGGTTCTGTTTTAATCCCGGTTCAGTCCTGCTTTAGACCAGGTTTAGTTCTGAGTTTAGTTCTGAGTTTAGTCCCAGTTCTGATGTGTGTATGCAGGTGTGAAAGCAGCTAACATCTTATTTACCATAGGCCCAAGCAATGCACACAGTCTCAAAGATGGACATGAAGAGGAGGCACATGCCGCTGGCTGCATAATAGTCGAAGAGCTGGAACACATACATGCCACCCTAAAAACACAAAGAGAGGATTGAGCTTTCATCTGTTAAACAAAGAATAGATACTAGCAGTAGCTAAATGTGGATCATGTTATCTTTTGTAAAATTAATGAATTTGTACAAACAGATTAAAACTGAACTAAATATATGTATAATGAAACAATAGAACAACACTCCCAGTATATGTGTACTAGTATAAAACAATAAAACTAAGCTAATTATACATGCTTTTACAGATATTTGGAGGAGGTGCAAATGTCCAGCTGTGCAGAGGTGAAACCATGTCAACTAGTGTTTTGTTTAAACAAGTAATAAGGGCAAAACAATGTGTCAATAATGTATGTCATGTACAGCATTATATTATGGGGGATCAAGTTATAGGTAATAAAAAGACACGTTGAAATGCAACGCCTTTAAATGTGGGTGTTACCTCCATCAACATAATGAGGCCCATGAAGAAAGAGAACAGCACCAGGAATGCCAGGAAAATCTCTCTGCGATGCTTGCGGCGAAACACGGCCGGGTACATGTCGACAATGGCAGTCACCACGCTCTCCACACACACAAACTGATGAGACACAAGGTCGTCTGGGTTAAATAGAAAGCAGGACTGATAACATTCAGAATAAAAATGCATCCGTTCTCAAAAGTGCAAATGACCACCATCAGCGACGCACATCAAACCAGTGCATTCTTTCCAGCCAGTAACCCTCAGGTTGGAGGGAGAATGCTTACCCCCTGCACCATAGTAACGTGCAGATAAAAGTGAACATCTGGTGTACCTGACTGTCCAGTCCAAGGAACACAATCATTATGAAGAACAGAATGGCCCACAGCGGAGAGAAAGGCATCATGGTCACAGCTCGAGGATACGCAATGAAAGCCAGACCTGGGCCTGCATAAAGAAGGAGTACAAGTAAAAGTGCATTCTGCGGCCAAATTGTACTTAGGTGAAAAGTACGCATGGAAAAATACTACACAAAGTACTGGTTTGTTACTTTTTAACATCATTTTAAAGGTGTTTCAGATGAGGCTTTTCCACAAAACTTGAATTTAGTGGTTTTAAGTGCAGGAGATGCAGTGCTGTTCCTGCATGTGTTTTATGTATGTGACGAGCAGAGACAACTGAGACTTCCATCATTTAAAATATACATAAAAAATACAATTACATGCTAGAATTATACTCAATGAAAAATGTACTTGTACTTGAAGAACATTTTTCAAAATCTACCCTAAAAAGTACTATTACCCCAAGAGAAATCGATTCATTTTGTGAATATTTGTCATTTGTTTCTTTCTACCCTTGGATACAAAATATATTCTAATGATACAAAACTATATAAAAACACATCATATTTGAAAAATCTAAACTCACCAGACTCCGCCACTTCAGAAATGGGCACATTTTGTTCATAGGCCATAAAACCCAGAATTGAGAAAATGGCAAAACCTGCCACAAAACTGGTTCCACTGTTCAGGCAGCACAATGACAGACAGTCTCTGCAACACAAATGAATGTGTCTTTAGTTCAGTTTGGTAATGTTGTCAGTGGTTTGGACGTAAGGTAGGGAGGCCTAAAGTATGAACAAAAGCAGATTTATGAACGTAGTGAAAGTCTAGATGAGGAATACGTTGTAATGAGGAATACTATTGCAAATAAACACATGTCCCTCTTTTTACCTGTAACAGTTATTGTTGTATTTGTTGTAGCTTCCCAGTGCAGTCAGAGATCCCAAACAAATGGCATAGGAGAAAAAGATCTGAGTGCCAGCGTCCATCCATACCTGAAAAAAAATGGTCAAGTTAGCCAGTGTAGTTCCTGTTTACGTTGAACCGAATCCACGTGCTATGTGCTAACATGCGAATTATTGACTGATGTAAAAGGAAAATACTACCACGGGACATTGGGGTTAACCAACAAACGCTTGGCACATGTGACAAGCACATTATGGTTGACTGATTTGTTGCACTGGGGTGAAATGTCAGTGAAGGGCTCGTAACTCGTGGGCCGATTGCATGTGTTAGACTTGTGCTTATTTGGACAGTCCTGGTGGTGTTCTGACCCCACGCTTGATCCTTATTCTTCTTCTATCATTGGAAACAGATGAACTAAACAGAAAACAATGGGACGCTTGCACCTGGTCATCGCCCACAATAAGCAGGACAAATGTTGGTTAAATTCACTGATGCGCAACTTCAAATAAAGATCATCAGAAGTAAAATGGCACCTGGGGGTCAGACAGTCGCCCCAAGTCTGGATAGAGGTAGAACTTGATCCCGATGGCTGCTCCTGGGAGAGTGAGCCCTCTGATCAACAGCACGATCAGCATCAGATATGGAAATGTGGCAGTGAAATAGACGACCTGTGAAGACAAAACACCATTGAATCAGCAAACCGTTTCTTCGGACTTTGAATGCAAAATAAATCAGAACAAAATACAAAATGACTACAGAAACAAAGATGCGGCTGTTTGCTCAAGGTAAAATGCAGTGTTAGAGGGTGCTCTTGGGATCAAACTGCAGAAAACATTGAAATCTCAGGCTCTCCGAAAAGTATGAGCCGCAAAAGGGAAGTATAATTAAGAGGTCTTTATTTACATAGTCAAGCCAACATGTTTTGACCCACACAGGTCTTCATCAGGGCTTGCATTATATCATAAACCTGTGGCAGGGCAGAGGACTTCAAAATCCAGTCCATGCTCGTGCCACAGCTTCAGCTTCTGATTTTATGCAAGCCCTGATTTAAAAAGGACAATATATCGCTTTACTCTTTGGCTATGGATACTTTCATCATTGACTAAGCTAAAAACGTGGGGTTATGTCAGGGATGTGGTATACAATTTGTCAATGTTGTGAAAGAAAAAAAGCATTTCTTTACAGACAAAACTTTGTGGAGCATAAAAGTCCCAGTATAGTTTATATTTCCTTTTTTAATCTTTTTATCTTGTCTAGGACGATTCAATATTAACCAAATTGTGATTTTCTCATGTCAATGTATATTCTATGTTGTTTTCCGACTATGGGGGAGCCACCATAGTTTCCTCCATCAATGGGAAGCACTGCAGTATTTTACCTATTATTACCTAATATTTTATCTGGGTTGGACATACTTTGCCTGTGGATTTGACCCCTTTCCAGATGCAGAAGTAGCACATGATCCAAGCGACAAACAGGCACAGGGCCAGGTCCCAGTTCAGAGAGCCCATGTGGTCGAGGCCGGACGAAATCCTCAGAGCTCTCCTCCTGCAACAACACAAATAAAGTCATTAGGCTCAATACACAGGTTTCACAGGGATGAAAAACTGTGAAAAATCCTCAGCTTGGAAGTGACTAAGTACTGAATAAATACTGAAAATACATGTTCAGAGTACTAATTTTGTCTGTATTCTGCGACAGTGACTCTTTTATTTGGCGGTTTTGAGAACACAATCAAATCAAAGGACTACATTGTGGTATTTGATTATGTAATTCAGGCTTAAACTGTATTAGTGCAGTAAATAATTTTGGCCCATTCATATTGTGATTTAAAGTCCTCGGACAACAATCTTGTCTGAGAGGTTGATAACGCCTTGCCTTGGATCCAGACTGAATCGCCCTGTATATTCTGTGTCTTTGTAGTATAAGTATGGGAGAAGTGTGTATTAATCATTGAACTTAATGCTAGTTTTCGTTTCATGAGAAGAGATAATAACCACAAACAACAAGGTAAAAACAGTCTCATTTTGACAGTTGAAAGACAAATTCTACCATAGATATCTGACCTCTCAACCACAATATTAAACAATGGGCAGTTTGAAATGTTACAATGTTTAAAACCTATTCCTCATTCAGAATTTAGTGACGCTTGAATCTCGATGAGCATTTTCTACAGTGCGATGAAAACCTACTCCCAAAACTCGATGACTGGAGACGTGGCGTTCAGGTAGAACGTTTGACTGGCCGACGTGTTTCTTCTCTGGAACTCCACACAGTTTGCTGAAACAATACGGAAAGCAAAAGGCCTTGATTATTCAGCAGAATTATTCAACACAATTATTAAGTATTATCGCCGCAACATTTCTGATAGCGTGCAGTCATGTTGCTTTACTATGGACCGGCACAAAGATCCCAAAAAATGTCATACCGCTGCACTGAATAAATATCTTCAAATAGATGCACCAATATGGGTTCAGATCCTAGAACATTGGCTGATACCAGTTCAGGATTAGGTTATGAGACTAATTACTTAATGAATTTCTTATAATGTCTGAACTTTAATGTGTAGCAGTGTAGAAAAAGACATACACATCTAAAAATGTATAAAAACTGCATGCTGGGTCCTGAAGGATGATTCATACAAAGCGGTTCTGTTTAAACTGTTTGAGATTTATATTTTGAGGGATAAAATATGAATTTGCAGGCTGCGGTCAGACAAGATTTTTAAAGTCACAAATACAGAGAATTGGGGTGAGAAAGGGGGCAGGTGAAAACAGATATTTTCTGAGGCTTGAATGTTGGACAGTGCAGGAATACTCAGACATACATGAGCCAATCAAAGGAAATAGAATTCAAAGATAACGACTGTAGTAAAGTAGTCGCTTCACCTGTGTTCCAAGTGTTGTTGCACGACGACCACGGCAAGTCCCACGAGAAGGAGAAATAGAGGTAGAATATGCCCCAAGCCAAAACAATGATGTAGTAGAAGTTCAACAGCGTCACAATGATCTGTGTGCCATAACCAAGTCCTGTGGAGAGGAGAGAAGGAACACATGGAACGCCACAAATAAATGTACACAACTGGGACAGAAGTGGTTGAACTACCTTCAAATAGAGGGCTGATTTTCCTCCAGCAGGTGATGCCTCCTTGACTGGTGAACTGCCCGAGAGCCACCTCCAGGAAGAAGACGGGGACACCACACGTGAACAGGAAAATCAGGTATGGGATGAGGAAAGCACCTGCACACAGAGAAATGGAGAAAGAGTTTAAAGGTGCGTGTAACTTTTCTTTCCATACAAAAATATCATATACATGTTTATCATATATATGTTTCTACTCTCTGCTCCTGTTCGATTGTGATCATTTATGTTAATGTAAATAACACACAGTTGAAATAAAGAATAATAAATAAATAAAAATAGATATTAAAAAAGTCATGTTTGTCACCTTTGGGACTCTCGAAGGTCCCCACTTTTAAAGACTAATATTTTTTTCTACTTTCAAAACTCAGATCTCTTCAACTGTTTCAATTCTACTCGTATATGTGCAAACTTTATCAGATCTATATAGCCTTAAAAGAACAATAAAAAATTTGATATTTTCAAAATTAAAAGAGTGAACTTGAAACTTAGTATATGTCAATAATTCATGGTGAATGGGAGAGGTTTATGTATCAAATATTGCCTTTTCCATCGACTTCCATTGTAAACAAATGTTTTAACTAAAGAATTCCAAGAAGATGGATTCAAAAAGAAATGTGAACAAAAATGGTTTGACTGTTTTGGTTTCTGTATGACTGCCCCCCTGTTGCAGTCATAACTCTGCCCAGAGATCATTTTCACTAAGTGAAACTCAAAGAACATTCTAATAAATTTAGCTCAAGATTTCCACCTCACACTTTTGGAAATATGTAATTTTTATAGGTTTTTTTTATTGTCGGCGCATGTATGTGTAGAGTAGAAGTAAATAAAGACATCTGAGGGGAAAAAATATCAATCAATGTGGATTTTATGGCTATTTAAAAGTGGGGACCCTCAAGGGTCCCGAAGGTGAACCTTTTGTTCAATTGTTCAGTTCTATTGAATTGAATGTGTGGGATTAAAAATCATGGTGGCATTTTAAAAGTTGACTAAACTCATGATACTGTGGGGAATTTTATGGGATTGACCTCAACATAGCCAGAAATATTGAGGTTTGGGGGAAAAAGGACCCTCAAGGGTCTCCAGGTAACCAGAGGGTTTGAATAAGAATCCTGCTATTCTAGTATTCTAGTGTTTTTTTGTTTTTTTTATGTGCTATTTATTCTTTTCACATTATAAAAAAGTACATTTTATTGTTTAAAAGGACAAAGACCTCTGTGTTGTCACTGCTGAGTGAATGAACCTGGACTGATCGCCATAAATGTTGAATGATTACTCAAGACAGAAGAAAGTGTCATGCACCTCCGGGTGCAAAATGGTGCACTGCGACCTCATTTAAAAGTGCTTGCACCCTAATTTGCGGCGGGTAAAATAATGACACTTGGAAGTGAGTATTGTCTTTGAACCCTGTGAAACTCAAATTCACCCTCAGTTTGGTCTGGACTCAGGTCTGTTCCCCACATTTGTGTTTAGACTAATTGTTTGTGTTTTTGGATAATATTTCAAATGGTCAGATTTCCGGCTCTATGCTGTGAGTAAAACTAAAAGGCAACAACAGCTGTCTGACCCCATCTGACAAACTTTGACCCATCTCCCCCACGGAGAGACAGCAGCTAACCAAGCAAATCTGGACATGCAAACTATCTCGCCGTAATTATACAGGAGATTAGGATCAGTGGGTCCCCAACAGTAAGAACACAGGGACTGATGTTATAATAGTGCTTTTTCTGCCATTGGTTAGTATTGAGGGTTTTCAGATTCGAGATGACAAAAGGGGGCAACAGCCAGATTTTACAATTGACTACATTGTATTGAAATATTAAAAGTTAAATTAACAAATTTTTAACCTTATAATTTCTATCAGTGCCTAAACCGATGAACTTACAACGTTATGAAAAAAACCCTGCATTTTAACAAGATTCATTTCAGCTGCCCCCTATCGAATGTTGTGATGTCATCTGAGACCCAGCAATAATCTGGATTTAAAAAAAGAAAAAGTGAATTAGTTAAATTTTAAAAAAAAATTAAGGAAAGATTGACAAAAAGATGGCAGAAAAAATGATCTAAGGACTATTTACCATTTTGAACATTTTGAGATGATAGACTATTGACTATATCAAGAATATTATGTATTTTTGATGCAAACAAAACAAGTAAGGATTCATAACCAAATCAAATTTCCACTGCAAAAGAAAATGATTTGGGTGTACTTGGTATTGCAACAATGACATTTCCCAATTGTCCGACAAATAAAGGCTCTCATCTTGAATGACAGGCAGATCATTTTATTACATGCATCGTTATAATTGCAAGATAGGGCGATTTCAGGGCCAGAGAAACATTTGAGTGAGTCACCGACCTCCTCCGTTCTTGTAGCACAGGTAGGGGAAGCGCCACATGTTGCCCAGGCCGATGATGGATCCGGCCACAGAGAGGATAAACTCGATCTTATTGCTCCATTGCCCTCTCTCCTCCATCTTCTCCTCCGATGCAGGCTGCACACTGGGCGCATTGGACTGGCTTGAGTTGGCAATTTCTCCTGCAGGGTCAAGAATCAAAGATAAAAATTGTTTTAAAATGCTGGCTGAAGCGCATGAAAAACCGATTGACCAACTACACAAAAAAGAAAATGTGACTATCAGCCTACCTGTCATTGCTGTGCGACACTCCTTGCTGTGTCTTCAAAGTTGTCTCTCGAGATGCTTCGGGCTGAGTTGAAGTTTTAGTATTTAACTGCTGTGAGGGGCGTGAGTTTTGTAATGCTAAACTTAGGCCAGCCTCCAGTGTGCCCCCTTCGGTCTAACCCCATCAAAAAGAAGCGTAACAGCAGCTGACATGTTAAAAAAAGACTCCTTATTCTTTTATCAGGTATTTAGTAATGAACTGAATGAATGATCATTGTAAACTCTATTAATGATTTTAAAACCACTTCAAATTTGTAGTTACTTTGTTTTTATCATTGAAAAAACTAAAATGTTCAAAGATTATCAGTAAGTGAAACTACAAATTAAGAAATATACATGATAATTCAAACATAAATGAATGAATCAATCAAAAATACATCTCTGAGTGGTATATTTTCATTCATAATTTGACTAAACTACATAAATGATTTACAATATTTAATAGCTCAAACTGTGATACATGTACTGGTAGTACAATTATTTACTGAGGATAAAGTCAATTTAATTCACATTTGTGTCCTCTTTTGGGTTTGTCCTCGTGTAGAACTAATAAAGCAATAGTGTAGTCTTATTTGAGGCCTGTTTCAGCCCTCGTTTTTGGACCTAGAATAGTCCTGTTTTAGTCCTTGTTTAGCTCTGGTGGTAATTGGAGGGCCAAATATTTTCTTAGGTGGCACTTGCTGTGAAAATTTGGAGAACCACATGTAACTTTAGAAACACTGTCGGCCAAGGAACAATTAATTCAACTCACCAAACTGTGAACAGTCGAATCGCGGTCGAATGAAACATTTTGAAAGGTCGCAATTAGCAAATCGCAAAGGCTGCCTGCAATTAATTATATTGATATTTATATCAGTAATTTTTTTCTCTTCAAACAAAATATCCATTGTGAGTTGAACCCTAATTTTTAAACATAACTTGCATATCTAATCCAAATTCAAGTATGTGACAGAAAAATTGCAATCAGATCATTTTCAAAAATCTTATTTCTACATATCTGAGCACATTCTTGGAGCATTCTTCCACACGAGCCTGGATCCTTTGTGTTGTAGAGTCTTAAAATATGCACCGTCACGTCCTGACAGGAGTACGATGCCTCTTGTATCATTACATCAGATTAGCCGGACATTTCCACGACCGTGTGACCAGGTTTCTTACCCCCCCCTCGGTCAGAGACGAAAGCAGCTGTGGTCAGTTCACGCTGGATTGGGCCTGTCCTGGTCTGGACTGGACACATGCGCTACATCACGGAGAAGGAAAGACAGCAAAATACAGAAAGAATGGTATAAACTTGTGCGTTCACAAATTTAGTTATAGTTATTCATAAGTAAAAAATATACAGTGAATTTAAAAAGCCACTCATGCTCAATTTCTTAAATACTAGATGTAAGATTACATAATAATGCACATATAGTTACATAATACATAACAGGTTTGTCGAACACTCTGCCTAAAATTGAAGTGAATTGAACATTTGTAAGTATTTACTTTCATCTTTCCTCGTGGAGAATTTGCACAGGTTTTATCAAAATATTACACTTTACTGCAAAATGCTAAAAACTAAATAAATATACATAAAATAAATGATATACAATACAATTACAAGAAAACAAACTGGATTTTTAGTGACAAAAGACATTGGGACAAAGAGTATTCTCAGCTGAGTATTGTGCAAAGTGTTTGATGTTAAGAAAAAGAATATTATATGCTATGTAGTGTTTAGATTACGTTTACTTGAATTTGATGAGGTCACGTGCAACTCTCACAAAATATTACAAATAGAAATTTACTCCACAAACGACCTGCAGTGTTATTCTCTTGGACTGACAACAACCACGTCTTTGGGGTTGGATAACGGCAACACTTTCTGAGGCTATTCTGAAAATAAACTAACTCTTTGAGCCAGTTGTTGTTTCCTGTGGACAGGCACAGTAATTGCAGATTGCATTATAGATGGACATTATAGAATGTTGATGTTGCGTGAACACAACGCATTGTGTGTGACACTGTAAAACTGTGATATTATTGTAGCCACAGATGATTGTGAACAGAACAATTGGGAAAAACCCACATATTTTAAGTATGTTGTGTGAAAGCCACTGCTTTAAGTCACTTCAGGATATTTGTAATGGTTCTAATGATTTACAGCAAAAATGCAGGGTCTAAACTGAAAGTTGACTTGTAACCTTTGGGCCAACACAAATCACAGAATCGCCCTTCACATCACCCCGGACTGTTTTCATTTAATAAACGGAATATTTAAGTTATGTATATTATTGATTTGAGAAGCGCTGACAAGATTAAAATGATTTAGTTTATTATTAGAGTTTTAGGTCTAGTTTTTGAATCCACTACATTTTTTCAAACTGTCCATTATTTTTAACTGAAAAAGTCTTTCTAGACCTACAAACTAAATACTAGTTAAACGCACACTTTGTACGCTCTGGTGGAAGGCCCGTCACCTGCAGTGTTTCACAGTATTATTGTACGCATATATTATTGTATTCATTTCAAATTCTAATCCGAGTGAGAGGCAGAAAATGCAGGCACTTTTGACTAGGAACAGTTTAATACAGGTGAGAAAACAAAACGCCACAATCCATTATCTTCATTGATTAAAAATTATTTACAATATAAATAAATGGACACACCGTACATGACAGTCAATGTTTTTCTCTAAGTATTAAATCCCATTCTTTTGCAACAGAGTCATTTTGAGCCATCAGTGGAACATTGTCCGGGAAAACCAAACCGTCGTGCTCTATTTGTCCGTACATACAACATTAAAGGTAATGTATTTATTGGGACCAGTAGTAATAGTAGTCAACTGGTGGGCTTCTAGATGTCTATCCCAAGCAAAATATTGAGTTGTGTATTTCTTGGCGACACATTATAACATTTTTTGCACATTTTGTACCTTTAGAAGACGTGATAAAAGTCTCTACCAAGGGTTTTGTACACTATTGGTAGTTTTCATTGACACTTTGAGTTGGACTGGATGGCAGGGTTACCGTGGCAGCTCCGTACACGCTCAAGGAAACATAACCAGAGAAAACTAGAGGAATGAGATCATCTGGAATAAGCTACATACTGTAATTTGTGAAGTCAGTGACCTATACAAGGCTCTGCTGTCCCGTTAAGGCGTTTGTCTTTTAGCATAAAGCTGGGGCAGGGCAATTCATCACTATTTAATTTGGACTGACAACAAATCACTCCAGAGGTCCACTGCCAATTCTATGGAAGCAAATGCATTTTCTTTGAGGCAGAGTTTAGACTTTGGAGCAGTGGTGGAAAAAGTACTACATTTTATTACTTAGGTAAAAGTACTGATTGGTATAGGAGCAAAAATGTACTCAAGTATCACATATAAAAATATACTTAAATGAGAGTACTGAAGTACGTGTTTAAAATGGTACTTTTGAGAGTAATACAAAAATTTGAGCAAAATCCTTTTTAAAATAGTGAAATGTGGTGATCGTGATAAAGAATTGTTTTGATTTTCGGTCAATCAATGTCGAAATATTTTGAGAATTTTCTAAGTGCATATTGAACTTGAACTCAAACAAAACAAAAATGTAGTGAGGGAAAAATGATCCACTGTAAAATAAAGTACAAATGCCTATACTTGTACTTTTACATTTGTACTTTGTTACGTTCCTCACTGCTTTGAAGTAATACAGTTGATCATTTTGAGTGCTAAATGGCCGTAGAGATGTGTTCCAGTCTCTATTCATTGTCATACTTATTTGTTTTTCATAATAGAAAATATTGATTGATCGATAAGAGGAAAATAAATCATCACTGCCAGGCCGTACACAAATGTGACTGATGTTAGCTAGAGACTTACATGTTATTTGAGAGGGAAATGTTAAACGCAACTTAGGTTCCAGCTGAGTCGAATTGGGCTAAACCCAAGCCCAAAGCTGAGTCTAATTTAAAAATGCTCCATCCAAGGAATAATGCATGATGTCCTATGAAAAGTATCAATAGTTTATAGAGTCCGTACAGAATGTGATTTATGTGTACGCTAACTGCCCTGCTGAGGCTCTGGCTGCTGCTGAGAAGGTACTGAGATCATTTTGGGGGCCGCCCACGATGCCGACGTCGAGGGCTGGATGCTGCTACAGACCGCGTGGGACAGTAGAATTAGGCTCTCCTCTCCGGACACCTCCTCCTCCACCGCCAGCCCCCCCTCCAGGCCCAGCTCTGACCCCGAGGCCTTTTGGGAACAGTCCACGCAAATGTAGTCCTCGTTCTCGGCCATTTCGCACGAGACGCCCACGCAGACCTGGTGGAACCACTCGTCGCAGCCGCCGTCGCACTGCACCCAGTCCACCTGGAAACACAAGGGCGTTACACACGGAAAAGGGACACGCGGAGGAGGGGGGCAAGGTTCATCGCAATCGAACGGAAGACACAATTTGAATGGCTCTTGAATGATGATTTTTGCATTGCGATTGCGAGACCATTTGCAATTTGTTTTAATTGTAGAATTCTGTTCAAAGTTCACTTTATGAACCCATTCAGGAGCATTAACATTTCACAAAAGAAGTGCAGAACGAACATACATTTCAGAACGTGTTTGTAAGAGGTTTAAACTACATATTTATCAGTGAGACAGGAACAGCTTTAAGTGCATTTGAAGGTTTTCATGGTTTTGTTACCATGACTCAGTTTGGTGGGATAGTTTCTGTGATAACTATTTATCATCGTTTTACGTCAGTCAAGTTGCAGTTTGTGAAGAAAATACTAGAAGTACAGTTATAAAATGTAATGCATCAAAAAAATGCAGAAACAACTTACAAGCAACAGACACAATAACATATATATACACGTGATATATATATACATATATATCAAGTCATATACACTTGAAATAATTAGTCTTTGGTAATTACAACCAAATATATTTATATTTATTTATTTATTTGGTCGTTTTCACTCTCACAACATACTCACATTCATACACAAGTTTTCAGTGGTAGGGGAGACCGAAGTACCTGGAGGAAACCTACGCAGACACGAGAAGAACACGCAAACTCCACACAGAAAGGCCCTGCACCAGCTGGGAATCGATCCCAGGACCTTCCTGCTGTGAAGCAAAAGTGCTAACCACTGCTCTACCGCTAAATTACAATTAAAATGTGTTTGCATATAGCTTGGAGCTCTAAGTTGAATTCCAAAGCAATCTTTGATGATGCGCTGCATAACTTTTCTTGGGGGGTCACCACTTGCTTGTCTCCATGAAGGTGTTATTGCTTTGACTGGAATGTTCCGCAGTAAGGCATTGCACTAGCATTTATTCAATTAGAGTCATTTTTGTTACTAAAAAAGAGATAGAAAGAGATAGATCAGATCTGTTACTTAATCTGGAAGCCACTTGTCACCATGATAATAGATGTTTAATGCCATACTGTGGGATTTTCCACTGGAAAAGTTACATAGAGCAGCTTTATGTCTCAGTTTGTGTAAAGTAAATAAAATAAATAAATAATAAAAAGCAGCTCCCCTTGTCGTTGTAGTTGTACTCTGTAAAATGTTCTGAAATGTATGCCATTCTTGTGCTAATTAGCAGTTAAGTTTTCACTCTGCTGTAAAACATTAACGCTCCTGTGCATTCGTAAAGGAACCCAGATTTTAAAAACAACAGCAATTCTTCAAAAAAGAGTTAGCGGTATATCTTACGTTACAAGGATTTATCCTCTGATTTCAACAGAGTCACAGTCCTTCTCAGATTCCCCTTTATCAGTCTGTAAATTAGGATGGAAAATCTATATTCAGTTCTCAGAAATCTGAATATTGTGTAAATAAAAGTTCATGGAATAAAAAAAAATCATTATGAAACTGGATCAAATCATCAAACAAAATTCAACAGTCCTACAAGCTTGAGCAGCACTGATTGGCTGGCCGATGGAGGCAGAGGGGAAGCAGACGAGCCAATAGTTAACTTTGTCACTTGTTTGGAGTTTTTCTCAAAATGCGCTTCATGGCACAGTCCTGTTAATATGTTATGTGTAACTCTCTTTAAGGTGTTCCAGTGCGGTTATCAGCTGTTGATATTCAATAAAGTTACATGTTCAATTGGACAAACTTTCCGTGTTAACTCTGAAACATTCACTGTCATTCTTGTCCTGAATGATATCTGGTCTAGATGGGCTCCAAAAGAACTTTTGTTGCAATAGGCTAAAAATTACTTCATTCATTGTAGGAAGTTGTTTTTGGTTATTACAGATTTTCCTACACATTGAGTACTATAATATATCACTATGAAAATGAAGATGTTCAAAACATGTTTTTCAGTCAGTAATAACTCTGATGGTGATTTTGACAACGTAAATCTCTGTCCGCTTTTTAACCACAGAAAATGTCTAACAATAAGGAAGAGCGCAAAGGTCCCACAACAGCAAGCTTTCAAACTTTTTTTTTCCTGAAGTCAATGGGAAAATGTAACAGAAAAAGTACTTCTCATAGAGAAAAGTATATGTTTTTGATTTTATCCACGTGAAAACAATACAGTGGTTACTGTAGTAAAAACGAACAAAAAAAGTATTTCTAGACGAGTTAAAATGACCGTACTTTCCCCCCCCAGAGGTAAAAAATATGGGGCAAGAATATTTTTGTTTATTTTCTAATTTCAAGCTCAAATTATCTAGTAACTGTCGGAAATGCTTTGTATCCAATGAAATATTCTGCGTCACATAAGCTAATGATCTCATCTGGTCAGAACTACCGGTACTTAAATCACGATGAAAATTCAGAACACTAGAAATCTTAAGCGAGATTATATATTTTTCTTCATGTCAGTATTCCTTTATTTACCTTTACTTATTATTATATCCCATTGAACTAAAACTACATTTTGCACATTACCTTCTCTTTACACGGTCGCTGGCAGTTCTTGGCTGCACACACGGCGTTCTCATCGTTGGAGTCTTCTGCCCCGGACCAGTCGTACTTTGACGGGATGTCCAGGATCTTCTTCTCCTTCCTCTTCTCAAAGCCCTCTCTGATGGCCTCTGCTTTGGCCGCTGCCTTCTCTTTCCTCTTCCTCTCCTTCTCCTCCTTGGCTATTCGTTTGGCCAGTTGCTTCATCTCTCGGTTCTTGTCCAAGTTGAGTTTGAGCTTTTTCTTTTTGGGTTTGCCCCCCAGTCCCAGCTCAAGACCGACCCGTTTAAAGTCTTTGGATTTGGGTGGTCTCATTTCGCCCAGCACTGAGGCCCCCGCTGCGGCAGCCATCAGCATGTGGTGGTGTTCGGCTCTCTCCAACTTCCTCTTTTTCTTCTTTTCAGAATCTTTCAACTTGATCTTCAGAGGTTTTTCCATCAAAGAGTCGTCCGGCTGTGAAACAGACAACAGACATAATTTTATCCACCATAACAACTTACACTTGAATGCAAATAAAGTACAGCCTGGGACAGAAAAGTGGTAACTTTAACATGGACTGAACAGGCTTTTATTTCAAATGCAAAGTCTGAGGCCATCTGTCTTATGGGTGTTTTTACTTTTGACTCAACACCTGTTGTTCACACCTTACTGCTCCTCACACCTCCTTGGTCACTAAATGAATTCCAGAACCTGCAACAGATCATTATTGTGTCCTCTATCTGCAGGTTAAGGGACTGGCAACTGGCGATTGCAGTTTTTAACCTTTTTTTCTTTTTTTTTTTTTTTTTAAACCAGTAAGCGCTCAGGCTACTAACATTTCCTTTGACCAGGGCTGGTTCCCAAAGCCTAGACGCTTGATCTGAGCGTGGTTAGGCATCCAGGTCATGTTCCAACGCTCCTCCAGAGGCATGTTTTCTCCGTTTGGTTAGCATGTGGCTAATTTACCAAGGATACATTAGTGTAGCCTTTGCTGCCTTGAACCCATAATGCACTATGATCATTTTAGAAGATCACAAATAAGAGCACGGAGCTGAATTTCTTTTGAATCAACTTTGGAGGCAAAGCAAGATACCAAGGACACTCCCTGTGTGTTCGTTCTACTCACACGTTTGAGTAATCCTGCCCTCTGCTGGCAAAGGTTGTGTCATGTCCACAGAAATCAGGACTGAATATTTGACGTCGCAATATAAAACCTGGAGTAACAAGTCTAGTAGGCGCCACACGGCCGCCCGGGTGACTGATGCTCTTTATGCATGTCTCTCATGTCGCATCTGTCATCAAGTCACGTTCCTATGTTGTGAATTCTGTTCATTGACAAAGGCAATAAATATATCCTGATTCCTGATTCTAAAGTACTTTAAATGTAGGATCAAGAGTTTTTAGTTGATTTTAATGGTTTTTAACTTTATATATAGTATAAACTTTGAGATTGTTTTTTACAAAACAAAAACTGCTGTATATTACAATATTGGTATAAAGTAAAAGAAGAGTTATCAGTTTCTCATTTTAAACTTTAGCCGGTATACATCTCTGTCAGTTAAATAAAATACCCTGACATAGACATCATTTCTTACAATAGGAGAGACGCACGGCACAAACTCCTCCTCCTTCTTCCTCTATGGTCTAATGCAGGGGTGTCAAACATGAGGCCCACAGGCGGTATCCGCCCCCCTTTTCAGCTTTGACCTGGGCACATCCAGGAGGAGCTGAAAGGAGGAGCGCATGGTACGAGCAGGAACATGGTGGGACAATAACTCCCGCAAATAACAGGGAGCCAGACCAAGACTTTAAAATGTTTCTCATGGTTTTTAATTGGATTCTCTGGACAACGAAGCCAGTGCAGTGATTCCAGAACTGGAGTCATGTGACTGTGTCCACACTAATGTGACTGAAGAGCTGGACACTGTGAATACGATCATAATGCACTAATTTGATTCACTACATGAATATTTTAATCTCACTAAGCTTAAACTATAAAAAAAAAATAGTGAGCTCATATAGAGTTTGAGCCGCAACAGTCAACAGGTCTTTGATGTCAACATTTAATATGAGAAATCATATCACAGTCCATGTTCCTGTTCTTGCAGCTGATGCATTAATGTACATTTTACATTATGTTCGGGTCCGCAACCCACCCTGAGCATCGAAATGAGTTTGACACCCCTGGTCGAATGTCTGTGTCATTGTGTGTCTGCTGCTGTGTTGTTGCGGCCATTGTTACAGTTTTGTGTTTGCAAATCTCAAATTAACGGTAAAACAACAGAGCTTTTGTATTCCAAGGATACATTTGTGTAATACAGTTAAGCCTGGTCTCCATGTACAGTGAGCATTTGTCCATAATACCCCCCACTGTACCTCCATGACCTGCAGGAACCTCTCCTCTGAGGGCGGGTGCGTGGCCTGAAGGATCCTCCAGATGTGTTGGGTCTCATCCAGGGACACCTCCAGCAGGTCTCCCAGCATCATCAGCTCCTCCAGCTGTGCTTTGGCCTGAGGAGAGAGCTCCAGCACCGGGGGCTCCAGGCTGCGCGGCACCAGGGGAGACTTCCGGGGATGTTTTCGAGGAGTGCTCATGTCTGCAGCAGGAACCAAGTTGTATTAACCTAATGTTTTGAATCCCATGAATTCCAAACAATACATCTTGAATGTGCTATACTGTATGATTGGTTGGTTGAATCCCCACTTGGACCAGTGCATAGTTTCTTCTGGTCTATGTATAATAAAGGTAGAATGGCTCCTCCAATAGCTCTCTGGAAACTGGATAACTGGCCTTGTCCAATAATATTTTTTTTTTTAATGCATGCAAATCCGAAAACTACAATTGAGGCGTCTTATATTTATTATATATCTTATATATATGTCTCATATCTGAGAGATCCCAACAATCATATATGTGTAATCGTATTCCTGCCACAAATAACCTGTGTGTGAGCAAAACAGTTCTAAGCATGTCTGAAAATCAAATGCTCAGCGTAAGCCATTATTATTATTTTAGCCAATGCTAAAACCAAGGTGCCAATGTCCCTGAACCTTTCTCAATCCCCATTTGCACCCAATCAGTTTGTTCTTTGACTGCTACAGACTGGGACAAGAGTGGTCTGACTGGGACAAAAGTGGTCTGACTGGTTAGGCAGCAATGATTAATTTGGTTTGTTTGTCCAAAGACAAAACAACAGTATGCACCGGCTCGAGCAGGGATCGAATTGTTGACCTAAGAATAGAATAGTCCTCAGTTTATTCGAAGAGTGGTTAGTGTGTTGCTATAAGTGAGAGTATAAGAACACATGCTTACAAGAACTATTGATTAAAAAAAAAACTTGGATATCTTACTCTGTACACAAGACTTTGAGGCAGAGGAGTAAGCATGCTCCGCACAGAAGGAGGGCGTTGTGGTCGGCCACATGTGACTGACCACTTCCTCTGATTTAACTGGGATCTCTTCATCACAGAAGAGGTAAGGCTTCACCTCCCCAGGGTCCTAAACAAGAAGGCACAAGCTTCAACTTTTTTTACGGTATAGCGTAAAACACATACTTTGAAGACGTATAACTACAAAAGGTGGCGATTAATGCACCTTTTCAGTTGGCCATTAAAAGCACCACAACAACAACAAAAACAAACAAACAACAAACAATATCATGATCATTAGGATTCCAAAGGGTTACGTATTGTGACTACCCATTAAACCATTGATGCCATTAGCCGCAGATAAATTGCCTTCTACAGTGAGCATACCCTCGTCTTCGGGCTCTGCTCATATGAGATTAAATCGCACAATGGGGAATGTCTTAAAAGACTACACCAGATTTTGGGATACACACCTTCATGTCATAACCATAGGTCTCTCGGATGTCCTCGTCTGAGTCGGTCTCCTCGTCGTCGTAGTCCACCGAAGGCCGAGGAGACGTGGCTCGGCTGAAGCCCGACTGCTGGAAAGTCTGAATGTGACCCTGAAATGGACATGACGAGATACATAAGAGCCGGGATTTGAACTCACAACACCACAGCCTGCTGCACATGGAGCTGCCGCATTAACCACTCGACCACCGGGCAGAATGACAAGATACATTTCAACAACAAAAAAGCCAATCTTAATGTAATATACTTCGATTTGAAGATTACTTTCTCACGGTTAACTGGTGTGTAAAAAGATGAGCTTCACAGTGGAACTGACATATTACACATGTGCTCTCTTGTGGTGTATTTGTAATATTCTGACCTGAAGGCTTTAATAGACAGGGCCATTGTAGCGTGAAATGGGGGGAGGCAAGTTATGTTTTTTTGTTTGTTTTTTATGGTTGAACCCACAACGCTGCAGTGGTAGCAACCACACTAAACTTCTAAACTAAATGAATAGTGTGTTTGCTCAGGCACTCATTTTCAACATCATTTAGAATAAAATGAGTGTAAAACCTGTAGATCAGGGTTAGCTGCTGCTTTCTGAAGCTCTGCGTTGATAATCTTCTCTGTTTTCTCTCTTGCTGCTTGCTCCACCATGCGCTGGCTCAGCACTGACAGCTTTGCCAGGGCAGAAGACAGCTCCTCTGTGGCAAGAGACTGTCGTGCTCTGTCCTGTAAACAGTCAGATCAGAGGAGTGCAGCATAGAAATATAAAACTTTTAATTTTTACTGCTCAGTAGACTCTTACCTGCCAGCTCATGGCCCTCTCAGTCAAACACTGCAGAGCCTCTCCTTCAGGCAGACGCACAGGTAACTTCTGTAATAAAACTAACAGTGACAGTATGGTCTCAAGCCTCGGCCTCCGTGACCTTTGACACAATGGGCACAAGAACTTTGAGTCTTTGCCGCTGCTCTGCCAGCCCACTCCCAGCTTCTTCTGGGACCCGGTTTTAGGCAAAGGGACACAAGCCCCATGAAACCAGTCTTTACACAGCTCGCACTGCAGCATGAAGCCACTGGCAGTTTTTCGGCACAGGCAGAACTTCACCTCCTCAATGCGGTCAGCCATGGCCATTTTTGCTAAATTAGCCGCACGAAGGGAATGTATGGCCTCCACTTCTTGATGCTCTTTGGCTTTAAAAGCTGCTACTACAGTGGAAGGTTCTCGAACCTCCTCCATGCTCTCATCCAGGTCACTCAGGGCCTCAGGATCAAAGCCTGCTCGCTCTTTTTCCATCAACTCTTTTACACGTTTCCGTTTGCTTTTACTGTTGCCATAGATCCCAATATCCACTCTTGGACTCAGGACCTAAGAGAAAACAGGAACAGAGCAAGCTTAAGTTGAAGACGATGCGAGGCATTAAAAGTCAAAAACATGAATTGAAAAAAAAAAGTAAATAAAACTTATTTACAATATAAATCATAAACCTACCTGTAGTAAAGTGTATGTGGAGTTTTTCTTGAGGAAAGTGCGGGCGGTCCTCTCCCTCCACGCTCTGGCCGCCGACACCTGTGACTCCACCTGGACCAGAGGGTCTAATCGGACTGGGATGGACCGGCCACGGGCCAGAAGGCTCTCAAGCTGCTCTAGGTAGGCATAGCTACTGCCACTCTGTATGAAACAAAAGTGTCACTCGCGTGAGCAATTCACACGACAGAGACTGAAATTAGGTCTGCCGATCAGCTACCTGGATTGCATCCACTTTAAAAGTCCACTCTCTGGCTTTCTGTAAGGCCTCCTGCAGGGCTAAAATATTCGGCAGGTATGCAGGGATATTCCTTGCTTCAAGTACAATGTTCTCCAGAGTCTCCAGGCTGTGACGCGGTCTAAACCAATACAAAATTGTTTTTTAATTAATAATTATTGTTGATATGCTATTCACCTTTTTTACTGAATAAACAGTCATTTTTACCTGGCTTGCAAACATGCTCTGGCCTTGTCCTCCCACCGCTCTGAAACAGTGAGGATCTCCTGAAGTTCAGCCATCGCCTTCTCTACAGCGTGATGAGGGGCCAGCCCCACACCGGAGTCTATCAACCGCTTCATCAGCTCCAGTGTGACTCTGTAGGGTTCAGCCAAGGTCACACGAACCTGTAATTTATTAGAAAAAAAGATCAGCTCAAAATATTAGCAATAACCTTTGAAAGAAGGACCACATAATATAACACAACTAGGAAATTTGCAAAAACTGCAATGATTAAAGTAACATAATTTCCAGCACAAACAATTCAATATTTTAATAGGTCTTATGTAGAAAAAAAAAAAAAAAGAAGCTAACTAGTTTTACAGTTACTCATCTTTTCTCAAATGTTCATGCTCTTGTGTTTAAAATGTGATCTTTGAACAGAATCCGACACATTGATTGATTAGATATTCTCTGACTCTTTAACAGCTCACCTCGTCCAGCCAGCGAGCCTGTTGGAGTTCTTGTTTGAGACGGGGGAGTTCGGGCAGCTCTACGTCAAGACCACTGCCCAGGTCCAACAGAGACTGCAGCTTTGAGGAGTCGGGCATCTCGTCTGACAGCGCCACCTGGGCCCGCTCATGGAAGTCTTCCACATTCTCAAGCAGCTCCTGAAAAAAAATACTGAAAATGTTATGGGAAAAAATGGGGACAATTATAGGACGCCACCGAGGACAGTTTTACCTTGACTTGTCTGATCTGGCTGATGACGCAGGGCAGGCGGAAAAGTTGGTCCACAAACGCTTTCAGTTCGTCTACTGTCAGTTTCGTGCGGTTTTTGCTACTTTCCGAGCGCAAACGAGTGCTGTGAAAATGCACAAATACCAACAAGGAAATTAGGAAAATTTAAAGCAGCAAGATATGAGAAAACCACATTATGAGAATATAATATATTAGTATACAATGTTGACATGCGTGTGCTGGTCATACTTTGAATATCATCACAAAAAAAATCATGAAAGAACCATATATGAACCATATATTTTTATCTTATTGGATAAATAATGGTGGGAATTCATGTCATTGGAGTGCATTTGATGTATTATACGTAATTGCTGGGTTTCATATGACAATATTTAATGTTAATAATATGTAGATTTCTGTTGCACATTAGCAAGTTCAAGGGCCTACTCACAAATATAAAGGTAAGTTTAATAATTGCTGTTTTCCTTTAGGATATTTCCTATCAAGCCATAACAAGAATTTGGAATTTGAAGACATTTAATGACAATAACAAAACTTGAATACACTTTATTTTGAGCCTTTGGGCATATCGCTGTGCAGAAGTTTTGTGTCTTGATTAAAAACATGAAAAGAAACATGGCCTTCACTGACCTGTGCCTCTGTTTCCGGCCGAGCAGCAGCTGAGCGACCGAGGAGCAGGTCTCGGCCTCCTTGACCATTTCTCTCAAACGTCGAAACAGCGCATTCTCTGGATACTTCCTGTCCTCAGCGTCCTCCAGCAAAACTTTGAGCTCAATTAGATCTAAAAATCCCGAACCAAACAAAACAAGAAGCTGAAACTGAATACAACAACATGCTTGTAGTTTTATTGTTCAGTGAGCTGTGGGTATTGTGGTATATAATTAATACATATGGGCCCCAGCCCTCAATCTGAAACGATCACATCTTCAAAGTCTAGAACGTGAACAAAATCCATTCACTGAACTACTACGTTTTCCTTTAACGTGGGAACTGTTACCTTTCTTGTTCTTCTGGTCCGCCCCTAAGGCCTCTGTGACTCTTTTCGCCCAGGTGTCATATGACTGCGCTCGCATTTTGACCCCGTACAGCATGTTTGGAAACTCCTCCAGGCCATAGCGATATCTGAAATAAGCATGAACAAAACGCATGTTATGACTGAAGAATATTGTTTTCAGTCGCATGCCTTTGACAATAACCATGGTGACAAGTTAATGACAAGTTTTTTCAAACACTTTTTGGCTCGAAGGCTTTAGCAAGAACAGCAGTAGCATGAAGTATGTTCCCCTCAAGGAATGTAGCATGATGTAATCTGAAAACTATCAATAAGAGGGATTAAAGCGACTGTACCCGATTGTATTTTCATATAATAAAGCTAAATTTGTTTTACCCAGGAGAGATGTAAAAACAGGGTCAAAATGACATAATTTTGTGCTGTCTGTATCCAATTATAGAATAGTATTCTCTGTGAACCAGGAAGTGCGTCAAGAGAAAACAGCTGCAGCTGCTGTACGGAGAGTTTTGCTGCGGAGTGAAGCTCCACACTGTCACATCCAGTGCCAAAAATACTAAACATATTTTTTATGGGGATAATATATAACGATTGCTACAAATTAGGATTAAGGTTTGGGTTGGGGCAGGGGTTGATAGTTGAGTATTAAACCAAACCGGATGTGGAGCTAATGAAGCTCCACACATGGCGCTGCCCTTCTCAAGTACTAGATTGCACGCTTTCAAGTTGTTGTTAGCGTTAGCATTACCATGATGGTAAAACTATGTTCTGGTCTTCAAAAGTTACAAAAAGCGCATATAAACTCTTGTAAAATGAAATACATATGTTTTTAAGACTGTAAAAAACAAACAAACAGGTAAATCGTCTTTAAATATCACTAAAGAGGCCCAACTCACCTGAGACATTTGCTGCCCATTTCACAGACACAGAGCTCATCAGTGTGATGTAGACAAACTAATCGATCGGGGCTGCAGGAGCAGGTCAGGGCTGACAGGAAGCACGTGGTTTTACATTTATAGCACTGGCGCTCATCGTCAGGAAGCAGCTCGAAAACCTCCTGTTCTGACGACAACACCCCCTGTAGAGGAAAAAATATTCATTCTGTTTTTAAAGAAGACATATTATGCTTTTTCAAAGGTTTTCCGTAGTTTATATTTTGTTAATTGTTCATAAAAGTCAAGTTTGCATATGTCTCTTCCAAGTTTTTTTTTGAGCAAAACAACGCTAACCATTTCTTGAACGGCCTGACGAAGCTGAGTCTCCTCTTTCATCATCTCTCCTAACTCTTTAAAAACTGCAGCTGCCAGTTCAACATCCAGGCTCTCTGGATCAGCGGCCATCTTGCACAGCAGCTCCTCATGTGAAAAGACACAGTAGCGGTGGAGTCGTCTGTAATGAGCCACACACTGACGACCGAGTGGCAGCTAAGGGCAAGGAACAACATCACCGTCAGTCAATAGAAATAATTATATGTAATATTTTCTTTCTTTGCATTTTCAAGTTTTTCTTACCCAATCAGCAGTGCAAAAGTTAACAGCCTCTGCGAAGTTGTAGCCCTGATTGAAACCACTGTGGTACGCCCTAGGAAACGTCACCACAAACTCCCCTGCACACTGATTTGTTCTATAAACCTAGAATAAACATAAATTATACAAACAAACAAATAACCAATGGTTTGTAATGATGGACAACATGCCATAGCCTCTATCGCAATTTTGATCTGATAACAAGCATGTACATTAAGTAACTTTCAACTGCCTGAAAGAGGTTGCGTAGCTCTTATTTGGCTACACTTGTAGTCATTGACTATGAACTGAAAAGTGTGTTTTGTTGTTTTTGTGGTTGTCTGCTCTTTTCTGTCCTTTGCAGCAGAACAACACCAGCTGATAAACAGTCTTAACGGAGTCTGGTGTGGTGTAATGCTGCTCATTTCCCCAGATCACGATTCCGTTTTTCAGTCCTAATTTATTACATATTAGTATGTGTACAACACTTGCATGTGTTACATGTATCTCTACATACTGGGACTCCGTGTTCCATGAGGACATTGGGGTTCATGATGGTGACCAGCTGATGCAGGAGATCTGGCTGTGAGTCGAACAGCTCGGGGGCAAGTTTCTTCATCACTGCCTCCAGCTCCTCTGCGGCAGAGGAAGGAACTCCATACCAGGTCTTCGGCTCACCCCTGCAAAACAGTGTTGGATGTTTAGAGTTTTATATGTATTACTTATATGTTACTTACTAAGGATGTTACAAGATAACATTTTAGTGTTACAATTATTGACTTTATGACCAAACAACAGTGGAATACATCATTCATGTTGTCTTATAGATCACCATTCCTATTTGTAATCAGCTTTATGAACTCATTTCCTGAATGAAACAGTAAAGTGTTCTAAAAAGCCTGCAATAATTAATCAAAATAATTGTGACCAGTCAACTATAAAAATAATCATATATTTTGATCATTTTATCATTTAACTTACTATAAATCACTAAAAAACACAATTACATTATTAAATCTAAATGTCCAAAAAGAATAAGCAATTTCATTTTTTAGGGTCATATTTTGTCCTATACATATCACAATTATCGTTTAACCTATTAACCTTGACATCTCTAGTTCTCACCAGTGAAGGAAGTTGATCGAGTAACTCCAGTGGTCCTCGATATGCCAGCAGAAGGAGGAGAAGCACATGCCCACATAGAGCCAGGGCACCTTCATCCCAGAGATGTCGACATTGATGTGCGCCAACACCGACTGCTCCAAAACAGGCATGTTGTTCAGGTTCCAGCCGGAGTTGGCATAGTCCTAAGTATTACAACAAGTAGAATCACTACATAAGAAAAATTACTACCCAATCCACACTGATGTTTTAATCACACAGGCCTGTCACAATACCACATTTTGAAGCGTGATCTAAGGTTGTCAAAAATATAGTTTGAAATATTGGTACTGTGACACTCATATATTAAGTCACAGATGTTCAATATTCAACTCTCTGCAGCTCAAATGTTAACATACAACAAAAAAAACCACGTACATATTCAGTCCAGATTAATATAATCTTATCTTTTGAGAAACGAGTTGATAAGGTATTTATCACAACAAGCTACTAACCTCTTCATCTCCCAGAAGCCTTCTCTTGCCATCTCTAACAGGAAATCCACTGCCCACATCTTTGGAGCTTATGTCAGCTCCATACTCTACAATCACGTCCTCTTCAATGCTGCTGACAAGGCGCCAAAACTCTTTCTCCACCAACTCTGTGGGCACCATCTGAAAATAAATTGATTTGGTTAAGCATCTGTTCCAGGAATGCAAACAACAAAGTCCTCTATTTGCTGATACGGTAAACCTGGGATACACAACCACATCTGTTCTGTAGGAAATATTACTTACATGAACCGGCATGTTGAAATAGTCAGACTTGAACTGATCAGCCATCTCACCGAAGCTCTGCAGGGTGTACTCCCTCACAGCCTGCTCAAAACCGAAGGCCTCCCTGGGTTTACTGCACTCCTGGGAAGAAAGATCCAGCATTTAACATCTTAAAATTCACTTGTCAAGGCAATCCTTAAAACCAAGTGCAATGTTTGTGCAAGGAGTAATTGTTTTAACTAAATAAGCAACAGTACCAAAATACAGAGGTAAGAAAAAAAAAAACATGTTTCAACTGGCCCCGCAGACCGGTTCTCTTCAGGGTGTTTTGGAACCCTACTATTCACGGTGTAATGCATCTCCATGATCAGGGCCTGGCTGGCAGACGCCACTCAAACACAACCATTGTTTTCTTAATAAATAAAATCAAAATCGTATTTGAATTTAACTTTTTAAATCACAAGGCCGATCTCAGCAATTCACAAAAATATGTTTCGTAATTTGAAGTTTGTGAAGTTGTGAGATGTGGCAAATCAGAAATAAGAAAAAGGTATATTGCCATTGTCAGTGAACAAAATTCACAAACTAGGAACAAAACACAAAAACTACATTTGGCTTTGCTTCAGCTTTCTATGCATTTATTTGACTTTTCTGCTCCTCTACAATGTTTTAACGACTCTTTATCAAATGCTCTTCATCAAAATTGCGCTTGGATAATGTCAGATGCAGTATGCACTGGAAATATAATATGTTTCGTCTTTACTCGAGTGCTGTGCATTGATAAACAGCTCCTGATAACGTGCGCTAGCTTTGTTTTGCTAAATCTGTCAGCCAACATATTAAATTATCATCAAAGGAAATACAACGGTTAAAGTTGGCGTACAGGCCCAGTTGATCTTGAGTGGGCAAACAGAAAACTTGGGTGGAAAATAATAACTTTTTATATGGTCTTATATGCCCCTATTTTAACACAGAAAGTAAAGTAGCTTGAGACAATATTTAGCTGTTCCATGTTCTGTTTTTTCTGTCTTTTATCAAAAAGCACAACAATAAGACAACAAGAAAAGAAAATGTGTGAGTTTGTATTCTGATAAAACATTGCATTGTTTTTAACAAATTCTGAATATGCACTTTCATCAGTAGCATGCGGTAGATAACACAAAATTGGGTATGGGTTTCGAACCCCAGACTCCCACATGAAAGGCACACACACCTATTTTACTGAGCTAAACTCCTGTACCAGTAAAATTACGATTATTAATTAATCAATTCAAACTAGCGTTATAAGTTGTTAAATGACTATGGTCCTTAGTTATTTATTTATTTCAAACCTGCATATGACATGGTGCAGCAGAAAGAGGCAGCGCACAGGGCTGGAGACAGGGGGCGCTACAAAGATTCAAAGTATGGATTTAGCAAAGAGGTTTCTCGAGCGAGATCACAGTACAATACGCGTCTGAAGCAGCAGTTCTCTGACAACAACCCCACCCCCGTGTGGAGGGGGCTCCGGCTTCTCACCAACCACAAGCCCCGAGCCCCCCTGCTGCAGACAATCGAAAACTGGCTGAGCAACTCAACACCTTCTACTCCAGGTTTGATGTGACCACCCCCTCCCCCACGGTGGCCACCTCCGCCAACCCAAACCTGGTCCCCCCACCTCCCCACCTCCCCCCCCCCACCCTCTCAGTTCAGGAACAGGATGTTCACAGGCTATTTCGGAAATCCAACCCCGAAAAGCTGCTGGACCAGACGGCGTCTCGCCCGCTACTTTAAGACAATGCGCAGGAGAGTTAACCACCGTCTTCGCAGACATTTTTAACACCTCCCTGGGGTCATGCCATGTCCCAGCCTGCTTCAAGTCTGCCATCATTGTCCCTGTCCCCAAGAAGCCCCGGATCACTGGACTTAATGACTACAGGCCTGTGGCGCTGACGTCTGTAGTCATGAAGTCATTTGAACGCCTGGTCTTGCCCCACCTCAAGTCCTTCACCCCCTCCCTGCTGGACCCCCTGCAGTTCGCCTACAGAGCCAACAGGTCTGTAGACGACACAATCAACCTGGCACTCCACTTCATCCTGCAGCATCTGGACTCCCCAGGAACCTACGCCAGGATCCTGTTTGTGGACTTCAGCTCTGCTTTCAACACCATCCTCCCTGCTCTGCTCCAGGACAAGCTCTCCCAGCTCAACATGCCCGACTCCACCTGCAGGTGGATCACTGACTTCCTGACGGATCGGTGGCAGTGCGTGCGGCTGGGGAAGAATGTCTCAGACACTCGGACTATCAGCACAGGAGCTCCACAGGGCTGTGTACTTTCTCCTCTGCTCTTCTCCCTGTACACAAACTGCTGCACCTCCAGCCATGACTCCGTAAAACTCATCAAGTTTGCGGACGACACCACTCTCATTGGGCTCATCTCGGACGGGGATGAGTCTGTCTACAGGAGGGAGGTGGACCGGCTGGTGTCCTGGTGCAGCGGTAACAACCTGGAGTTCAACATCCAGAAGACAATGGAGATGATCGTGGACTTCAGGAAAGCCACAGCCCCACAGCCCCCCAGCCCCCCCTCGTCATGACAGACTCCCCCATCACCACCGTGGACTCCTTCCGCTTCCTGGGCACCACCATCACCCAGGACCTCAAGTGGGAGCTCTCCATCAGCTCCCTCATCAAGAAGGCCCAGCAGAGGATGTACTGAAGAAAGCCAAGCTGTCAGTGCAGATGATGGTGCAGTTTTACACGGCCATCATTGAGTCCATCCTCACCTCCTCCATCACCGTGTGGTACGCTGGAGCCACAGCCAGGGACAAACAGAGACTACAGCGCATTGTGCATTCTGCTGAGAGGGTGATCGGCTTCTCACCCTGGACAAGGTCTATTTGAACCACTCCCCTCAGGCAGGAGGCTACGGTCCATCCGGACCAGAACCTCCCGCCACAAGAATAGTTTCTTTCCCTCTGCCGTTGGACTCATGAACACTTCTAAACACCTGTCACTTTAACTGCAACTATTCAACCACTCACTTTCTGCACTCAAAACTGTAAATCTAACTGTAACTCTTGTGTACGTAGAAATGCCTATTTTTATTTTTATTTGATAGTCATTTTTAAATTGTTTCTTAATGCATGCCCTTTTTGATTGAATATATGTTATTTTATTATTGCTCAGTGTTCTATGTTGCACCTTAAGGCCGAGAGAAGTTCCTATGTTTGTGAATTTGTTCATTGACAATGGCAATAAACTCTTTCTGATTCTGATTCTGACATAGTTTTCAACACATATTTCCAGCAATTACACATACAGAGAAACTGCCTGGTCCTCAGAGCACATGTGCAGACGTCTAAAAGAAGTTGCTGTCCGCTCTGGTTCTAAAAGCTCATGTTAGAGAGCGGAGCATGAACGGGCCTCTGAACACTGTCAGCCTGAGCAGCTGTGGGAAAAACAGAACCGTACTGCTTAGCGGCCTGTAGTGGCCACGAAAAGACACCGTTACTTCAGCCAAGCTTCAGCAGAAGTGAGGGTTAAAACAGCCTTATTTGGCTATATTTCGGACCAATTTAAATATAGTTGTGACACACGGTAATGTTATATTTTATAGGGTCAATCACTGCTGGCCTTGATAGCCTTGACTGCACGTCAGTTTGGCCACAGTCATTATGCAGAGACTGAATGAAAATTTGTATTATTAAGTTGATTATTAAGTTATTCATCTGCAGGCCTATTCACAGCTAGTAAAAGGAGTAGAAAAATATATTTTTGTATGTTCAGGTATATAGACAAGACCTGCATTCTAGTCATGGCACTGAATCTAAAGCGCAAATATTGTAAAATCTTTTGTGGCTTTTGACATGACGTGACCGCTGAACTAACTCAGCTCCTCTCAGCTCCTCTCAGCTCCTCTCAGCTCCTCTCAGCTCCTCTCAGCTCCTCTCAGCTCCTCTCAGCTCCTCTCAGCTCCTCTCAGCTCCTCTCAGCTCAGCTCCTCTCAGCTCCTCTCAGCTCCTCTCAGCTCCTCTCAGCTCTCAGCTCAGCATGGGGCGGGGCACAGCTAGCTGCAGCACTGAGCCACAGTGCTTTGCAAAACCCTGTCGTGGATGAAGAGTTTGGAGGAGCGAGTTGCGGGTGCCCATGTTTTAAGTCACGGATCGTGTCCGTGTTGAGCTCAAGCCACAAGTCCCGAGACGAACGTGAACGATCGCGATATAATGCGATCAAATAAATGACCGGGTTTTCCAAAACTTTTTAGGGGCTCTTGTTATACAATAACAGAGGCCTCTCCTGCGCACAACCAGCAGGACAGGTCTCTGTTACTGCTGGATGCACGGCTGGCGGGTTTTTCATTGGGTGAGAAAGACATCAATTTGGGTGGGCAATGCCCAACCTTGTCTATAACTGGAGTCAGCCCCAGTTCGCGTATGATGAGAAATTGTTATTTTTGTTTGTATCTGCTTTTTGCCATATTGTTTTGACTTGAGTTTGTGTTCTCTCCAATCATCCCGCTCAAAAGCGGGAGCCGAAAGTGAGCCAGACCACTTTGGAAGCTGATATTTCTCTGGGTTTGCTTTGGATTGCTTGAATGTACTAGCACGGGTTTACAACAGTGCTCCAACGTGAACCAGTCAAAACCTAGCTAAAGACTATATATTAAAACAGTAATGATGTAAGATGAAGGAAAAACTATGACAAACTAAATCATTTTAAAAGTGATTTAAAGAAGGCCTAATCTATACTGGTTTATAGTAGAGATTGTACCTCTGCAACACATTTTGGGCACCTCCAGTCACCCTTTGGTACGTCTTGTAATGGCGGGATGAGGCAGAACGTGTGGTAACTATCATCACAGCCATCACACAACAGGAGCCGGTCTTCTTCATCCCCTCGTCCACACACAAGGCAGAGATACAAGTCAATCTGAGTAACAAAAAAGGTCAATCATTACTTATTATACTTAGCTTATAGCTGGCTGATCATCTTAAAAGTACGATCCAATTTCTACATACAAAGTTGACCTCAAGGGTCTCTTTACGCGGCCTCATTTTGATGGCAAAGGCCTGGGCTTTTAGGTGTCGTTGTTTTTTGCTGTAACCGTCATCTAAAACAGTACAAACATCTTATTATATATATGAGGTTAACATGAGGCAGAAACTGGTTTAGTGTTGTATTAATGCGTCTTACCAGTGGAGACAATTTCCAAGCCGACCATTTTAGGACTTGCACTAAAAAGCTTGATGCCCCTTGGATCTTTGTTTTCTCTCTATGAAAACAGCAGCAAATGTTGATTAAGAAATATTCACAAGTAATGTATAACTAGGGCTGCTACAAAAACAAAGCATTTAAGTGCATTGTTTTGTTTGAGAAAATAGAAAGATAAAAGAAAACATTAAAGATCTTTATGCCACTGAAATAATAACTCTGATTTCTTAAAATGCACTTGTTCACTTTGGCCTTTGACAAAGTTAAAGATGTTGAAAGTATTTCCAATTTTATACGTTTTAAATTTGAATGTGTTGTGTTTTATTCAGTTTGTTTTCATCTCGTAGCACTTTGGTCAAACTGGTTGCTTTTAAAGTGCCTATCAATAAATAGTTTTGAATTAACTATATTAACTATATCATACTGCTAATCTCTCATTTATTGAACATTAAGTTAATATAGTAATTACTGCAACAAGCCTAATTATGACCCATATTTTTTTTGCATCAAAAAGTTGAAATACTTTTACCTCAGACTTCAGGCGCCTGGAGCGTCTCTCTGATGAAGGCCTGTCTTTGTTTTGTGCTGGGTCGGCGTCTTCCTCCAGCTCCTCTTCCTCAACAGTCTCCTCTCCAACCCCTTCATCCACATCCTCACTCTCATCTCCTTCCTCAAACAATCGCTGGATGCCCTGGTTAAAAACAAGGAACATTTTTGAGATTTAGTACGCATTTAGACGCATTAGTGTTATTTGTAGAAGCCATAATAAGACTCGAGTAAGTTAGCAGGGCAGTACACAGTTACTCAATTATATTTACAGTTCCTCAATTACATTTACTTCAGTAACTTTTAAATATAATTGTACTTCTCGGAGTAGAAATGGTATTCATTTGGCTGCCATCCCAAAGTCACTTTTAAACTTTTTTCTGTGAATTTTGTATTTATACTGATCGGATCTAAATTATCCCTGTTGCTTTTGTGCACAGACACAGAAACTGGTTTGGAGCTGGACCTGGACCTGGTTTTCAGTCGGTTCTGGATGTACCCTGAATCTCATCTTTCACTCACTTCTCTTTCCCTCGTGTGTTTCTCACTCCCGGTTTAACCTCATTACCACATATGAGTCAATTTGCCCGGCCAATTCTCACTACATACAAAGAGTTCCGTTCAGCTCTACTTTTACGTTCAGCGCTCCACACACAGAAAAAGAACACATCTTTAGGCTATTGTGCATACATGGCATTACATGGCTTACCGTTAAAGTGGCTCCAGACTCAAAGAGCTCGTAAGGATAAAGGATCCTCTCATAATGGGAGCGCAGCAATGTCCCAGTGCCTTTCCCCGGTGGAAACCCCATTCGATTGGCCACTTTAGACCACAACTTCTCTTTACAAACTGTCTCAAAGCCACCTTCTGAAGATACAATCTAAAAAAGCAATCAAATGCATTACTTTTAATACTTTCCCTCCTTGCAGTGAAGAGAATGTACTTTTTTACGGTGTACCTTGCTGAGTTGATACAGGTCCAGGATTTTTCTCTCCACATGAGGAAATCGAAGTTTGGATCCTTGCAACTCCCAGAACTTTGCAATTTGATCCAAAAAGTTGAGTTTAACACGAGTGAGGGCCTGAATAAGAAAGTGGGGTTAAAATGACATAGTAGAAACCAACCAAAGCACCTTTTTCTTCTTGCATTTCAGATTCTTTGCAACTGTAATAAGTATGATGCAATATTTAGCATAATAATAACTTCATTGATAAATTATTCTGTGGGAAGCTGGTCTATACAAGTGGTTCAGGACCTGCTGGGGGAGGGGGTTCGAGAGATTATTTCAAAATGTAATTTACAAACTATTACATCATACTCAATCAACTTTTTTATTTTGAAAACAGTATATGTTAGTGTAATTATTTATAATCACACAATAAACTATTAAAATGAATAATATCAAACCTGATTTAACAAGTTTTTCAGGTTGAAACTAATACCAGCATTAGGGATGTCACAAAATAAAATGTTAGTGTTACGATTATTGTGAGAAAAATCAACACGATTAAACGATTATTCACGATTATTGAGATTGTGACCAAACAAGTTCCGGTCTCAAACATTTGGGAACCCTTGGTCTATACAAAAGCAAGAACTCCCTTTTACATATGTTGTTAAATGCATATTGCACATTACAATCATGAATGCAACTCACTTCAAGTTCATTGAGCCGCTGAACTCTTGGAGTGAACCGAAAGTTGCGTACATCACAAGCGAAAGGAGGCTGCCATTCCTGGTAGACAAGAAAACACACACACCCTTAAATACTTGATCAACGTGTTATCTTATGTAATGAGAATAAATAGTAGTGACAGATTATAAATGTAAAAGGTGTATATCGGTTTATATACATTATGTGAGACAAAGGGTAGCAAAAGAAAATTAGATTATTTCCAGTGTCGACTGGACAAAGGTTTTTTCTCATCCATGACACAAAGAAGCTTCTTCAGTTCTGAATTAAATGTTCTTTTACTATTGAACCTACCTGGGTAACTAAGGGATAACAAAAACAACAGACCATATACATAAAAGCCAGGGGTGGAAGGTAACTAATCATAACAAATACTCAAGTTACTGTAATTGAGTACATTTTTAGGAGGTAATTGTACCGATTTTGCAGATTTTGTACATGTACTTGTAAAGGAGTAGAACGCAAGCCATCTAATTGTAATTAGCTACACTAAAAGTCAAGACCCTAATCTACGGCTGTCTCACTGCTGTATCTGCATCTCTCATACAAACACACATAAACACTTCATAGTCTTCTCTGATTGGCCGGGCCTCAGAGACCGTACATGTCCATCTTGCTTTCATTCAATTACAGGTGTTTTTATTGCTCAAAAATTTCCTGAAAATTCCTTTCTCTCACTTCTCTACAGATTTCGGCCTGATTGTACCACCTGCTTGTCTCCAAGGAGATAGATAACCTTAAAGCCATACTGTGTTCCAGGCAAAACAATAATTCCCTGGAGACAAGCAGGTGACATACCTCCAACAGAAAGCTTACATAGTGCAGCTTTAAGTAAACATTTGTCAGCAATACTTCTAGCCTACTTGTAATTGAGTACATTTTAGCCATGTACTTTTACTTAGGTAAACATTTTTAGTTCTCTTTCCACTACTTATAATGCCCTATTGAGTTGTACACAGATGAAGGGCTGTACTGTTGACTTACCTCTGGGGGGCGTATTTTACAGATTCCAGTTTTCTCCGCGATGGGTCTTATCTTATTAATAAACCCCAAAGGATCTGAAAATTCCTCCCAACTGGGTTCAAAAACGGGACACTCTGGAGGTGGCACAAACTCAGAAAAAGAAGACATTATGCACGGCTGGTTTTAGCTATAATCAGCTGGTTAGGTTTAAAAATCCATGATTTACTTCCGGTACTTTTTGTCCAGTTACAGGGCAATATTTTCCATAATCAAAATAATGATTGTGGTCGGTTTAATGTACTGAAAGCAAATCTCTCCAACAAAGCTTCACGGGTGCAATAACTTCAAAGACTCAAAATCCAGAAGCTAGTTTTCAGATGGACAATGCTTGAAATGAATGGCAGATCAGAGAGCCTCAAATAAACACTCCCCAGCAGCAGCAGCAGCAGCATCCACGCTTGGGACTTTTGGGTAGTCGTCTCAAACACTCATCAGCAGAACGTCCCAGGTTGTCCAAGTTTAGAAAAAACAAAACAAAAGCATTCCTTTTGCTCGCATTAGTTGTTCCATAGTTGGACAGGGCACTCACAGGGTCAAAATGAGGATTCGCAACCACAACAAACGAGCCCCTGAGTTAGGTCAGCGTAGACACAAACTATCCAGGCTTGTTTCAGCAAATAAAATGTCCGGTTCGTCGGGACTCACGTACGAGACAAGAAGCAGCCGTGCGTTGTTGATGTTGTACCCTCTTCACACACCCATTGAACCGAAGCGTTGACATTAGCCTTAAGGTTAGCTTTGTTAGCTAAGGCTACAATTAGCTTAGCTTCTTCTCCTTTTTCGCAGCCAGCTTTGCCTTTAGTGAGTGGCGTCATTGGGTCATTGGCAGTGTCGCATATTTTATCGTGGCTATCTAAAAGCTATGGCAATTCTTGATTTAGTTTGGCCAAAGCAGACTGGAGTATTCAATCGTCGCAAGTACATTTTACTGCATTAGCTCCAACGTTAGCTGAAGGTGGCCAATGGGAGTGGAGAGCTGTTTGTGACACCTTCAGGGTACCTCCGGTAATTCATCCAAATAGAATTATATACAGTAAGATGGTTTGCCCCGTGTTATAATATCATGAATTGTACAAACTAATGAAATACAATCAGAATATAATATCATGGATTGTACAAACTAATGAAATATAACATGGAAAAGATCATTTCCCAGGGATATTTATTTCAACACTTCATCTAAATATACTGTATATAATTTTAAAAACACACATGTTTGTTGTCATTTTTTAGGAGAGTGTGAGAAGGATGGACGGAGGGAGGGAGTGGGGAGGGAGAGAGTGAGTGAGTGCAGGCGAGCGAAACAAACTCTGGTGTTTTGTTTAAAAGAGAAAAAAAAAAGAGAAAAAATAGACAATCTACATTATAGGGTGATTAATGTACAGAGCCACGTGTGTTTAGTTCTTTATCATCCTTAATGGAAGGGTGTCGCTCTCTCACACGAGCGCCGCAGCATCAGAAGGGCCACAGGTTGAACAGACAGCCTGGTCAGGAGAAAGTTGGGACAGTTTTGACTCCACAGATGTATTCTACGACACCCAAGCAGAAAAAACACGCTTATTTGACGAGAATACGCCTCATATTTACTTAGAACCAGTGAAAGAATTAAGCCAAATGACTCAAGCGACTAATAAGAACCGCGTGCTAAATCAAACTTGTTAACAGAAAACGTAAGTGCATTGCTTTTGGCTAAGTGCAAAAGAAAACTGAAGTTCAGACAGAAGAGTTTGCAGCTGGGGTTCTCTGGAGCCGCTTGGCACAGAGAGGAGTACGTCCTGATTAAGGACGCGTAGGCTTATCCCTTTTCTAATATAAATTAATTCATAAATGAATGCCGTGGGAGTGCCTCGGGTTTTTTCTTCTACAGAAAGGAGATTGAAATCTGTGAGTACTACAGTAGGTGTGATGCAGGGGGGAGCAGACAATGCCCAACAGAAACACAAATTAAAATGTACATAGATGTATTTTGACAGTATGGTCTATAGCTCCACTCTAAAACTATCTTATCTTCAAGCCTTACCCGGTTTTCCCCGGTAAAATACATTATAAAATATAATTATATAATTTTAATGTTTTGTGTAGCAAATGGGTACTAGTTAAAATATTACATCTAGTGTACCAGAATACGAGGAATAACTTGTGTTTTTTTTTTTCAAATTTTCGTAGAGAACCCCCAAAAACCCATTTAAATTTGTCTCATTTCAAATAACGTGTATGTAAATGTAAATGATGATGAATACGTGAGACCCTGAGTATTTTTTCTCCGCAGGCCACCCCTCATTTCTTAATAATTATTTTGCATTGAATTTTATTTATAGCCTTTATTTTATCACAGTATGTCCCATTGTTATGTCCATACATTCAATGACAGATTTGATCTTAAGTAAGTCAAGTAACTGTTCAATCTTATTTTAAAACATACTTGTATGACGTCTGTCCAGTTGTAACTGAAAACCACTGGCAAACCAGTAAACAAGAGCCACACAGCTGATTCACGCAGCTCATGTGTTTAAGTTCACTTTTGTTTTTGTTATGCTTTTAATTCACATTTATGCTTTAACGACGTGTTCACGTGACGGAAGAGGACAACTATGGCGAAGGTTGGATCATTTTAGCTGTGCCAGACACTGCAGGTGGTGACTGGATGTGGATTTATTATGAAGCACAACATGCAGACTTTTGACAAGGCTCCGCAATGAAGACTGTATATTCCATTGTTTCTTTAGTTCTTCTGTTTACCGGTCGGATGATACACAGCACTTTGTTTGGACATAGAGGACTAAAGCTTAAACTACTGTTTGTGCAGGTGTTTGCGCTGTTTTGTATGTGTGTTGTGTTTGCTCATTGATATAGATATTAAATCCAAGGAACAGGAAGTTAGCACCAAAAGAACTTTATTCTTTCAGCGCCAGTACCTCTTAGACCTTTTCGGCCAGTTCTTTCTTGAGACCAAATAACATAGCCCTAATTAATGGTAATCAAACAATGCGAATGAAAGTACAAAATATTTTGCTATGGTTTGGTCAATGTTTCAATAATCATGAGTCATATAACTGTGTTATTCTCACAATAATCGTGACAATAAAATGTTTCTAAAGATACTACAATGCCTGTCCAAATAAAAAGTCGCCATGCACCGAAAAAAAAGGGGCACACACATTGATTTATTTCCAGACAGTGATCTTTTACTATTGATGATGGGAGGGTGACCAATGCACAAAGCCTTCTCCAGCTCATCCAAAGATTCTCACTGGGGTTCAGATCTGTAGATTAGTTTCTGCTTCTCCTTAAATGTTTTCTCTGCTCGATGCTAATAATTTTATCCTTCTCAAACATCTTTTCCAGGACCACAGGATTTGTCTTTCCTCATGGTTGTTTTAGAAATGAGAAGCCACTCACGGGATCAGCTGGGTTTAAATACCGTGTTGCAGCTGAAAGATCATCCCCCATGCAGCAGTTATCCAGTAGGAGGAGAGGATCTACTGTATTTGCTTAGTTGAATCCTAGTGACGACTTATTTTATGGACAGGCAGTGTATTTACAGTAATAATTTACATAACATTTGATATCAGACAAGAAACAAAATGAAGTCAAGATGACAACATGGACATATGTACTGGAGACTAGTAGCCATCATGAAATGGATACTCTGGATGGTCGGCCCACCTGTGTTGATCAATTTATTGTCAAAATTGTAACTACTACAGTTGAAAACTGAGATTGTGAAAAACAAAAGTTTTGTACTTACATGAGCAACTCAACAAAACGTATGTTCTTGTTTAGGCCCTCTATCTTCTTCATCTCAGCCTCAGAAAGACAGAAATCAAATATCTGTCAGTGTAATGACAGATTGTTAAATTCTTTCATTCAATATGCAGGAAACTTTTTGTTATCATTTGTTTATTGGCTGTAACCGTGGGCTCACGATCTAAATCAGGGGTGTCAAACTCCTTTTGGGCCATGGGACGAATTTCGATGCTCAGGCTGGGTTGCGGGCCGAACATAACGTAAAAAATAAAACAATAAAACATTTAAGGAATAAATAGCTTATGTAGCCTAGTAATAGTTATATGTGGACACTGTTTTGTTTACACAAGCTCTTAACACAAGATGAGCAGAAAATTTGATTGCGTTATTTTACCTTGTTTTTTTGCATGTCTTTTATTGTCTTTTATATTGCCTTTGTACAGCACTTTGTGCCATTGTGGCGTATTTAAATGTGCTTTATAAATAAAACTTTGCTTACTGTTGCACAAATCTGCAGCAGGTGAGGCCATATTCATGCATCAGCAGCAGGAATATGGACTTGTGATATTATTTCTGATATGAAATGTAGATATCACAGACCTGATGGCTTCACAAACTTGATGTGAGTTCACTATTTTTATAGTTTAAGCTTATCTTAATGATTCATAATTATTCATGTAGTGAATCAAATGAGTGATTGTATTCACAGTCACATTAGTGTGGACACAGCCAGAGCTCACAGCAGCTTCACTCTGTCATGTTCATACTTTATCACACTCTGACCTGTGTTTTTTTCTGTGGCTCCTGATCTGTCCAGGTTTGCACTGGTTTGGATGTTTTCCTCACAGAGCATCATCACAGCAGTTAGTTTTTTTGTTGTTAGCTCCACATTAGCGCCACTTATAGCACAGCTCTAACGTCGACAAAACCGTTTCCTTTCTTTCTTCCACATGTTTCCCAAAACCACACGTCTCTTTGCCCCCTCAGACCTCTGCTCAAGTCTAGTTTAGTGCGTGACGTGCGTCTGCACCTGGAGAGCAGCGCGGGGGAGAGGCAGCTGCTGCAAAAGATTATGGGACTCGTAGTTTTAGCAATAAAAACGCTGTATATAGATCGGGTGAACCGGATTAAAACGTCTGGGGGGCTTGATGTTTAACACCCCTGATCTAAATGAAGTCAAATGTGATTCACAAACCTCAAAGTTTTCTTTTATTCGAGCAGCGTTGAAACTTTTGGGGATGACCACTACTCCTTTTTGGACATTGAACCTTAGGGCCACCTGAGCTGTGGTCTTATTGTGCTTTTTAGCAATTGACACAAGTACTTCATCCTCCAACATTGGAGGACATTTGAGATTTACCCTGTGAGTAAACACAATGTTATTATAGTAATTTCCTTGCATATATTTTTCCAGAAAATACTTTCTTAGTTACAATGTCAAACAGGGTTAAAAGGATCATATTCATATAGGCCTGGGTGGACCTAGAACTGTATTTCTGTTGGGCGAGAGTGCAAGCCACCATGCTGCCGACATTGTTGTATTCGAAACTTTACACAACTAACTTCTCCACTATGTTTTGTAATTTTTTGTTCTGAGCCAATTGCTGATGCTCAAAATACTAACTTGTTAAAAATGTTGACAAAGTAAGACTTACCATGATGGGTCTCTGCTTGTACCCAGAGGGCTGTATCCCACGATCACAATATCGTTCTGACGACAGTACTCTAGTAATTTTGGCTGAGTAAAATAGGGATGGCATTCAACCTATTTCAAAAATGAAATTTACATTATTAAAGCTTATTTACATCCTTTTATATTTTTGGCATGAATTACTTAATTCTCGCTGTCCTGATTATTATCCATGAATCATGAAAGTTCAGAAGCCCTTTATGATGAGTTTACTCAGAAAGATCTGGGTGGCAGTTGAAGGTGGGGTCGTTGGCGACTGGATATCCAGACACAGAGACTGGGTCATGTGACGTCACCTCTCTCGGGGGGGAAGGATCCTGAGTTTATGCGGGAGGTCGAGCGCTACTGGCTAGATATAGTCAGCCACACCTCCATGCACAGCTCGGGCTCTGGAACCCATCTCCCATCTTCTCAGGCATTGCCCGCAGGGACAGGTGGCAGGCTGGTGTGGGCTTGCTCATAACCCCACAGCTCAGTGTTGGAGTTCACCCTTTTGAATGAGAGGCCTTTGGGTTGGGGACAGGTCTCTCAATGTTGGCCTGGGAACGCCTCAGGAACCCCCCGGAGGAGCTAGAGGGAAATGTCTGGGGAGCGGGAAGCCTGGGAGTTCCTGCTTAGACTGCTGCCCCTGCGACCTTGCCCCAGTTAAGCGTAAGAAGATGGATGGATGGAATCATTAAGTAGGAAACACTCCAAAATGGGCTGGAACTGTGTCTCAATCTCTGCGGATTCAGTTTGTTAGCTCTGTCACTTTGTGAGAATATTTCCGTATGAATTAGTTTTTTCGTTGTACAACCTGATAATGTTGATGTCTCAGCTCCTTAGGAATGTGGCTGGCCTTAGTGAAATAAGAGATACACAAAAAGGCCTGCTCCCCTGAGCGTTAACATTTAACCCCTCTATTTTTATTATTATTATCTATTAATTTTTATTTACAGAGTTTATACTTTGTATTTACAATTAATTAAATGCTTTTGTGATCCTGTCTTTTTCAATCCCACAACTGGCTCAATTTATTACTATACGTTCATTCATGATTCTTTTAACTGTTTTGCTGTTAAGCTTACCTGATTTGACACGGGCTTATACTTAAGACCAGGCTTGGTAAGGATTAACTCCAGTTGTCGTTTGTTAAAGTTAGACACTCCAAGAGATTTTACCAGTCCAGCATCTTTGCATGCCTCAAGAGCCTGTATATTCAAAAGGAACTGATTAAAAAACAGCACACACGGGACGAGACGACTTCGGACGATGAGGCCAGAGCCACAAGGTAAATCTTGTTAACAGCTACATGTTAAGATGTGACTGAATATGTGTGCAACACTGTGCTGCTGTACTATTCCATGCAAAATGGTAACAACCAGTGCTTAATTTGTAGTTCAAATGTTGCCGGAACAAAAAGTGGATTTGGGCCAAACAAGGGCAAAACCTTACAGGAACAAACACACTTATGAGCATAAGGCTGTCAGAAATGTCAAAAAGCAATGTACACAGCCCAATTTTAGACCCTTTTAAACCATATACAAGGTATATTATTTATCTGAGCTTGTTTTTGTGTATGTGTTGGGATGTTAATTAATTCTGACTCAAGGCACCCCTCCTTCCTTCCATTACATATCTCCTCAAAAATGATTGCGTTAATAACTGCGTCTGTATGTGATGAAAGTAAAGTAGCTTAACTATTAAATTGCAAAACATTCTCAAAAAATACACTCACAAGTAAAATGGGCTCTATTCAGCCTTATTTCTCCTGAACATCCAAGATGTGAATGTGTCCTTTTGTTTTTCCGTTTTGCCATTGGCCTTTATGCTGCTGGGCCCTGTGCATTAACACAGGATGCTCTGTTGTCTGTAGTCTTTGTTTGCTTAAAGCACACATTTTTGTGTTGATTTTAAACATTTTTCTACAAGGGTGTGACAAAGAAAACAGTTGCCATATTCTGTTCATAATGTGAGGCAAAAATTTAATTTCATACAGAAAGTAGCCTACTATTTTATCTACAGCTACTGGGTTTCAGGAGGCATCACAACGTCCTATTAGCCCATATTACTAATGGAGATAGGTGCAGGTCAAAGTTCTGGTTGTACATAATATATAGCAAGTTCAATGTTATATATGGGCTCTTATTGCGAAATACACCGTAAAATTGCTGGGTTATTATTTCTTCCCCATGTTGGGGTATTTTGAGTCCTGAATTTTTCAGTGTGATTCTGGAAGCCAGTAGTTCCTGACATACAGTACACTGTACCTGTTTACTCACCTCCCATGTAGCACATAGGTCTGTCTCATGATAAATATACTTCCCATTGTCATCTGTGGGGTAGTATGTATCTCCAGGCTACAACACAAAATGTAAGCTATCAGACCTACAATTGAGATAGAAGAGCTTTACATTAGCGTATTTCATGCTAGTAAACCTTAAAAGCAGTGGGCATCTCCACAATATAAAGATCAACATAGTCCAATTGCAGTAATTGCAGCGTTTTCTCCAGAGTTGGCCGAACTAGGTGAGGAGGATGAAATGTATTCCACAGCTATAATAAAGATAAAGTCATTGTGTAAGACTCAAGTTGAATGCCCTCTGTAACCATGTGAAAGTTCAAACGCACCTTTCCACAGTAGAAGATGTCCTCTCGCTTAACTGTCCCATCTGAAATCTTGTCTCTTATGGCTTGTCCCACTTCATCCTCATTAAAATATACCAAAGCCCCGTCAATGTGTCTGTAACCTGTTTCAATTGCAACTTTCACTGCATTGTATGAAGTTCCCTTAGGGGTCTGAAACGGACAAAACAATGGTAAATACCAAAAACATAGCGCGTTCACTATAAACATGTTTACATAACCATACCTGGCGAGGATCTGCGTAAGTCCCAAGTCCGATCAGTGGTATTTTATTTCCATCACTGAAAGGGATAGAGTGACTCTCAGCTGTGAGCGCCATAAGTCTGCTTGAAGACCAGGCTTTGAGAGGATCAGAACAAAAGAGAATGAGCTACATATTGAAATGATTTTACTTTTATGTTTTTCTCTGGATTTGACTCCTCCCAAGATCCGGCCTTCTGGCCTTGGTTAAAAGAATAGGTCTGGTTTATCGTTTACTGGATACTGAAAAAGCAGTATGAAACACACACACACACACGCACACACAAACGCACACACCCACACACGCACGCACACACACACCCACACACACACACACACGCACGCACACAAAGGAAAATTATAACAACAACAACAACAACAACAACAACAACAACAATAATAATAATAATAATAATAATAATAATAATAATAATAATAATAATAATACAGCTTAAATAATTTATAGTGCATTTTTAACCCAAACAAACATTTCAGTGATGGCTGAGGACTTTTATATACCCTATTAATGCAAACATGTTGCAAAATAACGTCAAATCAAAAATCAATCAAAAATGTGCTGCACGTGTAACTTAAAAAAACACGCTTACTTTTCCATTCGCGTTTTTAGTTTCTTACTTTTTTTTTTCTTTCTTTTTTTCTTTTTTTTACAACCAGTTGCTCGGGGTTTGTCCTTTCCGGGACTCCGTAGCTTTATTGTCGCGGTGTCGTTTGGGTAACAGACTCTTAGCGTTAGCTGTTTAGGTTTTCAGCTAATAACCACGGTATAAAATTTGTATTATGAATCGGGATTTTCATTGTAGTTTCAAAAGTAAAGGTTAATTTATTGTAAGTATGTATTGGCAATGAATTCCGAAAGGATAACGATCTTTTTCTTATGTAGGATCTTTGTGAATTGGCACAGAGTTAGCGGCTAATTTAGCTTCATGAGGAAAACATCCAGCTGTTACTTTACCGCACACGCTTCGTGTAAGTGATTAAAACACATGTAAGTTGCTCTATAATGGTGAACATAACAGCCACAGTCTGACGCGTTGGCTTGGATATATAGCCGAACTCGGGTTCATTGTTCAAAAAGCTGAAGGACCCTCGGGACTTTTCAAACATGGAAGCAAAGACTGAGAATGTTGACAACGACGACATTGTCATCATTGTGGAAAACGAAGCTGAGAGTTTGCCAGCAGAGGAGGAGAGGCTCAAGCAACAAGGAATCTTTGCCCTAATGGACACTTGTCCCATCTGTAAATTGAGTTTTCACAACAGAGAGCCCAAACTCCTCCCGTGTCTCCATTCCTTCTGTAAGAGATGTCTCCCTGCGCCGTACAGGAGCGCAGAGCCGAGGAGGGACATGCAGACGCACCCTGACAACAACAAACCACGTGAGGATTCATGGTTACACACTGTGTTTCAAGTCTATGACCTCAACAAAGATATCTGCTAGTGTAGGCTATGTGACTGGTTTATAACAGTACTTGTTTCGATCATACACATGTGTAAAGGCCGAGGAGAAGTGACTGGGATGAAGTAAGAATAATTCTAGTGACGTGGAGTGTAATTACAGATGGATATAGTGCCAAAAAAGCATATCAATGTTTTCTGTTGCCTAGATCTATTCATTTGAACACAATTCATGCATTTATTGTTATTTATATAGATGAAAAGAGGTACCTAAAGCTACTACTACTTCTGAGAGCCCATACTTCACTGTGATAGGTTAAATCCACCTGACTTTTAAATGTAACTTGTTAAGTTACCGCTTTACTTCCATGGAAAACTAACCATGTTATAAAAGTAACATGCTGTGTTAGAGTACTCTTGCATTACCAATAATTAACATTATTGTATATAACCTATATAATTTGCTGACAATTGCTTTGCGTTGCTGAACACAGTAAGATAATCATTAAAATTTCAAATGAACAAGCAAAGGAAATGCGTTTGAGCTTTATTTATCTTTTATGTTGACGGATTACCACAATACAATGCCATACAATAAGCAGGCCTGTCCTCATGCAATGAATAGCTAAAACAAAATTAGTGGATTGGCAAGAGCATCGAGGCACAACAGAACCTGCTTGTTCCTCGCTACTCTAAAAAAGTAATTTGACTACTCTAACACGTTACCCCCAACTCTGGTAGTTATGCATAAGAAAATGTTGAATACCTGTCTCATTTAATCAGATTGAAATACACTTTTTTGTTTTGTCATGTTTCAGTGGGTGCGATCCTATGTCCTGTATGCAAGCAGGAATGCTGGGAAATGGATGTGTTGGATAACTTCTTTGTCAAAGACTCAGCAGAAGCCCCAAGCAGCACTATGGAAAAAAACAGCCAGGTTGTTTCATTGAGTCTTCTCCTGTATTCCTGTAATATCTGTATTGTAACATTGAATGGAAATGTGGTGAATAGTTTAGTTATATTTACGTAATGGAGACACTAGACAGTAATAAGTCACTCAAACGTCTCTGGATAGGTGTGCATGAGCTGTGAAGACAACACTGAGGCGACAGGCTACTGCATCGAGTGTGTGGAGTTTCTGTGTGTTACGTGCATCGAGGCTCATCAAAGAGTCAAGTTTACGAGGGATCACACCATTCGCCAGAAGCAAGACATGTCTCCAGGTAGTGTGTTCTACCTAACATTTTATTTTGTGTATTTTGCTCTGTATTTATTTATACCTGTACATCCTTTTTTTCCAGAATCATTGGACATCTCCACACAGCGGCCCGTGTTTTGTGATATTCACAAACAGGAACCTCTCAAACTCTTCTGTGAAACATGTGACCGCCTCACGTGTCGCGATTGTCAACTCCTCAGACACAAGGATCACAAGTAAGATAATAGACTGTATGGTTTTTGGCAAATAACAATACTACTTCAAACTTGTAGTAAGTAAATGCAATTTCTTTGTAATAGTCATTATTTTGTAGAACAATAACAAAAAGTATGGCGGTACAATGAGCCTTATGCATAAATGCTTGAAAATTTTCATGTTTCCACTTAAAGACTTCTGCGCCAGATTCACAACGTGTTCTAGGAAGGACAAATTCTTTTATTAATGCCTATTTCATCAACATCCAACTACGAATATCAATTCACTCCTTTACATGTTGGCTTACAAAAAATGAATATGTGTCATCTATGAAAGGCTCCCCTCGAGTCCTGGAGAGAGAAAGAGAGAACGAGGAAGTCAGATGAAGCTTCTACCGATTATCGCTGTTTTACAGATTCAGTAGCGATTCAAAATGTTGAAAACACATTAGTACACTCAGTTGGAGCATATTAAAGTCACCAACTTATTGAAATAAGTGAGAGCTTTATCATTTTTATTGCGTTTTCCACAAGCTGCTCAAGTGTGCATGGGTGGTCTTGTGTGTGCTGTGGTGTTGAGTCAGGCATAAGGCTAACCCTAATCCTAACCCTATGGAGTGCACTCGGGCTGGGACAAAGGCTGTTACAGTATCAGCATGCACAAAGTTAGACTTGCTCTATAAAACTCCACTCATATATGTTGTTATTATTTTTATAAGATAATTCAATTTGGGTAGAAATACAAGGGCATTCTACAGTTGTAACGTTTCTGTGCTTAAGAGTGTTTTCTTTTGATTTGATTTTGGTGTGGTGTGAATGCATTTTTAGGAAAAGATTCCTAAGCCATTTTGTCAAGCTGTTGTACTTCTAACACATTTAACATTATTGTAGAAAACTTCCCTTCTATCTTACATACGTTTGTATATTATGTAAATTATGTTTTAAATTGTATTCCTAATTACTATACCTTTTACTTTTAGCTACCAGTTCTTGGAAGATGCTTACAGAAACCACAAGCAATATCTTGAACATATGACACAACAGTTACAAGAGAAAAGAAAAACCATTGAGGAAGTATCCAACTACATCACAAATGGGTATGGCTATTCATAATACATCATAACAATCATAATTACAATAATACTGATGATAGTATTGTGCTTAGAATTGCATTTCAAAGCACTGCACTAACTATTGTCCGGCTTTGGGAAGGGAAATATGTGGATCCCAAGATCTGCTATGCATTAACTCAAATATAAATATGTTTTCCCTCATATTGATCAGGCTTCAACAAGTTGAAGAAAATCGAAAAGGTGTCACCAATGAAATAAAGAAATCTATCTGTAACCTCATAATGGAGATTAACAGGAAGGGCAAGATACTGATTAATCAACTTGAGGTAAGTCAAAGTTTTGTATGCAATAAGTAAAGAATGACTTATAAAATGTGCTTTTTTTCCCCCAGGCACTAACTAAGGATCACGAGCTGGGTTTGAAAAAGCAGCAGGATGATGTGGGCTCTTTAAGCAGACATTTGGACCATGTGATCAGGTTTACCAAATGGGCCACAGCCAGCCACAGTGGGACTGCTCTTCTCTATTGCAAAAGATTGGTGAGACTATTATACTCTTCAGTCCCAGTACCACAAGTTGTCCTCATGCATTGTAAAATCATTTTTAAAGTATAAATGACAACTTTTCATATTTCTCTAATTGTTTGTTGGTTTTGGTGAGAAAAATCCTTTGAGAATAATTATAATAATCTCAAGTCAAGTGGCAGATTGTAAATAAAAGTTAGGAAAAAGTTAGCGTTGACTTTAAAAAAAACATATTGGTTGATTTATTTAACAAAATAAAGTTGTCAACTGAGCACAACGTTGGCCACAGTGTACAGAACACTTGATAAAATTGTGCCAAATCAGGAAATGACAACCTGTGCTATTCATTATAAACCTCACCAAAACTGTCAAACTAGGTGAAATTTTTTGCAAAACCTTTAATATATAATGATTTACAGATACAATTTAGTGCAATGGATATTATACTTGTCCTATGCATTTTTTATGACTCACTCTTTTTTTCCATCCTTTCCCTTTCCCCAGATCTTGTATCAGATTCATTATTTGATGCGATCCAATTGCAGTCCATCGTTAATCCCCCAGAGTTCAGTTCGGTTCCAGTGCCGCTCTGGTTTCTGGGCCACAAATGTAGACCTCGGTAAGAAAACCATAAAAGATTTTGATACCAAAGAATTTAAAGTGTCTGTAGTTGTAGTTGAGATTTTAAATAAGTATTTGCTTAATTCTTGTTTAAAGGCACCATATTATGCTAAATTCAGTTGTGTGTGTTAAAAATTTTATCTAGAGTCGCACTTTGTTTCATTCATTTATGTTTGTGAAATCCCATCATATCTCCTTGTGATCTGCAAAATCCTGATTGCACTGCTGTACGTCCAGTCCCATTTTGTCTTTTCTCCTTAGTTATTTCTGTTCATTTAATTCTGGGCTTTGGTTTGGGCCTTGTAATCTACCGAGGTGGTGCTTGATATGAATAATTTTTGCTCCAGAACAAAGCAAAACAGAGTGAAGGTGACATCATTCTCATGTCGTATATTGTATCCTTACTATCTGACTAGTCAGTGTTGCTGTATTCTTACTTGTACGTACATTTTTTCCCTCTGGCTCTGATAAAATAATCTTAGATTTTATAATAAATGTATTATCTGTTGTTCCTCCGTAGTAGTAATACCTGTTCTTGAAAACGGTGACTTAACTGCTGACTATAAAAACCCATTTTAAAATAGATTACACATGCGCATACTGCAAAGCAAAGCACATCTAATTAATTCATCAAAGACCGCTTGTTGAATGACTTTGATACAGTCTAAAACACTGAACTGTTTTCCAGGTACCTTGATTGTGGAGAGGGGCACAGCGCGGCCCCCTCTGTCAAATCCAGCAGTCGGCCCCAGAATAGAGGCGCCCCCTGGTGGCCTCTCAATGTCAGCTCAGCAGCGTCAGAATACTCTTGCTCAGCTCCAGATGCAGGTACAAGTCTACAGCAGGAATACTGGCCTTTCTTGGGACAAAACTCTCTTAAGGTTTTGGGCACATTTCGCAAGTACAATGTCTCCTATTCCTATGTGTAAGGTGGACAAAATCTCCCAACAGCCCCCTAGGCAGCCTGCCCCAAACCAGTGGCCCTGGTACCAAAATATGCGTCTCCCGGGACCACTTGGCTCTCAGTCTGCTAGACCTGTTCACGGAGGATCTTCCCCATCCCAGTCCGGGGCCGCACCAAGTTTGGTTCAGCTAGGACGAAGGTATGGGAACGCGCAGACCGCTACGAGGAGCCCCACCTCCACCATGTACAACAGCAACAATTTCCCCCCGCCTCAGGTAAGTTTATTTACTCACATTTATTTAAACAAGCAAGTAGACGTGGGCAATATATTGAAATTTAGACAATATTGTGAATGGTATTTTTAAGATATGCAAAATTTGAATATTGAGTGTATCATTTATAGCAAAGTCCACACAAAGGGCTCCACACTGAGATCTAAATATGAGACCTACTTTTCAATTCTTTTATTATAATTTGGTGATAAAAATCAAATTGTGATCTCATCCCTGTGACGTTCTGTAAATCTGGTGATTATGCTCACATTGTGAGTCTGTCATTTTTGATTTGATGCGGCTGTCTACTCAAACACGGACACTTTTTCCCACCCACTCCTCCTATTGGTCAGCGTCTGTCATGCTCTGAGTGAGTGACAGTTACCTTAGAAGCAATAGAAAAATACAAGTGTACATGAATCGTGATAAAATCTAAGAAAGTTCGGATATAATTTTTTTGCCATATTGCCCATCCCTAGTAAAATTACAAAATTCTTAAACTCACACCCAAGTTGTGTTTAATGGTACAAAAATAACTACAACTATAATGTGGCCAACACAAAATTACATTCTGTGTGTGTGCTAGTAATATTCTTAGCTAGGTTTTTGCTTCCTTATCTTTAGCATTTCTTATTTTCTGCTCACTTGGTTAGTGTACCAATTTGTGTTTTCATCTCATAAAATTCTGAGATGTTTTGTCTTTTATTTGCATGGAGGCCTTAACAGTTTTTATGCAAATTTTCCTCATGCTTCGTAATTTCAGAGTGTTCCCCGGTACACGCAGCCGCACCAAGCCGGTGCAGTGTCGCAGGTTTCTCTACAGCAGGTGAGTAAAGTACCACTTATTGGTTTCACGTTTAGACAACCAAGATTTCTTAACACATTACTGTTCGGGTGTTGTCTAGCGAGCACAAGCTGACTATCTGCGGAGGAGTGACGCAGGTGCAGCCGTTCCCTCTGTGACTATATCTGTCCCCAAACCCAGTGTCTTGACAGCCCAGGCCTTAGCTACAACCAATCTCAACACAGGTACTTGGATCTAACGCACATTCATTATTTATTTTTGTGTTCATTTTGTATTCATTTTATAAATGTTTTATTTTATTAGTACATTCTTAATTTATGCATGCCTTATTTGATTCTTTAGATGTTAATATTATTATTATTTTATTATTCATTGTTTTATGTTGCACCTTAACATCGAAACAAGTTCCTATGTTTGCGAACTTTGTTCGATGACAATGGCAATAAACCTTTTCTGAGTGTGATTCTGATTCTGAGAGTTGTCCGTCACCTGTGCTGCCACTGAAACATGTCCATCTCTCTTTAGTTCAGGGAATGCAGAATACCTCAGTCACCAAACCCTCTACTACAGACCGACAAACGGGGTAAGACACATGGAATATGTTGTAGTCATATTTGTACAGCAGGAAGTATGAATTGTCAAGCCGTCTTGTAATAATGCAAATAATACCAAATTTGGATTTGACATGAATCTTAAGTTTTGTAAAGTTAATTAAATCCATCTGATAAAAGAAATGCTCCATCGGTGAACCGAGTGTTTGATTCTGTTTTTAACAATGGCACAAATGATGAAGTATCTTTTTATTTTTTCTGTTTCACAGAACAGTATCCTGGAAGCCGGTATCTGAGGCTTCTCCTGCTGCAAAACGTCGGAGGAGATTATCACCTGGACCAATTATTGTCATCAAGGACGAGCCAGAAGATGAGGATGAAGTTAGCTTCGTAAGATACTTGGTTTTTATTGTTTTTATTGTGGTAAATATAGTATAATTGTGTCTAATTTCAGATCTGACCTGCTTGTCTCCATGTACAGTAGATAGTAAGTTTTATTTTATACTGAGCATTCCAAGCTAGAAAATAACATTTCCATGGAGACTAGAAGGTGGCGAATCCTCCTCAGAAAAGTTGCATATAGCACCTTTTAAGTATTCGCTTAGAATACCTACTTGATGTTCACTGATAAGTACTTAACATGTATTTTCCTGTCTGTGTCTGTAGGTTCAGTCCACTGTGGGCTCCAGCCTTCCTGACAGCAGCACAGCAGCTCAGTCCAAGCCTCGGCCGCAGCAGAAGACCTGTCCTTCAGTGAAAGTGACTCTTCCAGTCTCTAGTAAACCCACAGAGAAGCCCACGCCTCAAACCGAGAAAAAGGCGGAGCCTGAGGAAGACCCCAACGAGGACTGGTGTGCTGTCTGTCAGAACGGAGGAGAGCTGCTCTGCTGCGATAAATGTCCTAAAGTGTTTCATCTGAACTGCCACATCCCCACGCTCAACGAGTCTCCCAGGTAACATGGAGCGCTTCCATTACCTTCAATGTCACCGTAACGCTTAATTTAAATAAAGTTAATGGTGCAATGTTGAACACTTTATACCAGTGCTTCACACACTGGTCTCATTGGGTAATCATTTTGATCAGAACCTATTTTCAATGCCCTGTTAATTTTTTCATTTTGTTTATATTTGTCTTTGCTTCTGTGAAAGTCTTGTAACTTAATTGTGGGTCCACTGCAAATGATGTAAATTGTGAAATTTCATACTCTGCATTGTTTTAAATAAACATTTCTATTAAAAAATTAGTAGTTCCAACTCCACCAGATCGTTAATTTCTATGTAAAAAAACAGAAAATGTAGAAAACAACAGTACCGGTGTATGGGCTAAATTTAATTAAATGTCCTTGTAAAAGGATGGCTGGGTTGCACACAATTTGGACCAATAATGCATAACCTTTAGGTTTTTCTATACCATTTGAATGCATTTAAAGTCAAATTGGATTAACAGAAATGGTTAACTTGCTTGTTCAAGGAAACAAATTGTGTTGTTAAAAGGGTTGACCACTAGGAGGCACCCAGTTCTGTCAGCGCAGCACTACAAACATTATGTTCAATACAAGAGTAACTTGACATCATTACTATGATGTACAATTTAAGACGAGTCCATGAATATGATTACACGGTTCCCTGATGAGGTCAAATGAACTTTCCACCGTCTTACTTACAGTGGGGAGTGGTACTGCTCTTTTTGCCGAGACTTGGAGGCTCCTGAAATGCAGTACGTGTGTGATCGAAAAGACGACCCAGAGACAGAGAATTTCCCTGTTGCTGATAGAAGGGTACGATCCTTTTATTTACTAGAGTCCTGCGCTCTACATTTTCATACTAAATTCTTAAGTCTTTATTTTTCAGAAATGTGAGCGACTACTACTGCGTATGTTCTGCAATGACATAAGCACTGACTTCCAACAAGCTGCTTCTCCGGCGGTAACTGTCTGTTCACAAACTGTCCATGTATTGATAATAGTGATAGTAGAGCTGTGTTATTATTATTATTATTTTTTTTTAAGGAAAGTAAAAGATACAAGGAGCTCATCATGACGCCCATGGATTTGTCCATTGTGAAGAAGAGACTTGAGTCCAAGTCCTCTGAAAGCGAGAGTTACTCCTGTCCTGAGAGTTTCGTTTCAGACATTAGGCTCATATTTACCAACTGTGCAAAATACTATAAGGTATATATCCATTTCATCTTTTTTTTTAAAGTGTGTTTTAAACAAGTTTACCACCAGTCAGTTCTTTTTGCATGTTTTAAAACAGATTTTATGTGTGTCTATTGTTTTTTTTAATCAGGGCCCCAAAAATTGAAGTAAATTGAAGTACAGTTGTTGTAAAGTTCCCAAAATAACTTTTGACTTAAAAAATAATAATGAGTTGCATTTTTATGATGATTCTGTGAAAAATTGCAATGAAGCTAAAGTTTGTTCAATCTTGGCGTAATATTGATATATGGAAAAATGATACCGATATTAGCACCGATATATCGTCCGTCGCTTCAGAACATGTTACTAAAATTGAAGATGACTGAGCACTTAGAAGTATATATTTACCTTTTTGTCTCACTTACATTTGAACAGGCCACCTCGGAGGTGGGGAGTGCTGGACTGTACCTGGAGGAATACTTTGAGGAGCAGCTGAAGCTCGTGTACCCAGACAGAGTGTTTCCTGGTGGGAGAGAGGAGGACATGATCCCCCCTTTAGAGGACGAGATAGAGGAGGAGGAGGCGGAGATGACAGAGAAAAGTGATAAAGTAGAAAGTCCTACAGAAAACGAGGCTCCTGAAGACGACGTAGCTGATGGGAAGGAAGAACAAACAGCTGTAGTTGCACAAGACGAAACAGAAGAGAAGTCGAGTCCAACAAGTGAAACTGTCTTGGAAAAAGACGTTGCGCTTTCAAATGATGATTCTGCAAAGAAAGATGCAGAACCAGAACCAGAACTAGAACTAGAACTAGAACTAGAACCAGAACCAGAACTAGAACTAGAACTAGAACCACAATCAGAACAAGAACCAGAACCAGAACCAGAACCTGAAACGAAGGCTGCGGAATGCTTACCGGAAGTTAAAAACGAAGATGATGACAAATCACTTCCAACTGCACAACCAGAGGAAAAATCATCATCACCTCCTTCAGAAAATGATGTTAAATCCAAAATGGGGGAGTCCAGTGACGAGAACACACGAAAAGAAGAAGAAGAAGAAGAAGAAGAAGGAAAAAAAGAGGTGGAGGAGGAGGAGAAAAGTTAAAATTTGTCATTTAGATGTGCACTGTTCTTTTCTGATGAAGGGCATGCCACCTGCTTGTATATTCCACAGCAAGGAATTCAATTAATCTATCTCCATAGAGTCTAGCAGCTGACACCACCAGGCCAAGTTGCAAGTCAGCTCTGTGGAGAGGTGACGGTTAAAATGCAGGTTTTCAATGTGCAATAGAATCAAGAACAATAATGACAGATGTTGAATGCCAAACAGAAATATTCTAAGCAAAGCAATAACATCTGCACGGAGACAAGCAGGTGGCGGAGCCCAAATAGAAAAGTTACATAGTGCACCTTTAAAGTCTGTTAGTTTGAATTGGTTGAGTCTTCCATTTAATGCTGCAAGGGGACCTACATTAGTTTTTGTACAATGTTTGACACCGGAGCCATTTTGTACATAATGAGTAGACCTGTTGAAAAGACACTGCTCTAGTTCTGTTTGATTTTAATTTAACAAGGACATATTGTGTGGTTCTGAAAGTCAGACTTGTGTTGCTTAAGATTTTGAGTCTTAGAGTTGTATAAACTTGTAAATAGAGGCTCGAACAGTTGCACTAATGCTGCAAATGAGACATGGGATGAATTGCATGCAGAATGAAATAGGCTTTGATATGTTTGGTTTTTTACTTTTATTATGCAAGTGCGTTTTTATTATTATATGCGGCTTGTTTGAAATCATGAATTACATTCTGATTTTCTCTTGTAATTTTGTTTTGTCTATGACGTTTAAAACAACAACATACCTGATATATATAGTTATTGTGGATTTATAACACTGCCGTAATCAGTAAATCAGGTCATTTTTTAAATAATGTTTGATCCCTGTGACAATCTATTTTGGTGCGAAGTCATTTTGTGATTTTGTCCTTCACATTTGCAGTTCTTTTATGTTCAAATTGGATACTTTTCTTCACCCACTCTTATTGGTCAGCTTTCATCATGCTTTGAGTGAGTGACAAGTGGATTAAACAGTTAAGTGTGAATTTTCAAAATAAGCAGTTAGCTTTAGTGACCAACAAAACCATTGTTGTTACATTTTTACATATAAGATAAAAAAAAAAAAAAATTGGTGAAGTTTATATTTGTATTTTTGGTTGGTGATGGACATAGGCAGCAGACACAAAGAAGTAGTTACCTAGCAACCATATTGTAAATAAGGGCCATGTAAATTACACAGTAGTTCTGATTTGACAAACAATACCAGATAACACTTTTTGTTAAATGTTTATTCAATATTTCCAAAAATGTTGTTAGTTGCGTAAAATTGAAAATGTTTGATGATCTGTTGCTTATTGATGAATAGATGAAGTGATTATTTTATAGAATTAATCTCGAATTCCTGTAATTTTCACGTTTTCTTCACAAATTGACACCAATGTAAAACTATGCTAAATATTTACCACAGGGACTATCCCACCTTTTTTCATAAATGGGAAAAAAACATTCTGGATTAAAATAGCTGGGTGCTTATAATATTGAGTTCCACATTTGCTCCTCGCGCTCTCCCGTGGGCTGGTGGTGTGGCCCTGCAGCTGCCCTCCTCCCGCCCTGGACGCGCTCCTCTGACCTCCCCGGGCGGTGATCGGACCAGAGCCTCTCGCACTCCACTCTCCTCGGGCTGCTCCGCGCTCCTCGGGCTGCACTCCTCTGGCTCCTCGGGCTGCTCCACTCTCCTCGGGCTGCGCTCCTCGGGCTGCTCCGCGCTCCTCGGGCTGCACTCCTCGGGCTGCACTCCTCTGCGTTCCTCGGGCTGCTCCACTCTCCTCGGGCTGCTCCACTCTCCTCGGGCTGCTCCGCGCTCCTCGGGCTGCACTCCTCGGGCTCCTCCGCGCTCCTCGGGCTGCTCCGCTCTCCTCGGGCTGCTCCGCTCTCCTCGGGCTGCTCCGCGCTCCTCGGGCTGCTCCGCGCTCCTCGGGCTGCTCCGCGCTCCTCGGGCTGCACTCCTCGGGCTCCTCGGGCTGCCCTCATGCCGTCTATCTGCGCGTTTCACTTCTAAATTCGCTTTTACCCCGACTTGCCAGCGTTACACGTGGGACGCCCGGGCCATGGCGCTGCGGACCGTGGTTTTGTGTTGCCTTTACGCAGTCGTGGTGCTTGGACAAGGTAAGAACATCTGACATTTTGACCTCCTGCCCACACAAACAGTACTGTTGATTTGCAACTGTGTTTTTAGGAATTCCATTGTATTTAAATGTGCACCAATCTCCACGGTCTTACTTAAAACTAAGGCTTTTATGCTATTTGTGCATGGAGACAAGCAGGTGGCGCCATCAGGACAAGTTACAGGTCAAGTCTGTGGAGAGGCGACCCCACTCACAAAAAGAAAGCTTTTTCAATTTATTTTTGAGCAATTGGTTGAATGCAAGGTAGATAATGCCATGTGGAGCATTCCAGGCAAAGCAATATAAAACGGCAATGAATGATTGAATTATAATATAATAATTGTGAAATAGTCATTGATAATCATTTTCTGGCGCATAACCACCCTTGGAGTCAAACCGGGTTTTATCATTATAGCAAGAGGCTGGGTTAGATTTAGATTCTATCTCAATTTGTAGATACATTTTTAGTTTAAACTAGTTTAACTATATTATGTTTTTAAAAGCCAGAACTGTGTTTTTCCAGTTCTGCACTTCTGAATACTTAGTTACTCGTTCTTGAGTTTGTCCCTTCTCCTAAGGCAGGACTATTCAACTTAATTTTACAGAGGGCCAGTTTTTTTGGCGGGCCAAGGCCTCTGGGCCGGAGGTGCACAACACGAAACGGAAACAAAAGTTGGGGTCGCGCTAAATATCCCCGAGTCGAGTTAATACAATAAAATAACTGCTTGTTGTGAGAAATAACATACAAAATGCTGTACCAACATTGCTTTGTCAAAAACTGCCCATCCTGAGCTGAACTAGAATTAAGTTAGGACTAGACTAGAACCAGGACTAACTAAGACCAAACCAGGTCTAAGTTGATGCTAACCCAGAATTAAACCAGTAATCAAGATTATTATTATTTTTTTATTTGGAAGATGGGTCGTGGGCCGATTTAATCGCCTGGAGGGCATGATTTGGCCCCCGGGCCTTATGTTGAATAGCCCTGTCCTAAGGTCACGTCAGGCTTATGTGACACCCCCAAGTGCTCTGTGAGGAGATCACTGAAAAAAACTGTTAATGTTCGTAACATCCAGAGCAGGCAAGCCACACATAATGTGGACATAAAATCCTTGCTCTGATCACCCTAACTGCTCTTCTCACATTTACTTTGTAGTAGTTCCTGTGGTTTTACCTAGTTGTAAATATCCTTTCCAGACATCTGATTCTGAAAAGTGTCCTGCATGTTACAGTTCAGCTATGTCCTACTCCTACCACCTCTTGAGCCAGACTTTCACTTGCATTTGCCCAGGAGTATAGCTCACTTCTTTCAATTATGGGTTTCGGACTTCACCAGAATTCCTCATAACATTTGAGGAATTGAAGTTGACATTAGAATTCCATGTTTTGCAGAGAGGCAGGCTACAGTGCAACAGTGCTGTGAGGATGGCAGAGACAGGGGCCTGAAGGGGCACGACTGCACCGTGCTCCCCCTCATGTCTTCAGATCACACCTGCATGTAAGTTACACTCCAGTCTACACACCTGGTTTCTGCAAGTTTACCCTCTGGATACTGTCAGTGATGACTTTGTTTGAAGAATCCATTGAACAGTAATGTAGAGGTTTGGGACAGGTCTGACTGATCTAGACCTGTAAATTGAGGCTACTTCAGATTACGTATCACATTTAAAGTGGCTCTGACAGGTTGAGCGACTCATTGAACTAAAATGCAGTTAGGTTTTATAGATTTAAAATGTAGCTAAAAATGATAAAAATGTTATCCCAGAATAGCAAATTTTTTAAACAAGCAAACTAAAACAAACTGAAAACCGAGGCTCGATTGTACAATCATTAAGTAGTGTCAAGAGTTGAAGTTTCTTTGCTTTGTCCAATAGAAATAAACTCTTTGCGGTAAATTCACTTTATAATTTCCCTTCCTGTTGTAAAAACTCATCTAAAGGCACAATTTATTTTATTAATGTTTAGAGGGTTTAAAAAGTTGTTTCGTTGTGTAGATTCTGCATAAATTTTGTCTGGAATGAGTGTGATGTCACGTCATTTTCTACAGATTTTCCGACTTTTCTCCACAAATACCTACTTGATTGGTGTAAAACTATAATTTATAAATACAACAGGTGTAAATTATTCCAAATAAAGTCAAAATTTGAAAATCCTAAAAACATGTGTCATACGCACTTTAAGTTTAATGATATTTCAGTGCCAAGTTTTTCATGTAGTTTAAACCAATCTGAATAGAATGTGCTCATTTTATTTATTTTTTCTTCCAATTATTCAGTTCCGCCATTTGAAAATGACTGCACTTATTAAAAACAATTGCAACTTTATTGTATTTTTACATTGTCTTAGTTTTATTGTCTCGCTTATTCAAAAATGAAAACAACTTAACTAAACCTAGAAACAAACTCACCAATAATATTGTCCATTTCCACAACAACAACATCTTTGTTCAAAGCCAACATTGACCTACAACGTCTTGTCTTTGCTGTCCGGACGATGCACATAATGATCTGGTTCCCGTTGAAGTGCTGGTGATGGTATCTTTAAAAAGCAGGAAATACCCTCAGGAGACAAACCCCCAAATCATGTGTTCAGCCTTCAACTTAAGACGCAGGGGAGTGACGCTTCATAAAAACTACACAGTAACTACAAGCGTTAAGTGGCCCCTGCAGCATTTTAACGCAAATGGCCCCCTTTGACCCTTAGACATAGGTAGAGGCCCACACCTGGTCTGCACATGGAGGTCAGAACAGAATGGACCACTTGAGTAGTTGTAAAAGCTTTCCCATGCGGGTGATTTCTTTTATAATAAATGTAACACTGTTTATTATGAGAGGCTGTTTATGCTTTTCAAAGACAAAAAGCTGTTAGAGAAAGTGCTGATCAAATTGGTTTATAAATAAATATGTAAAAATGAAGATGAACTGCAATTGCGCCGATGATTAAGGACTGGACTGACATACGCAAAATGAAAAAAAAAAATCACATTGGGACTTAATGGACTTTTATTTTGGACTTCGTGTGCTTTAACTTTCTTTTCTTTGCATGCCTTCCCTTTTTTTTTTATTAATTTTGTTTCTCTCTGGTCTTGCCCTGTTTGTTTTTGTTGATTTAAATAAAAAAGAAAACGTAAAAAAAAAAAAAAGAAGAAGAATCTGTTTTTGTAGGAAATATGTTTTTGTTCATTAGTGCTTCATCGTTAATAAATAGATACAAAATCCGAAAAAAAAACAGCTGTAAATAGTATTCAAGTTATCAAGTGACATTGCTGCACATTTGTGGTTGGTTTTGCAGTCCATTCACTTTTTGTGCCAGATTTAAACATCAACCAAGACATTTAAAGGCACATTTTAGCACATTTATGACGTTTCAGGAATTCAGGGACAATAAATATGTAGAAAAATAGTGCAACCTCTTTCTCAAAAGTGAAGACAGACTTGAACAACTTTTAAGAATCGAGCTGCATTTATTTCGTTTCTTAAAATCCAGCTGAATGCGAACAGACCTGCCTTGAATCGTACCTTGTTAAAGTAATTCTTTTGTGAATCACCCAGGATTGTTCAAGAACAATGTTGTGCAGCCACTGTTGAAAGCAGGCTCTGCGATGTCGGGATGAAGATGGCCAAACAGAAGGGCGCGTGTGAAAGGCCGTTCCTCCAGGGAGATTTGCTGGAAACTCAAGTCTCTAAGGTAATCAATGCGGCGTCAATAACTGTGGCTCTTCTCCTCTAAGACAATAGGATCAATTTCCAGTGATTTATCGTTACAAAATGTAAAATCCAGGAAACAAATACGTAAAAATATTATGGTCCTTCGTCTTCAGTATCAGTGCTTGTTCAAATGATTGTCTAGTTTTAATAATAGTCTTTATTATTATCTATTTGTTTTTGTGTATTGATTTTTGACATATATATTGCTTGTTTGAATCAACTGGTGCCTCCCTTTTATAAAATGTAGTTTAGAAGTAGTAGTATTTAGTTGTTCTTGCATGTCTGTGTTTCTGCCTCCAGGTGTGCTGTGACTGCTGTGTGCTGGGACACACTGTGGCTCGTCAGGGTTTGGGCTGTGACCTGCAGGGGCTGTTTTGGGGGAAACTCTGTGAGCACACGGCCAGAGCCTGCTGCAGCCAAAACTACACCACAACAGAGACAACTAAAGCTCCGGCTGAAGGTGAAAGCCTGTGTTTGGTTTGAGTCCGGTTTGGTCCTGATGTAGACTTGGTTTGGTGCTGTTCTAGTCCAGGTTTGATCCACATTTGTTTATGGTGTGTGTGCAAGTGTGGACACATTTATAGTGTGAATCTTTTCTATTGTGGAGTGAATACTATTAATCACTATTTCTGATTATTGATATTATATGCTGCCTTTGGTGCCGTTAGTATTCTTCAATGTGTTATCTTTATTTTTAAAGTCTGTAAGATTATAATAATTTGAAAGGAAATTTCTATTGTAAAGTATTTGCTATGAATTGTTAATTAATTATTTAGATAGATTAAGTTAAATATAAATGTATTACATGAAATGATAAATAAAGTAAATAATAATAGAATAATAGAATTGTGAAAACAGTCAGGAAAGATATATAGTTGTGAATTTTCAGACAAGCATTGTGATTGCAATTAGAGTTAGCATTTTATGTTTAATAGTTCAAAGTTCCTCCTTTAAAAATGTCCAGGAGCATTAATATTTGAGAGAGGAATAAAATATGTACTTTAAACTAATTCAAAAATCACATGCTTTTCAGAACATCCAGAGTTAAACTGCTTTATTCAAAGTAAGACAGGATATTTGGTCAAATAATAAAATCAATTGCGATATATATTTTTTTCCTCAAAAAACGAATCCAATTATGTATAATATTATTTCTCAAACCTCTACTTTGGCTGGAGCAGCCCTGCAGCAGCTGTGGAGCAGACGGGAGCCAGACTGATGCAGTCTAGGTCACACGGTGACAGCTTAGAGCTTTACACACCTCACCAAATGTTACCTCCGGGACAACTGTCTAGCCTTTTGGCTTCTGTGGCCTAAAGTTGACCTGTAAACACACTTAAAATCAATCATTATGTTTGTTTGAACAAAAGCCAGAGTGAGGAGGATTGACATGTCTTTGGTTTCTTGATAGGTCTTGAGACGAACCTTGAGAAAGATAAAACTGGGACAAATGTAACGGCAAAGCCCAAAGAAGACACTCACCCCTGCAAAGGTCCAAACCTACACCATAATGCAATACATTTTATTACAGGTTGTTACACAGTGAAGTCCAGTATAAAATAAAGTTTTACTTACAAATAATTTCAATGTGATAGTAGCAATTTAATTAAAGTAAAACTAACAATTATGGCTGTCCAATTAATCACATTTTAATCAAATCGAGATCCAATTGTTTAAAATCGACAATGATTAGCTTTTTAATTAAGAAGTCCACAGCCAATCCTCTGTCAGTTTTTTGGCGCATAGTTCAGACTTTGAAGGAATACATTTTTGTGATAAATGGCACTGGTTAAAAGAAAAAATCTTGACTGATCAATAGGAAAAAATATAGGGGGAAAAATCAATACGAGGGGGAAAAATTATGTCCTATTATGCAGCCCTTCTAACTATTATTAGATTAAAATAAAATAGATTGTGAATAATTTGATTCTTACTTTATTGATCCAAAAGAAAATGTTGAAAAGAATGTATTCTATTTGGTAATTATTGTGTGTGTTTAGACTCCATTTGCTCACAGTTGTGTTATGGGAACGGGACGTGTGGCTGTCAGGATGGATACCAGCTTAAAGAGGACGGTGTGAACTGCGAGGGTGAGTCGTGGCAATGAAAACAACAGACGCTGTTGCTGAATGTATTTAGACTAAAATAATGTTGTTTATTTTCTCAGATGTGAATGAGTGTTTGACTGGCAACCACAACTGTATCTTTGGTCTATTCTGCATAAATACAGAAGGGTCATTTCGCTGTCAGAGAGAAACAGGCTGTGGCACTGGATACGAACTCACTGATAACAACAGATGTCAAGGTGATAGAACCATAGCACTGATGTAGCGTTACATATAGGGCAAGAACTGATTAGTCATTGTCATCTGGACTATAAACAAACATTAACAAATTAGTAAGGAAAACACGTTTTATCACAAAGACATTACTGTTAATACATCAAGAATATATATTTAGTTATTGTAATAACTTAAGCTTAAATAGGGTGTTTATTATTTTAAAATCCAAATAAGTAGAAATTATCATTTGACTAGTCAACTAACTAATTACTGACTAGTTGTTAACTAAAATAATCCTTAGTTGCTGTCCTAGTTACATACAGTGCACTAAATCAGATTCTATACTGTAGACTGTAGAAGGGTGTCAAACTCATTTTGGGCCGCTGGCCGAATTTCGACGCTCAGGCTGGGTCACGGGCCGAACATAACATAAAGAATAAAACAATAACAAATATAAGAAATACATAGCTTTATATAGCCTAGTAATAGTTGTATGTGGACACTGTTGCCCAAATCTGCAGCAGGTGAAAGAGTGAGTCCATATTCATGCATCGGCAGCAGGAACAGGAACATGAGCTCACTATTTTTATAATTTAAGCTTATCTTAGTGACAAATGATTCATGTAGTGACTCAAACGAGTGCATTGTGTTTGTGTTCACAGTCACATTAGTGTGGACACAGCCAGAGCTCACAGCAGCTTCACTCTGTCATGGTCATACTTTATCACACTCGACCTGTGCAGGACTCATAGTTCTAGAGATAAAAATGCTATATATCTATTGGACATAATAGATAATAAAAAGGAATTAGAAAGGTTTTGCACGCCAGATTTAAATGTCTGGGGGGCCGAATTTGCATGTTTGGCACCCCTGCTGTATATTTTCACTGTATTTTTGGATTAACTTTCACCCAGATTAATCATCTTCACCCAAGTATTTATACTTAGTTATTACTTAGTGGCGATTTGAATACAGCATTACACAAACTGATGATTACACGCCAGGAACACATTTCATGTGCTGACAGGTTAAACATTAATTTAACAAGATAAAAGGGCTGTCAAATATTTGGACAAATAATAGGTATTTGACATGCTTTTGCCCCTGTCAGATAGAATTGGGTTTACGCTTTTATATCACCCATGTTCAACCAACAAGTAAAGTTTAAAAATTGTTTGGGTAAACTAGGTAAATCTTTTTATGTTATGTTAATGATGTTTCAATGCCACTCTATAAGGTGCTCAGGTCAGAATGCGCAGGTCATTTCCTTTGTGCATCAGTATAGTCTATTCCTTTGTCTCCTGTTTTGAGTCTTAAGTAAAATAGTGCGCTTAATTGTATTTTGAATTTTTTTAGATATTGATGAGTGTGTTTTGGGCACTCATAACTGTGGACCAGAGTTTGTGTGCACAAATACAGCCGGATCATTCCGTTGTCATCCTAAAGAGTCGTGTGCCCCGGGGTACATCCAAGACGCCATCGGCAGCTGCATCGGTGAGTCATGTCTAAAAGCAGGTGGTGATCTCTTTACTACATACGGCCCCTTCAAACATAATATGTCAAACAAACCAATAGAATAGAACAGAATACATTTTGTATTTGCCATTGCCAGGGAAAAACTATGAAATACAGTTGAACAGCTCCCTTGGCAAGCAGCAGGACAGTGAACACGCTCTTTGTTTTCTTCAGACATAAACGAGTGTGTGGTCTACACCAGCCCCTGTCCGCTGGGACAGAGCTGCATTAACTCCCTGGGCTCGTTCACCTGTCGCAGAAACACAATCTCCTGTGGGCGGGGCTATCACCTGACTGAGGACGGCACACGCTGCGAAGGTAGATATTACACAAACTTGTATAGATGACATTTGCTGGATCTTTTCCTCACAAATAGGAGTATTCTTGATCAATAATCAATAATGCAATAGCACTATCTGCTGGAGATGCCTACCTATGCACCCTTTTATCTTTTATTTTTTTCAAATTTAACAAATTTAACAAATTTAACAATGAAAATTTTGAGTTTTGGGCTTTTTTTGTCAGGTAATTATTGAGTACTTATTTATAGTACTATGAAAAAAATGATAGTTACAGGTATAAATAGTAAATAAAAGTAATGTAGCTCCTCGGGGATGGGGTGATGGGCGCACAGCGGGGGAACTCTAGTTGCCTAGAGCCAGCTCTGATTAACTAAGTAAAAGTAGTCTTCTAATATTATTAGGTCAAAAATAAAATAAAATGTGAAAGTATTTTCTAATTCATGGGTTTTAACAAACAGAACATACAATTGGTACAAAGAGATATGTATCAATACAACATGTAGTTGCGATGGTGGCAGAGTTGCTAGTACTATTGCCAAACAGCAAGATGGTAGTTCTGAACAAGACCGGCTCATAATCTGGAGCTGGATCCCAGGGGCCACACTGCGGTCGGCCACTGCTCAGGACAGGTTGCTCCAGCAATACTGAGGGATGGGTCAAATGCTGAGGACAAGTTTCCTTACGGGGACAATAAAGTATCTGCTAATTCCAGTACAGCATTTTTTCCCACCGACTTGCTGTGTGATCATTGATAAATTATTATGATTTTGACTTAAATATTAAATATGTTAAATTGAACTGAGGGAAGTCTAACATTAAACTTGTACAGATTGTCGTAATCTTTGTACTGCGTGTGATTATAAATGAACATTATATTGTACCTCACCTCTCCCTGTGTTCAGACGTGGATGAGTGCAGAACAGGAGGCGTGTGCAGAGGCCACGGCTGCATAAACCTGATCGGCTCCTATCGCTGTGAGTGCAGAGTCGGATACATCTTCAACAGCATCACCAAACTCTGTGAAGGTAAATGGGACTAAACACACATGTAATACACACCAATTTGACCATTTGTATATAAGATGTATTGTTTGAATTTTTTTTTTTTTTTACTGTAGATCTAAATGAGTGCAGGCATTATCCCGGAACTCTGTGTGCTCATAAGTGCGAAAACACAGAAGGCTCCTACATATGCAGCTGCACCTCAGGGTTCAAACTGGCCTCTGACGGCAGGAACTGTGAAGGTAAACAATGTATATCTCTATATTTCTGTCCAACAACGATACTACAACTACAACTTTGCCACTGTAACAAAAATATAGCTAATATTTAAACATATCAGTGAAGAAAATGTAATGATTTCACAGTGAAGCTCTACAAAAAGGAAATTATACAGCAAAATACACATAAGACATTGCTTATTTATACACATACACATATTTTTGCAAAAAAATTGTACAAAAAAATCCATAATTATTTGAAACAATTACCGTATTCATGTGTTGTCTGAGGTCAGTGTTGAGAGGAATTCTAAGCATTTCATTGTTATGTTTATGATTTATGTTTGTGATTTATGTTTTAAAACCCCCTGTTTATTAGAGCAGTGCGTACTCGACTGGGGGGACGGGACGGGACACCCATGGGAACAGTCTTCACTAAGTCATGACACCTTTCAAATGTGGTGGTAAATGTAGATCCTGTTTGCTGGCCTACCAAATTCATTTATAGGCCTATGCCCTGAAAATATAATCAATCAATAGAAATAAATCTACTTTATCACTTTGTTGGTAGTTTATTTTTAGTGTTTGGGGGTCGCGAATGCCAATTATTGTTATTATGTGGTCGCGACTGAAAAAGGTTGACAACCACTGGATTAGACAAGCGGTTTTGCTCCAGTTTTAAGGGGAAAAACACGCAAATCAGGGACTGCAAAGCTGTCTAGCTGTACATCGGTCCTTCAAATAAAAACTAAACTATATCATTCAGAAATCAGAACTTATTTTGATATGTAATTGTATTCGCTAATAAAATTCTATTAACAGCACAGTTCTATCAAGACTTAAAAAGATCTACGCTACGCTATTTTGTCATAACAGTTTTTTTATGCAGCTTTAGATCACAAACATTAGACTCCAGGCGACCACCAGAGGCGTCTTCATTAATGGGAATCAAACACTGATATCTGTCTATATCTTTCTCCTAACACCCAGATTTGAATGAATGTGAGACGAGCCCCTGCGGTCAGGAATGTGCCAACGTCTACGGCTCGTACCAGTGCTATTGTCGCCGTGGCTACCAGCTCAGTGACATCGATGGCATCTCGTGTGAAGGTGATCGTCAGGTTGTTTCACCGGCCTAGATAATCGATACCCAGCTACTAATCAATACTAAAACTAGTCATTGAAGCAAGTATTGATACAGAAAAATCCCATAGTGCAAAATTGGACTGTTTCAGCATAGTTTTAGATGAGCCTTGATCTGCTGTATGCCAGGACTAGTTCAAAACCACATGTAATATTATTAGTTACTGTAGATTTGCTCTGAAAACTCTGAATGTGCAGACAATATGTTATTTCCTGTTTTTTGGTTTATATCTCAATCAGTTCTGGGCTTATCCACATGAAACAGTTCAGCTCACTTCTTCACACAAAAAAACTAAACTGTTTAATACTGTGAGTTTGTGGCGCTTGCTGGTGGTGTAGTGGTTTAAGGCATTGCACATATGTGGTTGATACCCGGCCACCACCGAATGTCTCTTTCCTCTCGCCCTCCATCTCCACAGTTGTCCTGTCCTACTGTAAGTTTGTGGAACTAAACCCTAAACACTAAAATGTATCAACCTTTTTGAAATGCTTTCTAGAATCCAGCCAGTTCTGCATTTTCACTGCTTTACAACTGTTTTGATTTTTAGATATTGACGAGTGTGCTTTGCCGACTGGTAGTCACGTTTGCTCCTATCGCTGCGCCAATGCTCCTGGAAGTTTCTACTGCACCTGCCCCACAACAGGTTACACACTGGCCCCCAATGGACGCTCGTGCCAAGGTAAGGTCTCTTTACTCATACAATATTTGCGTTCTATCTAAAACTGGTGTAATTAGTCCCTACAGGGGGCTTCCGCAGCGATGCACAAGGTACGCATGTTTGCCCCCCCCCCCCCCCCCCCCCCCCCCCCCCCCCCCGCACCGCCCCTGGCGATAAGCAGGAAAAGAGCAGATCCCAAAGCCTTGGATATACATATGCATACTCTTGCTATGAGATAAGCCCATTCACTCATTGTTGACAAGAGCAGCGCAAAGTGCTCATGTCCTCCAAAAACACTCCTGGTATCAAGTTATACTCAAGAATGGCATGGGCCATACTTATAACTGCTAAAATTAATGGAAGTCTATGGGGAGTCAGAAGGGCGTGCCAGACAAGAACGTAATGAAGAGTTCACTCCATAGTCACGAGGCGAAGTGGCATTTTTTTTTATATATAAGGTGCGTGTATGTGCATACAAAAGTGGTGCGACAGTCTACATATATTGCGCCTATGGGAGACATCCTGACGTCAAGTCCATCCAATCCATCTTGGATTGAAAAATAAAAACTGCTGAATCAGCAATTTTGCTCACGTCAAACTTTAACAAACTCCTCCAAGAGCATTTCGCCCCCTGGCCTCAAAATCGCTGTACATCATGTAGAGAAGTGGGGCATCCAACGTTATCCACAATTTGTGTTTTACGGTCTATGTGCAGCGCAGCTGCAAATTTGTCCGACAAATTTGAAGGCTCATTGTGAAAAACCAAAATTGGTGCGATAGCGCCTCCTACAGTTAAATACAATTTTACATGGAGAGAAAAACATGTACATTTTGCACAAAATTCTGTTTTGGCCTCCCGATCAAAAATCTCTGAGACCCATATCATATTTAGCCTTACAAAATTTGATCATGTGTGTCTTTAATATATACCATACATGTTTTCTTTCCTCCAGATATTGATGAGTGTGCCACAGGAAGCCACACCTGTTCAGTTTCGCAGAGCTGTTTTAATGTCCAGGGAGGATATCGCTGTTTATCGTTTGAGTGTCCTGTGAACTTCCGCCAAGCAGCATCTGGGTGAGAAAGATGATTTATGACTGAATTATTTACTCATAGGGCTGAAATAAATGCCTCATCTATGCGCTTGTAAATACAATCTTCACCGTATGTACATAAGAGAGTTGGACCACATCAAATTATTCTGCTTTAAAAGTGCAAGATATTATACTAGTTTTTGCAGAACCCGCTATCACAGCTTTCTTACAGTAAGTTTTGGTCACAACATTCAATCAATTGTGAAGATTGGTGGACGTCTTAATTGGTTGGTATTTCACAAAATGCATTTTAATAGGCCGTTTCACTGTGCTCTAAAACTTTAAATGAAAAAGTAAAAAGAAGCTGATGTTCAACCACACCAGTTAAATCAGTTGCTTAAGTAAAGAGTATGACTAGTCTTGTGTTTACTAGCAGTTTAGCGACTGAGGAACGTCCATGTTTCTAAGCGGAGCACTGTATATGTACATGAATGTCTATCCTTTGTGTCTATCCTTTATTTGTTCTCAAGGCTATGGTCATGTTCCGATGTTAATGGACATTTTACCATACATTGCCACACATTTTTTGTCTGTCTACACATTTTGGGGTCTGTTTTTCTTCCCGTAAAACTCTGCACTGTTTGTCCTTTTGACTCAACCAGCATCTCCCTATGTTTCCTTTGCAGCCGTTGCGAGCGTGTAACTTGCGAGTTTACGCATAGCCCTGCGTCGTGTTTGTTACTGCCTCTGAGAATCTCCTACTACAATCTAACCTTCCCCACCAACACCCCTGTCCCGGCTGATGTGTTTCGGATGGGACCCTCCAACTCGGTCCCTGGGGACCAGATGGACATCAGTATAGTGTCTGGAGATGAGGAGGGGTACTTTGTGGTCCAGCAGCAGACCCATGGGGGAGTGATTTCACTGCGACGCACTGTGACTGAACCACAGGACTTCCTGTTGACCGTGCACATGAGGCTGGTTCGATACGGGAGGTCCCATTTGTACATGGCCAAGATCGCTGTGTTTGTCACTCCTGAACACCGCTTTAGGCCCACAAGAGCAGCACACTATTAGGACACTTAGTGCTGTTTCTCTTTTTATATTCTCATTTTTTTACTTTTATACTTCAGAGGCTTTTTATAAGATGTGTACTTGCTAAATTGGGTTTTCAGAAATATTTTATTGTTACTTGCTTTGACAATATACATTTTATCGTCTGTATCTTTACCATTCTTGATCATAAAAACAATAATTGGAGATCAAGTGAGCAGAACATTGTAACTGCTGTCTTTACTCCCCGTGACACTCCTTCTAACTAAACACAACTAAAGGACCCCTGCTCCACCTCATGTCTGTATGGCAGCTTCATTGTACTTCAAATAAATAATATATAAAAACGATTGTTAATCCTTTGTGATTACTTTATCAAAGCCAACCCACCAACCGATGCATTGATACTTTTGCAAGTCTTTTCCCTATATTTTGCTCCAAGGTTGCTCATTGTAAAATTAAATAGTTCTTTGAGCATAATAAGCATGGTACTTACATGGATGTTTGGGGCCAGTTCAAAATTGTAGATCAGTTAGTGGTGAGATGGTATTATATATCTGGTGATGGATGTTGATATTGGCGAGTAAATGGTTAATTCAGTTCAGTGTAAGTAATACTGCAAGTTCAGTAGCTGTAATAAGGTCCTAGAGAATAAATATTTCTCTTGGTTTTATGGTGTTGATTGTTGCCATTATCTGGACATATAATCCTACAATTTACGAAAAGTATTAGTGATAAATATTAGTTCTAGATATCATCTGAACAGTCCCCGCAGTGTTTTAATTCTCGTCTTTAGACCCACTTTTAATTCACTGGCTTTAGCACCACATGAGTTGTGTGGTCCAATGTGTCTTTTATTTTTAATTTATTTTAATGTTCTTTTTTTTTGCTACTATTTATTGTTTTAGAGTATACATCTACTGTTTTAGGGTTTTATCAATATTTTATGAGCAGTGGTAGAGCAATTGTTTATTTTATATAAATAAAGTGGATTGGCTTGGATCTTTTGTAACCTATATTTTGAACAGGCTTCCATATTATTGTACAGTTGGAAAAAATGTAAATATATAAATGCCGTTGTTGCATATTTCAATTAAAATCCAATCCACTTCAATAGGGAAATTGCATTGATTTCAGCTTTTCTTCTTTATAGTCACCTTATTTGCCTGTATGACTTAACAATGCATTTGATTTCATATATTCCAAGGTGTATTATCAACCGACACTATGCCCACATCCTTTTTTTTTTCATATATACTCAACTTTTCAATAGCACTCAACGCACTCTGTTCATTAAGGATGAGGAACGTAAAGTGAATTCTTTATATTTACACTCTGCGCCCTGTTGAACCCACTTTTTCCTATTTCAAACGTAATCTTCTGCTGTTGAATCTCTTGCAGAAACGATGGCTCTGTGCGTTGTATCAAGTCCTGTCAACCCAATGACTTCAGCTGCCCCCTCAACCCGGTCCATCTCATCACTTACACGGTGCTGTCGCTCCCCACCTTCAGGGACTTCACTGGACCAGAAGGTACAGTTTATGTATTGAGAGAAATGTACTGTACTTTTATTCAAACTAAAATGTTAAAAGATACATTTTCCTTGATTTATTCTTGGTTTTGTCTCTGTTAAGTTTATTTTGATGCAGTTTGACCAATAAATTAAGGCATGTACATTTTTGTTACAATATACATGAAATGATTGTCGAAATACTTTATTAGTCTTTTTCATAAAGTTATTTTGTTGCTGCAGCTCGTTTGTACAAACATAGCAAACAACAACAATAAAAAGAAAAACATTAATTAATCCACAATGACTAAAAGTGCAAAAACATGCATTAAACAGTGTATTTGCAGCAAGAAGAAAAGCAAAAACTTCCACTATCGTACAGTCCTAGTTTTGTCCAGTTTAGTTGGTTTGGCCCTATAATTAAATGGAGGGCAGGTGCTGAAACAACTCCTTTCACGCCATTCTTTAAAAAAAAAATGTTTTGCTAAACATGTATACAAATATGACATTACTTTTTTCTTGCAGGGCTTAATTTGTAAATCAGTAGTTACAGGAATACTTTTGGACTGGTGTCATGAGTTGAGGGAACAGAATCCCTCCAATTAGACTCTATTAAAGTACTCAGATAGTTTCCAGATCCACCAAAATCTGTCCCGGATCCTTAACCCTCAAAAATGAAGAGGAATGCGTTCCCCCAAACGGGAGATTAAACTAAACTCTGATTACCGGTACATGCTTCTGTGTTTTTACAACTTGCAAAAGTAACACGTAGACTTCCTAACTATACTAAAATAAAAGTTACCGGGCTGTCTCGACCTGCCACAGCCTGTACTTCTCAGCACACTAGGGGCAATAAATAATATCTAATCGCTAATTGTGATAAAAAAAAGAGAGCAAACAATAGTCATTCATAGAACATTTTGTATGATCGTGATAATCACCCACAAAGATAACCATTATGCCGAACAAAAGCAACTCATCCATGACGTTCTCTTCAAGATCATAATTGTTTTCACTTATGACAAAGTGCAATCCTATAATAGTGGTTTGAACAGATTAAATTATTCATAATAAATTATTAGTCTTTATATTTCACAAGTTTAAACAGTCAGAAATGTAAATAGCTATTTTGATATTATTGTTAATCGCAATTATTTTGGCCAATATAATAGTGACACAAAATGTTTTCTGTCATCCCATACCTACAGCAGAAGTATTTTTTCTAATGATAAACATTGTTTTTTGTACCTAGACTTCCAAATGTTTTGCTTTTCCTAAAAACTAAAATGAAAAAAGGTTCCCTTTCTCTCTTTCTCTTTGCAGAAATTGTCTTCCTCAGGACAGTTACAGGAGCCAATGCTGCTCCTTATCCAGGCTCCACTGATGTAGTGTTCGACATCCAGTCTGCAGACGACCAGTCATCTTTTGATGTCATTAAAAGCACCTATCAAGGCATGGTTATGGGTAAGAAATAGGTTTCACAAAAATCTAACTTTAAATGTGTTTTTGCCTTTTCCTAACCCTGATTGCTTTATCGTCCAGGTGTGGTCCGTCAGGTGAAGCCCATTACTGGCCCAAAGGAGGTTGTTGTGGAAGTGGCCATGAATTATGTGAAATCTGGAGTTGTGTCTCATCGTAATATTGTTGAAATACACCTCTTTATTTCTGCGTTCTGGTTCTGAGAGTGTTTGGTGTGACAGAGGAAGATGGGGACAGTGATGAGGATTTGGATCAGATCAGCCAATTGCAAACTGTTTTCCCTCATGTAACATAACATGGGATTTACTTGTTATTATTGTTCTAAAATATGTTGATTTACTGATCTGATATAATGTAATGGCAAGATGTCCAAAGTTTTATTGTCTTGTAGGCAGGGATGGACTAAACTTAAACTGAGTAGAATAATTATACTTTTCTATGCATACACTTGTAATTGTAATTTGGTATAATTCTAACCATATAATTGTAATTCGGTACATTTAAAATCATATGATTTCATGAGCAGAAGTCCCAATCTACATTTGTTACTTACGTCTAAATTACATGCAGGTTTAAAACAACTTAATTCAGGTTTAAACAGTTCAGTTAATTATTTTCTTTTTATAAAAATTATAAAAAACAGCTAAATAATACTAAAATTGCATAAAAGGTAACTATACTTTGACCAGTGTTTTTCATGTGTACTTAATACTTTTAATACAAATTTGGCAGCAGTACTGTACTTATTATTTGGTATAATTCTAGACATGTAACCATACTTTTACTTGATACACATTTTTAGTACTATTCAAACCACTGCCTGTAGGCTAAATGATTTTTTTCCGTATATGTATGTAATATTATATGACGGTAATGTTATGTTTTGTAAATAATTACATTTGAAAATGTATTAAAATGGTTGTATTTTACATTTTACATAAACGTGTACAGTTTAATGCGATGTGGTTGAAAACAACTCCACATGTTCTGAGCCCGCCTACTCTTCCTCTGGACCAATCGGAACACTGTAATAGCCCGGAAATGCTGCCTGTGTGCATGAAGCAGGAAACATGGCAGCTTCCAGCAGCATCGCGGAGATGTCTGCTTCTATCTCAGGCATTTTGGATGAAAAACACTGTCCTGAACATCTGCAAATCCTTAAAACTTTTACGGCAGCTCTGCGAGAGAAAGAATATAGGTAAAAACACTTCTGACAAATTCTCGCGCTATTAGGATTGAACCAATTCAGCTTAAAAAGTATCGACGTCTGTTGTTATGTAGTAACGGGATAGGCGTGACATGACAAAATGAAAACGCTTTATCACTCACTGCTCACGTTATGTTAAATAAACATACAAAAGTTAAATAAGAATATAGAACTGAATCTGATATACAACCAGAAGTATGTGGGCAGGGTTGAAGAGCTTATAAAGTTCATCATTAGTGTTTTGTTCCAGGGATGCAGTGGACGAGGCTGTGTTCTCTCCTCTGCTTCGTGTTTTGACTCGCCTCAGTGATGAGCTCCAAGCTGCAGTCACATCTGAAGGACAGGACGTGTCTGAAACATTAGAGCTTCAGCTCACTGCTGAATGCTTCAGGGCCCAAAGAAACGCTTGTGTCCAGAGCACAGGTAACCAGATGCTGCTCAGGTAATTCAGATTCTCACATGCACAACAGTGCTTTGTCCACATAAGGCTCTCTAGTTAAAATCATCACTGTTTTAAACAAATGTTTGTCTATCGTATGATCCAATAATAAAACTGAAATTGATAAGGCACCAGTAAGAGAAACATTTATTCATTCACAAGGGATCTTGGATTCATAGATGTTACCCTGAAACTTCTAAAATATCTTCAGACCAAAGAGGACCAGGATGCTGTTCATGAAAGTAGGTTCTAAGAATGTAACTATTACAATATATTATTGGCTAAATTGCACAATCCAAAACCTTTTATCATCTTTCCAATTTCTCAATAAACCAGCTCTCCGTTGTGGGATCCAGTTTATTGGTAACGTTGCTGTGGGAAACCAGATGTGTAAAGATGACATTTGGCAATTCAGCGTCCCAGACCATCTCCTGTAAGTGTGCAGCACTCTTGGCATAAGACACTATGAGAAACCTGAAAATGCTTAACTTAACGTGTCTTTAAACAGGCAGCTCCTTTGTGTGGATGATGAAAAGACTGTGACCTACGCCTCCATGGTCCTTCACACTTGTTTGGATGAAGCTAAAGTAGAAACTTTGGCTCTACCTCAGAATATTTCACTGGCTCTGAAGGTGATGGAGCTTTGCAGGACACACCCAGACATCGACTGGACGTGAGAACACTTCTTCATTATGTTATTATTACTTATGTTGCTGTTATTAAGCACTTTTGTCTAATCCATACCTCTATTTAACAGGGTCCTTATTGCAACCCAGCATTTTCTGAAGTGTGCCGTTTTGGTAGAAAGCATGTACACAAGGATGCAACACCATGACAGGTATTTACTGCTACTGAAACGCTTCATAAGCCACCATTTTTAGGGATGGAACAAGATTTCATGCTACAAGATCTCGTAAGACCAGATGGCCACAAGATTGGGCACATTGTGTGGACAGAAAAGTGTCAAGTGCTCTTGAGAGGCCGTAGTTCCAAAAAGCAGTGCCACAATGTATTTATTTTATTGTATATTGTATGTTGTATATTATATGGTTGGAACAGTGCATGTTAATGAACATACATGATCTACATGCTGTAAACACGCCGCATAGGCTAATTTCCATCCGTTGTTCCGCATTCACTGTCACAAGACACTCATTCATCCCCAGTATACTTGGACACTGGAGGCAAGGTGTGTGAAGTGTCTTGCCCCTGGACACGGCAGTATGCACTACTGCCCCACTGTGACACCTGGTGTCTGTGTTATGTCTCCTTTAGTTTTAGTTTAGTTTATTTCCCATTTATAGTTTAAAACTACATTGGAAAAATGTGCAATGAGCTGAGAGTGCACAGTAAAACATTAAAAACCACCACACAAACAAACAATAAACAAAGTTACAAAGCAAAACTAAAAGTACTTAGAAATATTTAGACACTGCGAAATAAAATTAAAAAAATCTCTTCCCATCCCTAACTATTTTAGAACCTATTTGCTTCAGAGATGGTGGATTTTTAGCGGTTACAACTAAGAGCTACTAAATGAACCTATTTTCCAGAGTGACTCTACTTGAACTGCTCTTAGCTCAGTTGCGAGAGGACGACTCGGAGTGCGGTGTTCCTCCTGCTGTCGCCTCTTTTCTGGCCTCCTCTTTTCAGAGCGGCTGTAGCGCAGTTCTCACTCTTGCCACAGGCTCTGTATCCAGTAATGAGGTACACACTTGAATCAAACATGCTGACATGCATTTGTATTTATCATGACCATGACTTAATAGTGTGCTTGTAATCCGTCCTAGGTCCTGCAGGAGGCGCTGACAGTGATTAGCTTGTTGGATGTTCTTTGTGAAATGTCCTCAGATCACAGAGAGTTCATGTTCTTACAGGATCACTTAGACCTCCTTGCTAATACAACAGGTAATTTATTCATTGTGCATTTTTAATTGTATCTGTAATGAATAATTACAATATTACATGCTTTTCTAATTGTTATTCCTTTATAGTAGACTAGCAATTCAATTCATTTACCATGTACATTTTTGGTCTTTGAGATGGGAGATATTGACAAAAATGTATCTCAAAAGTGCAGAAATATCCCTCATTTTTATTTCTAATCTGTTCTTTTCATAGCATTTTTGACTGTAAACAATATACTTCATATTAACATTTTGCATATCTTCAAAACAGCACTGAGTTATGTAGTTTCTTCTGCAGATCTCCTTGCGCAGGTGCATGCCATTGGGAAATCCAGCAAGAATATTTTCAGTGCGTCTCAAAACTTCTCCTTCGGCGGAGATGCGGGTTCATCTCATCACTCTCCAGTCATCAGCTTCAAAGCTCATCTTATCAGGCTGATCGGAAACCTTTGCCACAATAACACCAACAATCAGAACAAGGTGCAATTTTAATGCTTATATATTGATTGGCTAGCTTTACATGGACTCCAAAAATCTGATCATTGATTTCTGGAGTTATCAGATTATTGAAATGACAAAAATAGTGGTTTACAAGGAACAAAAGTGTGGTAAAGACAAAAATGAAAGAGAAGATACTCACTATTGACACATGCAACCAAGTGTTTATGATGATCAAATGTCTCTTGGGGATGTAAACACATAAAAGAGATGTTATTGCATTGTCGGGAATGTTCCACATCATGGCATTAAACATATCTACTTCCAAGGAAGACAGAAGAGCTGGTCATGCAATAAAAAGCGATTAAAAATGACAATTTGAATAAATGCCATTATTATTGACTATTTTAATCAATACGTTTCATGCCGTAAGATGGAGCATTCAGGGAAAAGCATTAAAATCTCCATGGGGGCAAACGGGGGGCAGACTCCGGTACCGGTGAAATTAAGCAGTGCATCTTTAGCTTTATATTCTCTGACTAAATAACAGAATGTGACTTAATCTTTAATACATAAACTGGCCTTCTAAAGCGGTTATGGTATTCACCTTATTCCGGAAGTCCGTCTGGGCGCTGCCGTACGACATAATCCTCCTTCTGGTTCTACACCGACTAAAAAGTGGTTTTCGGGCCGCCAAAGGGAATCAGTGCTTTGTTGACTTGTTGGTCACAGGAACATTGGACATTTTACACAAATCAGTCTACTTTATGGCATATTTTAGCGGTGAGACTTTTCCCTCGTTCTCCACTTAAATGAATGGAGTTCCTGCCCGACCGGAAGTGCTTATCTGAGGCAAAAGTGGGCGGTGCGGAATAAGGTGAATAGGTTATATGCGTTCATGTGGCATCACAACATGCTAGAATCCCTTTAGTTAAACATTGAGCTGGAGCCGCTCAGAGTTTTATGGTAGATTTTGCTGTTTGCTGTTTGCAGATTTGTTGACCTGGTTTGTGGTTCATACCTCTGTAATTACTGGGTCCAGCCACATGAAACAAAAACCGACACAAAGTCCAACGACTCTCTCTGTCTCCCATAAGTCTCCCATAAATAAACAAAGTTAAAGTGAAATATTTTCTCACAATAGCCTCAGAAAGTGGTGCCATTATTCAACTCCAATGGTGTGATTGAGGCACTTAAACCATGAGATTAATATTGCAGGTTAGTGGAGCCAATCGCTTTACACATAATGAGAAGGTTCAATGTTTGTGGATATCTATGTTGGAGATTTCTTTCTAAAATGGTAAATCTCCCATAGAGTGCACAATCTGAGATGATGAAATAATCAAATCATAGAACGTAAACACAACCTCTTGCTGATATTTACAAATAAATAGGTAACACTTAATAACAGGACATGAGTTTGATGCATTAGTTCATGAATGCATCACAGATAGCTGATGATGGTGTTGGGATAAGAAGAGAAACTGGGTTGGATAAGTAAGAATTTCCGCTGTTGGGTGCTTGAACTCGAGTGCTCTTGACTGGAAATGTTTATTGTAAAGTAAAATGGTGGATGTGGTTACATGGTATACAGTATATATATATATATATATATGCAAGTGGCTTTCAACAAAACAATGAACCGTTGAACACACCCAACCCAACCCTGACCTGACTGACTCCTCTTGATTTTTATCAGTTTTCCAGAATTATCATCTGTCAGCATCACACTATTAACAAAAGCATGTATAGATAATAAATAATGGGATGGGAAAGGGTGGGTTGTGGCATGACACGAAAACGGTCCTTCTTAATAGAAACCGATTTGAAGAATGCCTGTGGGATGTCCACCCTGAGCTGGCCCCTGTAACGTCCGCGGATGGTGCTCTGTGGTCCGTCAGCGGTTAAAACTCGCCCCGTATCAGTTTTCACTGCGATCTCTTCCAGTAAACCCAATGTCATAGTGTTCACCTTTGGGAGACATGGTAATTTAAGATGTGCATGTAAAAGCTCTGTGCTGCATGTTCAGGGCAATATCGCCACGTGTTTTGGGGTTTGGATGTAATGTGACCAACAAATGTTTTGCAGAGTAGAAAATGCGGGCATGTGTGCTTGAACTTGTCACAACTGACACAAATGAAACCTAGCACTGGCGTATCTGTTTACTAAGATTTAATTACAGTAGTAACATACCAAGTGTACGGGCAAATGAAGGCAATGAAAATAATTTGGCCTAAAGAATGAGAAAGAAAACAGATCACCCTAGTGGTTTATTGTTTAGTCCGCAATTATTATCTGTCTGCTTTGCAAACTAATTGTATAGATATAATGAATAAAAATGTATGTTACTCAGAGTTCTGTTTTTTAAACAGGTGAGAGAACTTGATGGCATCCCTCTTATCCTGGACAACTGCAATGTCGACAGCAACAACCCTTGTATCCTTATATTAAATGTGTACGTCTGCACAGCACAAAGAAATGGCCAGTTCTGTATTATTCTAGAATTCTCATTTTTACTTTTTGTGTTGTTGTTTCTATGTTGAATGCATTTTCCTTCTCTCCTTTTTGTCCAGTATTTTAAAAGGCCAAACCTTGTTGCAAACATTTTGAAATGTTCACTGCAGGGTTTTTTTTTTTTTTTTGCAGATGCAATTTGTTGATCAAAAACATTACAAGACACTTAATGAAAACCTTCTACTGTACAGGATTTACTATTTACTACTTGACCTGTTGCCTTATTGAGCTTGTGTTTTTATGTATTGTATTGTATTTTGTAAGTGAAGTTCCGTAGTCTACATATGGTATGAGATGGCACACTAATTGTCAAAGAAATGTGATTATAATGATTTTTGTTATGGTTAAAAAAAATAAATTAAAAAATATTATTATTACTATTCCCCTTAACAGTTGAAACAGTTATCAACCAGTGGGCCATTTTTGCGATCAGAAACCTCCTCGAGAACAACGCGGAGAATCAGAGGCTGGTGGCGTCGATGGAGAAACGCGGCGCGGTCGACTACTCAGCTTTGAGGGAGCTGGGCTTCGAGGTGGAGGAGAGAGAAGGAGGCCTGCTCCTCAAAACTGTCAGGAAAGATCCATGAAAGTCAGCGGCGTGCAAAGGCAAAGTCCTCTTCTTCCAAACAGGTTTTCTATAGGAAGGCTGACCACTTTATAATAACTACACCTTAATAAACCTTAATAAAGCATGAAGAAAGACTTGATGCATTATGAACACATGGTTTACAGACTCAGGGTTATGAAATTAAATATTTACGAAGCCTGAATCATTCTTTAACATAAACTATTAATTTAAGGTCAATAAATGTGTAGTAATTGTAAAGTGTTCTCTAGAAAGTATTAAGGTGAGACTATACTTGCACTTGTGTTATAATATAGAGTGCTTTAAAGCTCTAATCTTTATATTTATGCTCTAGTGATGTGCTTTGTAACTATCATAGGTCTCGCATCTGTGCTATGTTGAATATTCTTTATAAAGCAGAAACTCAATTGCGTCTTTTGATTGCGTTCATGACATTCTCGACACGAAACGTTTCAGATAGAGGGCAGAAGCCTGTATACGTTTAAAAAATGACATTTCTGAGGGATGAACCAAACCGAAAAGTCACGACTGTTGTATATAATAAATGTTTTGGTCCACAAATTTGCCATATTGATCTAATGTTGTAAGGTCATTTCCAACTGACAATCACGCCTGTGTATCTGAATGAACATTTTGAAGCTATTATAGACAAATCATGACATCATAAGGGTTACCTGGACTATGGAGACTCAAATACAAATACAGCAGCAGTATTAAATAAGAATTTAAAAACAAATGATCAATACACTTTATTTGTAAATGTTCTATTTAGAAGTCTTCAGTTACCTTATTTCACTTTTATTTGATTGATATAGCAAAAGTCTAAATGTGTAATAGAAATATTCATTCGTGACAGCCTTAAACCAGGAAATGTTGATGGTTGAATGCAAATTCTTCCGTAGAATTCTGACCTCCAACTCGATTTTAAACTATAGGAAGTAATCTCATATTTACAATGGAGAAGTTAAGGGTTTAGCTTTGTTTGGAATTGAATAATTGAAGATGTGGTGAATAGAATGCACACGCACGCTGTTTTTGGCAAAGCCATTGTGTCGTGGTCTTATCCAACAACCTAACTAAAAGTATTTACCAGAAGTATTTACGCACTTCCACTTATTCTTCACTAACGTTTAACTTGCCTGTTATTAAAGGCTAAATAAACAGCGACTCTTCGACTTGGCATGTATCACCTCATATTAAACGGTGGCATAACCAAAATGTATGTTTAGCTTTTCGATCCATCTTGCTTTTGGCTACATTATAGGCACATGATTAAAGTATTCCCGGTAAGCATGTTTACTATATTACAAACGAATGGTCATCAATCTGTATAATCAGCTTGCGCACACACACACACACACACACACACACACGCATAACCACAGTGAATCTTTTCTCTTCACTGTTATGATCTATAGGTTTACAATACCATCCTTATAGTTGTAATGAATGTGAATGTCTCAAGCTCAGGAGTCTTGTATAGTTCTGTCCTGATTTTATTCCCCTTTAGTCTTCGGGTTTTGTCTATGGATAGACCTGATTTAATCTTGGTTTAGCCACAATGTAGACATTATTTGGTTGTTTTTAGAGGAGTAGATCCCTTCTTTTTAATTTTTGGCACAGACTATGGAAAGTACAGATGAAGGCGCTCATTATTTTCTGTGCTTGCTGAGCCAAAAATGTGTTTTGGGTGCATAATAATTAACATAAATCCTTATAATTGTATTTGAAGACGTATCATACTGAAACTGCCTTAGTGTCACTTTACTGTATTGCAGTCATACTATGCATAACATTAGTAGCTTTCTAGTTAGATGTTTGAATATTTAGATGCAATTTAGGCCCAAAGGACATAGACAGTGGTGATGAAAACAGGATTTTGATGAGAGAGTGAGAGGGTGAATCAGGCCAGAAGCATTAGTTTGCAGAATGACACCCCTGGGTGCTCTTCGCGTTGCTGGACAAGCTGAATGGTCTTGACACCCTAACAATGCAGTGCTTTACAGGCCGGCCCGTACTCAGCCCCACCCTGTTTTTTCTGCCTCCGATTTTTAATGACAAAATGTATTGAAACAATCGGCTGGACTCTCTGCTCAATCCGCCAGCACAGCGAAGGGAGCTTATGTGGTTCCGGTCCCCAGGATTTCAGACAGCTAACAAAACAGCTGTTACTCGCGCTCCACTGGCTGGCTGCAATGCTTTTCAGGCCCACAGGAAAGAGCCTGTGTCTGCTGAATGAGGTGCCCGGGCCCTGGTCTGGTCACCTACTAATGTATTAGAGACACATCAGGCAGGGGCCAAATTCACTGCTTTCCCATATTCGAGGCCTTGAACAGCCTCCACTGTGGTGATGCTCAGCGCCTGTGTGGAGTATGCTAATCACAAACGGCTTCAGTTGGTGCTTTGAATAGGGTACAATTAGTATGAGGTGTAGAAGGAGGATCATGTTTTCTTTGTAAAAAGACAACACTGCTGACCAGGTTTATTTAGTAAACACACATTTTACCACATAGAAATGATTAAAGCCAAGAGGCAATCTTAAAAGACAGCAATAAATCCTGATTTTAAAGGACATTAGTAAACACAAACTGGAACTCCAGTAACTGTTTGGCTTTTGCAGAATAGTTTAATGTTACTTAATTACAGCTGTGTGCACAGTAGTCCTTGGTTTCTGTAAACACTGGGTAGATTACTTAATGTTGGCTATGTTGAAACATATATGGTAAAACATATACAATGTACATTTTAAGACATTGGCTTACATACAATAATTTATTGTTACTCTGAAAACACTAACAATAATAAACAGTTGTAAATAATGACTCTTTTTTTCATTTTTAAATGACATAAAGTGCCACGTTCTTCAATATAAAAATATACTCTTCAGCTTGTTTTGAACGTTACATAAAGCCTAAATAAACATTAGTGAATACATTAAGGGTTTTGTCCAAAAATAGCTTTGGGCCTTTGATCCTCATCCCCTTGTGTGGTTGGGGCAGATGCCTAAACCGCTGGAGCCTTGTGTAAGCACAGGCCCATGTGAAATTCCTCATTCGCTGGAATGTCCAATGTATCTGAACCTGATTACACCTCTATGGAGCGCCAATGAGGCTTGAACGCTTTTCTCAGAAGTTAAGAGCCCTTCACAAAGCAAACAGTGAAAATGTTGGGATGGAAAGTGCCGTACAAGCTGACAAGTTGGATGCTTAAAATAGTATGTGGATATTTTAGCCTGGGGCTCCTGCAAATGAGGGCCTGGGCCCCAGGGGGACAAATGTCCATGAGAGATCTGTAAAAACTGAGAACTATTCATCTTGGCAATGTCCCATAATAAGAGCAAATGTCACTATTCAAGTGCAAAGGAAGAAGTTGTATAGTTCAAAAAGCCGATAAAACAGGCTCTGGAGCTCCGCCGAGATGCTGCTAGTATTGAAAACAAAAAGATTTGAAGCTGTTATTTGTCCTATAAGACTTTAGCATCTTTAACATAAATAGTTTTATTTTCAGTGTTCAAACATACAGTGTGAGTTTACAGTTGCTGCATGAGCTACAATTCGCTGTTGTTAATGGCGGTCAGAAGCATTTCCAGTTCATGCTCCATTATGACCCACCAATTGTCAGTTTTTTACATCTTTCAAAGATGTTTGTCCTCCTTGTTTTGCTTTTTCCTTTTGGCTCCCAAATGTCCAAGCATCGAGCCCAGCATCTTACATTTAATATTTGTCTTTCCTTAAGTATATTTCCCAAGGATTCAAAAATGTGCAAAATATTGAATAAATACTTCCAAGTTCTTCACTTCAAATTGAATGTCATTTTTTGTTGTTGTCCCTTTCTTATTTGCATGTGAAGACCTCTGATCTTTCGCTGCACGTGTTGCACTTGACGAAGCAGCACCAGTGGAACTTGCAGTTGCATTGCCACACTCTGGTGTACTGGTGGGTGTTGAACCCTCGCCCACAGCACATGGCATTGCACCCGTCTGCACTGGTGGACGTCCCGTTACAGAGCCTCCCTCGTGTGCCTGTGCTCCCTGTGATCTTGTCCTCCTCACAGTAGTTTGGGGAGCGCTCTAGATACACCAGGTCTGTGTCCGTGGGCTTCTGGTAGCCCCGCGCCATTTTGAGACGCAGGAATGAAGGCTGTCTGAGTCGAGAAGCTCGCACTGGCTCCACCTGCACGGCCTCGCTGTAGCGCTCTTTCAGCAGGTAGCCGATCTCTCTGAACTTAGGCAGTGTGATCCAGCATGTCTTTGTGGTGCAGGAGCCAGACACACCATGACATTTACACTCTAGCTTCATCTTCTCCTCCAGGATCTGAACACAGAGGAAGAGGAAGAGGCAGTTCAACTGTAGGGCTGCAACTTTCCCATACTAAGCATTATTCTGACGCTGTGTGGGAGGCATTTGACGATTGACAAACGATTCACCAAATGTATGTTTTAACAATGTCAGGTGAAGCCAATATAAATGTGTGTTTTTACACACATTTATATTGTATCTAATAACTATATCATTGTATTAATTATTTGGCAAAGGGGATTAGATCCTGTTGAAAATAACCAAATCACCAAACCAAATCTAAAGCCCTAAACTAAAAATGGACCTTTACATTTTTGCAGCTGTTTATGTATAAAGTTACTCTGTGGTCTCAGACTGGTTTGGATTTAACATAAAATACAATTTTCCCTTTCTGCTGTAGTTGCCTAAATTGTTTTCTTGTCAAACATGTTTTTCTTCTTGAATAGGAAATGTTGTGATTTGTTTATTTCGCACATTAGTTATATCCACAAATACATTGTAGCCAAGATGGAAAACTCCACATTTTTAGAGTCAAGTTTGACTTTGTCAGTGAATAGCTGCAAACCCAGAATCGTTGACAGAACTTAACACTATTTTGATTGTTATAACTAGAAGTTACCTTCTGGGCCAGTGCTGTGATTTCTTCCACATAAACTGTAACAGATTTTTCTTCATTTGATTAAAGTCACATGTCTTTCTCGTTATCATACCTTTCTTCCTGCCTCGTTGTTGTGAAGGTTCATGAGTCTCCGTGCGTTTTTCTTGATCTCTCGTGCGTCCACAAACCTCCTGGAGAACTCCACCCCGTACTTCACATCCGCTGAACAGCCTCCCCACTTCCAGCCCTCCTCCTGGTCGTGGTAGCCCTGCTTGTCCCGGTCGCAGCCACACTGACTCAGGTTGCCCTGGCTGCAGGCAGCTGTCACTGCATGGGCCACTCCAGCCGCCGTGATGGCGTAGGTGAACGCTGCCTCTCGACTTCCTGGACACAACCACAACTCATTATTTTTCATCAGTGAAACTGTTTTGTTTTTCATTCGCAGAGATGGTGTGGTCAACAGTGACTGAGGCAGTCTGACTTTCTTCATTATTCAGCTACTTACAGTGCCAACACGTAAACACACACAAAAGTATTTGTTCCTTGTAGTTGACTCATAGTCAGCAATTCTTTAATATAATATTCTTTAGTCTGAGGCAATTTAATATATTACCATGTATTATTACCAAGTTTTACCAATTCACTTAATCTGAAACTGACAAAAGATTGTTTTGAGTGCACTTGTCTCTCGGTCCCTTGTTTGCCCATTACAAGGCATTGAAGTGCATGCTGACACCAAACCTCTTTCCCCCCATAGTCCTGTCCTGTCGAAGGCCTAAAAGGTCAAAAATGCCGTGTGTAGAGTGTATCTTAAACACACTGTAAAACGTATCCCCTTCTCCGTCTCGGACAGTGTCATTCTTTTCTTTTCGCTACATGGCCTCTCTATTCTGTTGCACTGGCTTTTATCCAGTCTGACAAACTGACATGGAAAACCTATTGGGTTTGTGGTTCTCTTGGTCCATAATTCATAACAAACTCTCAACTCTTCTCTCATCAGGCGCAATCCGTGACCCTTTCCATTATGTTGTACAGGCTGCATTTCGGGCTATTGGGCATTACTATAGCCAAGCAGTCATCTCCTGACACTGTGATTTGTTTTGATTGTTCGGTCTGTGCACGCAGGGCTTCATTGTTGCCATCCAGCTGCTGTAGCTGACTTCAATTAGTGGTTAACATTAGGATCTCTGGCCTTTCTCTCTTCCTAATAACTTCACGGGCCCAGCAGGTCAATCAGGATGAGATTGTTTGCCACTCACGGGTTGGTTAATGTTAAAGCAAGACACAAGTATTTTAAACCACAAAGACCCCGACTGACATGTTGGATATTCAAAATCTAAACAGTTTGTGACTCCAAGTTATTTTTCCCTAAAATGATCCTGTAATATTGAAATGCTTATACTGCCTACACTGTACAACCCTAATTTAGAAAAGGTTGGCATGTACACTCACAACCATGACACGTTTACCGTAAAATGATAAACTCTCACTTGGAAATTTGCAATGCATTTTAAATCCTCATTCACAACTTTCTGTTTACGCTACATTTTAATTGTGTCAGTAAATGGTTAAGACACTTATTCCAGTGTTCCTTTGAATTAAATCACATGTCACTCGAGAATAGAGATATTTCCCTTTGACAAAAGAACTGAAAGCATCCAGACGTCTGTCTGCTTGTCTCCTCTGTTAAAGAAAGTGATTGGTTCCAGAGCTGTTGGATTAAAGATGACTCCAACGCCACAGCAAAACCATAACAAAACATTTTGAACTCAAACATAATTTATAGAAGTGGTTCCTCAATGAGCTTCTAAGAAAATCTAGAAAGACTTCATTCTGTGAATTTACAATATGTGTTCAGGACACAAATCCCCCAGAGTTTGCTCATAACTCTGAACAAACAAACAAAAGGAACTGTCTACCAGCAGCTCTGTTGACTTTGTTTGCATGACTTTGTTAGAAGATAGTCTATATACAGCAAATACAGCACAATACATTCAAAAAGATTCATTTGGTCTTCTTTAACCCTAGATTCCTTTATTTTCAGGTCAGTGTTTGTTTGTTGTCAATAAACGAACACTGGTCTGATGGAGGAAGTACAATATCTAAAGTACAATATAATACTACCAGATTATTCTGTGTGCTACACCTGAATTACAAATGAGTTTATAAATATTTCTAGTTGAATTTTGTCATATATGTTTGTGGATGCACAATTACAAATATTTACAGACTGCTGACAGACTGACCTACTCTGAGCTCTTGTCCGAACACAGTCCTCTCCCCCAGAGCAGAGCAGTTCCAGCGCCCGTATCTGAACTGATACTGGCACTCGTTGATGCCCAGCTGCGCCCCCTCCCCGATCACGATGATGGCGTCCGGTCGGCTCTGGCACAGGGCTCTCTGCCGCGGGGCCAGTCCTGGGATCTTATTACAGATGATGTTCGCCCCTAAAGCTACCACTGAGGACAGCGCCCTGCGGAGAAAACACAAACACAGTATATCAAACCAAGGCCCACCATTTGTGAACAGTTTTACACCGCAGGAGACTGAAAGGGACATTTCAGCTTGACATGGACACCCAACAGTTTGAAGATACTTTCTGTAACTCACCTGAAAATATTGATTACCAATTTTAACCTCCTTTTTATCAGGAACATTATTATTTAGGGCGAGTTCACACATTCTCCATCAAAACTGGGACTAGACCAAGACTAAACCCGACACTAAACCTACTCTAGATCAGGACTAAACGGGGACTAGAACAGGACCAAGCAAAGTCCATTTATCTTTTTTTGGTCCCTGTTTTAGCCCAGTTTGAGTCCAAATTTACACTTTGTTTGGTCCTGTTCTTGTCCTGGTTTATTCTAGTCTAGTCCAGATTTAATTCCAACTTTAGTCCCAGTTTAGTCTCAATTTTGATTCTGCAAGTGTGAACACACCCTAGAATGTGCTCAATTTCAGACCAAATAACAATTGCACAAACACACAAACTGACACTAGAATTAATAAAACATTTTTTAAATTTAGATATTGAAAGTAGACATGATCAACATGTGTATGCATGATTTCACTAAAAGCGCTGTTTGTATTTTTAGTATCAATGTGATTCTTTAGTGCATTTGGCAAAGCAACATAATTCTACTTGTTTAAAATGATTAATTACATGCCCAATTTCAAAACCATGGCACAGTCATTTAAAAGACCAATCTTCCTTTAGGTCCTGGCCTACAATTTAAGAATCCTTGCCATAATATAAATACTAGAAACCAAATGAACATAAGTAACATAATGAGTGAGATATTTGTGGCAGCATTTACCCTGACATCATAATGAATTATGTCTAATCCATGAAGAAACAGAACAAAGGTCTTTTATGAACATTTAAACCAATATATTACTGTCAGCTTTTCCTTAATGAGCATGAAGCAGTCCAGGCATTTCAGACTGAGGACATGTCTTTCTTATGAGTGGTGCAGCAGCCATTGTAATACCATTGGCGCTCGTTACATCGGGCTGTGAGCATGAAGTGGTCCAAAATCACCCTTTTCCATATGGCCCATTACATTATTATAGCTATTATTGTCTAACGAGGTGCGCCTTTGACAGAGTGCTCTGGCGTGACGTGTAAATCCATCAGAGCAGGTTATCTCATCAGCTTTACAATAAGTGAAATCATTTTTGACAATTTAATATTGGATTCGGTCACTCTCTCCGATCACTTTTTATAGGCCTAATAGTCCGTTTAAATGAGTAAAGACACAGTAATACAGCGAAATGTGGGGAAATCCGCAGCACGTGTTTGAGCCTTATTCCATTGTGAAATGCCGCTAATAAAAGGCGTTTAAGTCACGCCATTGTTAAACGTATGCGCTCAGACTTTTCGACAATAGACCCGAGCAATTACGCATTACATTTTGTAATACACTGTTAGACTACTATTGGAGTGTGCACAATTAGCTAACATTTTCAAAAGAGTCTTTTTGGATATGGATAAATGGAGTTACGATCATTACTTTACGCACACTTTACGCACCTGCAACTGCTGAACCGACGTTATTGGACTACTGTGCGTAAAGCTTGGGCCAATGGCGTGACTAATTACCATACACACAATTTACAGTGATACAGTGCCGTAAAGTGAGACGTACAGGTAGCTACCGCTGGTGAGGATGAGGAAGATCTGTGGGTAGTAGACGGACAGCAGCGCACTGCGAGACGAGATGATGAGCATGGTTGCGCATTGAATAAGTTGGATTTCTCTCTCGCTGTTTAAAAATGCGTCAAAAAGAAAATTCCACAGATATGATATCCTGATAGGAAGATGAGGGTTTCCACTCCTGCTCGTGCTCGCAGATGTTGGGATGAGCTAGAGGAGCGCTGCGCCTGCTCCTGACTGCGCTGCCCATGTGCCGGACACCAGTGGCTGCTGCATCCCTCAGGCCAAAGCACGCTCTGTCACCTGGATGCACACACCAGGGCTGGACCAAACCGAGGGGAGGGCGCGGAGAGGAGAAGGGAGGTGGGTGCTGCTCTGGTGCTCCCCAAAAGAGACAGTGGTGCACTGGGTACGCATCATAATATCCCCACCTCCATCACCAGAGATTCAGAAGTCTCTGCTTGTGTTTCTCCGTGATGTTAACACATATTTGACTTGTTTGTTATTTCATACAGACACACCCTTCTCCATAAGTTATATGCATGTGGATTGTATTCTTCTGAACTCAAACTGAGTTTCAACACGATTTGTGATTGCTCACACATGTCATTCATTCAGCCAACTGACTGAGAACAGTGCATCCCCTAGTGGTGCGTAAAGGAATGTTTTACAGCTGGCACATGTGGATTTGCCACATAATAGCTGATATTATGCATTTAATTTTTCATCCTGATAATATTATTGCTTTTTTGTTATTGTGTATGATTTCATAATGACTATTGGCTGCAGCATTGAATGGCTTTAGTAAAGGAACTACCAGCCTAGATTCCATTCAGTCAACAGTCAAAACCTTCCCAAATACGATCCGTTTGACCACCCATTTCAAAACTTTAATAGGTCTGCTTTTAAGAAGGAACAAGCCAAATATTTCCTTCTGTTAATGTTGACATTTTAAAGCGTGAAATTAGACCGAGACATTCAGCTTGACTTTTGTGAAACGCATACCACCACACAGAGATAAACCCTATAAAATTGTCCCAAAGTGAAATATCAATCACTTGAACAAAAAGAGAGCCAAAGTTGGGCGGCACCTTCTCATCTGGGATCTTCAGAGCTGCCAGCAAAGCATTCTGGGAGATAAAAGTGAACTCAAGTGTAAAAGTTTAGTGCAGGGGTGTCCAAACTATGGCCCCGGAGCCAAATGCAACCCTCAGATCTCTTAATGAATTGACACAAACTGCCATAAGTTGTACTTTTTACTCTTTAAATATTATCTTCTAGACAGAACAAATGTTACAACTGCAAGCCTATAAAGGTGGTCTGTATTTGACACTTAATGCTCTTCAGCTTCTTCTAAATAATAAACAAAATGACTCATGAATCATTGCATAGATAAGGATGCACATTCTGTCCAATTTCTTGAATTGATTAATTGGTTGCTCTATGCGCCACCAAATACAATACATACATATAGTTCAGCTATTTTTCCAGTAATAATCGTGAACAATCAGTAAAAGGACTTAAAACAAATGATTGATATTAATATTTTAGAAAACAGATATGTAGTTTATCCGTCGATACTATATATTTTCCATACAATGTTATGATCAATGTGCAAGCTCGATTCAAGTATACAAAAAAATGGATCGAAATAAATATATTATTCCACCTTTTTCCATTTAATTCTGTTATTTTGATGAAAAACAAATGATTTAGATTTAATGGGGCAGTATAATGGTCCGCAACATATTTTTTTCACTGGGATGTTATTGCATTGCCTGTAATGTTCCACTCTATGGCATTAAACCTCTCTCTCTCCATGGAGACAAGCAGTTGACGCTGCCAGGCCAAGTTCCACCAGGTCAGATCTGTGGTGAGGCATCCCCACTCACAGAAGAATGCATTTTGTTCAAGGTATTTCTGAGCAATATCAACAATGGTATTTGGATAAATGCAAAATAGATACGTTTAATACCAAACTGTGACATTCAGACTAACCAGATGGTGGACCTTCTACCCGAAAAGTTACATAGTGCACCTTTAATTTTTATTTCATCATAATGTATAAACTACATCATCAGTGGCATATAGTTTAACAAAAATGAATGAAAAGGAGCAGAAGAGTAATCTTATGTTATGAGACATTTAGATGGAAATAGGTGACATCATTTATATATTGTCAACATTTGTAACACTTTATAATAACTCATATTTAAAGCCAAAATGAAAATGAGAAAAGACTTAATGATAATGAATCATTAGTTTTAGGAATGATTCGGTCTTGGTAAGTAACTGATATCCTAAAAGTGCAAATATTCACTTGTAATATTGTACATTAACATATAAATATATATTTTTTGTGAGGGTACTTTTTAAAAAATAAATTAAGTAAAAATGTAAATTGATGCAGTATTTACCAGGGGTTTAGCTGATAAAAATACTTTATACAATCTTTATTCTGTTGATACTGATATTTAAGTGTATATATTTTTATTATAACAATTTATTCTGCTGTTTGCCTGCATGTCTGTAGCAAAGGTTTGTTCCTGGTATGAATAGAAGTTATGAGGATTCTGAAACCCCAACTCCTAACCCTAACCTCTTAATAAAGTAGTTACTAAGCCTGAAATAAACATTTTTGTTCATTATGAATTAAGTCTTTCTTAATGCTTTATTACGGTTAATTAAGGTGTAGCTATTACAAAGTGTTACCGCAACATTATTATTATTATTTTTGTGAGAGTATGTAGTCTTTGGCTCGCTGTCAGCTGGGCCCAGACCACTTCAGTGTGGCCTTTTCTCTGTCTCTCGTCTCTCTCTCTCTTTTTCTCTCTCCCCCCTCGTCTTTTTGTCCAAATAAGCCTCCTGACCACAGTCTCCAACGCCAGCACAGCACTTAGGCGGCTTGCACACTCACTGTCTTGGCGCTGTGTGCGTTCAGTGATCTGTTTCTTTTCATATTTTTGCACCAAAGATGAGGCAAAATAGAGATGGGAGAGTTTAGGGCTGCAGTGGGGCATTTGATCTGATTTTTCTGACACAAAGAGTTTGGGGTGTCAGATAAAGTTGTCATAGTTTTGATTGAGTAACGTTTGATAATGGAGTGTCTCGACGTTTATCTGAAGCGGCTGTCGAGCCACAGTAAAGATGAGTGACAATGGAAAATGACAAATGGATTCTTGTGTTTCAGGACAGACCACTTAAAAACTATGTGCATGTTTGTATAATCCACCAGGGGGCAGGCTTGCAGAGTAAATGTACTAGAATATTGTTGAAAGTCATGTCCAATTATAAAAGAACAGGATATTTAAGCATACACACAATCTATTTGATAAAGAGTCGCAGAAGAATATGGCAATTTCCACTCATTTATATATTTTTTGCAATTCATTCTGAGCAATAAAACAATAAAACATTTAAGTGATTGTTATTGTGTAACGTCATGGAACTTTCCTGGACATAATTCCTGCTGTTCCCCTTTGGTATAGAGTTCATCTAATTCAGCATGTTGAGCATTCATTATAAATACTTTTGGAAAAGCAGTACCATATGTTTTACTGATGCTCTGTGAAATATTTGATTGTAGATACGGATATGCACATTCAAGACTTTGTAAACATGTGCAGGGGAAATTTAGTGGAGCTTTTAGCCTCGACAGGAGAAAAAGCTGATAACTACAAATGTAAACAGTGTACATCATTGTGACTGGAGCACCCCATCACTGTTTCGTTTTCGCTGTGTGATTTTGGCAAACACAAATAAACTGAGTAGAGTTGTTAGGACAGAAAGAGGGAACTGATAGATGGTCAAAACTAAATTATTGCTCGGCTACTATTCCGTTATATGTTCCGGAGCCGGACACGATTTTGCAAGTGTATCATTAAAGGTGGACTATGTAACCTTTCCGACGGAGGGATCTGACACCTGCCAGTCTCCATTGAGATGTTATCGCTTTGCCTGGGAGCATTTATCTATCTTGCATTTTTGACCAATTACATGTGTTTTATTAGCCTGAAAATACCCTGAAAAACATGAGTGGAGTCTCCTTTCCGCAGATCTGGCCTGGCTTGGTGGTGTTGTTTCCAAAGAAATAGATACCGTAAGTCCTATGCCATACTGTGGAACATTCCACAACAAAAGCTGGTTACAGTTGCAAACCAGTTTAGGCTATATATGTATTGGGACATAAAGTGTAGAACCATACACTTTATGTCTTGTGAAATGTTAGCACTTAAAATACTTTTTGCATCTAATTACTTCTCTTCATTCCATCTCAAACAGCTGAAAACATAATTCTTAACATTCTTCATGGAGAGAAATAAGTTTTATGGCATACTGTGGAATATCATAGCTAAAGAAACAGCATTTCCATGGAAACGAGCTCCTCCAGGCCAAGTATGGGTCAGGTTTATGGAGACTCAAGTCCGCTTACAGTAAAGACACATGTTTTTCTAAGTTTTTAAGTACAACAAAAAGATTAAAAACCAAGACATGCTTTTATCATACTGTGGTTTTAGTTATTTATTTTCCTTTAAATTAGCACCGTGTCATTTTGAACGTTTAAATTCCGTTATACACAATTATGTATTCTAGCCTTTTTCTGCCTTTATTTGTTTCATCCTTAACTTGTTTATGTCAGACGTTGTTGGCATTTGGCACATTGGCATATACATGTCACTGCTTGTAATACAGTTGGACAAACACATGTTGCGTATATTCTTAATAACTCCAAACGCATGTAGGAATGTGGCTGGGGAAGGATATTTCTCCTCTGCAGCATGAAGGGATTATGTGAGTTTCAAACATTAAAAACACAGCTCTCCCTTGGGTGAACGGCTCTGATGGTTTAACATGTCAGCACAGAAAGGCACTACTTTGTAATCACTTATAATTTACACTATTCAGAGCATCCCCTAAACATAAAAAGTTACACGAGAAATCATTTCCATATTTCAGTAAAAACAACATACTCCAGAGAGCACTTGTTGTCCCCGCAGCATCTTGAACCTTTCGAAAAGCAGATGAAGGCAGAGTTAAAAAGAAAAAAAGAGCACAATATTTTTAAACAATGCCACGAGTCGTATAAATGTCAACAAAAAGATCCCTTTTATGTAAATGGGATTTATGTTTTTGGTAAGGAGCACACTGTCAGAGCTGTAAACATGTTGCAGATGTTGAGAGAAAGACACACATGTCTATTGCTGAAGTTGTGTAATTCTATATTATAGATTCGATAAACTGTTGCCTGCTGCCTTGGCTAGGTCTTTCTTGCTAAATAAATTCTGAATCTCAATGGGACCTCATGGTTAAATAATGGTATAAAAGATACATTAAAAAACACATACAATGCACCATTTTTTGTATGCGTCTCAGAAATAATCAAGCCTTTGCAGTGAATGGAAAAGAAGTATGGTATTTGAAGTAATGAAACATGTAGTACCCAGAAACCCAACTTTATAACTCTGTACTGTCTAATTGGTATATGAATGCTGTTTTTTGCATTCAAATGAAAGAAATAGGAGTTTTGTACCAAGTCAAATATGCCCACACAATCCAAGACAGAGACCACACTTCTTCTATTCCTCGTCACCTTTGTTTGTATCGTATGTGATGTTATTTGGCACTAATCTATCTATCTATCTATCTATCTAGAGCCATCTATCTATGTAGGTCTAACCCTACCAATAACTGCTACACCAGCTCCTCCCTCCTGTACACAAATGCATTATAGCAGAGGTTCGCAAAGGTTTTCACACCAGGCACACATAAGATAATATTTGGCTTTCCGAGTATCACCAGATCTAAACCCAAACTATATAAGGCCAAATTTGCCTCTAAATAAAACAATCACTTGAACAGTTTGAGAAACGCTATATTAGAGGGTTCCATTCCACATGTACATGGACAAAAATCCATTCAAATCTGAAAAATACTCTAATGACCAACTTACACAATTACACACTTCTATTTGTCATAATGTTCAAACAGGACATATAATTAGTATTGAGTACTAAGGTACTTAGAATTGAACAATAACATAAGTAGATATTCACTTTACATTTTAATAGTTGTAAACTTCAATATTGATCCAAAACGGCTTAATAATAAGAACGGGTGCATGATGATGTGTATTTTCACAGATAATTGACATTTACATGTTTTTATTTCTGAAAAATGGCTAAATGACATTTATCACTCAGAGTCTTCATTTTCCAGATAATTGCCACTAAGTACAGGGATGTGGGCGGGGATAGGGGGTAGGTGAAAACCGGAATTATCTGAGCTAAGTTACAGGACAACACAGGATTGTTCAAACATGCAGGAATCATTACAATACAATTTAGAGTAAACTAATAAGGAAACACCAGGTTAAAAGCTCATTAAAGTGGATTTTGCATAATTTGTCCACTTTAACAAAAACGTTTCTTAGTTTATGAGGATTTGGCGAACTAGAATTCCTGTTTCTAGACAACAAATTCACAATTGTCAATCACTTTTCACACACTTGTCCTTTGTATTTTCTCTTTTCTCACTGCAGAGGGAGCCCCAGCCCAAGAAAAGCTTTAAAATCCAGTCCTAGCTCACAGGGTCAAAATGTCTTCATCTGCATCACAACCTAAACCTAAACTATAGCTTGCTGCCATTTTAAATTCCTTACAGTTCATGTGGTCCTTCTGTCTTGTTTGCCTGATGTTTATTTTCACATGGCATTACCTTCACAGTTTTATATTACTTTCGGAGTGAAGTGTGTAGTGTGGTCTTCTTTTTGGGATCCTGAAGGGGGCTCTTTACCCCTGCGTTTGGGCCCAGCATTGAGAGAGGTACATCTGTCCCAGCATTCCTCTGTAGTTCCACCATCTTGGTTCCTATATCATGCAAAATGTCTAAGCGCCGTATTCATAAGCTCACGGGACAATGTTAAGACTGTTCTAACAATGCAACAATGTTTATCCCCTATCACAGAAGAGATAATAATGTAAGGCTTAATCATGTTCCACCCAAAATCGAAATACGTTTGCTGAAGTTAACAGTTTGTGGATGATTCAGACAACTTGCCAAATCATTTCGACACTAGTTACATGTGCTGATCCCAAAGATATCAGTTGAAAGATTGACAATTTTACCTCACTGTGCGTTTTAAAATGTCAAGCTATAAAACTTCTGGAACCTTCTCTAACCTCACTGTGATACCCCTTTTCATGTGCATCTTAAAAACTTATCATCAGTATCAAATGGTAAGAAGACATTCATTGATGCTTTGTAGAAACGTGTTTTGCTTTGCATAGGACTACGTTACTTCAGAACTTCAACATCCTTTTTGTCCCTCCATTGTGACTTTGCTTGTACTTTTTCATTTTCCCTCTTCTATCAGAATTCTTAAAAATTCAGTCTACAATATTAATATACGACTTATAATTATACTTATTATTATAACCTTTATTTCTACTGCCTTAATTTATAGTGAACACATAGTTTATTAAGAGTTACTACTTACTACCTAAATTATACTCTTAACCTTTAGTAGTTACTAAGCCTGACTTATGCTTAATAAACTATGCTTTGTTAAGGCAAATTAAGGTGGTACCTCCCAAACATTTCAATTGTTTTGTTTTTCTTTAAGTGCCTTCCATGTGTGTGTGCGTGTGTGTGTGTGTGTGTGTGTGTGTGTGTGTGACCCAGTGTTAGAGCAGTAAAGTGTATGTTCAATACACTCGCTACAAAAAGCACTTTTGAATGTGAGCTATAAAAGCTGTGCCTTTGTGAGACCGAAGTAAACCCACTGTAATACAAAACAAATGTATTCAATTATTAAAAACTATTATATTTTATCTGCTTGTGGGTGCATTTACTTTTTTAAGAATGTGTCCCAGTAGAAGTGGGCAATATATTGAAATGTGGATATGCAAAATTTGAATAGTGAGTGTATCGTTTATAGTAAAAAAAAAAAAAAAAAAAAGAATGTTGAAACTTTCATGTAAGGGCATTAATCTGACAGACATTTCACATTGTCTGATGATTATACGTCTTTAAAAGAATGCTTTTGAATACATTTTAAAACACATTTCTGTTGGATTGACATAACATCATCTGACTGTCGTTATTGGGACTTAAAAAAAAAAAATATTGAGACATTCAGTTTTGTTCATATTTCCAAACCCTATTTCTATTTATTAGGCTTTGTCTACTCACAACAGAAACGTTTATTTAGTACAACATAAAATGACTAGCATTCTCACTTTCGTATGAGTAATTCTATTTCGTAAGTAACTGCTCCCATATCGTTTTCCTCTCACTCCTGTTCCACACTCCCTGATGCTGCCACGGCCCCTTAACTGTTTTGAGCAGCCTGTAATGGTTTAAATCACTTGCAGAGGACAGAAAGCGCAGTTAGAGTCACATAATGTTAGCGTTGACCTTCTGATTGAGTTTGCTCACAATCACACGGGTCACGGAGGGGGTCATGAACACGGATCATTAACATAATGGCTGTTTCCTGTCTGCGCCAATGTAAGGCCCTATACGCTGAGGTGCTCAACAGTGCGGAGCTATACTGACAGCAGCAGAGGGAATAGGGTATGGGCCTGACAAAAAACAGATTAGTATTGTCAGTTTTCAAAATGCATTGCAACTTGGGCTGTTATGCTGAATACACTTAATAGAGAAAGAACTTGTTAAATTTGTCAAACCTGAAAAAATACCTGCGTGTTATTTGTTTTGCTATTGGAGTGCTGTAACATATTATTTTGCCATCACTAAGCAGTTGATTACAATGCAAATGTCTCTTCATTGTCTGAGCTATAATGCATACATTTTTACAATTTGCTTTTAAACATTAAAACTGGGACACCTAACTTCTCGCCTCATAATTAGTAAATATGTTTCCACCTCAGAAAGAGTATTGTAAAAGCAGGAATGTATGTTATTTCTTTGTTGTTGTCGTATTTTTGTAATTTTTGTATTTTTAAGTTGTTGTTTTTTTTTGTGTTTTTTTTTTTTTTAATAGAACAGAAATGAGACAGAGAGAATACATACATTTTACACATTGCACAGTCCTAAAAATGTAGTCTGGCATACGGTTCCCACTTTTGTCAAATTGTCTTTTTTTCCAATTAAATGTCAATGTAATTTGACCCATTTTGCGAATATACAGTATGTGGGTATATTAGGTGATCGTCGGTTCATTTTGTGTGATCCATTTTTATGTAATGGCCTATCTTCCTGATGTCAAGAGTATGTTCCAAGGGTATCCCTTTATTGTGTCCATTGCAGGAGTTTTGTGGCCCAGATACATAGTTCTGAAGTCAAGTGGGATGCCAATGCTGAAAACAGGTTTTTGTGCTTTGTTAAATGGTAATGGTGGGCCACTTGGCAACTACATTTCTCCAGCAACCATACTGCATTTCCCTATGAAGAGAGGGCACTTTGACATGGTGTCATAAAAAACTTTTTTTTCCAAACATGTGATTTTGTGGTCCTCCATGGAGATGTATATATACTTTCCCATTCTTAATCTGTCAAAACAAAATTCGCTCTCCCACTTTTTTGTATATATTTAGTAGAATGGCTCTCTATATTATTAAGGCATTCATACAGTTTGGGTATTGTTCCCCTTGCAAAGTTCCGATTGATATGCCTTACACTGTCTTCATCTAATTATTTAATGTTTTATCATATCAAATTTGTAAGAAAGGGCCATATGAGTCACTGTATAACCTTTTGGGGTGAGAGTTTATTGGCTGTGGAAGCATATCATCCAGCTTCACTTTTGTGTGTGACAAAGCTGTTCTAAAGCTGTGCTAGTGACAAAAAAAATAAAGAAAGAGGATTTTTAATACTAGTGAAGGGTTTGTGAAAGCTAGGAATTGGAGTTGGAGTTTTTATTTTTTAAATACCACTATTTCCTTTTTTTCTTGAAAATTTGGAACCCACTTTAAAATTAAATTGTAATTGGATAAAATGTCTGTATCCCTGTCGTCCAGGTGATAAAGAATAGATGCAATAGGCTAAAAGTATATGATTAATTTGAACAACTACAATCTGCAGTGGCACGTCTCTGGTCAGAACTAGGTTTACAGTCTGAACGATGTTTCATTTAGAGATGATGTGATATTGTGACCAAGAAACAGCTCCCTGTGTCCTTGTGTTGGAGTATGACTTTTTTATTCATGCTTTGCCAAGACCTTAATAAACCGTGCATAACCGTGGCCCACATGGCGACAAGGTGGTTAGCGCTCCTGGGTTTGATTTTTGTCAGTGTTTCCTCTGGTTGCTCTGGTGTCCCCTGCCACAACAAACATGAATAAAGAGTCCCCTCTTGGTCAAGACCTGAAAAGGTAATTCTGAATCTCAGCTGGACTTTCCGGGTTAAATAAAGATCAACTATTTCAGTGGTGGATTACATTCTATCCAAAACCATTTCACGGCCGTAGATAATTAGATCATCTCCAGCAATAAAGATCACTACTAAAGAGTGATAGTCAAATCTAATGCAAAGCAAATGTTGGTGACTCTGAGGCTCTGTGAGTCCTGTGCCCTGCTTGTGTCACTAGAACTCTGTAGGAGCGACAGATGTGTGGATGATGTCATTAGAAAGCAGATAGGGTGAGGGTGGGGCCGTCCCTGCGCGGGACAGTGTAGGGGCGGAGCTTCGTGAGAAAGGAAGACGGAGCTGGCATCTCGGTTTGTTTTTTAAAAATTCGTAGATATTCTTACCAAAAGTGTACTTACGGACTATTTTCAGTTCCTGGTACTTTTTTTTTTTTTTAGAGTAGGAACTAGGAACTGAGGTCACTCTTTGGATTTTTTTTTTAGCTCCTGCTCAGGGGGCAGGTTCTTTTCAGTCAGACCAGGAAATGTTTTGTTAACACAAGTACGGTATTAATTTTTTGATAGACAAACTTTTTTGATCCACAAGAGAAATAACTTGGAAACAGTACCTAAAAAATAAAATACTTTTCTGAATTAGTAAGTATAACTAATTATAAATAAACTGTGAAATATGTGTTTCATTGTTCATGTTATTGTTTGTTAAGGTTTTGTGCATCACAGTTGCAATGTGCATGGTTTACAAAGCTCAAAGTAACAAGATGAAAGACTTTTGTCTTCCTAACTTAATTAATATTCTAATTTTCTAATTTTATGGTCAGTTACACCAATTTTCCGCCATTGTATGAACGCAATCAGGAGACTAGGTGGTTCTTCTGAATAAATGAGACCAGCGGATGATAGGGACTTAGTTCTTGGTACTGTTACGAGCAAAAAAACTCCTAAACTTTCACAAACTCGCTACACGTCTACATCGTCTTCTGTCTCGTCTCTGAAAGCCCAGACACACTGAGTTTGTGGACCAAACTGCTCATTTTCTCCACAAATTGCTTTTGTAGATCAAGCACTTAACCATAAAACATTTAAAAAGTTATGTGTGCAACATTTTGTGTGTACATACTGATTTTTGTTGTTGTTGTTGTTTTTTTTTTAAGAGCCATTGTAGTACTTTCAAAGTCAGTAATTTACCTTCTTCTTTTTTTTTTTCTTTTTTACTGAATTTACTGTTGCCTTTGCATTGGGCTATTCTTCTTATGTTAATATGTTCATTTTCTCATTTCTGTCCACCCCAGTATTAGTAGTAGTTGCAGTTGATAACCGTAAATCATGTAAGCATTCATTAGACTATTTTGTGGTACATTTTTCATATATCATTTATTGCTTGTATGCCTGTGAATACTTCTACCACTTAAATCTAAAAAATAAATATCAGCCCAAACTATGCCGTGGATTGGGGGCTATAATTTACTTAGTGCAGTCATCGTTGAAGTTCACCCTCCCATCCCTTGACCGGCCATAGCATAGGAACCCAATTGTCCTCTTTGTCCACAGCAACAATGGCCGCTTGTGGTCATCGTGAAAAAGGACAGTGAGAAAGTGAAAGGGTTTGAAGATATGGGACAGAGACGCACAGTGCAGTAATTTGTGCAATGTCGTGCTAAAGATACAGTCGATGTCGTGCTCGAAGTGGGAGGTCGGGTCTGAGACTGCCGCTGTATAAACCACCACAAGGACGCCATTTCTCCAACGGTCTGCTTTATGTCCAAGTTTTTAAATTGCATACCACAGCTTTTCATGCTTTTCTGATCATTGCTTTTGTTTGTTGGTGTAGTATGTGTATTAAATAGTTTCAGCCAAGTGACAGTTTGTGAAAAGATGTTGGAAAATCCCACTTCAACAATCCGAAATGCAGGGACAGAAAGGACAACAAGCATTAAACGAAATAAAAGTATATCATATATTTGTAATTGTTCAATCATAGTAGTGTTAAATATAATGCACCTATTGCTAAACAAGTTTTGTGATCTTTAATCCATGTTGGAATGACCTCTACTAAGTTTACCAAAATTATCTAACTAGAGTAAACTTTTAAAGATTTTTTGCAAACCCTTAAAGCAACAGGATTTATCTGTCCGGAGGTAGCACGTCTCCTTCCTGATTCCATGGACAGAGAAAGTTAAAACCATACTTCGGAACATTCGGAACATAGTTTGTAGTTTTTCCTTGCTGAGAAGGTCTAAGGAAGGGGGATGCTCTGGGACTGTTGTCCATTTGCTTAATTTTCTTTTCTATTATTGACCAATGATTGTTTCATTGTTTGATTTTCTAACTTTCAGCTCGTAAAATCAACAAAGAAAGCCCTGCGAGGCAGCAGCCATTTTTATTTATCATTTATTTATACAGGGCAAAACCTCGAGAGAAACTCCTTTTCATTAGTACCCTGTCCAATACATATGCACATAAAACAAGCAAACACATTATGCAAATAAAACATCCAATAAAACAATGAATAAAATTAATAAATACCCCAAAACACACTTACAAATACAAAATGGAATTAAATCTTGCAAAGCAAGAGCACTGTTTCTGTGGGTTGTCTCTAACCAGTGCTTTGAAATTATTAAAAGGCATCAAATCATTGAATTTAAAAAGTCCTTGTATTTTGTTCCATTTTGCCAGGAGCAAAGTTGCTGAAAGCTCCATATTGATTCAGTGAGACTCTAAAATAAGAATATCCTGAGATCTTAATTGACGAATACTATGCTAATCTTCAGCAAACTTGTTAAATAATCAGACAAAATTCCAAAGAGAAAAACAAAATGCAGTGCTGTTCTCTTCTTGTATCCAATGATTGCCATTCTACGTTAGAATATAATTGGCTGTGGTGAGTTCTGGTGAGTCTCTCCTGTAATGAACCTTAATGCCGAGTGAGAAACTGAGTTCAGAGGTTTTAAGATTGTTGCTGCAGAATGCATAGAAATAATATCACAATATCAATATCAATATCAGAACTGAGAGAAATGTAGCCTGGATTAACTGTTTTCTACAATGAGGAGGACTAGAGTGTTTATTGGAGACTACAAGCCCTCTCAAAAACACACTAGGGCTTTAAATTTAAATCTAATGATGTTATCTACACTGTCATATGCCCTTTTAAACGCTAGTTCCCAAACTCTGTGCTATGACCAGAAATCTGATAACAATTACAAATTGAATACCCATGTACCCAAGTTTGAATTATTTAGTTTTATGTAGCAAAACTCTAAATTGTTACTTAGATTATTTGTAGGACTTTGGTCTCCACAGACTTGAGGAACATGACATCATAACCATAACTTTAAAGATCTATTAAACAGTGGCTTCTGGACAATCAGACATGCCACTAACGTCTTTTACAAATGTCTCTGTTTTGTTGAGAGATTGGGAGTGTTTTGTCCTTTGTCATGTTTCTCTTTAGCCTGTGTTTTGTGTACTGTGTGTTATTATTTTGTATTTCACTGATCTTTAATGGACTGAGTATTGTGTGCCAGTTACATCATGATTACAAATAATGATGATTTATAGTGCGCCTTTTAAAATAACAACTACAAAGTGCTGCACAAAGACAGAACGCCATGAAAACAATATTATACATTATAAAAAGCACATATAGATTAGCCAAATGCCTGGAAATTCAAAAAGGTTTTTCACAATGACTTGAAAGCACTTGGTTCTCAGCTGTGTATTTCTAAAGGGAGTATTCCAAAAGGGATGGGATGGGTTTTCTGTCTGCCATCAACCAACCAATGGGACTCATGATAATTAATGTGCACTGTCCCAAATAAACATAAACAATATTTATTGATCACATAACTTGTTTGATCGCAGCTCAGACCAGTGCATACTGTTGTTATGTCCTTGCTGTTGTGTCTTTCCACCTTGCTTGGGCATGAATGTGGCGCTTGAGCGATTGAGTGATGCTGGAATAATCCCTTTAGCAGATCTTACATTTTATTTAGATTCATTAAATTAAAAAAGGCAGTGCATGTTAATGAACATACATGTAAATATGCCTATTGGCTACTTTTCATCTGTAGTCCCAGACAGGTCAAGACAGAAACAACATATAACATATAACACACACACAGTACACAATACAAATGACAACAGTAGAGTTCAACAACACTTCAGAATCAATGATTACAGACCTGGTTCCTCTTGAGCCAACGTTTGAGGTTTGTCTTAAATGAGCTTAATGTCAAACTGTCTCTGAGAGCGGCTGATGCTGTTCCAAGTCTCTGTGCCTTTGACTGACAGCACTTGTTGACTGAAGGCTGTGCGTCTCCAAGGAACCCTGCACAATCACGCTCCAGTAGAAGCTCTGGTTACTCTGTCACTTGTTCCAGATCTGAATTCCTATAGTCATTCAGGTGTGGCGGAGAAAACATGTAAACTTTATAAATTAAGCTAATTAAAAAAATTTAATGGTCAAAACTTAGATAGTTATATTTTTGAAGTAATAGGCAATGATATGAGTAAGGTTTTTTTTTATCTAATATTTTTAAGGTTCTTTTGTATATGATTCATTGGTTGTAAGGCAGCATGGTTTGCCATTGACCAAGTTGTAATGCAATAGTCAATGTGCAAAAAAACATACAGTGGAGAAACATTTAGCAGCGTTTTCTGGCAACAATGATCTAATTTGTCTAAGATTATGAATATTAAATTTACAATAATGTGTGTTTTACATGTTTTTTAAAAGAGTCCAACGCTACATTTGAATTCCTTTTAAAACACGTTTGAGGGTGGTTTACTGTTGGCCGTTTTGAAAATACCGTAAAAGTTTAACAGTTTACAGAAGACATGACTTCTGAGCGACTTGTCAATACAATTCATAGTTAGAAAAGTCAACACAGGGCTTTGCTCTTAAAAAGTCCAGCATCATCTGCATATATCAATGCTATATTTCTTTTATTGACAAGCAATAATTTAGCAATGACCAATAAACAGGAATAAAATTAAACAAGACAATGACATTTCCTTTCATTAAAAAATGATGTCGCTAGGACGTAAAATGCCACTCTTGGCTGCAGCAAAACAAAAGGAAATGAGATGACTGGACAGAGCAGACGTCGGGGACTGGACGAGAATAACTTTGGACATTAAGAAAATGGAAAATTGACTTTTAACTTGAAATTGACAAATTTGCAATGACGTTATTAAAGATGGGACCGATACAAGAGGAACATATGCCTGAATAACTTTTTTCCCCTTTTTTTTTCTATTTCTTTCAGATTTTGTCTTTTCGTTTTCTGGTCTTTGTTCTGTTTGTTTATATAACAACAAAAATTAAACTAAGATGAATTTAGAGATCTATAACCAGATATGCAAATAGAAACTGGTTGCATAATGATTTTGGTCAAATATTAGTTTTGCAAAAACTCCTCCTTTCAATGATGATAACACCTCATGACCAGCGTGTAAACTTTACTTTAAGTTTCAGCTAAACACCTCGCAGCTTCTTTTGCCCCCACCTGTCCTCTCTAGGCCCACTGTGCTGGCATGCACAGGAAAGTGAATGAATGCGGTGGTTGGATGTTGCTTAATGGTGGCGCTGTACAAATGCAACCCATTCCTGGTATTGTTATGTGTTTGGTGAGACTGAGGGGGATTGTGCTCCTGGGCCAAAGCAGGAAAGCAAATAATAAGTGAGACAACCTGTGGGAATCAAACCAAACTACAGAATACAGGGTATTTTCCATAGCAATTTTGGAAGAAGCTTTTTCTGTTGTAGCTAAGCAGTCTATACGTCTTTTTTTCCTGAAAATTACTTATTGCTGCAGGTCAAGGTCACACAAGTGACACAAGTGTAAACTTATATATATATATTTATATATATATATATATATATATATATATATATATATATATATATATATATATATATATATATATATATATATATAATTTTACATGATATATATTTAAATGTAATGTGTGTGTGTGTGTATATATATATATAATTTTACACTTGACCTGCAGCAATAAGTCATTATATAAACAACATAACTATTCATTTTTCTTTATACAAACTTGATACGCACTATACCTAACCATACTTGTGAACTAGTTTGTTTTAAAATACTTTTTAATATTCTAAGACTTGAAGCTTTTCTGTAAAAGCTTAAATTACATTTTTAATAGATATGCTTGCTCTTCTGTAAGCCATTGTTCTACTTATTACATTTCTTTTTCTTATTTTTCCCAAAATAAATGTATTTTTCCTAATTTATGTTAAGCCTTGCCAAGTTGAGTGCGGTTGAAATTTGACATTTGTTTTAACATTGAATGTTTTAGATTTGTGGTTGATGTGCACAACAACAAACTTTAGTGACCAGAAGATGAACAAAATCAGACTTTATAAATAGGTTGGGTTCATCAGATATCACATAATTCTAACAAGCCCATCGTTAAAAACTGAGAGAGCAATAACTACAATTTGCCTTTATTGTAATGACATTATTCAAGCGCATTGGCACAATTTGGGTTTGTGGACAAGATAAACAGGAATAATATGGCAGTTTTCTGGCCCTAGTCTCCAGATATTGGATATTTCTTTCAAAAACAGTAAACTGCCCACAGTTAGTATGTTGACCCCTTCTCTCCAGTCAGTCTTTTTGCACGGATTGACGACGAGCCTAGAGTTACACATGGCAGCTGCAGCGCACAGTTCCTCTCTCTCATGGGGAAGTGCTTATGACCTGTGTCTGAGGACACCCTTGGCCTTCTGGGTAATCATTGACCTGTTACTGAGGGCAACCAATCCCCAAGATACAGTACAGTCAATGCAGATAACACCTGCAGGTGCTCTCCAATGTATATATGCTTCTTTACAGTATCATATAACACAGATGTTGTATAAACTGCGAACTACTGCAAATGCATGTTGCATAGAATTGAAAGCAAAGAGCAGGTTCAATATTGAATGAATTCCCTATTTGTTAAAGGAATTGTTTTCCCTGACTATAACAATACTCAAATACAAAAGCAATAAGACTGGTTTGAATCGAAAACATTTGTATTTACACTCTATTCTGCAAACACTGGGACACTATGGGATACAATGCTCTTTGTGCCCGTTCTATGCCTGGATGAATAGAGAAAATGGCACCAGGAAGGACATCTGGCATAAAAAAAATAAAAATAAAAAGACAACCTCGCCAAAATGTGTTAACGGGGATGAACTGCAAAAAGAAAATGATTGTGATAGATATTACGGATTTATTTGCTCTTCTACACAACTTCAGACCGTTCATCCATTATTCATACACCTGATAATGATAGATGTGGAAAGACTATTTAAGACCATTTATGTATAAACTAAAAGGATCTGCTTAAAATATCAATAATTCCCTACTCATTCAATTTGTACAGCGCTCCAGTGTATTGATAAATCATATAAGTACACCTCATCTGACAGAAACGTGATACTTAGCCCCTGCAATTTCAATTATTCCAGGGTGTAACTGTGAAAACATCCATGCTCATTCAACCAATAAGATATAAACAAAACTTTATTAAAACAATTAAGCACATTCCACTACAAATACAATGGAGGAGTAGCAAGAAGACAGAGGTGACTTTTTGATGTTATAACCTTAAGAGCAAACAGGTTGTGGTCAATGATTATCTGAAAGTAAATATTTGATAAACATTACCTTATTATTACGTTATTATTACATTAAAGTGCACTATGTAGCTTTTCTGGTGGAGGGTCTGCCACCTGCTTGTTTGCACTGAGATGTTATTGTTTTGCCTTGAATCTCCATGGAGACAAGTATGTGACGCAACTCAGCAAGTTGCAGGGCAGACTTTTGGAGAGGCGAGACTGTTTACAAATAGGGTTGTCAAAAGTGTAAAAAAACAGATACTAATTGATGCTAAAACTAGTATTGAAACTAGAATCTCTTTTGAACAAGGGTCTATACTTAGAAAAAAAAATCACAAACAGAACAACATATGGCCTTCCCTGAACAGTTTAAGAATAATCTTGAGCTTTGTCATAACTAGACCATAATGTTTAATAAAGAAAGAACTAATATTTTTTATGAATATATCAGCCTAATGTCTGAAAGCTTGACCTAAAAATGCTATTTCTTAATTATTGCGGTATCGAAACTGGTATAAAAAATCGAATATATTACTGACATTTTTATATCTTCACTGAAAGCAGAATTAGCTTGCCACTTTAGGTTGTCAGATCCTAAACTACTAAAACCAGTTTGTAAAGTAAAAAATAAGCAGGTGCACTTGTCACAGCTGTTACCTGTAATTCATATTTTAGTTTCATGGCCGTGTATTTCGAATGAAAACAGGTCTTTCGTGTTTTCTTCTTATTGGTTAACAGGTTTGTCTTGATGGGGCGTGGTACCGCACTGCAGCCCAGAGCGGTCCAGCAGGAGGGGAGGATTCGGTCATGTCCATATTGAGATTGTCTGTGTGCTTTGGCCTTTTTCAGAAGCTCCTCCCACCGCTCACATGCCTCCTTGCCTCGCCTCCTCTTTCTCCTTGTACTCCTTGGTTTCCGCAGACCATTGTTGGCCCTCAAGTCATACTAAAAAAGATCTGGCCTGGTGTGGTTTTGGTGCAGAATGCTTGCTTTGTCTTTACTTGGCCCTAAATGTGAAATTTTGCTGAAAAATGAAGGAACAGGCATTTTCTCAATGCGTTTTTAAAATGTACTTATTAGGTTTTATCAGTCCAACAATGTTCATTTTGTCTTCTTAAAATAATCCACAAACAAAGACAGTTCTGAAGATGGCTCACAGTTAAGCAGCCACAAGGTAAAAACATCTCCTAACTGATTGTCTTAAAAAAGAACCTAAGTTTGTGGTTTTATCAGTATTTTGTTGTTGAAAGATCGTATATAAATCTGAATTTATGGTTAAAAATTAAAAAATAAAAACAGATGTGTTCATTTTATGTATCTTTTAATGGGGCAGATAATAAACCAAAGAAATCAAGCACAACAGTTCAATGTATGCATCAGTTAAGTTAACCTTTACCTCAATATAGTATAATAACAATAATACTAAATGCTCTTATAAACAGTATTTAAAAAAAAATAATAATAATTACTCTTACTATTATTTTGCTCTATATCACAGTAATCACATCTACATAATAAAATCAGTCAAGTGTTTCCTGTGTGCCTGAAGTCAAATAAGGGGAAAGCGCGATCAGCATGAACCTGCTTCACCTTTAAATCCCTGTATAATCTGTGGGCTGTTACCTGCTCAGCCCACGGTGGAGCTGAGGTAGTCGCTTGCTCAGGTGGACTCTGTGGTTGCAGGAATCCCCAGGGTCTTTGAGTGTGTTGTAGAAACAGAAGCCTCACTGTCACTGTATGAGCACATGTGAAATCACTGGTCAATAATACTTTACCATTCAATAATACTCTGTTGTGTAACTAAGCCAACTGAATGACCTGGGCTCCAACTCCAGCTCTGAGCTAATACAATTCTTAAACCAAGTAATTTTGTTCTTTCTTTTTTTTTTTTAATGATTAAGTTTACATGAATTATTATTATGCATAGTTTGCAAATTTAAAAAAAGACCAAATAAAAAGTTGAGTGACGCTGCCTGTGTGTTCTCTATATTCTATGCTAATTGAAACTTACCTAAATATGCATGACAGAAAATAAATAAGCCTAATTGTTGGAACTAAATTCATATTACAGGCTTTTACTGTTTTATGGTAGTTGTTTGCCTCGGCTGCACCTCTCTTAATACAAAGCAAAGTGTGGGTTTGACAAATGTGTGTGTTTATGCAGGGTTTTCGTTTTTTACTTTTTACTTCATTTGTGTCATAAAAACAATAGGTTATCAATATAGAAGGCATAGCACCTCATAAAATAAATGAATTGTTTGTAAAGAAGAAAGGCCTGCAGCTTTCTTGTGACACTTGTTAACCCCGGACCGAGCGTCTGTAAAAAGCTGATGGAGCAAAATATAATCAATAAGTCTGTGGAGCAAATGGGGGCTTCAACAAGTCTGGACTTGTCTGTCATCACCTGCGCAGATAAAAGCTGGAAATTATAAACGTATTACCACAGAGACGAGGGACAGAGCTCATTATTACGGAAAAACAGGTGTGACTTATTTACATTTAATTGAAATTAATTAACTCCTGTGAAAAGCAATATTTACTTCGAAAAAAATAATTTAAAAAAAGGTTAGCCTGTGCTGTGTTAGCTGCACTAGCATAATAAACAGATTAAAGGGAAGATATTTTATTTACCAATGCAACTTCTATTTTAAACTGTGCTCTGACTGCATTGCTTTTAGCTAAGAGTTAACTTTGTGTTATTTCATATTTCACAATGCGAATTATGCTTATGAAATATTAAAAAATTAAGATTGCTACTTAAGAAATCTCCTATTCAAAAGAATGGGGCGACAGGTTTCAGGAAACAGTTAGCATAAAGTGTCGTCACATGCGGCAACCCAGAACCGCCAAACGTTATTGCATTCTTTTCATAGGTCTATTGGTATTTAAAAATGATAAAATACGATTAAAAGGAAACTTGATAAAAGTATTGTATGCGCCGACATACGGGACTTTGCAGATAAAGCTTCCTGGCTCGAGGCGGGGGCAGTGGAGGACCGGGACATGCTGCCTTTCCCCCCCTACCAAACCTCACTCTTTTGTGCACTTTTATTACGATGTGCATGTCTGTGTGCTATTTACAGATATGAAATAAGCTCCGGCACGGACGGTACTGCGAGCGGCTGCGCTCTGCCGCCAGGGCCGGTTGTATAACAGGCTTCACGTCCTCAGCTGAACTTGGCGCATCTGGTTCACCGGCGGCACAGGACTCGGCGCAGTGTGCTCCGTGTCCCCGTTGAACTCTGCGGACGCCCGGCTGCTGCTGCTTGCAACAAAGGCGCACACATAAAGAGGAGGAGGAAGGCGAGATTTTGTCTTTTGCTCATTTAACTACAAGCCTCAGCTACTTCGAGGACATTCACCACGTTGTCAGCTCACTAATGTCTGCGTGTTGCTTGTTTTTATTGCGGTTTTTATTTTTATTTTTGAGAGACAATAGAAGTGGACGCGCCGCCGCCGTCTGGGAAACCCAAAACCCCCGTGCACTGGAGTGGAGTGGAGACACCTCGCCAGGAAGGGACCGTTTCGTCTTCTTGAACTTGATCCATGTCGGTACGTGCCCCTAAATTGACCTACTTTGTCCGTATAGGTGAAAACAACAACGCAAAATCCATCAATTTTCAGTTCTCTCACAGTTGAAAGTTTATTCTAGGCTGACACTCGTTTAAAACGCAGAAAAAGCTGAAAACACGTTTAAACCAGACAACAAGTTACTCATATTTTGTGTTTTTAAACAGGTATCTTGCGTTGGAGCGTCACATCGCGCGCAACGGGAGAAAGAAGGGGCATTTTTGCGTGCCCTAGATTCAGAAGGAATAATCTTTCTCTTTGTTTGTCATCCGCGATGCAAGTAGAGATAGGCTGCAGCGTCATTCCCGCAGAAGAGAATGCAGCTGCACAAGTTGCAAGATTTATTTGTATTTGCGTTTAATTAAAAATGAGGTATCCAAAAGTCATACGCGTGAGTTGACTAGAGTAGGTGCTGTAGACATGGGGACATATGTAGGCTACAAGTGTGCGGTTTCCCCCAGAGGTTGTGGCTTTCATCTTTCTTTTTCAAAGTTCTGTTGATTTAAAGAAACTGAACAATTGCTTGGAAAAAGATAAGATATGTTGTGTAACTGCAGTAAATATACACTATAATACTCCTACTTACTCTACTTATTTGAAACATAAGCAACAACTTAAACTTATATAACTGTTGCAGCTATAGTCTATACGATTTTATGGAAGTTTCTAAAAAATTTGAAAGAGTGATCAGTTTAAAGTGAAACACAATATTAATTGTTAATGTAAACAATTTTAATTTAAGTTAAATGTATTGTGTATTTGTAAAATCTTAAGTAACACATCTTTTCACTTGAACATATATTTTTATCATCTTAGGTTAAATAACATATCTGTCTTTCTAGTACATTTGTTAAAAAAGCCCCTTCAAAAACAAGGTGTACTGTAGATAAGAACATGGTACAACACATTATGATTATGGCTTCTATAGGTTAAGGCTATATGACAATAAAGCTAGCTCTGAGAGTCCACACTGCAGCAATTTATTTTTCTACAAATGTGTTAAAACAAATACACATTATGACACTACTGCTATAATAGTAATAAAAAAAGAAAAAAGAAATAAATAAATATATATATATATGTATATATATTCCATATATATATATATTCGCAAAAATGCCATCAGTGTTATTAAGTTTATAATCTTTGTTAAAGTTTCCACACATCTCTTGCCAAATATAAGCAAGTTTAACCCACAATAATGCAGCACACTTTTACTTTATTTATTAAATCTTATAACTACGCACCAAATATTACTTTCGGGCATATTTCATCATTTGAATATCCTGTGAATGAAATATTGTGCATAATAGTATAATCTTGTGCTAAATGTAGGTAAAACAAATACATTTGCTGTCAGCCACCATCACATTAGCGTTTCTGCTTTTGTATTTTTATTCTCATCGTGATGTGGAATCGAGGGATGAGGTCAGCGTGACATTTTAGCCGTTGCTTGTTCCAAAGCCTTTCTGGATATACTGTACTGTACTATTCCTCCTAATGCCGCGGCAAGTTTATTAAAGTTATTAAACGCAGAAATGTCTAAAACACAGGTTGCTTCAAAACAAGGACTTGGCCTATAACAATAATGATCTTATCGTTTTAATAAATGAGGGATTAACAATATATTTGGGGATCAATATTTATTGTGTGTTGTAGAAATGAAGTAGATGATCAAATAAATCACATCTATGACTCGTTATAGTTGCAAATGAACTACTAATTTGCTATTTATTTAGTGCACCATATATTTATTTATAATATAATTTGCAGAGTTTACTGTGTTCATGTATTAGGCTTATTATGTCAGTGCCATTAAGTGGTTGGTCATATTTTTTTCCACGCTATTGCAGTTTTGTAAATACATTTGTTATTGTGACAGGCATAGGCTTGAGACTTTATTATTTTTCTGCCAGAGAGAGGTGTGTTGAAACACTTGTGCTGCAAAGTGAAATTTGGCTCAAATATGATTTGAAATTGGTCTTTGAGGAATGGTCAGTGTACAGGAGACACTTTATCCAGCATCCATTTGCCCTCAGCCCAGACTCTTCCCTTGATTCCCACTCCCCTCGCGTTTCCTCACATCTCAGGCAATTGATTGAAACCCTAAACGGCCAGGACGGGCTGAGCGCTATCCACCCTTTCTATGAATAGTTGATTGGACGCAATGGCAAAGTGGTGTGTTGTTTCTTTAAGGGCATTTCAGGTCGGAGGGCGGGAGGCGACGTGGGGACAGCGAGGGGGTTGGATTTTCACTGTTTATTCCTTCCTCTGTTGAGAAGGTACACATGAACTCATTTAGAGGCAGGCAGATTATTGAAATATCGGTAATGTTATGGCAAAACTGGAATGGCGCATATTGTTTATAATGAAAAATTTGGCAATAAGAGCTGATTAACCTTTGAATAAAGGGTATAAAGGGATATTTCTGCGCTTTTGTGGGTAGTGTTACAGGCATTTCACATTTGCCTGATACTTAAACCTTATATTACAACATTTAAAGTCATGTTTTAACTAGAGGTGGGCAATATGTCAACATTTAAATAATGTAATGAATGTTGTTTTGAAGGTATGCAACATTTTAATATTGAGTTTATAGCAAAGAAAAAAAATCATGTAAACTTTCACATAAGCCTATAAGGTGAGTTTTCTGAACTTTTGTGACTCATTTTACAGACATGTCATATTTGTCTGGTAATCAATATTCAGCTAATATGTTTAAACACATAATATTTTCGAGCTATCATTATCGAGATACTCCAAAATATAGTGAGGAATTCATTTTTGTCTATATCGCACACAGCCATTGATGCCACTCCCTAACCAGGTCATCCAAGTTATGTGTTAGGGATGGTCAACAAATGTGTGCTATTCTTGGTGTCAGTGACGTTGTTGTTGTTGCTGTTGTTGTTGTTGCTGTTGTTGTTGTTGTTGTTTTTTAAATCGCATTTGCGTCCGTCAGAAATTGTATATTCTTTTTTTGTTTGTTTGTTTCTTACGCTTTCCCGGTCTTTGTGTGGCCACGTGTCATTCCCAGTTTGTCCTCAGTGCATCACATTGAACAGACAAGCGAGTTCACATGGAGATAGAAGAGCAATGGAGCTAAAAATGTGGCTGTTACACAATCATGCTACAATACACTTTATGATTATATGTTTTTACAAAAGGGAAAAGTTCATTTCTGGAATTTACTACAACCTAACATCAATTAAGGGCAAGACGAATCAGATGTCTGTATCGGCTGGGAAAAAAATCTCTTAAGCACATTCACAAGCATCAAATAGACAACTTTTTTATGGCACAGATTCTCTATTGTAGTGCATTCAGTGTTTCAATCTAGTCGAGTAGGAGCATAAAAGACCCTTCGGCATCTGACTAAATGTTTTTGTTTTCTCGTTGAAACTTAAAAAGTCATAAATAGCAAATATAATTCACATCTACGTTGCGCTCTCACATATATTAAAAAACAATAAATCACAAAAGTAGACAGAGTTGGACCTTTTCTGAATAGTTTAAAAAAAGTTTGTGATCAATATCTCAACTAGTATAAGACCACATGGTAATATTAAAGAGAAAAAGTTGTGTTTTTTTTATTTTTTTGAATCACTGTGGTATAATTTACAAGAGCATATCCTACTCCTCAGTATCGAAATCGAGTTTGAATGTAATTGTGACAACTCTAGTATGCGTTTTATTCTGCGTGCCATTTAAAATGTTTTATATCGCGGTCACATCTCAGCATAGAGCATTTAAGTGCTTGACCTAATTTCGGTGCCAGCGCAGGATCCACTGGTGAAGGCCTCGCTCTGTGTTTGTGTGTGCATGCGCATCTTGCTCTGGGTGTTTCCTCCTGTGCCTTTCTAACAGGAAGCTGATGCGGAGTTCATCTGAGGACACGGAATAGGCCTTTTCTTTCCACTGTGAATCATTGGAGGGAGAGAAAAGGAGATAGAGAAAGAGAGAGGGAGGGAGGGAGGGAGGGAGGGAGAGCTGCTGCATTGATTCAACGCCTCACAATCTGGCCCTCCTCTTTAATTCTCCGTCTGTCCTCTTTCATGCCTCTACCTTATCTGATCATCTTTTTCATTGTTTTAGTTTCTCTGATGTAGGATTGACAAATACACTGTATATCTGCAAGGAACGGTGGGTTTATGGAGAGTTCATGAGAAAGGATGTGGAGGGGGATGCTGAAAGACGAGCCCAAACGCAAAAGAACCATGGCTCTGTGCTGTCTTTGTCCAGTTCAAAGATAAAATGACCACCGCCAGGCAAAGGTGGGCGATAATGACAAAAATGAATATCTCGAGAAGCTGAAAATGTGAAAGGATTGTAACATGACCAATAAATGAATGACTGATCTATTGGCCACCTTTACTGCTGGGTAAGTTGGATGCAACAAGTTACTGTATGTATCTTGCACTTTCATGTTTTCTTATAACATGAAAGTATTGTAAGTGGAAGTTAGGATAGACAACTGAAAGACACAAAAACAATTTTGTATTGACATTACACTTTATTTCTATTCAAGTAACACAAGAACCAAAACAAGTAAAGTTAATTATCAGTTTCCCAAAAGTGTGTGTAATTTATGTTTGATACAGTGATATAAAAAATAAAACAGTACTTTTTTGTGTTAATTCTTAAAGCATTTTCAGCACACACAGATGAGTAGGACTTTTAGACAGTACAGACTTAAACTGGTTAAACTGTACGTCAAAGTCTGTGTGGGTCCTGTCATTGCAAGGTAATACATTACACATTACATTACCCCTGTCAGGATATTGTATTTAAAACTTGTGCAGTGCCAGTTATATTTACGTACATTTTGCAATGATTAACATTTGTTTATCTTGCACCGCTCCTTCAGATATAGTTTTGTGTTGTCTATCCATTGTCTATCCATTGAACATACACTGTTTTGTCCTTCCAATTACATTAACCTCAGATTATAATATATTATTTTGAAGTAACAGTACTTTTCTTACTTGGGGAAGTGGCTACTCTTGCCACTTCTGGTGGCATATATGATTTTATCTATAAATATATTAATTTGCTAAAAGTCCTGATGTGCACAGGACTGTTGAAAGCCTGTTTTTGTAATTCAGTGTGGTCTAGAGTGTGAAAATTGTCATGTTTGTCTCTAAACCGTCAATCTTTACCACATTTTGCATGTTTTGAAACAATGGGCTGACCGATTGAAGTTGTTTTCTACTTCTTTTGCGGCACGCTGCCGCAGCAGTTAGGTCTTCAGCCTCAGAAGTAGAACAGTCCTGTGTGAAGTTTGCATGTTCTCTTCGTGCCTACTTAGGTTTTCTCCAGATGCTGCAGTTTTCTAAAAACATGTACAATAGGGTCCCTTCTAGGCCCAGGACTCCTCTGAAAATTTTATCCTGGCTAAAAAATGTAATTCTTTGACTCTGTTGACCACAGCTTGTTCAATATCACACTATTTCCAATTTCAAAATTCAAACCCCTCTTCAATCCTGTATGCCTTTCCCCCTTGTCAGGGTCTGAATGTTTTGAAAAATCACAAGCACTCAGGTCTCAAATACAGCAAAATACAAGATTACTCAAACATGCATCAGTCAGTGGAAATACAACTGTATTTTGTAAGCTCATAATGACAGAACACTGTTATAACATGGTTAAAAGCTCATAAAAGTGGATTGTACATAATATGTCCCTTTCAAAGGTGCGCCATCCTAAATCAGTTTTGAGGTACCAATTTGGCAGAACTTTGAAGTATTTAATATGTTTTTCAAAGTGTATGAGAAACTAGATTACTAAACATAACAAGATCCAGATGAAGAGCCTTGACGCGGTACAGTGTGTCTTGGGAATGTCCTGTCCTCTGCTTATGGGACACTCTGCTCAGACACATTGTAACTATAATTTCAACCATATGTACTTAATTTATACTTCTCTCCTTTTTTTCAGAAGTCAAAGCTGAGGGGACTACGTTTAAAGATCAGCTTATAACAGGTACTTTTTATTTTTTTAATCTTAAAACACTACAAGACTTGACCATGGTAGTCAGCTGATTACTATGGGAAACAGTGATACTGCAGTGATTTTAATATAAATGATTATAAATAATTGGAAGTGGAGATAGTTAAACCCCTTCATCCTATTTACAATACAAAAATGAAAACTGCTTAAAATTGGTTGAATTTGAACTATCAATATTAAAGGTGCATTATGTAACTTTTCTGGCATTCAACCTATACATCTAGAATTAATTTCCTACAGTGAGCTGCTCATCTCCATGGAGATTGAAATTTGTAATGCTATTCCGTGGAACCTTCTAGTCATTGTCCATAGAGACAAGCAGGAGATGGACCCTCCACCAGACTTGCTTTAGATTGGGTTAGGGTTTCGGACTTGTTTAATGCATTATTTAATATTTGATGCTAACATAATCCAATTGGGTAACAAAACTGTACTTACCACATTGGGTAGCTTGTTTCAAGCAAGACTGCCTAATAACCCAAAATGACATAAAACGTCAATATTCATGTCATAAAAGCAACTTTCATCCAACCAGATTCCAGATTCATATTCTAGATTGAAGTACTCTTTAACCAAAGCTAGATATTCTTTTATGGCACATGGTAGAATTTGAAAATAAAAGTTTCAACAAAAATAAATATTTTTTTCTTAAGTTTGCTGGTTGAGTTGTTCTCACTAGCAAAAAGTAAAAACATAATTGTGCATAAAACCACATAAAAAGAAGCAAAGAAGGATTTGTCTTTATTCTGTAATGCTTTCTTTTTGAGCGCATATAAGATTTGTGAGTTCTTAACTACTCCAACTAAACATCAAGTTTGAGTTGCAAGTGCAAACAGATGTCTGCACCACGATGCCGCTTGTGAGCCGGGTCAATGAGTTCATAAGGAGTGCTAGAGGGAAAAAAAACGTCCCATTCAAACTGTATGTGCTGCACTCAAGGGAGTTAGTGAGAGAATGAAAACACCAAACCATTTTGATTTCGTTTCTCTAGCTAGAAATGTTTGGCTTTACATACATACAGTACTCAATTTACTAAAGCACATTTGCTTGAGTAACATTTTAAATCAAATTTGACTTCTTAAATTAGTTACTGAATGTATTTCACAAAAAAACTTTTACCCGACAAAAATTTTTCAAGTCAATGGTTTGAAACTGGTTACATAAAGGTTTAAAAAAGTGACAAAAATGTTATCTTGACAATGTTTCCAAGTATTTGGTTTAGGTTTTCATCTCAGTCTATCCTTTGAAATTACTAGATTTTGTAGATTGTTTCAAATTACAAATCAAATGTTATGTCCTGACAGTTACTCTAACAGTTACTTGAGTACTACTTCCTCAAATAATTGTTTACGCTAGTACTCAAGGTATTTCTTGGACCAGTAATGTGTATTTCTACTTGAGTAATATTAGTTTTTAAGTGACATTACCCCAACTCTGGGATAAGCAGTAACGTGTTACTGTAATCTGGTTACTTTTCTAGTAACGTAGTTATAACACGTTATTATAAAAAAAAGTAATCAGATCATAGTTATAATTATAATTACATTACTTTTTCTGGACGAAAAGACGTCTTTTATTCATATAGATCTGCTATAAAACGCTTCCATTTTTGTTTTAAAGATGAGGCAGATACATAAATGTGGACTTGTTTGATCTTGAAAAAAACACACCACAATTATAATAAACATAAGCTTAAATCATGAACAGGACTGAAAAGTGGAGATACACTGGTTTGTAAGTTTATCAAAGCAAGTTTTTTAATCAATAAGCAGAAAGTAATGTGATTACTTTGAAATAAAGTAATCAAGAGTGGTAATCTGACTTTTTGCAGGTGTAATCAGTTTGGTAAAGGTACCCACCCCTATAGGTTGCGTTCACATTCTATAATTTGATGTCATCATTTCAGCTGGAGGGCAGAGAGCATTATGAGTCTATGGGAGATTCACTGTTTTTGAAAGAACTATCCAACAATTGTTGATCTGAATCAGAATACATTATTGATCCTCAGGAAAATGATTATGATATTGTCATTATTTGATAGGGATTTGGTCAACACCACGCCATATTAAATATATGGCTCAAAATCAACTGACAACAATCACTTATTTCAGGAGACAGTGGTTATGCAGAATGACATCACAACATTTGGAATTTTGACAGTGAGTGTCAAAGAGCTCAAAACACATTTAAAAGTTAAGGAACAAGGGGGTAATTTGTAGTTACTGTAAATTCAACATTAGGATCTTTAGGCTCCATAGGCTTTATTAGACACAACAGCTTGACATGAAATGGGGATGAGAGATGCAGCAAATTGTCAGACCCGGGATTCTTGTGGGCCAAGGGAATGTGTCCTGTATCTCCCCCTGCTGTTAGGCAACAAGCTAGCTCTGCACTATCCTAGCAACGGACAAGTAAGCGTTTAACAACGAGGAGCTGTGCATTAAACAGTTTAATGCACTTTAATGTACATTACAATAGTTTAAAATTGTTCAGTTTGGATAGGGCCAGAAATGTGTAACATGTGGCTCTCAAATGTAGAAGGCATCGCTTCTCTAATATTCTGATCATTCAGAACAGAATATATAACTTCATCTAGCTCAGATATATATTTTAGCAATTTTGTGCTCGCTTGTTGATGCTGCAAAAATCCGCACCGCTTCTCAGTCCTCAGTTTTTCTTTTTTACTTGTAAGGCCTGCACAGAAAGGACAGCCCTGGAGTCGAACCCGGAATCTTCTTGCTGAGAGTTGAAAGCGAGCATTGCCACTCAGCCCCTGTGCAGCAATAGGAAAGCCCCATGGCACACTAGAGATCAATGCAAGAACTCCATGATTATTGTACGACTTAAGAATTGAAAGGCAACCATATATAGGTTTTGAAAAAAATGTAAGAAACTTCTCCCCTCCATGAATGTCTACAATCCAGATTTTGTACTACCTGTGAGATTTGAACAAGCACATTTTTTGTACGGGTCATTGGGGCCCTAACTTTAAAGGGAAATTCAACAATAGTATTCTGAATCCTTAGTCCTCCAGCTCAATATTGAACTATGGGCATTTTAGAATGTTGTGATGTCACAAGAAACCAGTTTAGTTACACATTTTTGTCCTTTGAGTCCTTTTTTTTTGGTAGGATTGCTTTTCTCTGGAAGTCATTGGACAGTCAGACACTTTCTTAATTCGGACACGGTATATGTCCTATATGCTCTTACCTGGTCATAGTGCAGCGCATATTCAAATAGGTTCCAACAAGAACTAAGGGCGGACTGGTTTGAGCTTGTTTACAGTTAGATGCCTGTTGAATTTAGGGTTGAGTCATATCACATCCCTCATGATAGTATCGTTTTTTTGTGGAGATTCAATGCTTTCAGTAGAGATTTGTTGTCTTTGTTGTCTTTATTGTTTTTTATTTTTGCTCCTCACACACAGGTGAACGCTTGTGTGACAGGAATCCGGTTTGTGCCTGCAGCCAACATGCATGACTTGCTCTGTACATTAGCATAGAAAACATTTGGTTGCTATGTTTTTGGAGATTGTCCCACTCCAGTCTCTAAATTGGATACTTAAAAGAGACACTATATTAAAAAATAAATAGATGAATAAAGATATTTATATATTTATATTTCCTTTTTTTTTTTTCATACAGTAGATTTATATTGGACATTGCAACTTTTAACTTCAAATGCATTTTCTCCCATAGAGACATAAAGATCATGGCCTTTTATTGTGGCCAGCCTAAGGCACATCTGTGCAATATTCACGTGTCTCATCAGCATCATGATCTGCCATACCTGTTAAATTTATATTTCTCAGTAAAACAGATTTGTGAACAGTGGGTCTTTTGGGTACAGTATATAGAAAAAGTTTCATATCTTATTCTGCTCATGAAAAATTTGAGCAAAAACAAAAGTGTTGCGTTTATATTTTTATTCAGTGTATACATCAAAACACCACATGATACATTTGTTCTTTTACTTATGTCGGTAAATTGCAGTCGATTTTTTCCTATTCCCTGCAGCGTCTCACCTTAAGTCCCTACCCTTATCTCTGGATTGGCACTGGGACATCTCTACAATGTTTGTAACTCACCTTTGATGAAACAAAAATGTAATACTGATTAATGCACACATATTTCCTCACATTCATAATGTATTAAACATTTAAAAGAAAGTCCCCACGTGCAGTTTTTACAAAACATATCATATTCAAGTTGTATTGCTGTCCCCTGTCTTCAGCCTCTATAGGGTACAATTTTGAGGATAATTTCAGTAATCAGGCCGTCGTCAGATATTTAGTTTAGACTTTTTTTTTTTTTTTTAATTGTGTTGTAATTTTTCGGTAAGAGTGTCCAGCTCCAGCTGAAATTATGTGCCTTGATGCACCTATCCTCTGAATATGGCAGCCTATAGAGCAATACTAATTAATCAGTTATTATTATAAATGTATTTGGTGGGGATAGTGCATGTAAATTAACATACATGATACACATGCGGTAAACATACCAGATTGTAGCCATGGACACTGGAGGTGGGTGAAGTGTCGTGCCCAAAGACACAACTACAGTGTGCACTAACGCCCCCCTGTGGCCCTTGGCATTCCAGCGGTCTCCCACACAAGTACTGACCAGGCCCCTCCCTGCTTAGCTTCTGACTAGATCAAGCATAGACAAGTTGTTAGGGTGATTAGGCATGTTACAAAAAAAATATTCAGTGCTTTTAAAAAGTAAAGCAAAGTTTTGGCTCAATTGACTTTAGATACAATTTAACTGATAAGGATTGCTGACCAAAGCAGGCGGCAGGATTTCGGTTGCAGTTGCCACGGTGTAGTTGGACTTGTCTCTAGGCTTGTGTCAGTGTTTAACTGCCCTTCCTCTGGCGCCGCTGTGTGGAGCTGCTGCTCACGTGTGACCTCTGCAGGTGTCCTTCTGCACACAGACTAAACTAAGCACACAACACATTTTTGAGACCACTAAAGCTTAATGCTATCACTAATCCCTGTTTTTCTTCAAATCAATTTAGTGTTTTCTTTTTCTATGCATAATTTATTGAAATATAATATCAAGATCTACTGTATTTCATATTCAACAACTTGACTGAGGAACAAGGTACACATTTTAAACTTATTCTAGTAATAAGGACTCTAACATGTACACAATGTACTTTAACATTGTTTTACGGTATCATTATTACAGTACATTATGTTCCTTTTGAGAGCAAGATAGTTTTTAGGATTAGGATAACTAGGATTTAATATCAATATTTTCATGTATAGTTTGAGTCAAATACATTTTCGAATCGCATTAGCCATTAGAATATACACGTATGAAAAGCATACATACAAACATTTACCTTGTGTATTCATGAAAATCCAGGTGGGTACGACATTTCGCCTCATCAGCATGTCTAGAGTTACACTTGATAATAAACTAGGTTCAAGTCCACTGGCGTCCAATGACAAGGTATTACACATAGGGAAATTATTGGGTGAAGTTGGGGCTGGATAACAGTAATTGTGGATTACTAAATGGGGACTAACGAGAGGGCTTAGGTAACATTATCCTGCGTGTATGTGTGTGTGTTCATAAAGGGGCCATAATGAGACTGAAGGTTGCACTTCAGCAGACAGCATGTATGAAGTGTGGAGAGGCCAAAAGAACCCCCTTCTCTCAGTCTGGGGCTGCCCTGCCTCCACTGAGCACTCGGCCTCTGTGCCATTGTGGGCCGGGGCCTCATTTGAATGGGCCTTTAGTATTTTGTGTGAACAAGTCAGCGCCATTTGCATTTGTTCCAGTCACAAAGGTTTAACAGGTCAATAGGAACTCCTGGCAGAAAACTAACACGCTAGGATACCTTTTTTCTCCTCTCCTCTTGTCTCCCCTCTCTGGTTGTCAGGCACCCACCCAGCTCGCCCCAGTTGTATGTAACTGAAGCATGCGATGTACATACATGTGCCTTTGTGTGTGGGACATGGTCAGTGACTGCGGGGGGCTGGCTGAGAAAATACAAGTTAATACTCTCCAGTCTGTCCTCATAAAAAGTTTAATCAACATACAATGTAAAGCTGCAACTGAGGCGGGAGATTGTTTCACATCCTGCTGACTTTTATTTGTCGACTATTCAACATGATTGATGAGGCTTTAAATGCATTTTATGTCCTGTACAGTTTCAATAAGGACTAGGTGTGCCGCGGTTGTGAAAGTATTGTAATTAGTATTTCAAGACTGATAGTAATTTACTGTAAAATCTCAACACAGAAACATAAACCATAAAAAAGCCATACTTTGGTACATTATATAAGCCATAGGAGACCTCACCTGTTTTGTCCCTGTCTTTCATTGACAAACTGATATAAAGTTATATATATTTAGACAGACATTTAGATTGATACCTGGTATTATTTTCAAAATAATTCCCAAAATTGTCCAGATCAAAACCCACATTTTCACACCTCTCACTTGCAACTATTTTCAAAGAAAGTACCAACTAAAGCCTCGCGCTGATTTACCGAGCTTTTATCACTTAATTAGAGCCATGAGTTGCGTCTTGGAGGAGGCTTAATATAGTTTCATCTGTAAAAGTTACAGATTGTTCCAAGGACCGCGGAGACATTACAGCGGCTGTAGCTCTTAATTTCATATTTTCGGGAAGAGTCCAGCAAAAAGTGTCTTTTTGTCGAGCCTTTACTACATTACAAGAGCCACAGCATGTGCTTTGTGAGTGTACAGTGATTGTCATCGCAGCTTGCGTCTCGTCTCAGCAACAGCCTCGCTCAGCCCCGCCCCTTTTCCCCTCGGTGCGAGTATCCATGACACAGTGTGTGTGTGTGTGTGTGTGTGTGTGTGTTGGACGCTGGCAAACTTTTGAGTTTACTTCTGACAGAGAAGAGCATGATTACTGTGCAGAATGAAGGGGAGTGAAGAGTTAGGTCTAAAGAGGATTATCAGAAAAACAAAAACTGTTGAATTGAGATGAAAATAATACAAACACATGTTAAATTGAATAGATGGCTGAAGTAAAACCTTATAGCCAGCTAAACCACTACAATAAACCAAAAAAAGATATTATAAGCGCATAATAATACAGATTTAATGGACTAATGTCAGGCATATGAAAACGTTTTGGGCTATTTGTAATGTTTTAAAGAGTAGCAGTCATCAATGACTTTGATTAAAATTGATTAAAATGGTCACTGTCCAAAGTGTGTATCACAAGAAATTATAAGATCCAAGTAACATTTTTGAATGTGCTTTTTGCATATATTATTTATGAAATAATGAAGCGAGGACATAGGCCCCTGCCCATCAGAAATGTTGACAGTTTGTAAATGTGAGCGCCTATTGCTTGTATGACCACAGAGTTCCACTTGAATGTGGTTCTCTCTGTGCTGAGATGGACTTGAGTTTAAAGTACTAGTAGTATGCAGTACTAGTAGTACTGCACGCCAAGTATACACTGTGGGAAATGTGGAGCACAAAAAAATTGATGACTGATTAGATGAGACTGTATATTTTCAGTCAGAAATTGGTACATATTCTCATTCCACTCCTACCTAAACACTGAGCCAAATCCAATTCTAATATGGTTTTAAGTGATGCCTTAAAACACCCTTCAGAATTGCTTGAATTTTTGCACATTTGTCACACTCAAATGTGTATTTTTTTAAATATTTGACAAAGACAAGCATAATGAAATTATTATAAACTCCTTTAATAATTGGATTATTTTTTATGAAAATCAGTCCAATCGTCGGAGATGACGTTAAAGTCACTGGTCCATAAATGTCCTGAACACATCAATAACTCTTTCAAGACTGATCCAAAACAAGCTAGAGCAACATTTAGAAAACAAAAAACTGAATCCTTGTGAGAGTATCAAAGTAAAAGCCACAACTGAACTAAAAGGGCACAAAAGATCACCTCAACTTACTCCAAAATCATCTAATGCATCTCATGACTTATAATTGACTTCACGTCTTCTGCATCTGTGGATGATGGCCGTTAATATGTCTACTGGACTAATAAAGCATGTATTAATTTTGCTTTGCAAAAAGGATCACGTGTATTTCAACATGTGTACACAGTCCGATAAGAATTTCATGACATATAAACATGTATGTTTTGTTGATTGTAAACATTTTACTGTGACACGAAGAAGGGTTTGCTAACTTTTCCACGCAACATATTGTCTTGAAAAGACTTTACACTGGCGGCCATACTTACTGTTGCCTCGTTGTATTGAGCTTGTCTGGCCAAAGCCAGACAAGCTGTTGAGTCTTGGTCCTGTCGGGACAGTCTATTTGGACCTCTGCTCCATTATCTTTTGAACTGTCTGGACCCTGGTCCCATGTAAAATGAAGAGAGAAGCCCGTGTCAGGTGCTACAAGCTGCTAGCTAGGCCTGTAGCCAGGCCCAGAGACCAGCCCTGGCAGCTCTGAGACTGCAACGTGTGAAACACTGCACACAAAGAAGCCTGCTCCATCTGTATGCGCCCTACAGAGGCAGGCTATTGTTGCAGCCGACAGGCACATGACTGCTAGGATCTTAACCCCTGAGCACCAGCGTCTGTGCACATAGCAGCAGACGCCTCAGCGAGTTAATACTGTGGAGGACCATGAGGTGTAGTCAATGATTATAGAACTGTACGGACTGTACTGTAACAGCTCGGTGTCTCTGGAGATTGGCCGTTTGTCAATCAGACAGTTTTTATGTGGGCTAAAAGGTCCTGTTTGTGGTGTGTGATGAAGTCTGATTTAATTTAAACTTGGAGGAAATATTTTCATTAAATCCTAATTAGTCTTTCTAATTGGAGAAGTGTGATAAGGGTTGTTTGTAGAGTTGATCAAAGTCACAGTTGAACTAGGGCCAATTTCAAAACTTTTTTTAATCAACACTCGGGACAGGAGCATTCACAAAATGAATACTTAGGTATTAATTGTGAAATAAATATGGGATCTCCTGCATTTTTTGTCTGTAAACTCCAGGGCTATTTATTGCTGTAAAACCCAGTGGAGTCAGGGTAGTTCTCTGCAGAGGACATTCAATCTGTTTGATATTTGCTGCCTTTGTGAATTGCAGCAATTCATATTTTGATAAAGATTTTAATAATCTTTCAGACCTAATGCAGATGTTTAAGGATGCTCCTTATTCAGAACAATCTTGGTTAATCTATTAGGTTGTTTGATTGTCACCAAGCTTTTTAGAATAAAATGCTCATTTATTTGTCTGTTGTCTGTACCTGGATGATTGATGTGTCTGTGTGTTATAATGTAAATAGTGTATATAGTTTAAAATGCTTGCTTGTTTTTTTTTATTCCCTTTTTTAGGCTGACTGTAAAAGCTATCATGGGACTACAGAGGAAAAATAGCCTTTTGGCTAATTCTGGCATATTTACAGAATGTTGTATTAATTTGCACTGTCCCTAAAATGAATAAATAAATAAATAATAAAAGGGATTTTAAACTCCTTTTATAACATAGTCATTAATACATACACAAGTATTTATACAAATTGTATGATATTTTTACCACATGGACACATTTAAATAGAGTCTTGCTGACACAGAAAGTGCATCTGTCGTTTGTTTGATTCTGTTGGACATTAATGAGAACAGAGAGAAATAACAGGAGAGACTGTGAGTGTTAACATAAATCACATCTTCACATCCCACACGTTGGGGGCTGGAGCGTCGAATGGTCCTATCCGGACCAAGCTGGGTCACAGGCCCATGCAGGGTGCAGTGGGACGCTGACGTGGCACTGAACTAGAACCAGCAGCAGGTCCGAACCCTTTAAGAGGTGGTACCACTGTGACTAAAAACACCCGAGGTCTGCATGTGTGCTGAAGGTCTGAAAAACGCAGCTTTAATTATGCACGAAATGGACAGCTTCACATGTGAGAAAGGACTAGGTAAGGTGCAGGGAGCAGACGGCTGAAAGTTATCTGAAAAATAGTTAACATTTATTTGCTTTTTCATTATTCAGTATCATTCATTATCATTCATTTGTAACTTTATAGCATATTTTTACCACAAATATAATACCAAGCAGCATACTGTAAATTAATGAATGAGCATCGATTGTTTAAGCTGGGAGTAAATACTGTTTTACTGCTCTATTTGTTTGGCATCTACCAGTAGGAACTAAAAAAAAAAAACTAGATTTTTATAATTATACTAATGTCCTTCACTTGACCATTTTCTTTTTAAAATTATGAACCAAACTTTTTAAATAAATCTGCTATTTGTAAAATGACCTAGAGAGGGGAGTCTCATGGTTAACTGAAAGTAGGACAGTGGTTTTCCCAAAGCACTGCCCAAACTCAGAGGAGAGTCGAGTGGCTGAAAAGAAGTGGATGTCAATGTGAACTTGGGAATTTTTATTAGTTCGTTCTTATTTAAAGACATTATTTAAAGGCATACTCTTGTATTAGTCAGTTTGATCTCTTTTTTCCAACCTTTGCTCTTTTTATGTCTGCTCCCTCGGCCGAGAGACTTAGTTTTCCAAGGTGAGTGGATTATTGATTTTCAAATATAACCAAATTAACCAAATTTGTATGTAAAAAAATCTACAAGTCAATATCTGTATACATATTTACTAGTTTATCTGCCTTTTTGTTTATTTAAAGGTTTATATAATTTTTATCACAATATTTCCCTATCCTGTTCGACGAGATCCAAGGACAATACAATTTATTCTACCGCACTTTTATTGTCACTGCGTTTAGGAGGAAAATAAGGAAAAATCTGTGTTATAATTTATTTTCTGTACATTTTCAAATTAGCCTAATTACTTATGTATTATAATTTATTATTATGATTAATTACATTTAATTAGAGATCATAACCTAAATTATGTGTTAAATTCCACCAAAATCTGATGTACCATAAATGTCTTCTATCACACACACACACACACACACACACACACACACACACACCGAGAAAAACCTACAACAATGTTATTTAAAGTTATTGGAAAAAAATAATTGTATTTTTTGTTTCCTCATAATTTCAAACATAATTGGAACACTTTGCTGGAGTGTTTTTTATTTCATTCCTTTATCACCTTTCTTTGCATGGTTTTCCCATACACAGGAATCATTTAGTAAGCATACATTTTCATACAGTTCTTACGTAATCTGTTTTCATAGTGGACCCATGATTATGTGTTTTGGACTTTAATTCTATTACCAACTGTAAATAATGTGTTAATAATTATCATAACAGTAAAACTATGAAAAAAGATGGATCAAGATTAAATGAAGCTATCTTTAAAACTTCTGCTCTTCCTGTTTGTGTGCTTAAACTTGCCAATGGCTTTTACTTAGAAGAGGTGCTTTTTCACACAGATACGTATAATGTGACATTTGTTGTTTTTGGAGTCGAATGAAAGCAGTGTCTGTGAGAGTGTGTAACTCGTGCCGCCATGTTGTCTTCTCTATTCCTCCATTTTGTGATCCGGTCTCTCAGTTTGTACCTCATCCATTACATAATTGTGAACTTGGCTGTGCATCCGGAAGAAATTCTTTCACACAATTTTACACTGCCTTTTATTATTGATGGTCCTTTTTATTTTTAAAGAAAAACCTGTTGCTCTTAGTTTTGTGGTAATACCTTTTAAAATGCATTCCAATCCGTCAGAAATCTGCCAACCTTTTGAGCACGTTGAGCACTGCCTGAACAGGCCACACTCCTCAAAGGAAGTGCAGGCCCCTGTTTGACAAGGCATTTACCTCTTTAAGTGATTTGTCCTTGTAATGAGTGTCTGACGTGAAGGCAGCCGTGTGGTGATAGCTTTTACAACTCTGCTGTGTAAGCCACTGTGACCTGGAGCCTCATAAGGGCGTCAGGGGTCAGAAAGGTTAATAGAGACTGATGTATGAGGCCCCAGAGTGACATCCCAAAGGGGATGGCCCCTTAATCCTTATTAGGCCTCTGCTAGTGATCCTTACCTTTCAAAGCAAACAGCACGCTCCCTTTAGTGTGGGGTCTGGCCTGCCCCCAGCGTTACACTCCTGACCCCGGGGTTGTGGCCTTTGTTCAAACCTCTTCAGAGTCTGACCTTTAGGGTCACGCTGTAATGGAGAAGTCGTAAAGGCGCGTGCGACTGAGAGGCCCCGTGCCGACCACCAGATTGAGCGGACTGGGAGCGCTGTGGTCATTTAGACAGAAAAAGGTTCAAATCCAGGGTTTCGGTACATAAGTGGATGCCATTTTCAATATTTATAGAATTTTTAATACATATGTGAGTTTACTTCTCAAATACCTCAAAGGTTGCATACTTGACCCCAGCTTAAAGGCAGCAAGGTTAAAAAAATCTGTGAGGTATGTAATAACTAGAGTACCCATTTTTCTAAATTAATACAAGAAATAGTATTACATGACAATTTTCTCAGTTCTTTTTGTTTGTTCCAGATTTCTGAAAATAACTCAAATCTAACCAAAATGCCATTGAAATGTTTTATTTGGGCTGCAACACATAGGGAGTATCTTTTTACTTGCTTTAAATTATGTCGATGGTATGTTTGTAAGCAAAATTACCATCAAACACATTTTGTTTGAGGGAAAGAAACGATATGCAGATGCAGGCATTATATTCTTTTTTTCTTCAAGCATTTAAACCCTTGGTGTACTTAATTCCTGCATTTATATATATTTGATGTGTATCAAAATATGTGTGTTATATATATATATATATATATATATATATAGATATCTATATATATATCTATATATATATATATATATAGATATATATATAAAATGTAGCTAAAAAGGGAACGGCTTGCAACAATAAAATGAGAAAATAGTTTGGATTGAACCTGCAGGTTTTTTAAATGCTGTGGTTGTGGACTCTTGGAGGTGTCATACATGATCTGTTAATATTGGAGTTTCATCAGTGGCAGCATTACGCAGACCACTCCTGCAGAGGCGAGGCCGTGCAGAGGGCTACAGTGTCAGAAGTTGGCAGCTGAGCCAAAACCAGAGCAGTATCCTTAAATGAACTCTCCACGTACGGTGCTACTGGCTCTGCCAAGTTTTTTGAATTCTTGCCACATGTTTCGATGACCAGCAACAGACCAACAGGAGCAGTGTCTTGGATAGATAGGCGACCGAGGTACTGCTAATTGACAAAGCAACATGTATTGGATGAATTGTGTTATTACTGTCTGCATGTAGCTGTGTTTCATTCTTGCGGCCGCTGCCATTGGTTCATAGACGTGGCGAGATGTGACGTCAGAGGTCCTCTAACTGTTCTTTCAAGCCTGGTCACTTTCTCATCAAGAAAAACATAATATTTACCCATTGATATCTGTGCAAGTCATACTAATCTTCTCGTTTGTGCAATTTTTTAACTGTGAAAATTGCAGCACTGCAGAGAATAGAGTGCATTTTATATTTTATAGTTATATTTGACTTTGTAGTGAGTCAAGGACAAGCACCGCAGCGTAACACCTTCCTTTTTGGTTGCCACGAGTCTGAGTGTGCAGTTTCCCGACTACCATTTTTGTTTGCTTACATGATTTGCGTTTGTTGTAACAACCATACTATTGCTTATAAAGTTCTATCGAAAGACTGGTCAATGCTAAACAAAGTAGTAATTTTTAACCCCTTTTTCTTTTTCCTCCCTTGCTCAATAAAGCCAACACTTTTGAAAGAGAGGGGGGAAAAAATGTTCTCTTTGAATGTTCCCAGTCCCTTTTAGGAAAGGGACTGGGAACATTCAACATTTTGCCATGGTAAATCTGGTGCAAATAGCTGAGGGCCATTACAGCATTCTGGCCACAGTGAGTTGGGGGAAGTTGGGTGGAGCCTTGCCGAGTGTGCGTAACCTTGTGCAGCCTGCAGAGGTGTGTGTTTCAGTGGCAGACCTCAGGGGTGGTATCGGTACAAAAACATTCTTACAGGCTTACATTAGCACTAGCTGTTCACAACATAGCTGTTTATTGCTACATCCTGTAACCGTGCTACGCGAAGAAACAGAAAGGGTGGGAGTGAGAGGAGACTGGACACTGAGTATAGTCAAATAAGGAAGGAGGGTGCTGGACTAAAGCCTAGTCAGTTTTGTTGTTGTTCAGAACGCGCCTCATTTCTACGTTTGTTGACTCGTTGACTGCTACTGTGGTGGCGTCCTCACAGCGAGGTGAGGGTGGCTTAGTAATGGCACTCAGCGGGCGCACTGCAGTAAATATTACAGGTTTTTATAGCACAGTTCCCTGTTGCAATCAAGGCCGGGCGGTCGCACCCAGGTGCTTATCTGGCTTTGATTGTGTGCCAGAGCAGCCGGTGCAGTCCTCAGCTCATTACTGTGTTTGTGGTGGGGAGACAAATGAGTCAGGAGAGCACTTTTCCTTCATCCATTGCAAACTTTGTTTATTGGGCAGCCACAGGAAACAAACAAATCACATAGATCAAAAAACTTAAACTTATACAGAGGAGAATCATTTAAGTTCAAAATCATCGTTTTGGTTCCCATGAGGAGATGAACACACTCCATGACACGCTTTGAGTGATACACAATAGTAATAAAGTTATACAATAATGTGCACTGATACTTTATAGTCCCAGTTGAGCTTTTGAATCCATAGCTTCTTGAAACACTATATTTGCTCTACAATTACAAACCATGCCATTGGATACTTGTAGTGTTTGAAATAGTTGAAGTTGCTGTCTACTCGGAAGGAGTCTTTCTCTGCCCCCCGCCAGCCCCTTCCTACTTGCTCATGCGCACGTCACATCGGGCTGCTGATGGAACGGCGTAGTGGACGCTCTTCCATACGTCCCATGTTTCATCATCAGCTGAGCTCCCTTTCCTCCACTCACAGCTCACTCCTGGTCCCTCCCCTGTGCGCTCTAGCCTCTTTTTCTGCCCATCGCTCTCCTCCTCCTGTCTCCCTGGGTCCCGGCCACATGCGAGAGGGTAGACTAGGACGCTGCAGCTCTGAAAAAAAGCGGAGAAAAACGCTCCGCTGCTATTTCTACTGGCAGGCCCTCCCCTTTAGCTGCTCTGTGCCAAAAGAGGGAGGGATTTTTACTACTTTGAGTCCCAGGATTTTAACCCTCTGCCTGCTCTGGCTTCTCTCTGCAAGATCTGCTCCTCAATATCGTGCAACAAGTGGCTTTGCTTTACTCCTACTTCAATATTGCTGCGCCATTTTTTGAAGACACTTGAAAGTCTACGTTTTTTTGTCTTTTCCAGCCGTCGATTGAAAACATTGAAAACAGTTTGTTCCTCTTTAGGATGTAACCAGTAGAGTTAAACCGAAGCAGGTAGAAGCGTTTTGGTTTTTGCTTGTGCATTTGCAGTAGTGAACGCTTTTCGACCACGTGCTCCTCCATTCTGCGCCATGATTTCTTTCCTCGTAAGTGGGACTTCGCTCCCTAAACGCAAAGATTACTTTCAGTCTTCAGCATGCGTATAGGACAGTGTACGTCTTTTTGAGTAATTCCTAAATGTTTTTTACTTTAATGGTTATCAAATGCAGATATGATTTGCCTCATTTCATGCTCTTATCTCCTTTGGGTCTCTGCCCCACCCTCACTTTTCCTCCACCCTTCTCTCTCTCTCTCTCGCTCTCATTCTTTCTCTCTCTATCATGGGCAGTCTTCAGTGAAAGGGGAGTAGGAAGGCGGAGCAGCGACGGGGCTTTTTCTTTCTGGGACAGGTGCCAATTTTAGATAAAAGACAACAAAAGGCAATAAAAAAGTATGTAGTTGCTTCGACTTGATATGAATGTAGCTTGTTGTAAGTACGTTTATTCGTTGCATGTGTAACACTTTTCCTCTTGCAGGAGTTGTGCGGAGGTCCTGAAAGCCGTCTCCCTCTTCGCTCTTTTCCTCCCGTGAAGGCATTTGAGTTTGGAGCGGGGAGCAGAGGGAGGGGTAGCTGGAGATAGGAATGGGCAGTGGAAGGCGGAGTTTAGTCTTCTCTGCTCCCGGTTGGCTCTTCTGCATTATTCATATGCCCGGGCCAGTGCTGCGATCTGACTGGCTGGCTGGCCTAGCATTCAGCCGACATTCAGTGGCTGTGTTTGCTAACATTCCTCATTCAAAGCCTTGTTAACTGCCAGACGGGAGGAACACGCGACTCCATGGGAAACCCACATGGCCTCCCCATTGTGGCGGGCCTTGACAGTGTTCGGCACAGGGGAAGTGTGAGAGCAGCAGTTTGTAAATGTTAGAAAGCAGTTAACAGGACTTGTGCATGTTCAAGGAAGCTTGGGAAACTCGGCTGTATAGAAGGTGGGCAGATTGACAGGGGGAAAATCCAGACAGTGGGGCAGACAGGCAAGCCGCTGAGGCAGACGAGAGGCTCGGGAGGCTGGCACTCTCGGAGTCTCTGAATGAGGCTCTGCTCGCTGTGCCCGCCTACTCCTTGCAGAGAGTGCAGAGCTGTGTGACTGAATCCAAGCTCCTTCTCTGCCCTTCCACACAGAATCTCCAGACAAACTATGCTGCAAATGGATCCCGAACAATAACCCAAGGCAGAGATTTCGGCGCTTTATCCGAAGAGACCCGACGCTGCCCCTGTGTGTGACCGGCCGCCCTAAACACTCCCTGGGTAAGTAGAGGCTGTATGTGGGTGTGGAGATGTGTCCATGTGCCTCAAGTAGATGAGCACAGTAGTTCAAATGACAAAAGGTTCCAAAGAGTTGAGATTCTTTGCGCTCGTACTTGTCTTTTAACAGTGTTTGTGCGTTATCCGCTTCAGGGATTGAACGTTGCTTGCTAAAGGACTAGCCACAAACAGGAGCCTTAACTATTAGGTAAAATCCAAGGGAAATGTGGCACTGCTTTCAAGTTCAAACAAACTCCGCTCATCTGTCTCCTGGTGTCCCTATAGCTTTAGTTTTACCTTGTTTGGCCTTTCTATGTGAAAGTGAGCGTTAGGAGAGGGGCATTGTAGGTCTAGAGCTGTACAGATGGGCTGAGGGCCAGACAAGGCCTGTGTGAGGCCGAGCACCTCCACCACATACTGCCTTTCTCTCCCTCTGAGGCTCGTATGTCTCTCCACTGATCAGCAGACCTTTTGCCATTCTTTATAACCCAGTTTTACCTGTTCAAAATGTGTACTTTAGGGGAACATTTTATATTTAAAACATGTCCGCATTGACACGTGGCTGCATGTAACTTAAATAGGGTTGAAATAATTATGAACATATTCATTTCTTGTGTGCTACAAATGCAAAATTAGCAATATTTATTTTTTTAGTTTGTGAACGTGCATAAACATGACTTGTTCTTTAAGGCTCATAGCGGTATGCGTTTCTACATTGCTTTACTAGATGGTTGCAACGATTAAACTCACAGAAATAAGCCCTGATTTTTTTACGTAAATTTTCTAAGGTAATAACGATAATAATATTTCTTTGTGTATATATAAAATATAATATATATTCTAAAAATTACAATAAGCGGCATTACTGTTCAGGTACAGAGACACATTTTGTGGCGATTCATGTCATATGTTGCCACAGTAATAGCCCGTAAAAATAGTTTTAGCTGGTTTTAGTAGCCCTATCTGTAAGGACACTTTGAGCTCGTCACTATCGACTTTGGCCAATGGGTCCGAGTGGAGGCAGCGTGACTCATCAGAGATGAGACGTTCCTCCTACATCCTGCATTTTCAGGCCTGTTCAGCCACCATTGGCGCAGCGCCGCCCTGAAGGAAACCCTCACTCACGTCTCCCACGCCATCTCAGCTCGAACCCTTCCTGAGACCCCAGCCTTTCGGAGAGTGTAAATACGTCAGCGTTCAAAAAGAAACACGTCACTATCACAACACCAATCAGAGCGCACTGCAGCAAAATAATTTAGCACTGATCAATAGACAAATGTTGCGTGTTTTGTTCAGGCGTTTTTGTAAATAGGTGATTCTCTATTATGTTTTGCCTTTTTTCTTTGTCAGTGCATTTTAGTTGAGTTGAAGAATACAATCACTTTTATGGTGGGAAAACAATTAAATCTAATTTTCCAAAATTCTACATGAATGTATATATGTAACCGCCTATCCAGATAATATATATAATACATTTTAATGAATAAAAAAAAAACCTTTATATTTGTATTTAAATTGTTTAAATTTAAAGTACATTGTCTACTTTTATTTTTATTTTATTTTTTTCAATTGACAAAACAAAAAATTATGAGCTTTGGACTTTTTTGTCCTCACCGTAAAGCCAAAGAAAAATACTTAATACTAATACTTAAGTTCATCCCACTATTTAGTCAGTGTAGTTTCACATGAGCGGAGGCACAGCAACAGGAAAACACCCAGACACATTTGATGCTATGTACCCCACAATGAACCCTGGTCTTTGAGATGAATGGGGTTCCCACGCCTCCACCAAGGAGCGCAGGGCAGTGCCTCCTCCTCTGAGCGCGCACACTTGTTCACACACTCCAGATGGACACAGAGTCCTTCTCACCAACTCACAGGTGCAGGACTGTTCCAACACATATACCCGCACGCAGTTCAAGTTAAGAGCGCGAGGATACGAGAAGAAACAATCATATTTGTGCGACCATGTCAAGTTTAGAAAACACTAAAGACTTACTATATTTTTTATTTGTAGTTTGGCATTTTTCTGTGATATTTATGTGGTTTTGAACAGCTTTGGCCATCATCGAACAGGTCCCCAAAAACGCAACGCAGTTGTTGTGAGACAAAACAGAATGTGATACCTGACCTTTCTCAGTTTCAGCTCTACTTACCAATATCATGCGTGTGTAGTGTGTGTGTGCGTGTGTGCGTGTGTGCATTTGGGCAAATTTCGAATTGTTTTAAGAAGGAAAAATGTATTTTACATTTTTATCGTATTAAATGAACCGCATGTATTTGTAGCATACACACACACACACACACACACACACGCACACACTCAAGGGTTTTAAATACTTCCGCACATTGATCTATTTCTATAGTTTTATTTATTATCAATTTCGGACATGTCTAATTCCTTTTACTCTATTGATTTTAATACACTGAAAACAACGAAAATGTCTCCCTCAATAGAAAATACTAAAAATACTACTTACAATAATTTTTATATTTATTTATTTATTTAACTTAATTTGCGCCATAAGAAATCATGATAAATACAAACAACGAACAAATGAAATAAAAAAAAATGTCATTATTAAAAAAAAACTATAGTAAAAACTGAATTAACATTTAATATTAAATATGTTTCTTGCAAATATGTTTTCTTATTCATAAATGTTATTTAGCTTGCTAAATGTATACAAAGTCAATCTGACCTTGAATTGGGTACATGTAAAATCTGCCCAAATATCTTTTCTAATATTTACGATTCAGAGTGACTGAACATGATCTGGCCTCAGTGCTCCTGGACTGGGACCGGTGTATGGTAATACAGTTAGATCTAAATGTGGAGCTGTGATCACTTTCACATCTGCTCCATGGACCTTAATGATACACTCTGAAGCCGTTTGGCACGTTTATGACCTGTGGGTTGCCTGGACACTGCTAGTCCCAGCCCAGAAAGCTGTGCTGTAGTCACTATTATATGTGAGTGTGTGCATTTAGTCGCCTATAGAGTCTTTTTTGTCTCATTTTGTTATTCTCTTTTGATTTCAGGAAACATCTTCACTTTGCTGAATTTTATGTCATGGTAAGTGTGTGCTTTTTTAAATATTTTGCGTTGCATTGCTTTTACTAGTTTACTATAGTTTACGAGGATTCAAATAATGACGTTGTTTGGGCTTCTAGTACTAGGGAGATCTAGAGAAATGTTCTGTCTTGCAGCCACATAGAAACAGAAAGCCAACACACTTTGTAGTATTTTTTTATTTGGCCAAAACCTGTCTTACACACACACACACACACACACACACACTTTAGCCTTAGTCGACGTGTCCCATCAAAACCCTAATCCTACCAAAAAATGATCTTCTAAATCTGCACATTTCTGCCGTAGATAATCATCTCAAAGGAAATTAGCAGAGGAAAGGGAAAGCAAAGCATGAGCCTAAAGGTCAAATGAAGATTAGAGCGAAACAGTACACAAGGACTCACCGGCTGGCACCCGGAACAGCACAAAGCCCTCATTGTCCCGCTCTGCTCTCCCTGTGAGCTACGCGCCCATGACACCTGTTGGAGGGTTTAGTCAATTGCAGCTAAACGGCTCTGCTCAGGGAGCCACGGCTTAAAGTGGCATTAAGGCACTTTTTACCTCAGATTATGAAGTCTCATTTGTTTTTCAAGAAACAACATTTGCATTGAAAGTTGGTTAAAACAAAATAGTAACTTTTATTGCACAAGTCGTATTTTGGTCATCGTTATCTTGACTATACAGACTCTAAAACATATACGAAAATACCTTTTTATAACAATGACAGTGGCATTGTTGTGATATTATCTATCCTCAGCCTTCAGTCGCCACATTTCAACCTTTATTTGGTTAAAAAAATAAAATAATTATTATAATAAACTACTAAAATAATTGTTAGTTACAGCTCTAGTTGCTGTATTTATTGCAGCTCAAAGCAAAAGATATTTCTACGTTTTTACATACATTTACTTTGGCAAAACATGAAAATACATTAATAGTGACATTGTCTTTCTCTTGGTCTTTTAAAACTTGGCTTGGTTTGAAAAAAGTATACATCGGTAAATAATTTTATCAACCCAAATAAACGTTGATAAAATTTAAATAAATTTGGCCTTCGTGTCTCGAGTGGTTTGAACTTTCTTACATCATTTCGGAAAAAGTTCACAATTACTTAAAAATCGAATGTTAACTGAGAAAAAACAATTGAGGTAGTTAACTTATTGCAGATTTTATACTTATTCTCCCCATGCCGCAGAGCCACAGGTTTGACTTCAAAGAGTGCTTTGGGTAATTTCAAATTGTTTCAAGAATAACTCGTGACAGTTTTACAGTTTGCCTTGCTCCATGTGTCCAAATCTGTTGGTAATCGTTGCTGCAGGGCATTCACAGATTCTCTGCACTACGTAGAGTTTTACAGGGTTTCAGTTAGGCAGAAAAAGTGTTCAATTTATCTAAACGAATGGAATCATTTTAAATCTAAAGTTGTAATCTAAAATGTGAAAATATTCAAGTTAGAACAAATATCTTGAACAAACTTTATTCATCCACAAGGGAAATCACTTGAACACAGTAGCTCAAAAATACTGAAGAATAAAATAACTCTATAGCAAAAAGCATATACATTAGTAATACAAATCTGAATAATAATCACAGAAAAATATTTAGTTTAAACAGCACTACCTTGGTGTTCAAAACTAAGTAAAAATATATCAAATACAAACAAAAGGTTTTGATACAGTCTAAATTGTGTATTGAAAAAAAACCACACTAATAATAATAATTGGCATATTTTAAGTTGGCATGTAGCATATACAGAATTACACAGTGTAGTTCAAATATACCATGTGTATTCATTTATTGAATATGCACTGTAAAAATCCAATTTACAGCAGATGTGAAGTGATCTTATCAAACGTCGCTTTAGTGCGCATCAGATGTGTAAGGACAGCACAGGCTCAGATCAGGCTCAGATCAGGCTCAGATCAGGCTCAGATCAGGCTCAGATCAGGCTCAGATCAGGCTCAGATCAGGGTCCGCTGTGCTCCGCCGTATACCTTTACAGTCTTGGACATTAAGTAGCTGCAGTAAAGATTTGTGTGGCATTTACGGGATAACCAGACTGTAATAAAACAACCACAAATGACGTATATGCGTGTTTGTTTGTGTGTATGTGTGTGTGTGTGTGCATGTCTGTGTGTGTGTGTGTGTATGTGTGGTTGTGTTGTGTGTGTGTGCGTTGTGTGCGTTGCGTGTGAAGAGTTAAAGGCATTTTATGGAAAGACCCCACCTGGCCCCTTCGAGCAGTCACAACTCCTCTTCGTCCAAATCCTTCTTGTCACCAAATCAGAATTTCATTAAAGATACAGAAAAAACATTAGTGATAAAAACAGCATGAATGAACATTTTTTATCCACGATGTAAACCTTTCGGATACTCAGTTTGAAATAAACGAGCAGTTAATTAACATAATGCACAATTCTGGTCACTTTGCTAGTTGTTATAGTCTTTCAATTAATTCAAATCTGAATGCTACGATTCAGTCATTTCATAATCAAGACAGTGTTTTAATGAGCGTGGTAGCTGTTTATTCGGAATGTCCCACGTCCAAAACCTTGTCTTGTAAAAAAATAATATATTGAGCTCCCAAACTTTTATCTTTGTTCATCTTTTGCTCATTATCTGAACATTATGATGGCGGTTGCTAATGATTCTATTTTGTGATAGGCCTTACGTCCATTCCCACTCTCCTCTGCCCAAGTCAGAGAAACTCCTCATCAGTTTTATGTTTTCATCACGCTGCTTGCTGCATGTAGATATCTCATTTAGGATTTATGAAACGGTGGACATATAAGTACATACATGTCTGTAATGAGAATCTGGCACTTTTATCACATTCTTGGACCTTAAAAACCTGTTTTCTATCAAGTGCATCACTTAAAGTCGGGTTTTCCCTTTTTTACCTCACTTTTTACACACATTAAAAAATTCCCACATTTAGAACTTTTCACAATCTTTGGTAAAAATCCTGGATTAAAGTTTGTCAAAAGTATAAATACCAAGATACTAATCGATACTGAAAACTATTATCGAAACTAAAGAGTGCTATTATTTGCTTCAAGCTTTTATTAGTTATATTTTAATAGTTTTACCATATGCACATAGTACAATATTCCTTTTGTCAGCATCACAATCTTCTTTGTGTTTCTGGCAGTGTTCATGTAGGTTTGCCCTTTGGCCCCCCACAGTAATTGCAGCTCTCTGAACACGCTGAGACAACAGGAAGTGAACGAATCAGATACGCCCGACAGTAAATAAAACATCGTGCTGGTTAAACGTGCTGCTGGTCCGTTTACACTTTCTCCTCTAGTGAGTAGTGAATGGAAACTTTTTTTTTTTGGAGTTTGCTCATGAGTATTTGCTGATAAATGGCTTGAAAAAAATATTGTAATTATGTTGTGATCTTTGGTGTTTATTATATTAATCTTTTCAATGTTTTATACTTGTTTTTTGTGCTAAATTTGTTTCAGTAACTACACAATATAAGCAGTTGTAGTCAATGAAATTAATATGACTATAAATGTTACATTCGATCTGAATAATTAATGAACATGGAAGTTATTAAATTACTCAATAGTGAATGAATAATGCTTATAAGTGTGTTAGTAGCCAAGTGTAGTGCCTAGTTTAACCTTTTTATTCTTTTTGCAATAAATGTGTAATGAAATATGACATACTTGTGTATTCAGAGTTTGCTCCTGCAAGACCACACTGCAGTCATTCAGAGCGCCACCTACTGTCCTTTGGGTAGTAGATAGGTGTATAGTTTTAGGGTAATTCCCAAGTTTTAAGATGACTATACAACTTACTGTCTTTCCTGAAGCGATTAGGAAAGCATCAGCATCTACCGTTCCACCTCCTGCAAGCTCCTTTCTCCATCATTTTGTATCCTCTTTAGTTAAATTGTTGATTACAAATACAAGGGTTAAATAAGTAAATAAATAAATGTGTATATATATATATGTATATATATGTATATGTGTGTGTGTGTGTGTGTGTGTATATATATATATATATATATATATATATATATACACACATACACACACACACACACACACATTATTATACTATGATAAACTATATTTTCCTTAATGAAATTGTTTTTTATGATTTCTAATTAATGTAGTGAACATAATGATTATAATGAAATTGATCTTAGATCTTTAGAGGTTACAATCATTAATTTATATTAGTGTATTTTAGTATTTCATGTTTCGGATGAAATTGGTAGCTTTAGTATTTGCACGTGATAGTTGAAGAAATGAATTGGATATTTATTTTAAATGCTCACTTAAATTTGTTAATTGTATTTTTAGGAGGCATTGCTAATGATGATTTATGAATTGTACAATTGTATTTTAGGAGGCCTATTATTAATGGTGAAATAGGAATTTAACCATAAAATTTTTGGGAGAATTGCCGTAGATTGAGCGTTTATCTATATCAGGGGTGTCCAAACGTTTTTCACAGAGGGCCGCATTTTGAAACTTATACGCAATCAGAATCAGAATCAGAAGTGAATAATTAGAAAATTTGCATTTGACATTGTTTTGATGAGCCTCCACACCCACACCAATTAATATTTGGTTGGTATAACATGAAAATGCTTGAATGAAGAAAAAAAAATTACTACTTTTTGTTGTTTGGACCAACTTAGCAAGAAGCCGGAGGGCCAACAAAAATTGGTCTGAGGGCCGCAGTGGCCCACGGGCCGTAGTTTGGACATGCCTGATCTATATAGTGTATATATGGAGGGGGTGCTGATATGTAAATAGGGGTGTTTGATTTTGATTGATATTTCCTTATGTTAAACCTGCCCAAGGACTACAGAGCATATTATTTCTTAGAGATTTACCGTATGTTATCTGTGTACTGTTCTTGTTTTAAATAAATATGCTTATTCATTAAATATAATAATAATCACCATAATAATAATCAAAATTACCCAGATACTAATTGATACTAATACTAATGAAAATGTAGTTTGAAATGCTAGTATCGAGGCAACACTAGTTTGATTAATGTGTTAAAGCAGGGCTATTCAACTTGATTTTCCTGAGGGCCAGATTTCTTGGGGGGCCGTGGCCTCTGTGCCGGATAGACTACGAACCAGGTCTGAACTACGACTAACCCATAATCGAACCAGGTCTAAAGCAGAATTAAATAAGGACTAAGCCAGCACCAAGCCAGGTTTAAACTAGAACTAACCCAGAATTAAATCAGAAAACAAGAAAAAAAAGTTTGAATATTCATATTTGTATATTGCAGGATGGGTCGTGGGCCGGATCAGATCATTTGGCGGGCCTGATCTGTGCCTTGAGTTGAATAGCCCTTTGTTAAAGTCACCTGCTTGTCTTCATGGAGAAAAATACCCCACAGCACAAAAGTTATATAGTGCACCTTTACCTGCTCTCATTGTTATCATATATTTCCACTGACTTTATATGTCAAGGCGTGCTTTGTATTAACAATTTGTCCTTTTTGTCTCGTATGCAGTTGTTGGCTCAGATTGTCGACATCCCAGGTCGCCACACTGACCTGGGTGACTTATGATGTTCGCACAGGGTGAGGTAGTAGGTTGTGTGGTTTCAGGGTTGTGATTAAGCCCCATCAGGAGATAACTATACAACCTACTGCCTTCCCTGGAGGGCAGCAATACATCACAGGATCTAACTCGCACGTCCAAGACAAGAAAGAAAAGAAAAGCAGGCTCTAGTTCAAGGTAGATTTTATTACAATTCTTTATTCTACTGCTGCTGCTGCTTCTGCTGCTGCTCGACCGCATAGCAACAGCTGCAGTAATCTAGGTACTAGTTTATAATTGGTTATTTGGAGTTGCTATGGGTAACTGAAATGGATCTTGTCTGTAAATATCTGTCTTTTATTGGTAATTCTATTTAAATAAAATAAAAAATGATTTTCTGTTGTTGGAGTTATTTTGTCAACAAGCATATTAACCAATAAATTAAGTAGGTTAGTAAAATGTATATATAATGTTAAATCTGGCGAAAGGGCTGTATTTATAATATAATTATCAGCTTTATTTATTAAGCACTTTTTTGAGACAAAATTTACAAATTGTATAATAAAAACAATAAAGTCATAAGAAATAGTTAACAGTAAAAAACAAAATACAATTAAAGGAAGACTTACTTTTTTGCTCCTTTGAAATATAGATAATTCAAAATAATTATCATAAAAGAAATTAAAAAGTCCAATAATATGCAATACATTTTTTTTTTTTTATTAATTGTTATACTTTTGATGAGATTGTTTTAAATTATGACCAGATTATGGGAATTGCGTGGAAAGAAGCATGATGTAATTCGTAATTCAAATGTCATATTCCATAGTTTCAACATTACGTTAAATATGTCTGTGTGTTTTAATAAGCCATTTGTTATTACCATTCTATAGGCCTATTTATAGACTAATACTAGTTGGCTTAACAAACTATATTGTAATGTATTTCATAAGGCAAGTTAAAACTCCCAAATAATTAAAAAAAATATATATATATTGTAAGATTAGGGAACACTGTGTACTATATTAGAGGTACGCAAAGAGCCAGTAGGGGGCGACAGACGTCAAACGATGCACAATTTGGTCATCAACCGGGTGCACAGATTTTATTAGTTTAAAACCCCTTAAAAGGAGGACTTTTTCTTAAGTTTTTCCATTTTGTCTACCATCTTCTAAAAGAAAACTCAAGTTGCTTGATCTGCTGTACATAAAACAGCAGGGTCAGTTTATGACAAGTCTCTAAAGCGCATTTTTAGTGATTTTACCTTCAGCTTTTAAAAGAGCATTGTCAAAACCCAATAAATGCTAAAACTAGTGTCAATCCGACCCTACCTCCAGACACCAGCTTTACTCCTTCATATATTTAACAAAGAAAATCTTGGCGAAATTTAAAATCCGAATTCCTCAGTGCAGAGCTTGTTTCTACTTATATTTAGAGTAAAACAGACATCAGAGTCCAAAACTACAGTCTCAGCTTCACAAAGGCTCCAGAGGGTTCAGGAACAGCCTCACTTTTACATGGGGCTCATTTTTTCAGGCGGTTTTTGAAAAATAGGCGCTAAGCATAAAGGGTTAAAGGTGTTTTTTTTAAAAGAATGAAATAAAGTAATAACGACTATAATTTCCCAGAATATTACAATTTAGTAAATGCCTAATTTGGGTTAACATCTTATGCGGACACGTGGATAATTGTGTTGCGCAATTAAACGTTCCAGCTCAACCAATCACATTTTACGTACGCACATTTCACGATGAATAGGCGCGTGCTATACACCTACGGGAATACCACCGCACCGGAAAATTCCGTGACGCTTTTGCCGAAAACGCCGTCGCTGACCTCCACCGGTTTGACCCGGAGGAGTGTCGAGCCCAGAGGAGAGCGCACGAGTTGTGCGGCGTGGAGCCTCCGTGCGTCCCGGTCGTGCGTAATGACGCTGCTTCCGGCTGCTGCTCGGACGTTTTCTTTTTCTTTTTTTCTTTTTGATTTTCCTTTTTTGCGGAGAGCGCGGTGGCAGTATTGCAGGGGCGACGCGTCACAGTTCACCATAGAGGAGTTTATCCCCCCCTGTCAAAGCGTCCCGGGACACAACACTGACTGAACCACGCGCACGAGGCGAACATACCCGGGCACTGTCCACACCTCTGAACATGTTTTGGATAGTGCACCCAAAGGTAGGCCAATACAGTTATACGTTATACTGTTTCTCTTATGTAACTGTGATTTCAGTAGCCTATTTTATTTATTTCAGTTGAGACTTTGGATCTGAAGAACAGTAGCCTACAATGTTAGATCAAGTAGCCAAATCAGATGAACCTTTTGGCATTTCAAACTCCCTGGCTATTTGGACAAACTTGTTTTTGCAATAGACCATGTCAATCACAGATGTGCTCTCAGCTAACTTTAATTTGTCGTTGTGGTGCGTGGAAAGGGTTCTCTCTTTTCACGCCTAAGAGGAGGTAGGCCTACATGTAGCCCAAACCCATCTCAACATAAATGCACTTGGTTAATCTAAAGACTTTGTTACAACTTGGTAACGATCACAATAGGAATGACCTTGGAGCAGGTTCTTGAAACAGCTGAGGGACATTTATTGAGATGGGAAAGACAAAAACATTGGAACTTATAACTGAGTAACACATTGGGGACTTGTTTGGTAATAAATGTGTTCAAATCATTTAGTGGCTGAGGACATGTTCCCCCAGCTTCCCCTTCCTTATCATGCAGAGATAGACACCTCTATGTCTGGAATAATGACTCCACGGGGAACAGAGTACATTGTCCTTTGAGATGTGGAGGAAGGACAGGGCATTACTTTAAACTGACCCGCAGTGAGAGATGGTTGGTTAGAATTGTTGTTGTTTCTTCTATTGTGTGTTATTAGTTTTAAACCTTAAGATAAGCATGAATGTTTAAATGGAGTCCCAATACTGGATGGGTTAGAAATGCAATCAACATTTGAACTTTTATTTGGATGTATTTAAATAAAAAGTCTAGATATAGTCGACTATTTGAAAAAAAACAAAAAAACAATCGCTGACTAGTTGACCACTAAAATAGGCTGTAATGATTGTACAAAATTTACCTTTTCTTAATCTTGATCTTTATCAGAACATGACCGTAAAAGACTGCATGATAATATAAAAAAATCTTAGTAATTTGTGTTGAAATTATCAAGCCTTTTTCTCAGTATCAAAATCAAGTTTGACCTTTAAGAATCATGACAATACTGGGATCTAAGAGCTCTTTTATGTAATAATAATAATAATAATAATAATAATATAATGATTTGGGATGTCTGTAACATAATGCAAATGTCACAGTATGATGTGTTGCGATATTGTGGAGAAGACAGAGAAGAGAAATGCCTTGACAAGACTTTGGTGTAAATAATTAGTCATATTCCTAAGACTCCAATTATATTAGTGCGCTGTAATGGAGCAAAGGCTCATGGTATATGTAGTTCCCTCTGTGTTTACAGCAGTTTCCTGCAACAACAAAACATTGTGACATCCCTATCAAATAACATCAATATCAACATTATCATAACAATAATGATATAATAATGTCTTCCATTTATACAAAGAGCATTACGATATAAGCCTTTCCACACACCTGGTGATTGCAAGTTACTTCTGAAGCCTACAGCGGCCCCAGGACCGGTTAATATTGCCCTGGCTGTCATTTATACTTGACAGGAGCAGATGAACACAGACAACTTTAGTGTTGAGCAGATTGGTGTAAATGTGCCGTGTGTTCCATACATATTATTTGCACATTTGTGTTCAGAAAACGGATATTTAAAGGAGTTTAAGTCAAGTCGAGCGATACTAACTTTAAACTATGAAGCATTATTGGTGATTTTTATCTCATTTTTAAACTTTCTTTATGGACCCGCTTGAGTCTGAAATAAAGCTTGATTGATTGTAATACACCATTAATCTAAGTGACTAACTAATTAAACCATTATCAATATTTGGCTGTAAAGATTGTCACCCACATGGTTTCCAAATGGACTAATTATTTGTGTTCACACATTCCTTTAAACGTTGCTACTTTATGTGTTTTGATCATAAACAAGACCTGGTGAAGTTTACCATTGTTTTTTCCCGTCCTGTCTGTCTGGGCTGAAGAAATGCGTCCATACTGCTGTGGGCTGTAACTTGACACACTTGTTAAACAACCGTTAACAGTCAACAGATGTTCGTCTTGTTCCATACATGCCTCTATGTGAAAAACAACATCTCCGGTCTCAAGCATTATTCCCGTGTTACTGATACCTGGTGGGTGGTCAAGACCTCCCCCCCGTAACAAGAGTCAATCGGCAAGATCAATAAAGTTCTCGATTCGTGGCTGAGAATGTTGTTGTTGTTGTTGTTGTTGTTGACGACGTCGGTGCTCCACTACTACTACGCTTTGCCGTCTGAAAAGCTGTTCACACGCCCAAATAGTCATGCGTGTGAATTTTACCGAGTCTGTGAGAGTTTGTGTGTAGCTTTTCTGGTGGAGGGTCCGCCACCTGCTTGTCTCCATGGATATGTTATTCCTTTTCCTGCAATTTACCACACTTTTGCATATTTATCTAGCATATATTCATTTACAGGGTTTTGTTGCTACAAAATGTCCTTGAAATAATGCATTCTTAGTGAGCGGGGTCGCCTCTCCACAGATCTTGACCTAAAAACCAGAAAAGTTATACCGTGCACCTCGTACCTACTTCCCCCAGCAGCTTTCATGGAAGATTTAATGTGGCCGTTGTGTGTCAAGACTCTCAATTCAGCCTTTAAAAAAGTGCAGTTCTCAGCTCTAAACCTGTTTGACAAATATTTGCACTCGTTACAATGTCGTTTAATGTGATTTCTACTTGTTTTACATCTTATAGTATCCTAACTCTAAGTAAGCGATGCAATATTTGGACAGTGCAAACAAAATTTAAACCCTTTTTTGGAAACTAACCCACTTTTAAGAACCCCATCTTTAGTTTACACATGCTTGCTACTAGTTTGTACATTTATAGCTTTACACTCCTGGCAAATGAATTGTGTAAAGTGTACTTAGTTACAGCAACATGTGTGAATAAGATATCGTATCACAGAAGACTCACGTTTAGTCATAGTGAATTGGGCAATAGCTGAAACAGATGCTCAGACTGTTGAGAACATACAGCGATACTGTAAATCGTATGTTTCCAGACCAAGTGACAGTAGAAGAAACGACATGCAACCACCAGAAAATTGCAACATGAGAGGGATAAAATGTGCTTGGAGCTTTGAGTACTTTGTGTCTGGACAAGCTGCACTAATAATAGTGTCCTTATTGACTCAAGCAGAGCACAAAGGCGAGTGAAAACAAGCAGATAAAATGAACCAATACCTAAACCGTTCAGTTTATTGATCAATCATCTGGACTAACCATAATAATGACGTTTAAAACATGTTATTAGGGAGCTGAATCTCTGTCTCTTTTCTCTAAATGGCCCTTTTCTTTTTTATAACCCTGAATTGTTACCTGAATGGGCTTTAATAACTGTAACTAAGACACAAACTGTATCCAAATAACATAGGGTTACTCTACATTTCGCAATCACTCTTTTTTTCGTTCTTAGTTTAACCTCAAATACTAATAAAACTTCCCAAAATTCATGATATAAGCATGATATTTAAGTTTACAGTGATTTATCAACAACTTACTCTGAAAGTCAAGAAACATACTGTAGGCCCACATTTTGTTGGCTAATTCTAAATCAAAATTCTCAGCGTAGAAAGTTGAAGGTCTTAAAAACAAGTTCATTTTAAACTGCTGACAGTGGTCCAGAGTTATTACTCCCTTACCTGACGGGTTCTGAGCGCCCTAATGATTCACCCTGATGAGTTTATAATCGCTTTTCACAACATTCAGAAGAGCCCAGAGCAGTCATGTTAGCTGACAAACATTAGCATGCTAACAGGGCACACTTCCTGCTTCACGGAGAATAAAACGCTCTACAATCTCATACAGACAGCACACGGTGGTCTGATTTTCACCCTAATATGTCTGTTCTGGGGCTAAACAGATTTTACTTTATGACATGAAAACAATTGGGTGCAGCCCCTTTTAATAGTTTTGAAATAGAATGGGATAATGAATTTGTAGCTCTGTTTTGATAGCTTCCGATTAATTTACATACTGCATTAAGGTTAGAATTAATAATACTTTAAAATAAAATAGATTGACGCATGTGCCCCGTTTTCATCATTATCACACTTATTTCTGTCTTATTACCACGCTATTATCATGCAATAAAGTGAAATGCTACAATTTCAATACTTTTTCTTCTCTATTCCCTGGCAGGTGATTGAGGAATAACCGGTCACCATTTGAGACCATGGCAGGGGACGTGTACAGCCCCCCTTCCCCCCTGGGAGAGTCCCTCCTGGGCAGCCCTCTGTGCGGAGACCTGATGGAGGATCTGGCCGATATCTCTCAGTCCATCGAGGCCAACAGTCTGGGCTTTGACTTCCCCGAGTACCAGAGTCCAGAAAGCCCAAGTGCTCTGGGTAAGATGGTCAAGCCTCTTCAACATGATGCAATGTGGGAAGTTGTAAGAAGATTAGCACAGAGGCTTGTTTAGTTTAGTTTATTTGACATTTATGTTCAATTTAGGCAAGTTTGTTATTGGATTTACCAAATAGGTAGCTGACTTTTCATGTTTTATGAAATTAAAGGGACATTTAATTCATTAAGAAGAATACCCCCTACATCTCGTTTTTAAATTGAGGTTATACATTAATAGTCTATGTACTTTTACCGAAATAAACAAAACAAACAAGTACAAAGATATATATAAAAGTTGAATATTTAGAGTCAGAAAACTGCAAAAAGAGGATAATTTCTGCACTTGTTGTACATTTATTAATATCTTCCACCCGTTGCAAATACCATGACCGACCAATGGCCGCTTTGGATAAGTTAATATAATTTGACGGTTATGATAGATAGATTCTTAAATAAAGCATAACTTTGTCCATTAACATTATATTATCCATGCGCAGCTTAGCCAATGCAACAGCACTGTCTTTGTCTCTGCTGCAGAAACCCTGACCCCAGCCTCCAGCCCCTCCTCTGGTGTGAGTGGGCCCGTCCCAAGTCCAGAGGAGTCCGCTATGCCCTTGTCTTTGGAGTGTAAAGTCTGTTCAGACAAGGCTTCAGGCTTCCACTACGGAGTCCACGCCTGCGAGGGCTGCAAGGTGAGACCAGCCTCCTCATGTGTTTGTATAGAAGGACTAAACGTGCGCGTCCAAGAGGCTGTTAACGGTCCAAACACAAGCATTAACACGAGCTCAAGCCCAAGAGCCACTGTCTGACATTACCCCAACAACAAACAAACTATGACGCAAGTACAGTGCAGTACTCATTATCTGTGTAAAGAACTGTTGGTCATTGTAAAGGAGGAAACTCACTCCTCAGACGCATACGCTAAAGGACACCCATACCTGAGCTGAGTCGACAGGCCAGTGGAAAGTTTGTCAAACATGCACAGGGTCATGTGAGGTCCACTCATCACCTCTCCCTTCTTTGGCTGACCTCCAGAACAGCAACACAAATACACTAGAACAGACTCTGCTCAGGATATGTGGGCTAGGACTGGGCGATCATTAGGGTTTGAGGTTGAGATTCAGTCATTTCTAATCATCAATCATCAGCACAAAGTGTACAGCTAGTCGTCTGGATGTGGTTTGGAGTTCACACTTTAGTCACATTTAAATGAATTGTGACTGTAAATACATTTTAGATGTAAATGGCAATGACAAGACTTAAAAATCTGTAATGTTCAGAAAATTAGCATTGAAGGCCATCAATATGTTTTTGACATAAAAGACAAAATAATTGGGTATTACTTATTACCTCGCTATACAAATCCCAATACTCTGAACTTGATACGATACATGTCCTGATACATAACACTAGTGTTAAATGTTGATTAAATTTATGTTTTGATTAAGTAGAATGACAAAATGCATTAGAATTTCATGTTCACTCTGTCCTTGATACCAGAATAGAACTGTCCTATGATGAAGTCACATTTTCAGCCCCTCAGATTCAGCCTTGATGGAGCAGTCAAACGTGTAGAACTCTGCAAGGACTTTTATGTTGTTTAAAAGTATCATGATGCGCATCTCTGTATCGATACACGAGTTGCCAAGAAGTCCGTCATGATATCGATATATTGAGTACAGCCCTAGTTTTAAGGGAGGTCGACTCTCTGTTTTACTTAACCTTTATTTAACAAGGAAAGACCCACTGAGATGCAGAGATCTCTTTTTCAAGGCAGTCCTGGTCAAGAGGCATCAACAACACAACCCATAGACAAAACACAGTGCTTTTTTCATGTACTTAGCATGGAACTACAACATATTTATATCATAATTTTACATTTTGTTCATTGTAAACTGCAATATTGATCTAAAATAGCTTAGTAATAGAAACGGGTCCATTGACTTCCTGTTCAAAACTGCAGAACTGATATTGACATTTCGCTATTACAAGCAGCAGATCCCTTCTTTTTTTTTTTTATTCTTGAAGAGTGGCTATATGACATTTTAGAACCAAACCTGTCACTCGCAGTTTTCATTTTTCAAATAGTCACAACCAAGTACAGGATGGGGGTTGGGGATGGGGTGAAAACAATCAATCAATCAAACCACGATGGGGAAACACTGTTCTAACAAGGTTAAAAGCTCATTAAAGTTGATTTTGGATACAATTGGATACAATTCTTGAAAAGCACACAGGTAGAGAGGCAATTTATTCCAAACCTTTGGAGTAACAGCTTTAAAAGAGCTGTCTCCTCAAATCATACGCTGATATAGTAGTATTTGTGCCTGGCCTACTTGCAGTTTTTATTTATATTTAGTTGCTGTACACGTAAATAGGCCTGGTGTCATTCTTTGCTGTTCAAAGGGCTGGCAGATGGGGAAGTGCACATGGTGACGTTGCATCATGGAAAGGGCTGTAGTGTGAGTGTGTCGGCTCCACACCTCGGTTCAAGTGGAGCTGCCGGAGCTGGAATGTGGGAGGAATGTGTGCGCGACGCTGTGGGGGCTTAACTTGGCAGAGCTGCAGAGCTATTACAAGACTGGCTTTAGATTGGTTCTGTTACAATAGATTTGTGCAAGGTTTCTGAAAACTGGGGGTCCCACCTTTGTTTAAATTGTATCAATCGCAACCTTGGAAGAAGGAGCCATGTGTGTCGCTTTGGAATGAGAGCGTGTTGACCCCCGTTCGATAAAACAAAAAAACAATTCATGCATGTTAATACTAGTGATGTGCCAAATTAATTGTGAGATATAGGAGGGTCACTCCACACTAAAGTGTACAAAAGTGTTACATAAAGGTCCAAATTAAAAATAAAATAAAATTCCAACTCACATCAGAAAGTACCTCTAGGCATCATAAACATACCATAAAATACCATAAATGGATACATTATCAATTTGTACAATTGACACACACAGCAAACTTATCTTGGATGTAACATAGTTAAGTTCGGCGGACACAAAACTTTCAAAACAGATTTCTCCCTTGCTTGACCGTCTTGTCAGGCTGCTGAGCGCTCCGCGCATGTGCGAGTGGCCGATTTGGGTCGGGTAGTGCTGCACAACGTGGAAGTAAGATGTTGGTTTCCACCACGCGGTAAACAATGTTGTTTGGATGTAACAACTCGTAAAAGGACACGAAAAGAGATCAAAATTATGATGGAACGCTACAGGCTCCCGTGAATAGAGACAAACAAAACAGTTCCACCGTCGAGTACAGCAATAAAACGTCACATTTTTATGACATAGCATGGCGATTTATAATTACGTTTTCTTAAGTGCATTTTAGTTCAATGAGTCGTCCAAGATTTTTGAACAGATTTAAGAAGTAAACCCGGGAAGTACGATCGAAACGTCTAAATTTGAATCTCAAAGATCCTAATAACACGTGCTTAGTGTGTGTAGTGTTATTTCTGCTTCATGTATCACACTAGGAGCAGACTAGGAGAGGCATTCAACTGCACCAGGTAGGAAACAGACAGAAGAATATTAGTTAATTATGTGTTTGGACATCGACTCACTCATTTTAGATCAGTGTTTTGGTTAACATGAAAGTAAAAACTACCGAAGCGATGTGTTTATTTGCTTCGTAGAGAGCAAAACTCGAACTTTGGAGCAGCGCAATTCCTCATGTGTGAAAATGGCAAATAAGATGTGTTGCTTATCTATGTTTGAAGTGTGGTTATGTTGTATGATAACAATGAACACTTTTTGAACAAGTATAATACTCTGGGTAACATTTTATTTCACTCTACACTGCTGTACCTATAAAAATCATATCAACATTTTATTCAAATTTAGATTATAAGTAAGATTTTACACAATTTATATATAGGTAACTAATATCTGCTTCTTCTGAGCATTCACACTTCTCTGATTTGTTAAATCAAAGCTTCTCAAACTTTTTCTGGTGCGCCCCCCTTAAGAGAAATGATCTGCGCCCCTCCCCCACAGTCTTGAGAAATTATAAAGTATGATTTAAAAAACAACAACTATATAATTGCATATGACTCTGAAATAACAGTAATAATTAGTTTAAATAGGCTAAATTTAAATAGGCCTATTTTTAGTTTCATTCACGGTTGTGACTGTCTTTCTTTGGTTTGTGCATGAAGCGATGAAGAAATGACACAACACAGAGTGCTCTGGCTCTTCTCCTGCACAGACAGGGCAGTCACCTGTCTGCAGTGGGACAGTGCAGAATTGGCACTTCACTGCGGTGAATGAGGCGTTTCAAGGAGAGGACACACTCATGTTACTTCTCATCACTGTGGATCACTTTTACCAGCGCGGGTCCACGACGTCACACACAGACTGCTTTCTGTGCGGTGCGTTTATCTTTCACATTTTAACACGAAAAGCAAATGGAATCAATGCGGAAAGGAAACGAATGCACACATATTTTTCAGATATGCTATATATCATGTGGTCAGAAGCGGAGCAAATTTAAAACTAAGACTCGTAAAGTGGAGGCAGGAGAAGAGAGCGAAGGGAACCAGGACAGAAGCGTGCACAGAGGGACAGAGGAGGGAGCGCATATTGTGCAAGAGGCCAAAGCTGTGACTCCTTTTAAACATGTGTGAGGGGCACAGAGGCAGGATGACCCACTTCTCCACTCTCTATTTGCACTGGCCGTTTTCTGTTGCTTAAAACACGTCTTTCACGTGTAATGTGTGCACCAAACGTCTCGCGCCCCACTCTTTGAAAAGCTCTGGGTTTAATCCATCTGTAACTGACTCTGCATTAAATCACAACGATATCAACAAAATGGCATGTAATCACAAGGATCTGATCACAATTTGATTTGATTTTTCACATCACCAGCCATAACCTCATTGCAATGTAAAGATCAGTATAGCAACCTGTATTAAAATGTGTTTCACCCCTCTAACATAAAGCACAATGAAAATACATCAAGTGTGACCCTACTCTCTCATTTAGTATACTTGAAAAACAAAGAAGCCAAACAAACATTTACTGGTAAAGGAGCATTGCCCAATTAATGACATGCATCTTCTGTCTGTTAGTCACCAGCAGTTACTGGATCATGTCCAAACATGTGCTGACATGAAACTAATGTATTGCGTGCACATCAGCTGCAATTTGTTTGTTTTGTCATCTCGGACTCAGTCCTTCCCCATTTTTAGGAAAATTATAGTCAACTCCTTGCGCCTTCGTGAGCTTAAAACCACGTACTAACCATATGTTGTGTCATGCCTTTATCTGTTCCTACATTTGCTCTACTGTTGGGTGAATGTCGGTTGTCTTCAAGATGTACCACGCTCAAGGCCCAAAGTTTAGAGGAAAGACCAGTTTTGATGTCAATGAGAAGGTATAAAACACTTTCATGCTACAACTGTCCTGTCAAATAAATCCTCCGGGCAATAAAAACATTAAAAAATATATATATATATATATATATATATATATAAAAAATATATATATATATATATATATATATATATATATAGTCATGATAAGTGGTCAGCACAGAGATGAAAACTGATTTGAGTCCCATTTTATTTGCAATGTGAACCACCTCTATGAAAAAATGTGATTTGCGTGGGTGAACGGCGGTGTCCATGATGATAAAAATAAACAATACAATGTATTGGAACAGTTGCAATTTGCAGTTCAAGACTGCAAATTGTTTTTTGCAGTATATGGTTTAAATATAATCAGACGTACTCTCCCAGTCTTTATTGTCTTTATTTAAGATCTCAGTAATGTTGATGGCTGTGTAGGGAAGATGCTTTAGCACTGACAGTCAATAAAAATACTTTCCATTGCATCCACGGGGTAGGTTAACCTGTCTCTAAAGAAAGCCTGTGTACTGTGCAAGCAATTATTGTAGGGCTGCAACAAGTTAATTGATTAATCGCAACTAATCGATATTGAAATAATTGTCAACTAATTTAGTAATCAAATAATGAACTCTATACATAGAGTTGAGTTTAGAAAAAAAGTTTTATGACTGAAATTGAGCCGTAATTCCAGGTAAATTCAGTACATTTGATGAAAACTCTTTTTAGTCCATAAATGTGCTCCACCAGGATCCTCAAACGGCTTCACTTCAGCTTCATCTTGGTCAAACCTTATAAACATATTTTCATCACTTGACTTTTGCATTCTAAATAACTAATTGATTAATCGAAAGAATAATCGCTTGGCTAATCGATGAATAAAAATGACCGTTAGATACAGCCCTAAATTACTGACATGCCTATGACTGACAGTTGTGCTTCCTGTATTTTATTTGTGCTTGCTAAGGGTTTCTTCAGGAGGACCATCAGGCTGAAGCTCGAGTACGACAAGTGTGAACTTAACTGTAATATCCAGAAGAAGAACCGGAACAAGTGCCAGTTCTGCAGATTCAAGAAATGCCTCTCGGTCGGAATGTCCCACAACGGTAACACACAATACCTCTGCAGGACTGTCACTTATGATCACTGTAGATGTCTCTGCTTGCTTTGAAGAACACTTTCTCATTGAACATTGAACTGCATGCATGCATGTTTGGATTGTAAAAGAAAGTCTGATTGTCCATTGATGAATAACAGTATGAATAATAGTGATGTGATGAATGCACAGTGTTAGCGTTTCTAAAATTCAAACTTGCTAGAGGCTTGATACTCAATAGTAGTTTCATTTATATTATCTGCTTCTGATACAGATCAAGACAAGACCTAAAAAATTCTATTTAGTTTTGTGTGATTTGTTCAAATATATATCTAGATTCAATGCTAGCTTTACTTTGGATCAGTATCTGGCTACAACCCTACTAACCACTTTGCTGCTCGAACTGAGAAGTGGGCAGATCCTTTACCATATTATAGCTATTCATTTGTATCTATGCGCCTCTTTCTGTCAAAGCATCCAGTTCACATTCAAAGTATGTGGACGCGCGTCCACGCCACGGTGTGAACGTAGCTTTATTATTTAACTAACTCCCCTCTAATAAAACAAGTCGGTGTAATCCCTCATTCGTCCAGGACTGTTCCATTGTAGAAAAAGATTCAGTTGTATCATCTGGACACTGTTTTTTGAAAAACAAAACGTTTCGACTCTCATTCAAGAGTCATTCTCAATCTACGGATAGAGTCTGAAAACTCATATATTTATCCTACTCTTTGTAGGCCCTGCCAACTGGGCAAAACCTCCTGATAAAGGGTGTTTACGGTTTCACTAGGGACTTCTCTTCTTTGTATCCTAACAACCCTGTAATGGGCAATGAAATCCTATTGTAAACTGACTTTCACTCCCTCCTCACTGAGTACCTGATTAGCATCAGAATGCCCAGTGCTTCTCCCGCTCCATGGCTTCAACACACTAATGTATACGTCTGGTAGGTTGTACCTTCAACCTCCATTTCTGTTGAAAGAGGGGTTCTCTTTTTTAACAAAATTTGCCTCCTTAACTCCCCTCTAATACAAATGCAATTTACAGTTCAGTTCAGTTGGTTTATTTGAGCAACATGCAAGTTCTGTTACGATATACTGCAGTAGTGTATTTGTTCTCAAACAGGAGTGGCAAGAAGTGTAAACATATAAAATTTTACTAGCCCTCATTCTATCTCAAGTGTTGCCAGTGTTACATGTAAAACCACTTTTGATACATTCAGCACTTTCTAATCTGAAACTCTAAATTTTGCATTCACAATACACTTTTGATCTGAATCAGGATTTGTTTGCCGGGCTAGTTCGGGTCATTTGAGTAATTGTGAATGCGCAATCAAACTCTGATCCGGACCAAAGAAGCAAACTCTGGCCCGGTTGGAAAGGTCGGTCTCAGTCTGATTAAATCAAACTCTGGAGCGGTTCAAAACAAACTCCTGTGTGAGATCGATGACAAATGACACACAGAAAGACGTGAAAGTAACAGGAGTAGGTCAAAGACTGATTTAATTATAAATACTGATGATCACGTGAAAAATTAATCAGTTTCCAAAATAACAATGTTTTGAAGCTACAGCGAGAAAGTAAGTATTTGAAAACCCTGCGATTTTGCATGTTCTCCCACTTAGAAATTATGATGGGGTCTGAAAATGTCATCGGAGGTGCATTTCCACTGTGAGTAAAAATCCAGAAATCACGTTGTAAGTTTTTTAAATAATGTATTTGTATGTTATTGTTGCAAATGGGGTAAAATGGGTAAAGTATGGATTTAGCAAAGAGGTATTGAGAGTTAGATCACAGTACAATAGCGTCTGAAGCAGCATTCTCTGACAACAATCCCGCCTCTGTGCCGTGCGCTCCGGCTTCTCACCAATCATAAGCCCCGAGCCCCTCCTGCTGCAGACAATCGAAAACTGGCTGAGCAATTTAACACCTTCTATCCAGTTTGATGTGACCACCCCCTCCCCCACGGTGGCTTCCTCTGCCAACCCAACCCTGGTCCCCCCTACCACTCTCGCAGTTCAGGAACAGGAATGTAAACAGGCTATTTCGGAAATCCAACCCCCGAAAAGCTGCTGGACCAGACGGTGTTTCTCCTGCCACTTTAAGACACTGCGCAGGAGAGCTGGCCCCCGTCTTCACTGACATTTTTAAAACCTCCCTGGGTCATGCCACGCCCAGCCAGCTTCAAGTCTGCCATCATTGTCCTGTGGCGTTGACGTCTGTAGTCATGAAGTCATTTGAGCGCCTGGTCTTGCCCCACCTCAAGTCCTTCACTTCCTCCCTGCTGGACCCCCTGCAGTTCGCCTACAGAGCCACCAGGTCTGTAGACGACGCCATCAACCTGGCACTCCACTTCATTCTGCAGCATCTGGATTCCCTGGGAACCTACGCCAGGATCCTGGTTGTGGACTTCAGCTCTGCATTCAACACCATCCTCCCTGCTCTGCTCCAGGACAAGCTCTCCCAGCTCAATGTCCCGACTCCACCCGCAGTGTATCACTGACTTCCTGACGGATCGGAGGCGGTGCGTACGGCTGGGGAAGAAAGGTCTCAGACACTCGGACTATCAGCACAGGAGCTCCACAGGGCTGTGTACTTTCTCCTCTGCTCTTCTCCATGTACACAAACTGCTGCACCTCCAGCCACAACTCCGTAAAAATGTATCAAGTTTGTGGATGACACCACCCTCATTGGGCTCATCTCGGATGGGGATGATCTGTATACAGGAGGAGTGGACCGGCTGGTGTCCTGGTGCAGCGGTAACGACCTGGAGTTCAACCCCAGAAGACAGTGGCGATGATTCGTGGACATCAGAAAGTCACAGCCCCCCAGCCCCCCTCATCATTGAGTCATCCTTACCTCCTCCATCACCGGTGTGTACGCTGGAGCCACAGCCAGGGACAAAACAGAGACTACAGCGCATTGTGCGCTTCTGTGAGAAGTGATCAGCTCAACCTTCCATCTCTGCAGGACCTGTACGTCTCCAGGGCTCTGGGACGAGCAGGTCGGATCACTGCTGACCCTTCTCACCCTGGACATGGTCTATTTGAACCACTCCCCTCAGGCAGGAGGCTATGGTCCATCCGGACCAGAACCTCCCACCACAAGAATAGTTTCTTTCCCTCTGCCGTTGGACTCATGAGCACTTCTTAGCACCTGCCACTTTAACTGCAACTATTCAACCACTCACTGCACTGTCACTTTCTGCACTCCATCTGTAAATGTAACTGTAATTCTCGTGTACATAGTAATGCCTATTTTATTTTATATTATAGTAATTTTAAATTGTCTCTTAATGCATGCCCTTTTTGATTTCATATATGTTGTTTTTATTATTGATTAGTGTTTTATGTTGCACTTTAATGCCGAGACAAGTTCTTATGTTTGTGAATTTTGTTCATTGACACTGGCAATAAACCCCTTCTGATTCTGATTCTGAAATACGTATTTGAACACCTGCCAATGTGCAACAATTTTGGCTCTCTAGTCTGCCTTTAAAAAGTCCACCTCTTCTCCACTTATTAATCTAAATTAGTAGCACCTGTTTGAGTTCGTTAGCTGCATACAGACACCTGTCTGCCCCACAATCAGTCAGACTCTTATTACTACCATGGGCAAGGCCAAAGAGCTGTCAAAAGACACCAGAAACAAAATTGTAGACCTCCACAAGGCTGGAAAGGGCTATGGGGCAATTGGCTAGCAGCTTGGTTAAAAAGATCAACTGTTGGAGCAGTTGTTATAAAATGGAAGAGGTTAAAGATTGACTGTCAATCTCCCTCGGACTGGGTTCCATGCAAGATCTCACCTTGTGGGGTATCAATGATAAAGAAGAAAGGTGAGGAATCAGCACAGAACTACACAGGAGGAGCTGGTCAATGACCTGAAGAGAACTGGGACCACAATTTCAAAGGTTACTATTGGTAATACACTACCCTGTCATGGTTTAAAATCATGCATGGCACAGAAGGTTTCCCTGCTTAAGTCAGCACATGTCCAGGCCCATCTGAAATTTGCCAATGACCATCTGGGTGATCTAGAAGAGTCATGGGAGAAAGTCATGTGGTCAGATGAGACTGGAATAGAACATTTTGGTAAAAATTCCACTTGTCGTGTTTGGAAGAAGGATGAGTACCATCCCAAGAACACCATCCCTACATCATGCTTTCAAGGTGCTTTTCTGCACAGGGGACAGGACAACTGCACTGTATTAAGGAGAGAATGAATGAGGCCATGTATTGCCAGATATTGGGCAACAACCTTCCCTCAGTCAGAGCATTGAAGATGTGTCATGACTGCGTCTTCCAACATGACAATGAACCGAAGCACACAGCCAGGAGAACCAAGAAGCATATCAAGGTTCTGGAATCACCAAAGCAAGTTCCTAGCCTTTGAATTGTGTTCACTGACAATGGCAATAAACCTTTTCTGATTCTGAGTTGCCTTGCCAGTCTCCTGACCTAAATTCAGTAGAAAATCTTTGGAGGGAGCTGAACCCATGTGGCCCCGAAACCTGACTGATCTGAAGAAGATTTGTGTGGAGGAGTGGGCCAAAATCCCTGCTGCAGTGTGTACAAACCTGGTCAAGAACTACAGGAAACGTTTGACCTCTGTAATTGTAAACAAAGACTTCTGTTCCAAATATTAACACTGATTTTCTCAGGTGTTCAAATACTTATTTGCAACAATAACATACAAATAAATTATTTTAAAAATCATACAATGTGATTTTTAATTTTTTTTTTTTTACATTCTGTCTTTCACAAAAGTTCAGACCCAGAACTTGCAAAATCGCAGGGTGTTCAAATACTTACTTTCCTCGCTGTTAATGGAACCAAACATAAAAAATAAGGCTTAAGATGGTTTTAACATGGCTAAAGTGGCCTAAATTCAGGCAGCAATAAGCTGTACCGGTAAATGTGATGACGTCATACCTTTCGGAGCCTGTGTTTATAAAACAGTAGAGATTTTTATCACATTTTCTTTTGCCCTGGACATTTCGAGCGTTCCAGGGCATTCAGCCCGCCTCGTACTCCCCTGTCACTCACCTGTCCTCCTGACGTGAAAACACATGTGGGGCAGGTTGTGCATATGTGGTGTAGGTTGTGCACATGTGGGGAAGGGCCAAAAAATAAATCCAATCACTGCTAAAGTCCCTCTCCAAGTTTGTTTATATATGAAGTGGATCAGGCAGAGGTCCGGATCTCTCCCTCACTTTTCCCAGTCATTCCTTTGACTGATATTGTACACAGCGCCTCTATAGGCGAAGGGGAGAAACGTCTTTCTGCACATTTGGGTTGATTGACTGAAGTGTATTGTGCACGTGAACCGAACCAGCTCAGAGAAAGAGACAATGTTGCAACTTTGGTCCCCAATCAAACTGAGTCCGCTTCAATTTGTATTGTGAATTTTTTGAACAAAGCACATATAGCATATGTAATCACATATCTAACAGTGCTTTGGTTTAGGCTGTGACATGTGCCTTTAAAAAAATATTTGTACATTTCTTTTGGCATTCTTTCCCAAGTTGATTCAATCCAAAAGATCTATAAAACTTTAAAACAATGTTCATCCTAAAGTCACCAGAGAAAAGCATCTTGATGAACCACTTTTGTAAAACCCTAAAGTCTGCTTTTAAAAACATCCTCCATAGTAAATACTTGGGCAGTGAGTTCATATTTGGCCTTTCCCTCAGTCCACATGTTATACACTGAGCTACACCAGGCTCGTGTGAAGACTATAACTCTGAATCCTGCGTGTCATCTGCGTGAGCATAAGGAGGTCAGTGAGTTTGTTTTGAGTGACTCTCAGCTGAAAACACAGGAGCAAAGGAGACAGGAAGATGCACTGGAAACAAACGTTGGTGAGTGGGGGTTTGAGCTGCAGGAATCTGGAGTTATAGATACAGTGTGTTTATATACATTCATGTTAAGACAGCTCATATAAAGCAAGTTTTCTTTTCCGATATATCTGGATGCTATTTATTTATAATGTAAATTGTACCTAAATCTTACGTTTCAATCATAAAACCGATCTCAGCAAGTCACAAAAAATATGTTATGTGGCCCCCAAGTTTGTGGTGGAACCCCTTTATGCCATAAATCTATCTATAATGAATGTTATTACCTTTTTTGAATCTCCACTCAAAATGTATGCCCTCAAATGTTAACATATTTCAGAATTCTTTTGTAACTCTAGAAACATTAACCTCGCTTTCTTCTTTGTTTGTAGCCATTCGTTTTGGCCGAATGCCCCAGGCGGAGAAGCTGAAACTCAAAGCCGTGTGTAAAGTGAAGGAGCGAGAGAAGCCGCTGCCGTCCGACCACAGAGTCCTGATCACTCACATCCACAGAGCCTACATGAAGAACTTCAGCATGAACAAGGCCAAAGCTCGACTCATCCTCACCGGGAAAACCAGCCAACCAGTGAGGACTAAGACACTTTATTTATTTATAACTAGAGAGAAATCTTGACAGAATTGTTATCAGTATTTTGGGATTCTTCTTTGACCTGTAGATGCCATGAATATGATGTGCTCAAATGTGTCTGTAAATGTCTTGGTTGAGGTTGCACAAAAGGGAATCATAAAAGTGTATATTTCTAAAATATTTTTTCTATAATATATTATATACTTATGATTTAAATTTGCATATTGTCAAAATCATTCCTATTTCTATATACTGCTCGCCTATACTTACTTTTTTGGAGTTGGTTTTGTTTGGCAGATTGCTTTTTTTTTGGTTAGAGTTTTTGTTAGAGTTTTTGACAGAATCTCTCATTCTGTGACCCTTCAAACCTTTAGTGATTATACGATTCGAGCACTGCTTCTGTAACCCATTAGCTAATGCGCTTACTGTATTCCTGCTATACTATTACATGATTTCATCACATTACATTCCCTCTTATTGGTATGATTCTGTGTCACTTATGAGCCAACAAGACAGGGATAGTCCAACAGAGAAGAAAGGAAGGTACACGGATATATTTTATTGTATTTGACACATTAAAAGCTACAACTTTCTTGAACCTTATGTAAAACAAGTAAAGCCCAGTTGATAATAAATAGCCATGAACAAATATTAAGTGTAAACTAATTGGTTCATTAAAGCAGGAATAAGTCTTAAGTCGACATTGTTACTTTTCCTCAAATGTAGTAACCAAGATACATTTATCACACTATAAGTTATTTATTTGTGTTCAGGTTTAATACAAGCATGAAGAAATTAGTGGCAATTCATATTTTAACATCTTTACGTTACATTTTAGTATAAGAGAGAATAATGTTCCAGTTATTTCATGTCTTCTTGCCTGTTACTCTGTGTCACCTCTCAGCAGCCCTTCATCATCCACGACATGGATACGTTTCAGCTAGCAGAGCGGACTCTTGCGGCCCATATGGTGAGCGATTACCCAGAAGCGGCCTCGACCAGCCCCGCGCAGTCTGCAGAGGCCCCCAGAGCTGAGGCGGTCCATGTCTGTGGAGAGGTGCAGCAGAGGGAGGCCGAGGCGCGGCTCTTCCACTGCTGCCAGAGCACTTCAGTGGAAACGGTCACGGAGCTGACGGAGTTCGCGAAGGCAGTGCCAGGTTTCCAGAACTTGGATCTGAATGACCAGGTGGGTGTTTGATCTGTGACAACAAAAACATACAAACAAAATGAGCAGGGTTAGTTGCTTAATTTGTCTGGTCAGAGGTACAACACATGGAAAATGAACTTGAACACGTTCATGCTGACATGTTTTGTTTAAGGGACATATTGTGCTAAATCAACTATAATGAGCTTTTAAATGTGTTTCCTCATCATTAGTTTGTATTTTGATTGAATGCTGCATGCTGTATTGTCCTGCAACTGAGGCTCGAGAGCTCAGACAAGTCCCGTTTTCTCCTGTTTTATGAAATGACACGTAGCCACAACTGCAATACAACTGCACTGCTTGTTACAGTGAAATGTCACTATGAACAAACAGAGATACCAGTTCTGCAGTTTTGAACAGGAAGTTAATGGACTTCTTTCTATTACTAAGCCGTTTTAGGTCAATATTGCCTTTTACAAAGAACAACGTTTAAAATCCTTATCTACTTATGTTATAGTTTAATATTTAAATTGAATAAGTACCTGATTTTTTTAGATTTTGTTTTTCAAGATTTTAGCCAACATTTTAATTTCTTTCTTTCCTTTGAATTTTTTAAACAAACAGCACAAAACAAAACACATTACACAGATAGGGAATTTATTGTTCAATCCACTGGTAGTCCTAATTTACAACTTTGGCATATTTGTCCCAATCAGTCCAAAGTCATTTTTTTCCATTTTGCGACTAATAGTAATTTCGGCCCAGTACTTAATGATACCTAGTCAACATTTTTGTATAACTTCTTACATCACACACCGTGGCAATCTACTACTATCAACTGGTTCAGGAAGTAAAACTCATCTTATAACCAGATGTTGTGTGGTTCAATCATTTTACCGACCTTGCATAGACTAATTTACTAATAAAATTGCTTAAACTGGACAAAATGTGACCCTTCGTGAATAGTTTCAAAATGAGCTTGACTTTTATCAGACCTAATATGAAGACTAGCCTCAACACACATTTATCTCTTTTGGCTTCAATAGTTGGTCATGTACAGTGCTAAATACAGTATGTTTTCTCATCTGCAGGTGACTCTGTTGAAGTACGGCGTGTATGAAGCCCTGTTCACGCTGCTGGCCTCCTGTATGAACAAAGATGGTTTGTTAGTGGCTCGCGGAGGAGGCTTCATCACTCGAGAGTTTCTCAAAAGTCTGCGCCGGCCGTTTGGAGACATGATGGAGCCAAAATTTCAGTTTGCCACTCGCTTCAACTCCATGGAGCTCGACGACAGTGACCTAGCACTGTTTGTAGCTGCCATCATCTGCTGTGGGGGTAAATGTATTGACTACTACATCATGTACTGTAATGAATGGATTAAGAGATGGCTGAGACATTGCAAACTTTTTTCCTCCTTATTGATCAATCACAATTTTAAATAATATTTTTTCGTAAAATATACTTAAAATGCCTTTAAATTTTAATATTCTGAACATAAACATAACAGACTTTTAATCGTTGCCATTTAACCCTGAACAATTTCTTCATAAAAAGTCTAAACACTTGTTTTTTTGTTTGTTTCTTTTTTACTTTGGTGGTAATGGTCATTGTTATGGTTCATCGAGGAGACTCTATTCAATGAACCATCATACACATGCACATGCATCATACACTCTACTCAGTAGAGTGTATGATGCAAAGTACTGTGAGTATTTTAAAAGGCACTACCGGTAAATCCTATGTCCATCTATGTTTCTAACCACAGAAACTAAATAATTAGACCATACTGTCTTTTATATTTGTTTTGCATTATGTGAACCTGTTTCTTGCCTATGAAAATCAATGGGACTGACCTAAAAATATATTTTGTCCAAACCTTTCTCTCAGATCGCCCTGGGCTGGTGGACACGTCTTCAGTGGAGCAGCTACAGGAAAGTATTGTCCAGGCTCTCCGGCTCCACCTATTGGCCAACCACCCCGATGACGGCTTCCTCTTCCCCAGGCTGCTACAAAAACTGGCTGACCTCCGCGAGCTGGTCACTGAGCATGCTCAGTTGGTCCAAGAAATCAAGACGACAGAGGACACTTCACTGCATCCACTGCTGCAAGAAATATACAGAGACATGTACTGAAATGTGGATTCCATCAACTTGGAATATCATTATATTATATTTATATGAGGTGTAGAGATAAAATTAGGCTGTGAGTAAATCAGACCAACGGGTTTGTCTTTTAGTGCCTTACAAAAGCATTATTAATTATGACTAAATATAATTTTAAATGCAAAGCAATAAACCACAACTGAACAATACTGTAAATGCCCTGTGCTAATATGAATATGTATAATGTGTACAGTTTCATATCGAATGTAAATACATTAATTGTAAAATAAATAAATGATAAAAAAATAATGGACTTTGGGAGATGAATAACCAGGAACATAATTTTGCGTAACAATTTATGACTGACTCAAAAATGGGTCACACGCAGGATGGTTGAATATACAATGTTTTTGAAACCTATGAACTTGTGACATTGTTGGTCAGTATGAAATGTTTCAGTATTCTGGTTTGTATTATGTAAATAAAAATATAGGAAATAATATTTCTGAAATATAATGTATAAAGTTAGCAGAATAATATGTGAGCTTATCAAGTTACATCAAATCAGTATTTAGATATATACTTTTTATGGTATGTATAGTTTAGGTTCTCTTTAGCAACAAAAGGTTACGATGGAAATAAACATCAACATAAAAAATGTTTTTTTGTTTCAGTATGAACCATTTGTATTCTCCAGTTTACCAATTAGAGACGGCGTTTGCGCTTCTCCAACTGTGCATAAATATATGTGGATGACATAATTAAAACGTATTGTACATTACAACACTGTTATCGAAATACTTTGGTGGGAGTTTGAATGTTGACGTGACCCTCGCTTCTCCCCCGCGCCAGTAGATGGCGCTAGAGACTCGTCAAAAAACCGCTGTTGCGCAAACAACAAAACCAGGAACTTGATTTGTTTTGTTTGCAAAACGAAAAATGAGCGAAAGTCACGAAAGTACATCCGAGCCACCGCCTAAATTATTTGTCTGTGACTTGTGTGGTTTAAACAGCCCTTTCACCTACTACGGCCAGAAACCACCAAACACCAGAGCTTTAGTGTAAGTCATGACAAAGCGGTGAATATCCATCTGAAGCTAACCATGCTAATGCCGCGCAGCCTTCCAACAGCTACCGTTCATGAGGTTCTGAGGAAATTACATCCACACGCACATAAATATTAAACATAAAGTACACTGCCATGGGTAAATGTCTTGTTTTCGTGCATTTTCTAGGTTGCTTGAGGAGTGTTTCGTGACCAAAGATCCCTTCAGTCCGGATAAGGAGAAGTTTCTCATTTTGGGCTCAACCTGCAGCATGTGCAACAAGTGTGTGTGCGTGGGAGCGGTGAGGCCAAACATCTCTACTTTAAACGCACATGGCTATCAAGTTCTTTAGTTCTATTATTTACTTTAATCGGCATATTTAACTCTGATTTATCTTGAATAGTTATGGTAGTCTACTTTGTTCTGTGCTTTTCTGTTGCATCTCTGAAACGTCCCTATTGTTAGCTGGAAGTGTACATTTTCAGTATAGATAGACTAATTGATATATTTTTTTGTCATGACAGATACCTATTATTATTATTATTATTTTTATTTATTTTTTTCATCCAGAGCAAGCAATGGTGACATGCAAAGCCAATTTGTTCCACAAATGATCTAAATCAGGTTTATAACAGGGCTCTTTCTGGTCTAAATTTAGGCTAAACCAGCTATTAAGTAGTAATCCACCATTGCCAATTTGCCATCGTAGTTTTAACAAAGAAATTAGTCAGGTAAGAGCAAACATGTGAATAAAATGTACTCTAATGAATTCAACACAAGCACTGAAGAGGTGCCCCTCTACCACCATAGTTTGAAAAACACTATTCTACAGGGTGCACTGCTCTACATAAAAACTAAACATATTTACAGCTATGTTTTCACACATCCACAATTACATAAATTACACTACACTACAAACCGATAAAAAAGCAGTGCGTTCACATTTTGGGCAGTACTTTCTGTGCACTGAAGTGTTCAAAACAAGCTTCATGTATTTGCTTTAGTCAGGTGTTCGGCCCTAACCAAATATGAGCCTATGCTGGAGCTTTAAGGCCTATTGCCAATACTAATACTCACATGTTTTTGTTTTTTTAGGCAAGATATAAATGTGGCAAAAATATAATTACATTGCATTTAAAAGGGAATCTGTGTTTTTTGACTTACTTTTTAAACTTATTAGACTATATTGGCAAGGCTGTGTCTAAGCTCCCGAAATTAAATGTCATATCTTAATGCTTAATCATTTCGTTTTAACAAATGCCTATAAGTTCTTTCAATATCAACAAACGTATTAACTGAACAAATCTGATCAAATAAAAAAACACTCAGTTTAAAGTACAGTAGTCCTCTTTTTCTTCTGCTCCACTTGCCTTCATTTAACCTTGTGTCAGTGAATAGTGCAATGTAAGTCTGCAGTTTCCCTCATTTGACTCTGTAATCATGTGGTTTTTGTATGTCCCGAGTGAATTTGATGGATGCCACGATAAAAATTGATTAATGCAGTACATCTCGAGTTTTACATCGCTGCCATATCAATGTGCATGTCGATATAAACATATTTTCCTCTACATTTTTGACACAGAAAGTTTGTTTTGAAATTATCATCAAGCTTTATTGTAGGCTTTTAAGTCAAGGGTGAAAGAGACATGGCACATAAAAGAACAAAGTTGGTTGTGGTTTTGAATAAGAGTAAAACTGGGACCAAAAACTACACTACTACTACTACTACTACTACTACTACTACTACTACTACTACTACTAATGCTACTTCTACTAATACTACTAGGACTAAATGGTCATACCACCTTGTCAATGCCCTGCATGATTAATTAATAAAGGATTAATAATAAAAAACAATAACTCCAGTCCAGAACTACACCAACAGAACTCCAAAGTCCCACACTCGTCTATACTGTACTGTACTATGTAAAAAAAAAAAAAAAAACTTGACACTGAACTTTCTTTCTCCTTCTCTCCAAGGACTGCAGTCTATTCTACACCAAGAGGTTCTGCATGCAGTGTGTGAACGAGCACTTGGACCAGTTCCCCCATCAGATCCGCACGGAGCTGGCCAAGAAGCGGCTGAGCTCCAGTGCCGCAGTGTCATGACGCTGGGCAAGACTGAGTTCAAGTCCAGGACACCATTCAGAGGCCAGGACTGAATAGCCTTTGTCATCCAAAAGAGGAGCAGGAGTGAGCAAAGCCGATGCCAGTACACTTTAATTTAAACCAACAAGGACGCTATTGTTGCAAGATGCTGCAAATTGTTTTTTTACGTTTACATTTGCGCAGGCATTATTAGTTTTATTAATATAATTTAGTGCCTGTAGTGTTGCTGAATGCATGTGTTTCTGTGGAATAATACTGAAAAGCAGGTTCTCACAGTTTATGGCATTTTGATTTGGCATTATATTGTGTATGCAGTTTTCAATAAAGGTGTGGAGTTACACACGACTTGGACTTGAGTCACTTTTTTGACGATTTCGACGTGGACTTGACATGGAGCCCCGTGACTCCAAAAAATGTGTCTTCTCTTTGCAGTCGATAGTGACATGTATGTTCAGTGTTTAACGTCCTGCCTCATTCAGTTTTTCACTTGAAGAAGAACCGTTCACACAAATCATTTAAAGCTGTATTTAGTCATTTGGTATAATGACTTAACGCAAAGTAGAGGACCAGGACTTGGACTTGGTGGACTTTTGAGTTGGAACTTCTCTCTGACTTGAGGCAAAAGACTTGAGACTTGCAAAACAAATATTTGGTCCCACCTTTGCAACCTTCAAAGTTGGGAGTAAAAGTGTAAAATAAAGCATGTTTAAGCAGGAGCAAGGGGATATTGCTAACTAGAGTGTATAAAAAGCACGTGTCATTACAACGGTCTGCTTTTCCTGAACATAAAGTTTGTTTTAACATTAGATAAATGCTTTCTCTTGAACATTAATTCTCCCAGTGTCTGTGCACTGTTTCATCTTGTCATTTTTTCCACTACAAGAAGTATCCAGCTCTGGGATCGCCATGTCCCGTTCTGTGCCCATTTGTTGCGCTTTAAACACATTATGGATTGGCAGCGATCCCGGTGATAAGAGTAAAATAACAGATGACCTCGCAGTATTTGTCACGAGATGTCTGGCTCTGTTTCAATGGTTAATTGAAACAGCATGCTGGGTTTTACTACCAGCCGCTGCAGAGGAATGCGCAGTGACACTGGCTCCAGAACATCTTGAACTCCTAAACTTGAGTAGCACTCTCCCTCGCGCTGATGTCCTGCCAATTACCACAAGATCTGTCCGCGTTAAATAAGCTTCAGTGTACGGCTGACATACGGGCCGCGCAGAGAAATGTGTCTTTACCGTTCAAGGTCTTCATAAACAGCTTGTTTCCTATCTTGTTTACAAGTAATTGGAAGCAGTGAAGCGCACAGCCCCGACCCCTGGCACCAGCAGTGACAGTCTGACAGCGATAGGCAGCGCGCCAACCGTGACAGAAGCTTTCTGAGCAATGATGTCATCGAATAGCACCAGACACATTTTTGAGCCTGCATTTCTTACAACGTAATTGTCCTTGAATGGCCTTGACGCTTGAATAGGTTTCCACTGATTAAATCACGACTATCCTCGCCGTGTGTGGCAGTAAATGTGATCAGTGTGTGCTTAAAAGCAGTCCGAGCTGCGCCGTTATTGAGTGAGCTGATGGAGCTTTTCATTTGTCATATCAGCGTTTACACTTGGGACACAATGCCAAAGACGAGATGTTGCTGTGTTACTTTTAATGGCGGTTGACAGCCGAAAGATGCATTTACTGCCGCCTACTGTAGTTGTACGTCTTCAAAGTATGTGTTTATCACTATACCGTAACACAAAAAAAAGGAGCGAGAGAGAGAAAAGAGAGAAAGGCGGAGAAGAGCGAGAGAAAGATACAACAAAGGCCCTAATAGAACCCTTTGAGACGTAACAGCTTGACACTTGTCACTGGCGAGATAAGTGCTCGTCTCTTATCTTCCGCACTTCTTCGATGCATTGCTCCGTACTTCCACGTTAACGCGCGCGGGCCGGAGTTGCCCCTGTTTGACTTTAAGAGCTCACAGTGGGCGGTCCTTACGCACAGACCAATGAATTTGCTTCTCTGTTTAAATAGTCCTTGATGTCAACTTTCCTCCTTCACTCATAGCTCCCTCTAACGCCATGTTGGCTGTTATGACTTGACTTGTTGTTTTCTTCTGCTTACTACGGACCTGACAGGAGTGGCTTGCTTTAAAGAGCGCAGCGCTGCGTGGGGAGGTTTCTTCTCTGACTCTCATGCGCCTTTTGGATGAGAAGCGCGGAGGGATATATGCGTTGCTTCTATTTTGCGCATTTGAAAGGAATACGAATTTGGATTAACGGTGTTCCAGAGGGCTCTCTTGTTATATGTGCATAAAAATGTCAGATGTTCGCCTTTCTAACGCGAGCCCAACCTTGGAGAGGGTGGATGCGCGGCAGCCGGACAGCACTCGGCCGTCGGTGCGCAGATGTCTCTTCGGCTCACCTGACTCAGAGGAGCTGCGGGACATTTTTGAGGCGTCTATGCAGGCGGAGGCACGTCGTTTCAGGGACACTTACAACTTTGACCCCGTAGAGGATAGACCACTTTCTCCCGGAAGGTATAGGTGGGAGCGAGATGAGAACGCGCCGGAGTTTTACCGCAGACCGCCTCACGGGAGACTGAGCGGCGTCAGGAGCAGCCAGCGGGACCAAGTGGAGACAAGACAGCGGGACCAAGTGCAGACAGCACCGGGGGACCAAGTGCAGACGGCACCGGGGGACCAAGTGGAGACGGTACCGGGGGACCAAGTGCAGACAGCACCGGGGGACCAAGTGCAGACGGCCTGGGGGGCCAGTGCAGACGGCACCGGAGGACACAAGTGCAGACGGCCACCGGAGGACCAAGTGCAGACGGCACCGGAGGACCAAGTGGCAGACGCACCGGAGGACCAAGTGCAGACGGCCACGGAGACCAAGTGCAGACGGACCGGGGCAGACGGCAGAGACGAAGCGCTCCAGGAAACGACCATCAGACCCTCAGGTGACTGATGTGTAAAAAAAAAAAAAAAAAAAAAAAAAAAAAAAGGGAATTTTTTCCATGTGCGCGGCAGGCTTTTTAACTTAACTTGAACAAAACTTACAATTTTGGTTATGTGTAAAAGATGATGCTAGATCATTTGGCAACATGTGACTTTACAGCTGTTTTGCGTGTTTAGTCCTCGTCCTTATAATGCACAGTAGTAAGAGTGACGTGAGGCTAATCTGCTGTTTGTGTTCACGACGCATGACTGACGGTGGACGTGCTGCTCGACCACATCTCACTCTTTTTGTCTCCGTCAGGTTCCAGCTGCAGCAGCGATCCGCACAGAAAGAGCTCCCGCACTAACGGGGATGACGAGGACGACCAGGCGGACGACGGGCTCCGCCAGGCGGCGCAGGTCCCGGAGCAGGCGCCTGGGCACCAGTGACAGGTGAGGCTGCCTCTAAGTCCAACACTTGTTTACAGCACTTCATGCAGCACTGACACGTCACGAGCCTGTCAAAGTGCACATAGTTTGGTTTTCAACAGTGTATTTCCTCTTTGTCCACAGAGCTGCGGCAGAGCTGGTGAAATACTGTAGCCTTCCTCGTCATCTGACACGCAGAGTAAAGCGGCCTTTGGAGGGAGCCCGGGCTGCACAAGCACTGAATATGTACACTATCAAGTTTGGCACTCATTTGAATTTATTTCCTCTGAAACAGCAGACAATGTAGCAGTGTGCAAAAGGATTTTGCTCATTTTTTCTACTACCTACGTATCAGATGTAGCACATAAAAAGCATAATATGCTTTTCATAAGTTTGTCCTATGTTTTTGTGTGAATTTGACTCAGAAGTTGCAGTGCAATTTCCAAAAGAGAAATGTTGTCGTTTTAAGTGGTCATTATGTAATCTTATTCAGGTAAATCGATGTAGCCTAAGTTAAATGCAGATTTCAAAGTCAGGGTTATTGGGAAAAGTGGCTTTACTCCCAGTGTTAATGAAGGCCCAGGCGGACTCACTGAGAGTGAAGCTCCATCTGACTGGGGACAGCCATCACAAAGTTTACAATTCACCTGTCCTATTTCCCCATTTGGTTTGGATGTTTTTTAGTTGGATTCTTTTCTATTCGCGGCCAAAGTCAGTGCCTTTAGTGGGAGGGCAGGGGCGGGTGGCTTAACTGCTGAGCAATATTCAATCAGATTGAACAGTATTCGCTAATTGTCCTAAGATAACCTTTATTGAATTAGATAGTTGACTTACCCCATGTGTCCAGGATATACATGTTTAAGTCACTGGGCCACATTATGCAAATATGTGAATCAAAGATTAGTCTTTGTGTCGTGGAATTCATGTGGAACATGTAATTGCACTATTATTGATTTTTATCTTGTGAGAGGCAGAAAACAAAGTTACACTGCCTTATGTAAAACTGAAGTGTACCTGTGTGGCTTTTATGAGAAAAACACTGAAAAAATAAAATTAACTTATTTATGTTGAGATTTGTGGGTGTATAGCTTTCCAAAGCAACATTTTTCCACATTTTTAAATGCATATTTTCATTATTGTTTTTATGACCAATAAACTCTTGCTAAACTGAGCCCATAATTGATTTTATGGCGTGTTGTTTTTGTGTCATGAAGAAGCTGCTGATTGTTCTGCTCCACCTTGAACCAGCACTTGTGTTTAATCATGAGCCACAGTGAGCTCACAGATGACTGCGCACACCAGACCTGAGAAAACCCCAGCCTGAAAGGGTTAATGTGACGGAGGAGTGACACCGAGTCGGCAGCACTCCATCCACTTTCAATCCACTTTGTGCTTTTCTAAGGACTTTCACTAGTATAAAAGGAGCCTGTATGGTTCTTGTAGCACATCTGATCCACATAAAAAGTACTGAAGTTAGATGTTAATTTTTATTTGTAAACTTAATCAGAAATAATAGCAGTTTTTAAAAGATATAAAATGCTTCATAAGTTGGTAAGTGTTAAGTATTTTCATTTTGTTTGTTTTCAGAATGTTGAGTTGAGGTAGTGGATGAGCGTTAGGACCACAGTTTCCACCAAAAACTTTGAATAGCTTTGCTGCAAAACCAGTAGTTCACATCCAGTTTATGATCTTGCTCTGGCCAGTTCCACCCCTGCTCAAGTTGAAAACAACAAGAGTAAGTCCTGAGGAAAAGAAGGGGGGAAAGTTTAGAGTTACTGACTTGTTTGGGATCCAATCATCTGGCAGAGATGGAAAGCACACCACTCCAGAGGCAGCCAGTGAGGGAGCAGGGGGCGGGAGCAGAGACAGTACAGCCTGTTCTTTTCACCAAACACACACCACCCAATTAGTTTCATTGGCTACGTCTTTCCTGTTGATACCAGCGCTGTGTAGGAGTCAGAGCTGCTCCTATGGCAGATCAGAGTGAGCGCGCCACAGAGCGAGCAACAACAGGGCTTTTCTTTGCACACCTACAGCATGAACACAATCATTCCGTTCACTACTGTACATAAAGGCTGTCTGACTGTGACTTTGTTGTTTGACTGGTATTTTATTTGTTTTCCAAAGTGGTTAAGAGTGGATTCTGGCTGCAGTCACACCTGGCACACACCACATCAAAACTGGGATTGAACTGAGACCAAACCCGGACTTGACCAGGATTTAACCAGGACTATAGAACACGGTCAAACCCAGGTCCACAACAGGACTAAACTAAGCTTAAACCAGGACCAAACCGAGACAGTAGAAGTTTGAACGGCTGCATTTACACCTGGCACACATCATGTCAAAATTGGGACCAAATCTGGAACTACTAAATCGGACTAGCCCAGGACTAGAACAGAACGAAACCAGGTCTACATCGGGACTAAATTGGGCTCAAACCAGGACCGAACCAGGACCGAACCAGGACCAAACCAGGGCCAAGTGTGAACTAACTATGGCTGTTTTCCACAAAATTGGGTTTAAACCTGGAAGTAAATCTAGACTAGAGCGTGACAAAATCAGGGCTAGAAACAGACCAAATCAAGTCTACAACAAGACCAAACCAGGACAAGTGTGAATACAGTCTGATATATCACAAAGAGTTAAACATTGACTCAATACTGATATGTTTTTTGACCTCAACTCACAGTTTGGAATCCATGCCACACAAGAATGCATAACATACTATTGTGACACATACGTTACATATTATCTACTACTACTTCCAGTTGTTGTTTCCTCATATTTGCCCAGTCTGACTGCATACATGGCAAAGTATGTATAAGCATTACTGATAAGCAGTGTTTGGACAAATACTTTGAAAATGTATTTAGTTACAGAATACTGAATACCTCTGTTGTAATGTATGGCTCAATCAGAATACTGCAGTGGCGGAAAGCAATGAAGCACAAAAGTAAAAGTACTGTACTGTAAAATATGATAGGTATCTGTTTTTATTTTAATTTTTATTACTGGGGGAAAAAACCATAAAGAAAGTCTCTTTTACAAGAGTACCCTGAATACAAACACTATACAATCTAGCTAAAATGTCAATATAACGATCAATAAAATGTATTGTTAGTTAACAAATACACAAACACACACTTAGACATACATAATGAAATCTAATCATGCACAGCGAGTGCACTGGGATTTTGGGTAATCTTTAACAAGTTAAAAGGCACAAGATCTAATTGAACTAGACTGTTTTGTTCCACTGACAGGGAGCTGAAGTTGCCTTTTTTCCTGATTCAGTGTTGACTCAGTGTGTGACTGTTAAATAAATGTCCTGATACCTGATCCAATGTTTAGCAAATGTTTTCAATAATTAGGCACGATACCAACAAGAGACTTATACACAAACGAAAGGCAGTGCTGTTCTCTTCTCACATTAGAGTATAATTGACAGTGGTGAGTTCTGTATCCTTCTCCTGTAATGAACCTTAGAGCTGAACCTCAATGCTGAACCTTAGAGCTGAACCTTAGAGCTGAACCTTAATGCTGAACCTTAGAGCTGAACCTTAATGCTGAACCTTAGAGCTGAACCATAGAGCTGAACCATAGAGCTGAACCTTAGAGCTGAACCTTAATGCTGAACCTTAGAGCTGAACCTTAGAGCTGAACCTTAATGCTGAACCTTAATGCTGAACCTTAGAGCTGAACCTTAGAGCTGAACCTTAGAGCTGAACCATAGAGCTGAACCTTAATGCTGAACCTTAGAGCTGAACCTTAGAGCTGAACCTTAATGCTGAACCTTAGAGCTGAACCTTAGAGCTGAACCTTAATGCTGAACCTTAATGCTGAACCTTAGAGCTGAACCTTAATGCTGAACCTTAATGCTGAACCTTAGAGCTGAACCTTAATGCTGAACCTTAATGCTGAACCTTAGAGCTGAACCTTAGAGCTGAACCTTAGAGCTGAACCTTAGAGCTGAACCTTAGAGCTGAATGACAAACTCAGATCAGCTCTAGCCTGGATTAATGGTTTTCTACAATTAAGAGGAAAAGACTTTTCATTTCTAAAGACGAAAGACAATCTGTCTTTTAGATTACTTGTCAGCTCTTGTGTTTGTTGAAGGAGAGGTTTTCACTGTACATTTGACAGAAGGCATATGTACTTTTCACTGCGCTACAGTGTTGAACTGCATTGAAAAGATGACCAGAAAAATTCAATTTTGCATTCTTTATTAAAATGACTACAAATTACTCTTTTTGCAAAATCTGGGTGAAATACTTTACTTTTTTTACTCTTTTTCCCCCCCTTTAATAGATTTTTTGATGTGATACTTAATCCACCACTGGAGTACTGTATTCTGAATACTTTTAAATTGCATTATTATTGTTTCACTTGTTCTTGTTCTGCATTTATTTATCACTGATTGAAGAATTTCCTTCTTTAATCAGACCTCAAGAGCATTGTTTTCTATTTTTCTACTAATGCAGTGCACTTTGAGGCCAAAATTACAAGTAGCAAAGTAACTGTATTCTGAAACAAAATAGTGACTGTAATTTAGCACAGTCACTCAAAATGAATTCGTATTTTTGTCCCATGTATTTAGTTACTTCCCAACCCGGCTGATAAGGTATTTTAACACGAGCGAAATTGCGCGCGTCATTGCACAGGCCTGTACCTGACGTGTGGGGTTAAAAGTTGAAAAGCACTCAAAGCAGCACACCACCATGACGGTTAAAAGTGCATCTCTTTCTCTGTGTGTTGACAGTCTGCAGCTCTGAATGCGCTCCTTAATTCAGATAACTCTCCGTATTTCAAAGACGCAGCCAACCGTGACCTCCGCCGTAAGGAGCTGTTACACGAGGCGCGTGCAGAGGATCGTGACCTCGTGCCCAGTTAACCACACGCAGTTTGGAGGCTTTGACCAAATCTGTCACGTTTCCTTCATATAGTGTTTAAATTACACTTTACAACAGAAACAAACACATATATAAGCGTTAATGTTACAACCAGTCCAGCAGTTGAGTTTTTGGTGCTGTTTATTTGCAGTTTTTTCAGAATCAAAATGAGTGAAAATATGTGTATGTGCAATAATTGTCTCTAATTTGTGAGAAATAAATTCATAAAATGCGGTGTAACTATCGTGAAGCTCTATTTTTTATATATTTTTTTACACAATATCCTAATGCAACTCAATGTAAGAATAGTACCAAGTAGCAGAATATGTTCAAAATACCTTTTAATGCATGTATTCATTAAACTGTAACTATTAACTGTACATTTACAACAGTATTCTTCACAATTCACTGTCTGTAAGGTCAATTATTTCAGATTTGCATTGCATTACCAATCAGAAAAACAAATACAAAAATACCCAGAGCAGTGAATATTCATACATATAAAGACTATAATGAATATACAGTATATGAATGTTAAAAGACACACATTATGCCAATTCATCTTCAATGGGCTTTTAACCTTGATACAACAGTGTTTCCTCATCACTAGTTCACTCAAAGTTGTATTTGGATTTATTCTTGCATGTTGGAATAATGCTGTTTTGTCCTGAGGCTCAAGAGCTCAGAAAAATTCTGCTTTCACCTATCTCCTATCCCCGCCCACATTGCTGTACTTAGTTGTGATTATTTGAAAAGAGTAGTTGTATATATATATCCACTTTTCAAAAATGAAAACATGTAAATGACAATCCACTGCTTGTTACAGTGAAATGTTACTATGAAGAGGCGGGGCTTTTCAGTTCTGCAAATATGAACATTATTGAACATCTATTATTAAGCCATTCTAGAGAATTTACAATTAACCACATTTAAAATGATGATCAACTTATGTGATAGTTAATACTAAGTAGCTGAAAAAACACAATATGTTTCCTTTAACAACTTTTAAAGAAGTATTAAATATTTAGATTCAAAATATTTATGAAGTGAGATGAGGAACTGAATATTGTGAAGTGTCCAGTAGACAGCATTTGTTTACAGCTCAGGAGTTGGCTTTCACATATTGCATAATGACATAGACTTTCACAGTTCATAGGCTACCATGAGCGCCTTTTAGTTATGGTTTTCATCCTGGGGAACACACAGGACTCATTATTAATGCATGTGGGGATTGTGAACCAAAAAAAAGAAGACGCAAAACAAAACTGACTTCTACCAGCTGGCCAAACATTTTAAGTTAAGCTCTTTATTTGTCATTATACAAAGCAAGGTGCGCAATTGGGTTCGGTTTAAAGTGAGCATGTTTCACCACTCATTCAAGTCTCGTCTTCATTTCCTCTGACAGAGAACTGGTGAGTCGCTGCCTTAAATCTGTCTGATGGCGAGGAGCTACTCACTCTCTGAAGCAAAATGGATTTTTCACTTCTAGATACTCTAATATACAGAAAGTTGCACATTTTAAGTTGATTTAAAAGGAAAAAAAGACATAATATGACTTCTCCGCTTGATCTTGGACTGACGGAAGGCGATGATGTGTTTGCTTTTATTGTGAAAGTCCCATTTCCTCCACCATCTGTTTCTTATTGGTAATAATTTGTCTGATTTTTATTTCATTTACATTTTTACAAGAGCAGGGTAGCTTTGTTTTTCCGCTCTGCCTCGTGGTCATGGGGCGCTGGCAGCTGTGGGAATAGTGCAGATGAGGTGCAGATAGTTAACAAGGAAGGAACCAAATGACGAGAGGAAGAAAGGAAGGAAAGGAGAAGAAAGCGTGGAGTAAGAAGAAAGGATAAACCTTTTTGGCTGCGACCGATTCAGGACTGCGCCAAAATTACATCCAGTGCAGGAAGTAAATAAACGCAGGTGCCAAAGGGAGGTTTTGACACTTTGGGTTTAGCTTTGGGCCCAGTTGACTCATTCCACATTACCTCACTGCTGCTCCACACGCCACCTGGAAACGACCATATTTTGACTTGTTAAATGTCCACGAATGTAAACGCGCTCTGCTCGGGAAGTTGTTGGAAGTTTTAGGACAAATAAATATTGTATTGTCATTCACTCACCTTGCCTAGTTGTGCCGTGTGCCAGGCCCGGGTCAAGCATTACCTGGAGTCGTGTTTAGCTTCTTTTACGATTGTTTGATGAATCGTCTTTGGTTAGGCTTCTCAAAAAACACTCACAATTTTCCAGATTTGTGATGTCATAAGAAGAGCTCTGCGATTTTCTGCGCTTCTTTAAGTCCACAAATCATCGCCTAAGTCATTCGGAGCATTTCTGCTGTCAAATCACGTTCATTACAACTGCGTGCCTGCATTATGTCTGCATGTCGAGGGAAGGCGAGGTTTGTTTATCTCCTCTATGTAATTCTGTTTCCTGCCAGTAAATGGAGGTCTAAATCAGTTTCTGACGTGGAAAACGCCTGACTTGTTTGAACGAATGTGTGCGTTTTGTAGACTGATTTTTTTTTAACTTCAAACATGCCCCATTTGAGACTCGGACGTGCCTTCTGGACCCGGGCCTGGTGTGTGCTGGGGAGGGCTGGTGTGCAGAGAGAGGGGTCATTGGGGCAGATTGGCAACCTTACTTCTGTCAGTGTGCCCCAGGGCAACTGTGTCTAAAGGTAGTTCACCCCCACCATGTGTGGCGTGAATGAAAGACTACAGTGTAGAGCTTTGAGGGATGCAAACATATCCACATCCAGTGTTGAAGTAACTAAACCACGAGTACCAAAAATATGTATTCAGAATGCGAATCGAAATTACACTTTCGTTTGGAAGAGTTCCGAATACAGTAAAAGGAAGACATGATGATACATGATCATACAATTTACTTCTTCTAACGTTTTTACACTTTAATGTAATGCAACTTAAAGTGAAAGTATCAGAATACAGAATACTGTGATTAGATCATGTTACAGAATATGTAACAAAATACATTTGAATGTGCTATAACTAAATACATTTTCAAAGTATTCTTCCCAACACTGTCCACACCTAAGTGATTTGCTTAAAATGTACAGAATCTGATCAATCGTTTTTACCAAATGTCCCCAGAGTCATGTGTGCAAACTAATACAATAATGATGACAAATCTCCACTCTCATCATTGCGCATATCACTACATTTCAATCACGTTGTAGCTGAGGATGACCGTCACGTGTGATCTCTCTGCGTCTGTGTAAGTTACAGAGGAGCACGAGGCACCTTCACAGTCAGTGTTTTGCTCTTTAAATGTCTCTTTTTTTCACGTTGTTGTTCTTTTTGTTCATAATCGTTTGTCGCCCTTTAGGCCTGCACAGAGAATCAAAGACATGTGACCTGCAAAGGCTCATGTGCATGAACTTTCAGTTAGGCTCTGGGCTGTTAGAGGTTTTCACAGCGTGTTCATAAAGTACAGCTATTCGTCCTGCTTTGTTTTGAATACGCACTTATGTTCGTTCACTATATGGACTTGATAATAAGGGAAGAGCTCGGTGTACATGGCGTTTTAATGTGGCGTGTTTAGTTCCACATTATTATTTAGTTTTTTCTACCTTTCCCACTGCCGTTGACACAAAAAACATTGAATCTTGTCATATATCTTTTCTGCCAGTCCTAATGAGGCTACATAAAAGGAGAGAATTAGGAAAGCTGGGGTCAAAAGGATCCAATATTTCCAAATCGTACATATATATTACATACATACATTTTATTGTTAGCATATAGTTTAGTGCAGGGCTATTCAATATATGGCCCGGGGGCCAAATCAGGCCCTCCGAGCGATGTAATCCGGCTCACAACCCATCTTCAATATTAAAAAAACAATAATACCTTCTTTACTGGTTTAATTCTGGGTTAGCACTAGTTTGACCTGGTTTGGTCTGTTTAAGTCTGGTTTGGTCTCTTTAGACCTGTCTGTATTAATTCTGGATTAGTCTTGGTTCAGACCTGGTTGTACTAGTCTAGTCCAAGTTTAATTCTGGTTAGAACTGGATGAATGTTGGAAAGCATTTGTATGTTATTTCACACAAAAATCTAATCTACTTTGTGCGGACCAAAATTTATTACAGTCGTGACTTGCACCTCCGCAGAGACTTGGCCGGCCGAAAAATCTGGACCTCTGGAAAATTAAATTGACTAGCCTTGTTTAGTGCATCAGATAATCTTGTTAAATTCTGCTCTTAAAGTTTGAAACCGTTTCCCTGGTGTCCTCGTCGTGCTCCTCTGTGTGTCCAACACACTGCTCCTCTCACTTCTGTTTCTACTAATTTGACATTTTAAGTTTCAGGCGATAAATAATAGGTTTATGCAATGCTTTGTTAGTGAACGTTTAATGCACGATCGTCCAAAAAATTGAGGGGAAAGTTGGCTATAATACTCGTACCTCCATCAGTTCGCCAACAGAGCCAACAGGTCTGTAGATGACGCCATCAACCTGCACTCCACATCATCCTGCCTCACAGGCTGTGTCTGTCTACAAGAGGGGAGGTGGACCACCGGTGTCCTGGTGCAGCGGTAACAACCTGGAGTTCAACCGCCCAGAAGACAGTGGAGATAATCGTGGACTTCAGGAAAGTCACAACCCCCAACCCCCCTTCATCATGAAGACTCCCCCATCACTACTGTGGACTCCTTCCACTTCCTCGGCACCACCATCACCCAGGACTCAAGTGGGAGCCCACCATCAGCTCCCTCATCAAGAAGGCCAGCAGAGGATTACTGAAGAAAGCTGCCAGTGCAGATGATGGTGCAGTTCTACACGGCCATCATTGAGTCATCCTCACCTCCTCCATCACCGTGTGGTACGCTGGAGCCACGCCAGGACAAACAGAGACTACAGCGATGTGCGCTCTGCTGAGAAGTGATCGGCTGCAGACTTCCATCGCTGCAGGACGCTTACGTCTCCAGGGTCTGGGAGCAGCAGGTCGGATCACAGCTGATCCTTCTCAACCTGGACATGGTCTATTTGAACCACTCCCTCAGGCAGGAGGCTACGGTCCATCCGGACCAGAACCTCCCACCACAAGAATAGTTTCTTTCCTCTTTCTTTTCCTTCTTTGTAAATTTAACTGTAATCTCGTGTACATAGTAATGCCTATTTTATTTTATACTATAGTAATCTTAAATGGTTCTTAACGCATGCTTGTTTGATTGAATGTATGTTGTTTTTATTATTGCTCAGTGTTTGTGTTGCACCTTCAAGCCAAGACAAGTTCCTATGTTTGTGAATTTTGTTCATTGACAATGGCAATAAACCCATTCTGATTCTGATTCTGATTATCCAATATTTTGTCATGACTTAATTGCTTATAAGTCACAAACTATTTAGCGCACATTTTTTGTCCAATAAAAAAAAAATTTTCATTCAACTGTTTTCTGAGGGGTGTTTCTCCAGAGTGGCCAGAGGAGGCACGAAATCCAATTGGCCACCACACAGAGAGGCAGAGCACTATATTGCTGTAAATAACAGTTGCATCTATGTATGATTGTACTTATAACATTACACCAAAATATATATATAAAGCAAATACACTTGAACATTTATAGTATTTAAATTATACATTCACAAAAACTATGATAAGTAGCCTTAAACCCCAGTGACAAAAGTCTGGATACGCCCCTGGTTTTCTGTACATTCAAAGCCTTTTATTGTTCATTCATTACATTTCACACTAGCCACAACTGCCAGTGATGACTGAAGGAAACAAATCTGATCGTATGGCCTTGACAAAACTGATCATGTTATTATTCCAGATGTCTAAACAATCATGACGAAACACACAGGTGGAGTGAGGCTACATTCTGTGTGTATACATGCATTCATTCATCATATCTTTTATTTATGTTCATTAAAGAGACTCGACCAATTTTATCCCCATGTAATTAGGCAAATGTATTTACATATTTGTTGTAAAAGCAGCTGTTGGGGTCAAAATGCGACTGCTGTGTGCTGTCTGCAACTAATTTTAGAGCGTTTAATCACCCGAGTACCAGGAAGTGCGCTGTTAGCATGCTAGTTGTTAACTTTACAATGACGGCAAAAACTTGGTCTAGATTCTGAAAGATATGAAAAGTGCTAAACTTATTAAGGTGAATAATTAGGAAGTTCAAAATATGCAAGAAAGTGAAAAATATCTTGTTGCAAATAGTGTATTATGAGCTAAAAACCAGTACAGTCCCGTTAACAGCACTTGCCCAATCAAATCAATAAATAATAAAATAAGCATGTTGGGTGAAGTAAAAACCAAATAATTTCATTGGTTGATCACAAAGGCTTTACAACTATAAGCCTAAAAACTACAACGACAAGTGAAATCAACCTATACTAACGAATAAGCAGAAAGTAAACCACTTTAATACTTTTGTGATTTTTGATCAGTGTTCAATCGCTGGACAGATTTGGGGCAACAGGAAGTATTTAAGGTCACACGGGGGTCAAGCTGTCTTCTTTGATCGGTGCTCTGATTGGGGTTTAAGGTGAAGTAGAGGATTGTTTTAGGGTCAAATTGGGACACGCTGACTTGTTTGTGTTGGAAATCCAAAACGCCTAGTGCCAATGCTTTTTCCTCACTAAACTGGCTTCTTTATCTTTCTGTGATCTGTTTGATTTATGAAATATGAAAATCAAATGAACTTGAAACTCTATCCACTAGCTTAGCGTCTATACTTGTTGCTCATAATTCTAGCTCTGTGCAAGGACATTGCAACCTTTGAAATTTGACAACTGCTGCTGACATTAGGTTCTGGTCCAAAGAGAAGAAAAACAAACCACTGAGTAAAAAAGTTATGTTGGGCAAATCCCATTTTCAGTTACCACCGAGATTCTCCACCACTTAATATTGAATTGGATATTATCTTAATTTAAAAAAAATTAATTGACGAAAACACAAATACATTTTGGTGTTTGTCGATTCCCTATTAGTTTACATTGTAGAGTTTGTCTGCATGAGTGTTATCGATCATTGCATGACGAAAACTCTACAAGTGCGAGAAGTTCTAGAACTACAAAGTATGTAATGATCGATCTGACTTGACAAAAACACTTCTTCTTCTTCTTCTTCTTCTTCTTCGGTGTTTTATGGAGGTAAAAAGAGAGAGAGAAAGAGAAAGAGAGAGAAAGCAACAAAAACACTGCATAACGACTGCATAACTACAAGAACTAGAAGTTCTAGTACTATAAACTACTACTACTATTTCACCAAGATTAGGAAAATTGCAACTTTGACAACAAATCCCGAAACCTTTATTGATGTAAATTGGACAAGAAATGCGACTTGTGAAACGGCAATCAACATATTTCGCATTCACTCAACTAGAAGCCCTGAAATGGCAAGAAGCCATTGCGAGTGACTATGTAATGCATGGCCATATCCTGCCCGGTTGCCATGATCATTGCATGACGACAACACTGCATACACTACAAGTATTAGAAGTTCTAGAACTGCGACGTAGAATGTTCATATTTGATTCTGAGTCTGTATGATGTATGTATGATCACCAAAATATGACTACAATACATGTTTTACAACAGTATCTAGTCCGAGATACCACTTAAAGGACAACTTAACAACGAACAACAATGAAACAGATGTCTATCACAACTAATGGAGTAAAAATATGGAACAGGTTCAGTGTAGAAAGCAAGTAATGTCTACAACATGATACAATTCAAAAGAAAATGTAAGCAAATAATTCTCAAAAGGTAGAAGAGTGTAATTGATGGAAACTGGAATGTGACAAATCAACCTGCTGTAATACATGGTGTTATATCTTCATTAATATGACTAGATTGTGATTATCGCTAGTATAAACTTTATTCCATTATTATTATAGCTCATAATGGGAAAACTGGGCTGGGTTCATATAAGTTTCACTTCTTCCTACCCCATTTCAAACATGTGTCATTTATTTTATCAACTTTTTTCTATATTTATATAGACTTTTTACTCGATTTATAAAAAAAATGTAAGCACATCTATATATATATATGTACATGTTGGTAAAAAAGAAAAAAGAAAAAAAGAAAATCCACTGCTTGCTAGTTGAAAAGGCAAGACTTTCTGCCGTTTTGAATAGGAAGTTAATGGTCCCATTTCCGATCAGATCAATTTTGCAGTTTACAATGAACACAATGGAAATTAATGATCGACATGTTTGATAGAGTATTACTGAATATTAGAAAAAATGCATTATACGTCTCTTCAACTTCCTATATTTTAACACTGAAGTGGAGAACAAGTCAGAATTCAATGGTAGAATTTGTCTTTAAACTGTGAAAATGCAGCCTTTAATGTGGTTTATAGTCATTATCTCTGATCTAGAATTTTATAATGTATACAATTTGTGGACCCGATCCCTATCAAGCTTGGGTGGATTTGTTTGAATATTTCTTTCAAATACAGTGAATCACGCATAGAGTTGTACAAACCCCTGCCCTCCAACTGAAAATATGACATTCACTTCCTGTGTGTCATGAACGCAACATATTTGTCACCACAACTCAAATATTGAAATGGAAAATTGGTCATATTGATGTCGCAATCTGACCTCAAAGAGTACTTTCTCTTATGGTACTTCTTTCTTTCTAGCCTCTAGTAGCTTTGGTCCAAGGACACAGTAACCTTTGAGATTTGACAACTGTTGACATAACGTTCTGGTTTGATGCCAAATAAAACACACGGATAAGTGAGCGTTTCGACCCAAAATGAATGTTTCTAAAAAAAAATAGTGAGGAGTGGACTGTGTAAACGTTTAGCGGTGTTGTTTGCAGTTTGGAGAGGACATTTTGCCCCGTGTTAGGTCTCCCAGGGAGCGAGAGAGCTCTGGGTGGTTCATGGTTTGGGCAACAGACCAACAGACTCCGGTCCTGAAGCCTGTCTCCAAACGGATTTGTTTTCATTTCTTCTTTCCCTCTCGATTTTAACACGGTTTACCACAACCACAGCCTTCAACATGACCCTAAAACCATTTTCTGAAAACAGTAGAGCAAATGAAATAAAGCATTAGTAGTTATTGTAACCTATAGCGTGTGGTAAAAAATCGTAGCGGTGGAGAAAGTATTTCTGAGAGAATGGCACAGCCCAATGTTTAAAGGATGTGTTTGCAGTGTTTTGAGTGAACTTTTGAACTCGAGTTTGAAGTAATCCTTAGGTGAAAAAGCAGATTAGTGTGCTCATTGCAGTGGCGAAGACTGTAATCAAGTAAAAAGGCTGGTACTGCATGTCATTCCCCAATCTGTGTCATTTACCAAATTTGTGTCAACCATGCTAGTCATTAGCTTGACTGTATTTGCATTATATAGTTTCCTAATAAACCTTCATAACATTTAGTTTGAGATCAAACCTGGTACCTGCCGTAATCACCAAACCCATTAAATATTACACTAAAATAGTTGGCTGTTTGCACAGGTTTATCACCAGTTAAATCCTTTGTTTAAACCGTGTTTAAGGGATAAATTAAATGTATAGCATATCAGATGTAGTTTGTCCATGTACGAGTTGCTGTGGAAAGAGACCAACCTTTGTACGCTTGAGCAAAAGCATCTTGGCAAATTGAAATTTGATGCGAATTTGGTACTGACTCAAATTGGGGAATCACGAGCATATGAGTAATTCATCTTAAATAAGGCTCTCCTTAAAAAAATACAATATGATGTAAATGGGTTTTGAATTTTCTATGTGACAAATAATGTCACAAATATTACAAAAGAAACATGCACTATGTGTACTATTAGGTAACAATGCTTTTAGCTAGACAGGAGTGTTTGTTTACCTGTTTTACATGTTTCAACCACCGCCTGCAGCCTTACACACAAGTGTCACGTGATGGTGTCTTGTAAGCTGCTTACATGTTTTTGCCAGACTCTCTGGCGCCTTCTCCAGGACTGCATCCCTTGTGTGCAACAAGGTGCAGGCCCCCTCGTCTCGGTATGACCTCACTTGCGGATCTCGTTGACCTCTCTGATGCAGCGGTGGTATTTGTCTCAACAACATCAGGTGACGCTTCTGAGGACAGTAACAGGAAGTCGCTGAAACACTCTTGTCTGACTAAGAGTTGTTGCTTGATAGTTTACAAATTTGAAGACAATGAACATTCACCAAGATGCACTATGTAACTTTCCTGAGTGTCCAACACCTGCTTGTCTCCATGAAGAGAGTTTATGGAGTTAAATTAGATTGGATTTAGTATTTTTCTCTCATTTTGATCTGGTTATGCTTTATTGTGTTTCATGAATCCCAAACTATCTTCCTTTTACTTTCTTCACAATCTTTTAATCGATGAACTGACTAAATGATGTCTGATTGGTCTGACCTTAAACAAAAGCATGTTCTTGCCCTGTTAGCGCATATCTAAGGGCTGCCGCGTCCTGACTGGGCCTATCCTGCAGCTGACACACTGCCCTGTGTGTGACACCAGTGTTTTGGCGTGCAGAGGCTCCACAATGACAGATGGACTTAAGATGAGATACGAAGAGGTGTTCTTTACACAACCACAACTGGGACGCAGGGTCACTGCCAAGAACCAAAACAAGCAATCGGTTTTCAACCAACAAACAAATGAAATACTTATTTTTGCTCACTTCTAGACACTTAACAACCTCGTTCAAATGTTAACTCATGTTCAACTGTTTATCTTCTCATACAAAAGCAGAACATGCAAACGCCACACAAAAAGACCAGTCACTTTTTTACTCTCACTTGAGCAATTTCCTGGACCACTACTTTGTACTTCTACTTATAGACCTTTGAAATCATCAGAATGTTAAAAAATTCTGGAATAGAGGTGGCAAGAGGAAAAATAAAGTAAAACAACACATTTTCAACAATTAACCAGCATCACTTCAAAATACAAATGATTATAATAAAAAATAAGCAACAATTTTGAACTTAGAATAGAAACGTCAGTTTCTGCTTTTTCTATTACAAAAATGGAAGAACTACTATTTTCTTACCTTGAAATTGTATTTGAGCTTCACATAAAGTATAATTTGTGGTAAAGTATGTAATGTATCTGTTTAAAAAATCAAAAACTATTGTGGGGCCGACATTTCTGTAAGTATTTGTCGAGTCTGGGGTCTGTCATATTCTGCTATTAAATAAACGAATTATGTAAAATCTAATTAAATGTCTATAAACCAGACCTCGATGTCACTCACATGTGTCTGAGTGGTTTTCAATGACCAAAAACACCTCGATTTTTCATCATTTGTGACATTCTGTGGTTAATCCCAGTTTCTCCACTTTACTTTTGCCTTCATTCCGAAATGTAAATGTTTTGTTTGCAAACCTTTACAAACTCTATTGTTTCAAAGTAACGGTACCGTTTCTTGAATACAATTCTTGGCTATTCTCAGGGGAACTTTGGAGCCTATAATAACATTTTTCTTCTTAAGTTTGCCCAAAAGATGACAATACCAATCAAAAACAAAGCAAGGTCCAAAACTAAAACCAAATTTTGACAGGCACATGTGAATGTGAATGGGTGTGCCCACAATGTCAAGTGAATAAACAACAGCATAACATTAGAGGCTGTGTCCTTGGCTTGTTGACACTCGATGATAGATAAAGCATAGTTTTCCTCTCACCAAAGTCACAATTGATGATATACGGGTGAGTTTGACCGCAGTATCCAGTGGTTGTTTTTGGTTACACCCTTGAACAATAAGCCTCACTCAGCCTCCTCCCCACTTTACAGCACACACGCGCACAGACGCACAGAGGCACACACACACGCACACCCGCACACACACATGGATGAGACGCTCGGGCCTGGGAGCTGTCCCGTGGAAACCTCAACCACAGCGGTGTAAGTGGAGAGCATCCTATTCACTTTCAGTACCGCCACATCGGTCCTGCCGGAGTCGGTTTACTCACGCAGAGATGGGTTACAGATGTGAGGGCTAGGTTTTATAAGGCTCTTTTTGGGTGTTAGTCAGCAGCAAGGAGAAGCCAACAAGTGCATGCAAGTCAAAAAAACAAAGTAGCTCAAGTGAAGAGAACAAAAACAGGAGAAAAACACCATGTAAATATAGGCTTGCACGATAGAACATTGAATTAGTACAACAACAAGTGGCATAGTCAACTGCATTGCTGAAAAGTTGCACTTGCACTATGCATCTTTCTGGTGGAGATGTCATTGCTTTGCCCAGAATGTGCCGCAGTTTGGCAAAGATACAGTCGGATTACAATGAGGGCGTGGTCTGACGCAACTTTTTCCCTCCTTGTGAATTTTGTATTTTGAGCACAAATATTTCAAATGGAGTCACAATTGAGTCATAATGGAGGTTACTGACATGGAGTTGTACCAGAAACGTGAGCGGATTTTTCTGTACAGAGTTAAAATACGGCGGTGCTAGCATCAGAGTAAGTTGCGCAATAAAAACAGCCATAATTAAATCAATTCAAAATATTTACTAAACACCACACCGCAAGGTAACACAGGAGACAAGCAGGTGACGGACCCCCCACAGAACAGTTACATAGTGCACCTTTAATACGGTATGGAGGTCATTGCAATCCCTCATCCGTCCAGGAGTGTTCCGCATTAGAAAAAGATTAAGTTGTAGTCATCTGGACACTTTTTTGATTGAGTTTGAGTCTGACTCTTGGAGGAAAGAAACATCTTGTTTTTCTAAATCAGTGTCCAGATGACTGCAACTGAATCTTTTTCTACAATGGTGGTATGATGCCAAATGTGGTATGGAGACAGGAAAGCATTTATGAAGGCAGAAGTAAGAAGGATGTGAAGACGGGTGGGTATGAAACACAGGGAACTCCCTCTCCACAGTTCACCCGGCTTCCCTTCTAATCAGTTCTGGAGATTAACACTGAAGGAGGGAGGGATTGAAAGAACCGTTTGTGAGTGGCATGCAGTGTAGAATTTGCCTGAGAAGTCCTTTTTGACAGTGCAGAATGACCTGGGTCGATATAGGGTTGCTAGGAAAATAGGAGGTGTAGTCGAGGAGTGGTTAAATGCGCTGAAAATGTATTGAAGCGTGGCCATGCTCACAAATTTTGCCCCATAAACCCAATACATGCACAGTGCAGGCTTTGAGTGTGGTACTCCTGATGAGACCGCTGCAAGTTGACGTGTTAAAGATGGGTCAAATACAGAAAACAAAAGTTCTTGACCAGTTTCTTGATGTCATGCTCGTCATAGTGTACAGAAAGGTTTGTAGTCCCAGACAGACTTTGGAAACTGTGCTCAGGTTCAGGTCAAATGAAACTTCAATGCGTTTTCCTTTTTTTTTTTTCTTTTACAGTAAAAAACAAACAGCACATTCTGTCCCTGTGTCCATAAAATGTGTCCATATATTCAAGTTGAATAATTTCCAATTGTTCCACCATTTTAAAATCAAACAGAAGGCCAATAAACAGTTAGCAGTTCTCATTAACCTCAGTCGAATACTTTTTTGCCTTGATAATTTAACTTTAAGGTGCACTATGTAACTTTTCTTGAGGGGGTTGGTCACCGGCTTGGAGCGGTTAAACCTGCATTCTTAATGTGAATGACAGTCTCACATGTAAGCTGGCCTGGTGGCACAACATGCTTGTTTTAGGAATGCTAAACGCCATACTAAGGAACATTCTAGGCAAAGCAATAACATTTCCATGTCAAGCAGGTGGCAGACGATCCACCAGAGAAGTTACATAGTAGTGCCCCTTTAAATCCCACTGACACTTGTAAACATTAACAAACACCACTTGTACAACGTGTGATTTTCATGGTGTTACTCTGCTCCTGACATGATGTAACATTGCACTAGCCTGGTCAAAGCCTGTTACTAATTTACCAGAGTCATGTGACAGGACCAACACACACTTCTTATCTACAGTCTGTGCTTCAAGTGAACAGAAATAGATAATACCACTAACCAGGTCTTTGCACAAGTCGTCATGGAGAAAATTGAGGCCAGGAAGAAACAAATTCTTGATGCCAGGCTTCTGTACCCCTCTGAGCGAGTCACACAACCAAGAAAAGGCAGTTTAGGAGCACTTGTGACGTCTACAGTGGGTAATAGTAAAGCGTCGGTGTGTTGTACTAATACAAAGAGATAATATAAACCCTTGTGTCTTGAATTAAGAGTCATTTTATGATGGACTTTGAAGGTGAAACAAATACTTCATACAGCCCCATTTTGAACCTGGTTGATGAGCTTGTCTCATTAATATAGACCAGTTAGATAGTATACTACAACTACCACTGTTAAATTGCCAGGTTTTTTCTAGGTCACTTAAAGGTACACTACGTAACTCCGTAACAGGCGGATCGGTGCAGCGTCTGCAGTGATGCGGTCGCTGTATTGGACTGTTGTAGTGAAGAAGGAGCTGAGTCGAAAAGCAAAGCTCTCAATTTACAGGTCAATCTACATTCCTAACCCCCCTATGTGCATGACCTTTGGGTAATGACCAAAAGGACAAGATACAAGTGGTCGAAATGAGTTAATCTCCTTTAGAGCTAGGGTGAGGAGCTCAGTCACACGGGAGGAGCTCCGAGTAGAGTCACTGCTCCTCCATGTTGAGAGGCGCCAGCTGGGGTGGCTCGGGCATCTATTCCGGATGCCTCCTGATTGCCTCCCTCTGGAGGTGTTTCGGGCATGTCCCATGGGGAAGACGCCCCGGGGAAGACCCAGGACATGCCGGAGGGACTATGTCGCACAGCTGGCCTGGGAACGCCTTGGATTCCCCCCAGAGGAGCTGGAAGAGGTATGCGTGGAAAAGGAAATCTCCCTTCTCAGACTGCTGCCTCGTGACTCAGTCCTGGATAAAGCGGAAGAAAATGGATGGATGCATGTAAACCGGGCACATAAATTGGGATGTTGTAGATCGATTCTCCCAGATCCACCAGGAACAAAAGGTCCCGACCGATAAATCGGACTGAACCTGAACAAAGGTAGCAGCGCATACACGCATGACCCCTGCAGCTCGTGTGTAACCGAGGACAACATACCATTGCAGAACTCGCGCATGAACTTTGGAAGAGTCAAGTTGTGGAGCCCAGACTGGTTAGCAGCAATTCAGTTCTGCACAGCTAGTGAGCTTGTAGAGGCTAGTCAGATGTTTAGTGAGATTGGCGCGCGCACAGTCACAGGTTCAGGGATGAGAACATCCTCCATTATCCCACAAAGTTTTACAAATGACCCACATGTCCCACCAGTCCTTGCTCTGAAACCGCATCCACAGTGAACGAGATGTGTTGCAAGGAGTCGTTGCGCTCTCCTGTTTGAATCGATTTACCCTCCTTGATCGTAAATTTGGATGAAACTGGTCGAATTGAGTACGTTTTTTTTTGCAAAGCCCGATTTCTCTGTGCATGTAAACGTACTGTTTGACTAATAGTTTATAGTTCATCAAGTTGAATATCTTAGTTGATTCAAGTATTGAAACAAATCTTGTATTTCAGTTGATTTAGAAGCCTAAACCTAGACTACATTAGTGAGTCGTTTCCATTGTGCATTGTAGGATTTTATGGAGTGAGAGGGAGCGTCACATGTGCTTATTCTTTCTGGTTAAAGCCATATTTCAGCAAACCCACACAGAGAGATATGTACAGGCCTAGTGTTATTGTCAACATCTGCGGTGTCAGGGTCACGGACCTCCCACACGACTGCCAAGCCTTCACTTTCACACACACACACACACACACACACACACACACATATACACTATAAAATGCACACACATACTGGACTTGTGTGTCTTATGGGGACTTTACTACCTCCTATGTTTTTTTTTTTAATTTTCTTGAGCTTTCCTTTCCCTTAAAGGGCCAATATTACGCTCACTTTTGATCTCTGTTATAATGTTGTTTCCTAACTAAGTTAACTTTACAACTTCCTCATAATGACATCACAAAGTGGATTACTGAAACATTTGGGAATGAAACAAAACATAACTCTGGGTATATTTTGATGAGGTAACGTCATTCTAAGTAAGTTTTGTGTAATAGAACCTTTAAAGAAAACAAAATGCTTTTCTCCAGTGTTTTTAGTTTTTATTTTTTTTTATTTTTTTTACAACTTAATCGTAAACTGTAAATTTATCAAAAAAACAACTTAATCTTAGACATATGTGCATTGACATCCAGCAGAACTTATTCTCTGCCATTGGCTCTGTCTCTTCATTGTGGCATTTCACTGCAGCAAATTTGTTTTTTTATTTACATTTTTTTGGTACCACCTATTCCATTGGGTGGAGATTTAGGCGGCAGGTGCAAGCCTCAAATTTAAATTTTTTATAACCCATTTTATGCAAACATACTCAAACATGCATGACTCAATACATTTTTTTTAATAAATGATGAGAAAACACCATTGTACCAATAATATGATATATCCCCATGCAGACAAGCTCTGAAACATTTGATCATACTGCTGGCGTAAACTTCATGGTGGCAATGAAGAAAAGAAAAAGAAACATTTGACATTTTGTTTTCAAAACCGTAATATTGACCAAAAAAAAGCTCCATTGATTTTCTGTTCAAATCTGCAGAACTGATAGGTTCATAGCTCTTCAATGTGGAAAGCAGCCGATTTTCACTTAGGAGTTTTTACTGTTGTTTTATTGTTTGAAAAATGTCTACGTGCTATTTTAAACTTTACATGTATGATTCGGAGTCTGACGTTTTTGAAGTTTAGAGTAGTGGACGGAGATTGAAGGTAGGTGAAGAATTTTGAAGAATTTTCTGAGCACACAAGCACGACAATATGGGACATGTATGAATCCATCAGAATTCAACTCAAAGCCAGCTAATGATGAGGAAACACTGTTCAAAGCTCATAAAAGTTGATTTGACATAATAGGTCCCCAGTGATGGACAATACCAGGGATTTTTGTTTTTCGATCCAATCTATTGCGGCCAATATTTTCTCTCCACCCCAACTTGAACTGATTCAAAACTGAATGTGTGTACAGAAAACTTGTATTGAACTAAATTGCCCCCTTTATAATCATTCCTTTTTAGACAGACCTTTCCACTATTACATGTGGTCTTATTCTAGTTCTGATATAGATCAAAACCATGTAAAACAATTCTGGAAAAGTCCAATTTTGGCATAGTTACCCCCCCTAAAGAGTTGTTTGGAAACTAATTTGGACTAAAATCTGAGTATTAACCATTTCAACAACCCTGATCTGAACAGGTTCGAGAGAGTCCCCATATGACTTGGTAAACATGAACACACACACCTAAACAGAATACACCAAGGGCCTCTTCTTCCCACTCACTTTCACTGCTGAATTTGCTCTTTCATCTAGTTCCCATTAGAGACAATCTTGCCCAAGCAGAACGACATGTTCGAAAGGGGACATCCGCCAAAATTGCTTGGTTCTCATGTCACCAAACCAGGGCACAAGAAGGCTGTGATGGTGAGCTACATTAGCACATGTAGTTGTGTGTATTTGAAACAGAAAGAAAAAAGAAAGGAAAGAAGTCAAGCTAACAGAAATCAACATGTCTGTCTGCTGCTAAACCGCAAAGCAAATGTCACTTCCAGTACATCAGTGAAGAGAGGAAACCACTGACACAGACGGTTCTCAGACAAAAACAAAGATTAAAGAAGGTTTGTCAAGTCATTTCAGGGTTATTTTTATTTTCTTAAACAGAATACTTCTCACAACTGTTCTCAATGTTATTATGTTAAATTTTCCACTGCAAAAAAGTGTACACAAGTTGTGAAAATGCTCTTATAAGTCATTTCCTACTGTATGGTCAAAAGGTTAAAGCTGCCCTCACCAGCTTTTAAAGTGGTGTACCCATTGTGAAGTCTTTGCTCAGATGCAACCTGGAAGCGAGTTTCCGTTCTGGTCATGTGTTGTGAATACAAAGCAGAGGTGGGTAGAGTAGCCAAATATTTTACCCAACTTCAAGAGAATTACTCAAGTAGAGGTACAAAGTCACAGACACATGCAGCTCTTTAGTCTCTGGTGGAGCTCTTTGGACTTGATTTATTTAAAAAAAAATTATGTTTAGGATTAAAGAATATTGTTATTTGTGTTATTTGTTATTTTTAAAGTTTGTGTCAGCAAACTCTGGGGCTGGAGCCTATTAACAACAAAAGGGTGTCCATTCTTTAAAGTAATTCAAGTCTTTTTTTTTACCATAGTGCTCTAGTGTGTGCAAATCCCCTGCCCATGTTTCAAAGGAAGCCCAAGATTAGCAAGAATGATTATTATTTTGTAGGTTGCTTATATTACCTATAAATGCACCGGAAAGCAGGAAATGACATATAATTTGCGAAGGTTTCATGGGGAAAACCCCCAGAAGCCCAAACTACAAAGTTGATCGATACAAAATGTTACATTTTCTTTTCAACTGATTAATAGTGGCAAACAGTTGACATACCTCTTTTAAAAGTATTTGATCAATCAGTTTGCCTCATTGTTTGTATTGAAATACAGCTGATTTTCATTTGGTTTGAAACAGCTAATTGTTTTTACTTTTTGGAGTTAAAGCTTGAAGACCCCTGGACTATACCATGGAAAGATGATGACCTCAAACAAAAAAAAAGGTAGAGAAGATAAGTAACAATATTTATAGAAACATGACTTCTACATTTGACTGTTGCATTGTATTAGAAGCAGGTGTGTGGCTGATAGCTGGGTGTTATTGATGTGGAGAGGCTCTGAAAGACAAGCTCTAGTGTCCTGTACAAATCTATGCTCTGGACATCTGCATTCAATCATAGACAAACACAGACCTGCCCACCTGTGTGCACGGGAGTCTGTCCAAGCAGGCCTCGCTTATGATTGACAATAATGACACTCATTTAACCCAAGTTTCCTTCACTATAATGTGCTCCTATTGGTAGATCATTAACGGAATGGAACATAGGGTTAAAGTCAGTGCTGACAGATGGCTCTTGGGGGCCAAGGAGGAAACCATAGAGTAATCATAAGTTAATGATTCATAAATGGTTCTAAATGTTTGCTCTGTGTTTTATCAGTGTAATTATAACGTCATTTATCCTCCATATCTGTATACTGCCAAAGGTAAGTGTCCTTCTGGAGAAGCTCACATGCCACAATGAGCACATTTGGGGCCAAAAAGACAATAACCCTGATTTAAAACTTTAAAACTGCTCCTAAAATACAGATACAAATACAAAGTAATAGCTGCTATCTTTTGTAACCTACAATACAAATTTAACCTATATATAACTTGTGATATTGAGCTAGTCGACTATTACATCTCCATGGAGACAAGCACAAAGCAAAACTCTCACCAAGTTACATATGCTGCTATTCATGCTCTTAAAATAGCTTTTAATAGAGCTTATTGTTGGCTTCATCAAAAGCTAAACAATATTTGTTCTGGAAAACGTTGTACCATTTTTACTTTTGCTCGCTAAATCGATTAGACAATTGTGTTGGGTCTTTCTCGCACAAATCTGTCGCTCTTATGATATGGACAACTGACAGTGACCCCCTAAACTAACTAACATTTAGTCAAAGAGTTTAAATGTTAAAAGTTACATTGACAACTGATTTTCATCCGTCTTCACGGAACCGCAGCTTTGGACCCAAGTTCCCTTCCTGAATTTATCAACTCGGCCTGGACTTGCTGGTTAGACCAATAGTTTACAACCATAGTCCAGGTGTAGTTTAGTTTAATTTCTTAAAATTGTCTGGATTATTTCTTATTATTTATGCACTAGTCTAGTAATGTTAGGCAGCTACTGTTTATTATTATGCACTATTTAATGTTCACTCAATCTGTGCTACTTAACTTATCATATGCCCATTTGCTTTTGTAAATTATGTCTATAGTCCCTGTTTATAGTCTACATACAGTTAATGCACAATATATATAATATGCACTTTACTTCAATCAATATGTATATTTGTACTTATATACTACAGCTCCTTATTTTAGCTGTTACCTATTTATTATTATCTGTATATTGTACTTACTATTATTGCACTTCTGGTTGGATGCTAAACTGCATTTCGTTGCTTTGTACATGTGTAATGACAATAAAGTTGAATCTAATCTAATCTAATCTAATCTAATCTAATTATTTCCATTCTTATTTGCATTGCACTCTTTTATCTTCTATGCCATATTTCAGTTTGATGTGCAGTGAAGAGCCAACCCACTTCCCTCCAAAAAACAGTGTCCATTGTTAAGTGCAATTTGTTTATGAGGCACAAATAAAGGGTCAGTTTTACTTCCCATTTCGCCAACACTGACGCTTCTGAGCTTGTCTAACAATGCTGCAGTGCATTGTGGGTTGACATAATAGTCATAATGTTGGTGAAGGGTCATCCAGTGCAAATGATATCAGGTTTTGATGGATAATCTACGGTCATTATGATAAGGGACACAGACTCCAGGCTCTACACAAAATCATAAACTCGGTTTGATTAAGGACAAAGGGCAGTGCATAAGAAATGATAATGAGGAGAAATAAATAGCCATGAAATTAGAGAAAAGCTCAAAATGAAAGTTGTTTTCACTGTTTGGTTGCTCCTGCAAATAATTAACTTGCAGAGTAACAATCAATTCAAATGGTATCAAAAACATTTTAGTAATTATTTTAATTTACATTTTACCTAAAAGGTAGTCACAGTGCAATTGTCCGAGGAATTGGTAGGGCTGGAAAGTATGGTACTAAAGTCTTTTATCCGACCCTTATTTTTCATTGATAGCATTGCATTTTTGTGAATTTTAGGTTGCACCTAACTACCAACGTTTGGTAACTCCTGCAATAAAGAACACAGAGACAGTAATCATACTGTAATATCAATAATATGTACATTTAGCTCCCTGCTAGCTCGGCTATTTAAGGTACACAATGTAAAATTTCACCTTCTTGTCTCCATGGAGATGTTATTGCTTTGCCTGGAATGTTCACCAGTATGACATTAAACGTATCCATTATGAATGTATTCAATTACAGGTGTTTTTAAAGCTAAAAAATACCTTGAAAAAACATGCATCCTTACTTTGAGTGGGCTCGACTTTCTACAGAACTGACCTTTACTTGGCCTGGTGGCGCCACTAATTTGTCTCCATGGAGATACATAACATGCATAAACACACTAGGTAAAGCAATAACATGAAAAGAGTAGAAAAAGATTCAGTTCTAGTCATCTGGACACTGTTTTTAAAAAAATCCAAGAGTCATTCTCAATCTGTAAATCAGTCTTATTAAAGGAGACATATTGCTTATATGCTTTTTTCAGATTCTTAGTATTAAACTATAACATAAGTAGATCATTATTTACATTTTGTTCATCGTAAACTGCAATGTAGGTGAAAACAGGAATTTTCTTAGCTTTTCCGAGACTCAATTGTAGGACAGGACAGGATTAAATACAAATTTGAGTACACTAATGATGAGGAAACACTGTTGTAACAAAAGCGTATTCAAGTTTACTCTGCATAACATCTTTAAAACTTTTAAACAAACGTGATCAGTTGCTGTACATAAACATGCAGTTGTGGGAGAATTCCGGTTGAAAGCTGAACTCAGTGTGCTGTGTAATAACTGATTGCGGAGAACATTTTCCAGAATAGATGTACAGTAATATTTAACCGAATGTGTTTCAATGCATTGCCAGACTACTGAAGCTGCATTTGGGGAAACCACTGCAGGGAAACCACTTGATTTGCTTTTATCTTTGTCAGCCTCGTTATCTGTTTGTGTCAGCTCTTTGCTATCTCTGAACTCAGCTGGTGGAGCGGCTGTTAAGTCTGACTTTTACACTTGATAAAACTCGAAGGCCTCCATTATCACTGAAGCAGAACCCGCACTGATTGAGCCACAAAACACACACCCCTTTTCCATAAACGTTACCCTGAACAAGCCCACAAGCACACGCTCTACTTTAGAATTTTAGCACACTTCACTGTATCACTCATGGACTTATTTTGTTAATTATTTACTGTTTACAGTTGCCTCAAAGGTGTACTATGCAACTTGAGCGAACGCCATCTGCCGTTCTCCATGGAGATGCTTTTGCTTTGACTGGAAATCCACAACATGACATTAAACAATTGTTTTAATTTTAATTGTTCTTGATTTAAAGGGTTTTTAATTGCTATTTAAAAAACATGCATTAATTTACAGTGCGGGCTCACCTCTCCACAGAACTGAGCTGTAACTTGGTAACCTGGTGGTATCCATGGAGACGAGGAGGTGACTGACACTTAACTCCGGAAAAGTTACAGAGTGCACCTTTAAATAAATGAAAAATAGCCTACATACAAAATTTGACAAAATAAACCGTAATTCATTTAGCACAAGTTATTATTTGAAAAATAAATAGATTTTAAAATTGTCAGAAAAGAATAGCTTTTAAGTAGAAAACTATATTTTATAGACAAAGCAAGTAAATGACTGGCTTTTAAAATCATGTTTGCCTCTGAAATCCCCAAAAAAGGGTCAGTATGATGTTCTCAAAACAATCAAAAGAGATTCAAAGTTCCAGAGTATACTTGAGAGGAGAAGAATTACAACTTGTCACAGAATTCAAGTATCTTGGTGTAACACTAGATTCCACTCTGTCTTTCAAAAATCATATTAAAAAACTTGCTAATACGGTCAAATTGAATTTAGATTTTTGTTTTTTAATCAAATTCAGCCTTTTTTAACACTAGGTGCTGCTAGAATGTCTCTCCATTCAATGATTTGATCCCATATCAAATATCGCAAAACAAGTTGGTCTCTAACCACTGTTACCAATTTGAAAATAATTGAATCATATATAAAAAATCTCTTCAAACTTTTGACCAAAAACCTAATTCATTTCATGTATGTAATATTTTAAACAAGTATAATCTTTCAAATTGGGACAATTTTATAAAGTATGTATGTTTCATCTACAAAGCGCTACATGGACTAGCCCCACCTCCCGTGTCGGCCTTTTTCAAACCTAAGACTTCAGGAGGTCTGAGAACCAGAGCCTCCTCCAGAGGAGACTGTGAGGTCCCCTACAGAAGAGCCACCTTTGGACAGAACGCTCTCTCTGTGAGGGCCACTAACATCTGGAACAGTCTTCGTCTGCACATACGGGAGAGTCCTACACTGATCAGCTTTAAAACTCAACACAAACGATGGCTGAAAGCAAACCAGTCATGTGACCATTAGACTCTTAACTTTTCCTTGTGCTATTTGTATTGCATGCTGTAATTTCTTGTGCTATTTGTATTGCATGCTGTAATTTCTGATGTATTTGACTGCCTAGGGACTAAGGAATGAAAACTAGCTTTGTAGCCATAATCCGGCATATTTACATCTGTTTTATACTGTGCATTGTCCCTACCAGAAAAACAAAACAAAAAAACTCTTTTACATTTCCTGATAAATAAAGAATACATTAAACTAAACATATTTACCAATGACAACATCCTCCATTAAGAAGTGCATTTTAAAACAACTTAGTAAACTTAACATACAGCACACCTGAGAGTATAATTACTGCGGTGAAGCGTGGATGCCCAAAGGTTAGTGATGGTCATTGGTTTGGACCGCTGCTCATAAAACTACCTTTTCATCATGTAATTGGCCCAAAGGCAGGACATTTACTCGTCCAGGTCAACGCTAATCACTTATATCCAGTTGTGTTCACTGAGCAATTCACCAATGGGCAAATTCCACCTTGACTTCAAAGAGCAGTCCTTATAGTAGTAATGAGAAGTGTGTCAGTTCAAAGGCTCAAGGTTTAACTGTAAGCAGTAGCTGGAGGGTGGTTAATCACCAAGTTATCCCGGTGAAAATTGATAACTTAGAAACTAGTTTAACTTTAAATATAGTTTAAGGTGTGTGTTAAATCATTTGCTGTAGGCCGCAGGGCTGGCCAAACTTTTTTCATGCATTTGAAATTGCTGAAAGCTGAGTGGGTCATTAAGTGAAATAATTCAAGCTGATTGGGCAAAGCGTCATTTAGTGCCCGCCTATTGTAATTTGTGCTTAACCAATCACAACGACTCATAATGATGTATCCAAAGTGGGTGTGGCTGCAACAAGTGTCACTGCTGCTCCATGTGCGGCTCACATTGGTTTGTGTGGGATGTATAGAGAAGTTAACATGTCGGCAAATGACTGTTGCCATTTTTGCAACACTAATTTGTGGGTGAAAGGCATCTTAAATAGCGCTGTTTTTCAAACCAAATTGATGACTTATAACTTGTTTGTCAAGTGGACTTCTTTCACAGCAACTCCAAGTATGTTTTACTGTTACACTTTAGACGCAATCATGTTCCTGCACTTCATATTCAGTGACTCTGGGATACCGAAGACTCGCACCAGAAATCCCCCGTTTTACAGCCCTTACAGGTCATCCATAAGTGCCACCAATGGAGACACAACCATAAGAGAATCAGAATCAAAATGATTTTAATTCAACTCCAAGGGGAATTATTTTTGTTATTGACATGCAAATGGCCAGTAGAAGACAATGGAATTTAGAAAAATAAAAAATAAGATCATAATAGAATAAAATGGAAAAAATACAATAGATCTGTATGAACAAACAATATACTAGAGTACCCTTACAAAGGGTATTGGATATTGCACAGTGACTCTACAAGAGGATTTTACAGCTCAGAGTTCAGCAGATTGAGGGCGACAGCAGAATAAGTTCCTGTGTCTCTCAGTGGAGCTGTGGCAGTAACAGTTTGTTACTGAACGAGCTCTTGCATCTGACCAGTACTTTGTGGAGCGGATGGGAGGGAAAGTCCACAATAGTCCTAATTTTGGACAACATCCTCCTATGCGACATGACAGTCAGAGTGTCCAGCTCCTCCCACACATGTCTGGCCTTCTTGATGATGTTATTCAGTCTATGAGTGTCCGTTATGCGCAGACTGCTGCCCCAGCACACCACTAGACTCGTAAAACATCCTGGGTATTATCCTTCAGATGTCAAATGACCTCAGCAACCTCAGAAAGTAGAGATGGCTCTGGTCCTTCGTGTAGACAGCGTCCACGTTCTTGCCAAAGGTCCAGTTTATTGTCCAAATAGACGCCCAAGTACTTGTACTCCTCCACCACGTCAGCACTGACCCCCTGGATGGAGATGGGGGTCACAGCAACTTTGGTCCTTCTCACGCACCACCAGTTCCTTATTCTTTTTTACATTGAGCTGAAGATGGTACTTCTTGCTTTGGGTGAGAAAGTTGTCAACTACCGCTGACCACTGCAGAGTCAGAAAACTTCTGAAGGTGGCAGAACTCTATGCGTGATGTCCATGGTGTAGAGGGTGAAGAGGAAAGGAGAAAGGACTGGCCCCCTCGGGCTTGTTGATGACTCTATCAGACACACAGCTACGTAGCTGCACGTACTGTGGTCTGCCACTGAGATGATCCACAATCCAGTGATGTCCTCATGTCACTCTATACTTCCCTCATGTTGTTCTGCTGGAGCTTCCACTCCAGCTTCCTCCCTTGCTTCTTCCTGCCCCACCTCATCTGCACTCTGGTCCCTCTGTATAGCTTGCACCTTCTCTCTGTTGCCCACACTGAAAGCCTTCCTCTTGTTGAGAGTGATTTTAGTGTCCTTTGCAATACGTGGCTTGTTGCTCGGGTGACAGCTCACTGTCCTGGCTGGTGCAATGGTGTCTTCACAAAAGTTTACTGTATGTAGCTGGTGATGCGCTCAATAAGCCCACTGATGTCCGCTCCTTGGGGCAGGCTCAGTGAGTGCCTGCCAGGCAACTCAAAACAGATCTGAAGTGTCTCCAGTGTCTCATCAGTCCATCTTCTCACTGTCCTCATACTCTGGGGATGACATTTCACTAAAAGTCCATAAAATGTGAAGAGAACCACATTGTGGTCAGACCTGTCCAACGAGTGGAGGAGAACTGTATGCATCCCAAACATTTGCATAAACCTGCTCTATTGTTCTTCGCTCTCTGGTTGAACAATCCACAAACTGTGTGAAAGTGGAGTTCTGTCAAGGCTGACGTGGTTGAAGGTGATTTGGTGATTAATGTGGTCTGCATCTGGGCTATTACATTGTGAATAACCTGGGTTGCCAGACAGCGCATGCAAATACCCTCAAAGATAAAATGGGAAAACTCCCTGGATGCAATCCAACAACACACAGTGGACAATGAAGTGAATAAATTCAAAATGTTACATTTGATGTAGGTTTGATGAGCCATCTCACCTTTAATAAGGCTTGGAACATCAATGTTGCAGTAAAAAGTTCTACTTTTGGTAATTTGGACCAATACAGCAGGTAGCCTAACGGCCACATTTGGCCCCAGGGCCGTAGTTTTAAGCAGCAAGTATGAGTGTTGTCAGCCCAGTAGCAGTTGTAGTAAGGATGCTAGATAGACATTTTGCAAATAGTTGATTTTGGAAATAATGAGATGTTATTATTTTCCTTACATTAACATGTTTTGAAGTAGCTTAGCCACAGCTATTGAAACGGCCATCTTATGTTGCCCCAACAGGGTTTATTGCCATTGTCAATGAACAAAATTCCCAAACATAGGAACTTGTCTCGGCATTAAGGTGCAACATAAAACCCTAATCAATAATGAAAACAACATATATTCAATCCAAAGGGCATGCATTAAGAAACAAGTTAAAATTACTATAGTATAAAAATAAAATAGGCATTACGATGTATACGAGAAATACAGTTAAATTTACAGTTGTAGTGCAGAAAGTGACAGTGCAGTAAGTGATTGAATAGTTGCAGTGCAAGTGCTAAGAAGTGTTCATGAGTCCAACGGCAGAGGGAAAGAAACTACTTTTGTGGCTGGAGCTTTTGGTCCGAAAGGACCGTAGCCTCCTGCCTGAAGGGAGTGGTTCAAATAGTCCATGCCCACGGTGAAGGGTCCAAGGGTCAGCTGTGATCCGACCTGCTCGTCCCAGAGCCCTGGAGACGTGCAGGTCCTGCAGAGATGGAAGTTGCTCAGCCACTTGCTCAGCTAGTTTTCGATTGTCTGCAGCAGGGGGGGCTCGGGGCTTATGATTGGTGAGAAGCCGGAGCCCACGCCACACAGAGGTGGGTTATTGTCAGAGAACTGCTGCTTCAGATGCGTATTGCACTGTAATCTAGCTCTCAACACCTCTTTGCTAAATCCATACTTTGCATCTTTGTAGCGCCCCCTGTCTTCAGCCCTGTGCGCTGCCTCCTTCTGCTGCCTTAACTGCCTCCGTTTAGGTGTGAACCAGAGTTTGTCATTTTTGAAAGTGACTTTGGTGTGTGTTGGTATGATGCTGTTCTCACAGAATTGAATGTATGATGTCACAGTGTCCGTGTACTCTCCGTGTACTATCTGTGGCAGCTCTGAAAACCTCCCAGTCTGTAATGTCCAAACACGCACGTAGCTCCTCCACTGCCTCATTGGTCCAATTCTTAGATTTCCTCACTGCAGGTTTTGAGAGCTTCAGCCTCTGTCTGTACGTAAGGATCAGGTGAACCATGGCGTGATCTGAAAAGCCCAGATCAGCGCGGGCCACGGTGCGGAAGGCGTTGCTGAACGTTGTATAACAGTGATCCAGCGTGTTCTGCTCTCTGGTCGGAACATTAATAAACTGTCTGTACTTTGGTATTTCGTGGCTGAGATTCACCTGGTTAAAATCACCCAGGATAATACACAAAGAGTCCGGGAAGGTCCGCTCCACACTCCGAATCTGGTCAGCGAGCGCGCACTGTGCCACGTGCACATTAGCGCTCGGTGGGATGTAAACGACAGCCAGAATGAATGAGGCGAACTCACGTGGCGAGTAGAATGGTTTGCAGTTAATGAAGAGATATTCCAGATCAGGAGAGCAGAGCTTGGAGATCACAGTCACATCCGATGACCAGGGGTTGTTGATGTAAAAAAAAACTCCTCCGCCGCGTGTTTTTCCCCCGGAAAGATCCTTTTGTCTGTTCGCACGAAGAAGCTCGGAGCCCTCCAGCTGTACGGCGCAGTCCGGGACCAGCTCGCTGAGCCACGTCTCCATGAAGCACAAAACACGAGATGAAGAAAAGTCTCTGTTTTGTCTCGTCAGCAGTGCCAGTTCATCCATTTTGTTGGAGAGTGAGCGAATGTTAGAGAGGGAAATCCTGGTGAGGGCGTCTGTGCTCCGCGCCTGTGGAGACGCACGAGGACCCCTGTACGTTTTCCTCGTCTGCGGCTTCTCACTCTTTTAGCTAAAAGAAGGGCTAATTCTGCAGCGGAAGCTAAAAAAACTGGAACTAGGTCCGTAGGAGTTGTGGTTCGGATGGATAAGAGCTCTTCAGGGTGTAAGAGCACGCTGACACACAATTTACGAACAAAAACATGCAAACAACAAGCACCAAAAAGCCAGGGTGGCCTTCTGCGGCGCCATCTTGACAGAATGACAAATGAATTGAATACAGTAATTGACATAGTGGGATTTGTAAAATTATTTATTATTTATTATTACAAATATGTCTTATTATGAGGTAATATTGTTTTTTGTGTGGTATTTATCTGTAAAATATGTGGATCATTAGCTCACGTTTTATTGTAAAATTTGAACCCTGCACGGATAACCTTCTGAATTGTCTGAATAATTGAAGGTGGGCGGGTAGGGGGTAGGTGAAAACAGACATTTTCTGAGCATAAATTTCAGGACAATACAGGAATACTCAAACATGCAGGAATCAATCAAAAGTGAACTTTGCGTAAACTAATGATATGGTATAACAAGTCTGTTTGACATAATATGTTTCCTTTAAATGACTGGTTTTATATATACGAGTGTTCTCTCTGAGCTTGAAAATTACTTTTCAAGATGAACCCAGAACAATGGAAAACAACAGATGGATCATGTGTTTTAAAGAACAAATGATAAATAAACATGGTTTCAAATGATTTAATCTTCATTAAAAGTTTGTTTACACCAATTGTTACTCTCCAAACACAAATCTAAAAATGTTTGTTTGCATATTCAAGTGAGAATTCAAAGGAAGGAAACAAAATGTACAAGAGTATGGATGCAAGTGATGTTTGTGCAAGTAAACTGAAATTAATTATCCGAGCAAGAATTCAGACTGGCAGAAACTCAATCTGGCAAGTCTACTTTTATTTAAATTTGACCAGGAAATCCATCATTTTTATAGTTTTGTTGTTGCCAAAAAGGACCAAAACATAAAACCACCCTACCACATGATAAGGAAATAATCACGGGGATTCTCTGGTGCCCTGCCGATAGCATTGTGACCTCAGACGTAACACCCCAACAAAGGGGCCGGGGTCAAATGTGGCCAATCCAAACTATTTTTGTTTAGCCTCATAAGCTTTTTGGAATCCTTTTTTCCCTCTACAATTAATAATCCAGCCCTCGTTCACACCTAATCAGTTCTTTGTAGTCTAAGTTTTGTTGTTAAACTCATTGCATGCAAGCTGGTTAACCCAGCAGGATTTGAAGGATGGGTCAAATGCATAACGGGAACAGTGTATATTAGTGTATATTAACCATAACATTATTTAGGCTCTATTTCTACACTTTATTGCAACTTATCACCCGTACTAGAGTTGATATCTCTGTGTATACCTTGTCTTTGCCTCAATTTCCTATGTACGGAAACTGTTGCGAAATCAAAGACAGTCTTGGTGTGCGTGAGGCTCGCACCACATTCCACCCTGAGCGGGAAGTGTGTTTGGGACAGTTTTTGGTGATGGAGTGAATTTGGAATAACATGGAAGCACGGATCAAAGGGTCGTATTAAGGTTGTTTATTCAAAGTTCCACACTGTGACACAAATAATGTTTTTATAACTCAAATACTGTAAACAAGTGCGCTAAATAATTTAATATGTCAAAGTTCCAAAGCATTTCTTATCCAAACACAAACTTTTTAATTATATTTTAACACTTGTTGATCCTTTAAACATATTATCACCCTTTTGTATTTAAATATATTGTGTTAAATTAACATATACATTTATAATAGATCCTCTTGCATCAAACTGATTTGCTTTGGCTCAACATTGAATAATTACATGGAAAAGGGCAATAGGGTAAACTTTATCATATCTTTTAGTGTAGTTCAAGCCTCAATAATTTTGAATAAATGTATTCATGGACAACAAGAGTAGCTATATATACTGCATATGAAAACATTTGGATCAAGTAAGTATACACTGAAAGAAAAAGGTTGCTTTTTGTTTAAAGATATGGAAAGCTGTTCCGGCCCCCTTTATGTTTTGGCCTCAAACTTAATTCGGTGCCCTCGGAACAGTTATTTCACAACACAGAGGCTTCGACAAGTGTAAGGCATTATTATTGTTATTATGTTATACCCAATCACCTTTTAAAAAATTATAGTTACTATAGTAATTTTATTTCTTACATCCACATGCAATACCAAATGTCCTTAGTGTCTAAAAGTCTGTATTGTCTTAAATTATTTAAACACACAAAGAACAGTCACACTATAATTTACCCTTCCAGTGTTCGTAAACAAAACACACATGCATTCCTGCATGCCATTAACCGTACCATTCCACGAGTTAGCACTAATGCATTTTCAATGGAAGGGTTAGCATTGGCCTCCAAACATCCAAAACTATGAAAACTAAAGGACCCTTTTGGCAACTAACAACCCCTTGACCCTTGAGCAGAGTTAGAAAACATTACACCATGGAGCACTGTTTTGTGTAGATTGTTACTGTTAGCGGTTAACACCGAAATTAGCATAGATGCTAACAACCTTATGCTAACATTTCTCAAATCTCATGTTGTACTGGACTAAAATACACCAAAAGACATCGCAGAACTTAATACTTTGACCAATAAATGTTTGTTTTGTTTCAGTAAGTGAACTTTAGAAGCTCTAGGTTGAAGTTAGTTATTGATAGTTGTTACTCATTGGCTAATGTAATGAACATATAAAAACAGCCATGTGTCTGTGCTGTCTACAAATAACAAAATTACAGATTTTGTATTTGTTGCCTCATTAAAAAGAACGGGATAGAATGTTTACAAGTACCAGGCTGTGTGCGCAGCTGTTCTAAACAAATCTCTCATGGAAAGGTCTATTACATTTGGATAGCTCAGTTCTTAAGAGTTGTGTTTTATAGTGATCCACTTGCTCCATGCGTGCACTGGACAGCTCATGAAGTCCAGTAATCTAATTAGAGCTGGTTTAAAGAGGCTGACTGGAGCCTTGCACACGGGGGAATGGGGCTTTTAATGTGGGGGCTGAGGTTTGGAAAGTCTCCAGGCTTCAGGGCGTTGGACACATCTTTATCCCTGTCACACCGTCACACAGTTTGTCAGATGCACGATGATTAAGGTTAACATTTTCTGGAGCAACAGGATCTTTATCTTTATTTATGTCGATACAGAATGTGAGCCTTGGTAACTTAAAGGTGCACAGTCTAGCCCATTACAGGGCTGTTAGGATATAAGAAGAGGAGTTTCAAGCGATTATCAGGAGGTTCTGCCCGGTGGGCAGGGCCTATTCAGATTAGGATAAATATCGGAGTTCTCAGACTAGATTCGCAGATTGAGAATTACTCTTGCATGAGAGTCAAAACGTTTTGTTTTTCTAAAAAAAATAGTGTCCAAATGACTACAACTGAAACTTTTTCTATAATGGAGCACTCCTGGACGAATGAGGGATTACACCGATTTATACAAGTAAAGCCACATATGTGAAATTTATTTACTTATAATTACTTAGGACCTTGAATTTGCAACATTTCAACAAAAATCTGCATGTGACATACTAAGCCTAACTTCACATGCCCACATCATTAAGTAATATAGGCTTAGAATATTGCGATGTCATTCGAAACCTAGCAACATTCAAAAAGTCATGTATTTTAAAATTATTCATCAAGTAGAAGTAACTGTGGTAGTACATTCATTTTAACATTTGAAGTACTAATACATAAATAACATTATGTTGCAGTACTTTGTCATGACTTCACCTCACCTGTGTGATGGTGGCAATAAATAAAGATGAGAAGGCACTAGATCTGGCCGAGGAAACTTTCCACTGTAAGGAAATGCGTCTCTTCAACTTTCATCTGGATCTTTGCATGAGCTTTTTAGACACATGGGAGACACGCAAGGTATTTGATTTCCTGCCAAAAAAATATACAAACCCTGAATAATTTCCATACGCGGCAAGCACATATGGGTCTTTTATTAACAGAGATAGCGCTGGCAGTCGCACTCTCTCCATTCACGTTAGAACTGGCTAGTGGTGGCCAAAACTGTACTCAGGACCATTATTTCTAAATATTATTTTCTCAATAGAAGTACAAGTGGTCCGAGAAATTGCTTAAAAGTAAAAAGGTATTTGGGGAAACTATAAGAGCAACTGTAAGAGTAACTGTCTGGAATCAGTCAAATGTGAAGTTAATGTAATTGAAAGTACAAGACAGTATCAGGTATTTTCAAAGTATAGACCACAAAAATGAAGTCATATTTCGATTTAGTTAAGACTGACTTTGCTTATTCACATAACAATTAGGACACATTCTAATAATAAAACAATGGAAGAGCTTGAGGTGAAAGACATTTTAAGGTTTTTAGTCTGGCTCTATCTTAAAAAAGTAGTGCAAAAAATACCCATCTTCAAATGATTTAATATTGTCAACATACTATAAAGTTTGTCACTTGTAGACTTACTCACAATAGGAAGATAAGCCAACACTTTTACTCAAATAAGAGTAAAATATATCGGTAACTCAAGCAGAGTAAAAGTGTGGTGTCTGAAAACTACACAGATAAGTAAAATGTGAAAATTCGCAAATAAATGTCCTTGAACATGGTCCATAATTTGTCTTTCCTTTTGAGTCATTTGTTCCTATAGCTTTCTGTAAGTTAAGTTTCCTCTCATAAAATCTGGTGATGTCAGTGGTGCAGCTGATTATGTCCTTACAACGTTGTTTTGCCACCGCAGTTTTGTTCTTGTTCTGCTGGATAATATATTGTGTGGGATTTTATGGCAAGGAGTGGCCAGGCTCTTCTAAAACCACGCCACACGCACACGCCTCGCAAATGTGGAACTTATTTCATGCAATTTATTTCTACTCTGCCACAGGGAAAAATTATTTTGCAAACCTTCATAACATCAAATAACCTCAATTACTTACTTTCAGATTTGTGTGCATGTACGTGTTGTTGCCAAACAGCTGGTAAAGTCAGCTGTGATGTGTTTCTTTTACCTAACATTTTCCATATTGTCTATGTAACATTATAAGTGTTGGAACATTCTGCTAACTTGAAAAACATCCAAAATAGAAGATTAAGGAGCTATGTAACAAGAAAAACACCCACGTAAACACTAGAGAATTTCTACTACCATTCACATTTATACAGTCAAACCCGTCTGACTTGAAAAACAGCAGAAGTAATGATTTGACTATGCAAGCTCCAGGGTGGGTCACTGAGATGTCAACAATGTATAAGCAAGTCGCTAAGAGCAACCTAACTCTGCACCTGTCCTTATTAAAGGTCCATTATGTAACTTTTCTGGTAGATGGTTCGTCGCCTGATGGCTAAGATGTTCCACAATGTACCATTTAGCATATCTCCATAGAGACAAGCAGGTGACGCCACCAGGGTCGTTATAAATCAGATCCGTGGATTTTTTCTGAGCATCGGAATTATTCACTGCGATGAGTATAAACACCTTTCATAACTTTCAGAGACCGGAGCAGTTTACTGTCACGCACACTTCCATACTTAATTTAACCCTGAGAGCTGCTTTTACAATATGCATGCCTCTCTCCGCTGTTACATAGTCATGAAAAACTGAGCATAAAACTGAAAATGAAAAGAGTTGACACTTCTGGGTTTTGATCTTTATCTACAGAGGTGAGTCGCTGACAATTTCAGCAACAACTTTCCCGTTTGGAGCGACGCTTTCTCTCTTTCTCTCTCTTTTTTTCTCTCTCTCTCCTTTTCTTTCTTTTTTTTGTTTTCTTTTTTTTACGGTATTGCGTAAAACACATTCTTTGAAGAAGAAGATGTACAACTACAGAAGGTGGCGGTAAATGCACCTTTCAGCTGCCAACCGCCATTATAAGCAACACAACAACAACAACAACAACAACATTTCTCTTTCTCTCCCTCTTTCTTTTTTCTTTACGGTATAGCGTAAAACATTCTTTGAAGACATACAACTATAGTAAGTGATGGTAAATGCACCTTTCGACTGCCAACCACCATTAAAAGCAACACAACAACAACAACAACAACAACAACAACAACAACCACAACAACAACAACAACAACAACAACAACACAACAAACCTTTGTGGACATGTACATCCAAGCTTCCTCGTCCACAATTCCTCTGCACCGGACAAACCCTCAAAGCATTCAAGAGCACACACTTTGTGTCTGGGTGAGTGATCCAGACACAACACCTGGACAGATGGATATTAGGCTTATTAAAACTGTCTGCAAGTAGGCTAATGTTTATTAGCATAGCCACACAATGATGTGTAAATTAGCATTAGCTAGCTGCTACCTACCTGAAACAAACAGCTCAACGCTCAGTCTGCAATGATTTCTGCAAGTTCACTGGTCCCCCCTGATCACCACAGTAATACTTTTCTGGTGACGAAGAGGGTCTTTGGGGATGTTACAGAAGAGGAATCCTTTGTTTTGCAACTTTTAGTTAGCACAGCCCTCTGGGCAGCACGCACCTTTCATCCTCAAGATGGCAGTAGCAACGAGAGTGGTCACTTTGGACCATGAATACCTGTACTGGAGCAAACAGATTTTACTTCATTACATGGGGAAAAAAATCGTGTACAGTACCTTTAAGACTATTAAAGGAGAAACAAAAAACTTAGTGGCTAAACACTTGCCATTAATTAACAAGCATTAATACTTTATTTATAAATATTAACAAATGTGAATTAACCATTAATGGTTCTAATATTTGGTCCGTGTGGTCACTGAACTACAGCGTCAAAATGTCTTTATGTAGTGTGCACAGGGGAGTGACGGTACAGTAATGTAATACTCATAAATCTGGTGGAGGCTGATGAACTGCAGCCGTGAACTTATGGGAAGTGTGTGCAGCCTCTGTTCCTCTGTCAGGGAGGAAGCACGTGCACTCCCTCATTGTGTTTTATTGTTTAGCTCCATTTTTTATGACTTTATTGTGCACTGATGGGTCTGTAATGATAATATGGCCCGTATGTGCAGCTTAATGAGCAGCTCAGTGTTCCTTTCAATGTACCACCTGCAGAGTAATGCAATTGGCTTTAGCCAGATGCTAAATAAGAAGTGATCAGGTTTAAAATAACACTAAAACATAATGAAGTTGGACTAGATTATGGCCAAACAGAGTACAATCCAGGACAATCCCCAACTTTAAAGCATTAGAAAACAACATAAGACAAAGTGTGCTCATCAGCAATGGTTCCTGTACCACTGTTTGGGAACCACTGAGATACTTTATGAATACTTTGAAAATGGAAGTGAATGAGTCTCAATTCTTTATAATCCTAAAATTGAACTTCCCTTGACACTCTTTGACTTCAGATTTTGAATGATGTTGAATAAGACGATGTTGACCTTACCAATTATTAAGTAACACCTGCTTATCGCCATGGAAATGTTATTGAACACATATCTATCTTGCATTTATTCAATTACAGGTGTTTTTATTGCTCAAAAGTAAATGAAAAACATGCGTTCTTGTTGTGAGCAGGGACGCCTCTCCACAGACCTGACCTGTAAATTGTCCAAGTGGCGTCATATATGGTGCAACTTTAACCAAACCCATCATTGCATACTGTCTGAAATTCTAAATCAGTTGCCGTTGCTTTTCCACTCTATCCATAACTGACAGGGTTTGTATCGCCTGGGAAACACATCATGCTTTCTTAATCCACTAATTTTACATATAAATTACACACTGATCCATTTCAAATTTCAGCAGTCAACTTCAGACAGGCGTTTACTTGGTACAGCTGAACTAACCAAATGTTACAGAGATTTGTTTTTGATGCTGTTTGTTGTTCCTTATACATTGCATTGATTTCTATAGAAAACCAGATTTTTGCTGGAGTCCAAGCACATATTCTCCCAGTTTTGGATCGGCACACAGAGTAAATTGAAACCATTGAAACCAAGCTTTGACTTGCGTATGTTGTTGTTGTGTCCTTGGGCAAGACAATTCTTCCTTCAACCTTGCCTTGAAAGTAGTGTTTGAGAGAATAATAATAATATTGCCATACACTTGTCATGTGTGGTTTTCGAAGCCTCTCAAAGTGCTACACAGGGGGTTTTGTGCGTGAATGATTACTTATTGGTAGTAAGTGAACTTGAGGTTGGTCTCACCAAAGGGTTTTTGAGTGATTTTAAAAAAGAAAGGAAGATAATGCTTGACTGCCTGTGCTTTACAATTTAAACTTTAGGTATAGACTGTAGGTCTAGTCAAGCCCTTGTCAAGGGCTGGACTCAAACTAAAAAAAATGTAAAACTTGACCTGTAATTTGGCATGTTAGCGCCACTTGGTGGCAGACCCTCCACAAGAAAAAGTAACATAGTGCACCTTTAAAGCTGGGGTATCCAACTCTTTTTGTGAATGAGTAAATGTTTGAGTAAATAATGTGTTTTCAACAAATAGCTTAAGTTATTGTAAAAGCAGCCATTTTGTGACTGAAATGACCTTTATTACATGTCATCTTGGAAGTGAAAAGCAGCACTCTGATTGGCTGCACTTTGGTGGTCCTCCCCCAATTCACTTTGTTGTCTGAAAAAAGCTTTTCTAAAGCTGGGCACAATATTAACAATGTGCCAGCGAGTTTGTGAGAGCTAGAGACAAGCAAATACATTTAAATACTTAATTCCTGGTTTTGCAGTTTAATGCAGAACAAAACTTTTTTCTTGAGTTCCAAATTAAACACTGACTATGCAAAAAGTCTGATGTCTCTATTTGTCTCACTTATCTCCCTTTCCTCCTCATTTTGCCCACAGACACACTGCACAGGAGTCAGCTCGTCTATTCTTGGTACAGTTGATAAAGCGCTCCTCCTCCCACTGCGATAAGACATGGAGCTGCCTGTCCTCCCTGCTATCCTCACTCCTCTGCCCCTCCCCCTGTGCTCCACAGACTCATATGCTTACACTGCAAATGACACACTGAACTAGTCATTTAAATAAAACAGAGTATATACGTATTACATTTCAGATTTTGAAAGTAGATCTAAAATTTCAATGTCAAAATTATTGTGAGAGTCACAATGTAATGACAACTCACGATTAGTGACACAAACAAAAGTGAAATGCTTAGTTTTCTTACTTTCTAATACATTACTTTTCCAATAGTAGATTTCATAAAGCGACCAGCTTTATGAAATCAAACTTTCTGCAATAGTTACTGTAATTAACAGCCTCATTAAAAGCACCAAAACCTGGTGTACTTTTGGAGAACCGATTGAATTTTGCTTCAAAAATAGTCACCATTATAATATTTTTTTTTGTTCCTATTATTATAGTGTGACGTGAATTTTCAAGGCTATCAGTTATCCATACAAGCTTGACATCCCTGGATGTGAAATATGTAAAGAAAACTTCATAACAGGTCACTTTTACCAACCAAAATGTGTACGCATTTGTTACATTTAAATGTCCTGGAAGGAATTCATTGCTTGCACGGACAATATTGTATGTTTTCATATGGTGTAGTTTGTCTTATGTATGTTTTTTTAAAATTGGTTTTAATTGTTCTATATGGACCCTTATGGGCCCTCATCCTTTGATATCAAAATGTTTTAGCTCTTCACTTCTTCTCGTAATTCTACTTTTTTCTATTCATTCATTTCATTTTTCCCTAACCCTGTCAGGAGGACACCTCACCTCGCTGACTGTTCCACATGTTGACGGGAACAGCACACTCCATCACACTTCTCCTTATCTCCGCACTCCTGCCTTGGCTCTCTCGTCACACCTCCTACATGTGTCTGTGCACAGTTCATACAGGGCTAATGCCTCACCACGGACCTGCTGAAACTTTCCACTGACATAGAGGTTTGACTGAAGAGCTTTACAAACGTGCTGTAATTTATGGCATGGTCTGGACTTGATAATGAGAATGTCTGTGCAGTATCTTAGTTTTTTCCAGCTTTATAATTCTCTTTCTGGTTAAGTCATGTACTGTTCGATCAGTCACTTTAAGGTTATGAAGAAGATAAAATACAGTTCATCTACTAGAATAGATTATAACTATAATCTACTCTTTAAAATGATGGGTGAGGCCTTTCTGAAGTTATAATCCTGTTGATTTCTCCCATCAACTTCTTCTCAAACAATTATTTATTAAAAGGGTTGTACCTGATTTTTTTCATGTTATAAAGTAAAAGTTTTGCCCCAGATGTATATTGTAAAAGGAGCTTTTAGGGTGAAAATCAGACCACTGTGTGCTGTCTGTATCCAATCATAGGGCAATTTACCACTCTTGTGAAAAGCACAGCGTTAAGAAAGTGAGGAATAATGTTTGAATTGAACTAGTTCTGTTTTTTACATATCTTATAGGTTGAAAAGTTGCAAACTTTGGAGGAACTTGGAATGGAGTCGCCTCTCTTTAAAAGGGTCAGCTGAGGCTACTATTCCCATGTTTTGGGCACCTGCTGGATTCTTACATTTTTTATGAATGATTGAACCAGTACAGACTGAAAACTTTTATAAAATCAGGTTATATTTTACCAAAGCTTGCATGAAAAATTATCTTTTGCAAACAGTCTGACTGAAACTTTTCTTCCTAATTTGGCAAGTCATAACTGATATAATTGAATTTTATGAGTCTCAGCTTTTACAACTTTCTTGATCCCATTCCTGGACTTGCATGAGGTGTACAGGCTTAAAACAGCACACGAGACGGCTGGAAAAGTTCTAAATTAAGACAAAAAGGAGAAGAGGGTTGGTTGGTTTGTTTGTTGATCTGTCCGAGTGCCATGGAAAAACTGAGTTTGTGCAGATGTCCAGAAGCAGCACTCAGACAGATGACCTGAAGACTGACAACCAGGGCGATTGTTCAGTTTTTAATAGGTTTTTATGATGATATAATTGTTGCAGCCAATATTTACAATTTAGTCATTTCCAGTTATTGAGTTTAACAAAGACTCAACTACATAAATGTTGCTGGCATGAGCTTGGATGAATCTAGAAATTTTATTTCTAAAGTACTTTTCAGGACTCTCAAAGATTCTTCACAAAACAATAACAAAACAGTCAATTAAACTATACAAATGATAAAAACAGCAAATCACAACAGACAGTAAAGCACATGAAAAATGCATTAAAACATTCTCATTTTCAATTACAGGTTGTTTTACTGCTAAATATACGCCGGAAAAAACGCAGTTGCCTCTCCACAGATCAGACCTGTAACCCGGCTGTGTGGTGTTATCCGATTCATGATGATAGAAAATGTTAATGTGGCGCATTACAAAGCAATAACATTTCCAGTGATACAAGATACAGAAAAACGACTTTGTATACCTTTAACAACGAGGGATTTGCACCAGACTATCACAGGGAAGACAGTAACCACAGTCATGTACAGTTCATGCTGAGTTAGGATCATTACCCTCAAATAAAGAACAATGCCAGATTTATGGAGTATGTAATTACCATACTCTTGACTTGACATACCATGACTGTGCAGTAAGGTGCATGTGCTTCCAAAGTAGCATGCACCACTTGTAGAAGTTAGTCTATGATCAAGAGTGAGTTCACACACTATTTTTGTCCTGATTCTTGTCCATTTTTGTCCTGTTTTGTCCTTGGTTTCGTCCAAGTTCCAGTTCAGGCTGAGTCCTCATCTGGCCCATGTTAAATTCTGTATTTAAAGACAGTTTAGTTCAGAAATTTTGATGAAGCGTTTATGCAAGTGTGAACACAGCTGAATTCATCCAGGCATGGTTCAGTTGTATTACATGAAGAGAAACAAAACCATGCTGTCGGTTCCCTGTGGCACATCACTGGGTTATGTACAGCTTAATTTGGACTAGTTTTACCTGTGGATCTCGGGTCAATTGTAATAATAGCAAATGTGTTTCTAGCTCCGTAAGAATCGTCCATGTCCGTGAAAATGTCTGTACAAGAGCCCCAGAATTTGAACTGTAAATGAAGAAAGTTAATTCTAGTCCAAGCAAATGTCTGTGAGTGTTTTTAGTCACTTTCATTTGTTTAGTTGTTGTTTTAGTTAGTCACGCTTTAGTTGAAGTTTACATTGATTCACTTCATTTTGCATCAAAATTTTAACTAAATGAACAATATTATCTTGGAACATTCTCCAACTCAGTTTAAAAATGTAATTAAAAATATACAAACTTCGACAAAAGTGATTATCAGTCCAACATTTCTTTTATATACTTGGTCCAAGCACGTAGATAATTGACATTGCTTATCCTGTGCAAATGCTAAAAAACTAACACACACACAAGCTAATCCCATGCAAATAGGGCACAGTTTCACACTTTTATACTTTTATCATTAAATATGGATACATTATGGGCCACCTGCTTAAAAACATGCCAGAATATAAAATAGCATTAATGCCTTAAGCACTGTTCAGCACTGCACTACAAATTAGAACCTTATATGAGCTTTCCGTATTCCATAAAGTGCCGGAAAATGTCACAAAATAATGTGATCATGCTTATTATTTTCATGTGAAGAGAAGGCCGACTATTAAGTTGTAAACATTTCAGTATTTGCTCGCAGGGATTGTCTCTATGTTAGCATTTCCCCAGAACCACAAAATCGAAATGACTATTTTCAAAAGCATAATGTGGTGCAAGATAAATATCAAGTGAAAGCCGATTTTCCTCTGACTTAACCCCAAACTGCAGCATCGTTACAGAGATGGTACATTTGATTTTATTACTGAATATGGACAGATTCCAGGAAGTAGCAAGATCCGTGCAGGAACTTGTGAGTAAAGTTCACATTGCATCCCGTCTTCCTTAAAAGGATGAGTGCTAAAACCAGTGAATTTCTTGTATTCGGTCACCTCCTCTCTCACTCTGAACACAGGCTCACTATACCAGCCTGGAGCAAAATCAAAACATACGATTCCTTACACCTCAAGATTGTGAAATCTAAAATCAAAAGACATGAAAATTCACTGTTCATAGCCATAAGTAGAAAGCCAAGCAGCATAGATGCAGTCGGCAATGCGTCATAGTGGGGAGCGTGGCCTAGCATGGGTGAAACTCTTTTTCACTCTTTAAAAATGTTTCCTTGTGAATTATGTGTACCCGTAAAATTCGGACTATAAGCCGCTGCTTTTTTCACACACTTCGAATCCCGAGGCCTATACAACGATGTGGCTAATTTACAGATTTTTACAGGCTAACAGCCTCTAGGGGCGCTCTAGCAGAATGCTTTCTCTCTCTTGCTCACTCACAAAGTACAAGCGCAAGTGGAGAGCCAGATGTGGAGAGGGCAGATGTAAATTTAGTCAGTGCTTCTTATGTACAAATTTGACAGTAGTTTTAACTAATTCAAGTGAGTCATAACTGATTCTTAATGGAGTTTGCTAGCCTGGTGTTACCCCCAGATATTATACTAAATATTCAAATGTATGCTATGGACTACAGTGCTTTACCTTTAGTCAACATTTTACTAGAGGCTGATTTCACACTTGCCCTGGTCTAGTCCCAGTGTGCTTGCGGTTTTGCACCCTTGGTTTGGTTCTAATCCTGGTTTATGATCAAGTCCAAGTTATAAATTTAGTCCCGGTAAACCATATTCAGATTTACTCAATTAGAAATATAAAAAGTACTTTCAACAAATGTTAAAAGAAACCTCCCAGACTTGACAACTCATCTTTACCAAAAATGCCTCAAAAGGGACAAACTTCAGAATCGTTTTAGGGCCTTTGAGTGCGAGGTAAGTCAGCCGACAAATGTATCCCTCATTAATGATAATAATACCCTTCTGGGGCTATTTTCAGCTAACCGTGGTTGCCATCACATACATTTTTAGCCTGTTGAAACGCTCTGTGCCTTTTTCCAGCTCGTATATTCAGAGGGAAAATAGATGGTGATGGAGAGACCTCAGACCACAGCATACAGCGACGTCAGGCCCATTATAAAACCAGCTCTCCACTAAGTACAGGGAGCACTCCTCACGTCAACCCCTCCTCCTTTCTCTTTGCATCCATGTGCGTGTGCTTAAGTGTAGCTTTTACGACAAGTTGACCAAATACTTATCATTTAATATGACAATGTTAACTTACTGTAATTTAGATGTAATTACGGTATTTTTTTGAATAAACATGTATCAAGTTGTATGTAATTCAATCAAACGCAGTTGCACTGTGTAAGGTCATTTTCACTCATGTTAGTGCACACTGGATATAGCTCTGTTTCTTTCACATTTGGCTTGGTCCTGTTCACCTGGTCCACATGCACCACCTCTCATTCAGCCAGGTGAGAGGCGTCAGCTGACCCTCGCGCTTATTTCCATGACAACATGCTTCTAGCGGTCTCGGAGCGGCTGTTTACTGCACTCCAGACTGTGACTGCTATGTTCACACTGGGACAATCCCACCGCTCTCCTTTCAGTAAAAAAAAAAGTACCATTTGAATTTGAAAAATGAAATGAAAAATCTTTGCGGAGTTTTCTGTAAGTACCGTATTTGTCCAGTAAAACCTAGGAATCTGAATTTTGCCTTCATCAAAAATGTCTTTCATAATCTATTATGAATAAACATATAATGTAGAATCACTTGTTTTCATTGAACTCATCTTGATTTTTCATATTTGATGATAATGTTTAGTCATATTTTAGATCTACTTTGACCATAATTTAGAACTGGTTTCTACCAGATGGTACACGTACGGCCAAATATTTTCTTAGGTGGTATTTCGTACTAACCGTAGGTCGTAAGGGAAAACATACTAGCCAGTTAAGTTTAATGGCATAGGGTGGAATATTCCATGAAGACGAGCAGCCGCCAGAAAGGCTTCGCTGTGTATTACTGACTGAGCAGATGCATGTTTATAATGTGACTCATGACATAGCGTGCACAGGTTCGAATCTTTACAGTGGTGTGATAAATGTTTACCTCAGCTGATTTTGTGTGTGGCCTGGTTCACTCCCTGAACATGTGACTTTTAAAAATTGGAACGGTATGGAATGTCTTTATTAATCATTTTAAGATCTTTTGCAAAACCACGTTTTACAACTTTTCCAAATACATCTGAGTATACAGTATTTAATCTATGGTACTAGCTTTATACGAAGGAGGGAGAAAACCCAAAGATTGAATTCAACATATTATTCTAGTATTTCCTTGGCATAATAAAGGATTTTTATGAAATAGATACTAGATAGATATATTTGACAGATGATGAAGCCTTTTTATTTTATATCATACACTCAGACCACTTCCCTTCGGAAAAATGTGTTTAATCTGATTCAATTCAATCATACTAAGACATATAAATTAAAAAGGAGCTGTACCTAATTTTTTTCACATAAATTGAGTGAAATATGTGTTTAAGCAAACTAAGTCAATCCCCAGAGTCTAAAATTAGCTGTGCGCTCCACCCCCGCTCAGCCCTTCACACACAGAGCACTCTGACAGTTCTTATCAGGCCTCTTAACTGTTGTGAGTACTGCACTTGTAAACACAGCCATGCCAAGGTAACAGCCAAACCTAAATGAGGCTCCAGGCAGTGTGCTCCCGCCAAAACCCGATACGGACAAGAGCGTAATGAATTTGATTCTCTTGACTCCAGTGATCGACGAGGACAACGTACTGCAGTGCTTTTTGGGGGACTTTCCCGTTCAATGTTGAAAGTGCTAAACTAGTTAAAAGTAAATTCAATCGGGAGATAAGGTTCCATTCTTAGCTGAGCTATTCTGCTGTTACTTTGATGAGTGTTTATGTTTACATGTTGGTCACATGTTTGACAGAGACGCAGTGAGAGGGGGAACTCACTCTGTGACCAAGATTACAACATTTCAGACCGGCTTGATATCCATTGCATTTTCGGTAATACAAACCATTTTTTTCATCACTGACAGTGACAATGCAGATTTACAAACAGAAGATTGAGCTTCAGCTTAGGGACTTTCCTCAAACAAAAGTGATACAGAGTGTGAAGGAGAAACACAGACACTGTGACGTTCCGGACCTCGGTTTGTGGAAGTATTCTCAAACCGAAAACTTTGTGAAAGTTTATTAGTGACCCCTGCCCTAGAGTGTTAAATGTACTCTTAATTTTTAGACCGATTTTTAACTGAATGAGTCCAACACTGGTCAAAGTCAGTGTTTATGTTGCACCTTAAGGCCGAGACAAGTTCCTATGTTTGTGAATTTTGTTCATTGACAATGGCAATAAACTCTTTCTGATTCTGATTCTTCTGATTCTTGTGTGTGAGTGTATCAACACCATAGAGAGTCATCTACCACTCTGCTAAATTGCTAAGTTAATTCTACTTTACACTTCTATGTTTCACTCCAAAATGCTAATACAAAAATACCTAAATTCATAGTTTCAACTTAAACACATTTATTGAAACAGATGTTTTACAATGTTAAGTGCAATAAAAAAAAATTAAAAAAAATTGTGTTAGATGACAAGATTCTGACCTTGTAATTGTGCTATTCAAAAAAACTCTGTTTGATTATGTTTAAAGCCAAAAAAGGTCAGAACTTGCCCAATCATAATGAAGTAATTATGATCTAAGCACGAGCTAATGATAAGTTCATCAGTATTGTTAGTTTTATACATAGGCTAGACTTAGTTCTGTGTCCATGTCTTTTGTAGAAATTATTTATAATGACTCATGGTATTCAAAGAGGATCTTTAAAATCATGATGAATCAATTGTTTTTGCTCAAATATTTTCAAAACTGTGATGACTTACTTGTATTCATAGTTTGAAGATCATGATTTAATCACAGGATTTACATTTGAGCATATTACAGTAGTTAATGGTTTAATTCCTGAATTGAAACAACATGAAATAATAGTGATTCCTGATAAGTCAGTGTTCTAATGCAGAACTACATACAGTTCCCAAAATGTGAGCGACAACATGCCAGATCTTCTGGTCGATACAACAGGTATCTGACCTGTGTGTGGAATAAGAAGTGGGCAGTGTGGTCACTCTGCTTCATGATGTGTGCCTGCAGTGAAAAATAAAACACAATAAATGAGATGTAGATGCACAGGGGTGTTAAAATAACTTGATGTAGCTTGGCTTATGCATTCTATGGCCTTTCCAGAACACATCTGAGCAGCATGTTTCCGCTGATGTTTCAAATAGAGAGCAAGGGTCTATTTAAAGTTTAAGATTTACTGTTTTTGGAGAAATATTCAAACTGTTGAAAAATATTGAACCTTATAATTTTTTGTTAGGATTGGCTCCGCAAACTTGCTATATTTATCTTATGGCTTAAAGTTCTTTCTACTGAAAACAAATACATCTTTGGGGTTGAATAATGACACTTTTTTGAGCCTATTGTGAATAAATTATTACACTTTTGGCGTCGAAATTTGTGCCAGTTTTTGTTTCATATAGATAGGCCCAGTAAGTAGAGATATAATTTTGCCTTTTTTCAGACGGTTTAGAGTTTCACACATAACCGCAAATTGCATATGAATGATAATTTTGCTAACACTTCATTTGTAGACAGAAAATAAATTATGATTTGCCGGTATACATGTATCAAAATGCATGCACTTTATTTACTTAACCTTCTTTGAGTCTCAGTTTGGAGTTCTGGTTTGGACTGTGGAGTAGGCCTAGAAGCTTGGACAATTCCCTAAGGTCGTATATGAGTTATATGTTTTAGACTGGTGGAACAAAGAGTACGGAGAAGAATAAAAAGGGAAAAAGCAGACATTGAACTACGGGTTTTCTTTGAGCTATGAAATCTAAAAGCACTGGCTGCATTCACACCTAGTCACACAACATCAGATTTGGGACTAAACTAGGACTAGACCTGGACTAGAACAGGTCTAGTCAGGACTAAACACTTTATTTTACTGTACAATTTTAACATCTAACTAGGTTCTAATTTGTGGCCGTTCATTTTATGTTATTAGTATTTACTCAAGCCTTATTAATGTATTTTTCTGCATGGCCATATTATGCTGCTAATTATTAGATATTTACTCCCTATCTATTATTGCTTATTAGTATAAAGTTCTTCTTGATACCTTATTATCGATAGCCAAGACAATAAACAATTTCTAAGACATTAATAAGCACTTATTTATTTTAAGCACTTACAAGCATTTAAAACTGATGAACTGAAAAGAGTTTTGAAACAATTTATAAGGTTGTAAAGGCCCTGTAAAGTCACAAAAACACTAATCCAGGCAGTGAATGTAAAAATCTGTTTTGTACCGATAGCCAGTTTAATTTCTGATGCATGAATTTAGTACTGGTACAATAGTCACACCGGAGAACCAGCCGTGCAGCCCTACTTTGTACAGGTTGTAATTTTCTTATGTTTTCTGCTGTAGTATTGGACCCTGCAGTTGTACAATAGTCTAGGTTTGATATCATCAGAGCTCATGCTATTAATTCAATTGCTTTACAAGGTAGAACATGTGCATAGCTCTTAATCATAGTGACAGTTCTTCCCATTTTTGCACACATACCGTTTATATATTTTAATGATTATAATGTATTATATAAAAAATATTTCTAAAAGCGTTGTCTCATAAACTAGAGCAGGGCTATTCAACGCAATTTTCCCGAGGGCCAGATTTTTGGAGGGTCAAGACCATTGGGCCGGAGGTCCAGTACTGTAACAACACTTTGAGTCGCACAAAATATCCCCAACACGGTTTCAATAAATTGAGTCAATACAATAAAATAACTGCTGATAGAATCAGGTCTAAACTAGTGCCAAATCAGGTCTAAACTAGTGCTAACCCAGAATTAAACCAGTAAAGAGAATCTATTATCTTATTTTTTTTAAGATTTGGAAGATGGGTCATGGGCTGGATCCATCGCTTGGAGGGCTTGATTCGGCCCCCGGGCCTTATGTTGAATTGCCCTGGACTAGAGTAACACCTTGACTTACTAATGGTTTCTGATTAATGGAATGATTAGAGCCAAATACCATGTTATGAGTTTTTGATAGGTTTAGAACTATTTTGTTTTTATGAATCCTTTCCACTACAGAATTCAACTCTCCAAGACAGTCTCCAAGACAGTAGATGCAGGTACATATATCGTTGGCTCATTAGCATACAAAACAATCTTAGCTTTTGACAGAGCCAGTGGCAAATCATTTGTATAAATGTTAAATAGTAGAGGACCAAGACTGCTCCCTTGTGGTGCTCCACATGTCAAAGTCCTGCAGTTTGAATAACATCATTGAAGAAGACAATGTGTGTTCTTCCTGGTAAATAGCTGTTGAAACATGACGTAACCAATTTATGGAATCCATATGCTGCTAGTTGATCAATTAGGCATCCATGGTCGATTAAATCAATAGCAGCTGAGAAATCTAGCATAGCAGTGCCCACTATTTTCTTTCTGTCAATGATGTCATCATAGTCAGAGCTGTGGCTGTTCAATGTCCTTTTTTATATGCATGCTGATAAGGAGTGAATATCAGTACATATATGATAATTATAAATAGTTTACTAAGTAACATTTTGTGTTACCCAAAAGCCAATATGATCATATTTCATGTGCCAAAAATTCCTTACCTCATAGTCATAAGCAGTGAGAAGGAGTTTATCAAAAGCTTATGCAGATTAGCAGCTAGTTAGATCTTGAAAAATCTACCTGAAAATAAAGTGTTACTCAGGATTAAACTAGGGATAGTGTAAAAGAAGCCACTATAATTGCTGAAAAGGTCTGTTTTTTATTTTTATTTATTTGTTTATTCTGACTTTATTCAAGCCAAAAGGAAAGGCAAACCAAGTTTATTTATAGAGCACAATTCGTATACGGTGAAAAGAGACAACATTTCTGTTTGCGTTTGCATTAGATCTATTGCACATATCTATGTAAGACGTAGAAGCAAAGCAACACGGTGAATAATAAATAATGACTGACAAGAACAAAGCGTCATAAAGAACATATGGTTTAAAAGCACATTTCTTTACATAGCTGACAACGTAAGCTTTGTGTTCAGCCTTATCTCTGAAGAGGCCCTTGGCTTAACCACACACGTTCAGGTTCAGTTTGGGATTTCCACACCTTGACAACGCCTGCGGCTGTAAACTGGTTTCACTCATGACAACAAATTTACAGTAAAATGATATCACATCTGATAAAAGGAAAGCCAGGGAGATAAGATTTGAGCTAGCACTGTTACACCTGTTATAAATCCTATTAAAATGACTGCAGACACTGTTTATACGTGTCTTTATTTGTACATAGTCATGGTGACATTGTGTTGTGCCATTACCCTGAAGCCAATTTTTCCATTTAAGTTACACTGTACAAAGAAGTCCAGATGGATGTTCAGATTTGTCTCATAATTTAGCATTAGCCTGAACACATGATTTTCTGTCCTAAAATATGCGTTTGTCTCTAGTAGATTAGACTACTGTAACGGCCTGCTCACTGGCCTCTCCAAACGAGCTGTAAAACAGCTGCAGTACATCCAGAACGCCGCTGCTCGGGTCCTGACTAGAACCAGGAAGTACGATCACATTAGTCCTGTGCTCAGGTCTCTGCACTGGCTCCCTGTGGCTCAGAGAATAGACTTCAAAGCAGTTCTGCTTGTATACAAGTCTCTCCATGGCCTAGCACCAAAGTACATCTCGGACATGTTAGTGCCATATGAACCATCTCGGACTCTGAGGACCTCAGGGACCGGCCTCCTGCTGGTGCCCAGAGTCAGGACTAAACATGGGGAATCTGCATTTCAGTTTTATGCAGCTAAAATCTGGAAACAGTCTTCCTGAGGATGTGAGACAGGCCGCTACTCTGGCAATGTTCAAATCTAAACTAAAAAACTGTTTTGTTTGGCTGTGCATATGACTGAAATGCTTTTCTTTGCACTCTTCTCTTTTATGTCTTGAACTAAGATTGTGATTTCTGCCATGTCTTTGTGATTTTAATGCATTTTTTCCTGTTGTGTGAAGCACTTTGAATTGCCTTGTGTACGAATTGTGCTCTACAAATAAACTTGCCTTGCCTTGCCTTGCCTAAAATACTCAAAAACGAAATTTACATTTTTAACATACATTTTACAGAATACATTCAGGGCTATATTAGCAACCTAAATATTGTTTTTCAGAATTCACTTGATTTTTTTTGTAAATTGAGTTGAATGTCATTGGTGTTACAACTGTTCAGAAAACATGCACTGAAAAAACTGCAATAATATGTCATAACATTTCAGACATTTTCATAAATATAACTAAATTCAGATGTAATATGATGTGAAAAATAGTCACTGTGATAGGCTCTAGTCACCCGTGACCCCTAACAGGAACAAGTGGTAGAAAATGAATGGATGAATTATGTGACATTTTTGTAAATATTTTAGTTGCACCTATGACAAATATGTCGCACCAATGACTTTAGCTGTTTTTTAGGCTTTATTAGACAGGACAGCTTAGGTAACATAGGTAACATTCTGTATCATTGTGTATCATTACTTTTAGAAAAAAGTCCTTATATTGCTGTAAAAGAGCATAACACCAATGACCCACGGTGATATTGAACTTTTGAAGTTTTGAAGTTTTGACGTTTATGGCTCTTTTTAATCAAAATATTTGCACACATATTTTTAAACATACAAAATACTGGACAGTAATGCGGATAACACAACTGACACAAAATTGGGACATACATGTTTTTTGTAATCAATTATTTAAATGAATAATTAGTAATTAGTAATTGTTTAATATATGAAAAGTTTTTTCTTTAAACGGATAAAGATTTTTCTGTGCACTCACCATAAGGGTATGAACTAAGGGCGGGGACATTTGGTTTTAGCCTACTTACAAAATTCAAACCTATTGAAACATTTAGAAATACAACATTATAATATGAATTCATCATAAGGGATTTTGGCTTGATAAGTACTTTTACTTTTTATTATATTTTTTGTTAAAGAGCTGGAGAGTGTGGGGACATCTTTGTCACTTTATTTTTAATAGAAAATACTAATACTAATTTACGGTGAGCATTTGATTTTCAGACATGAGGAACTGTGTTGTTCATACGTTATTTGCTCTCTTATTTGCAAAAATAGCTCGGGATTTAAAATGAGTGTGTTTCTTGGTGCCGTTGACTGCCTCTCCTCGTCTGCTTCCCTACACACAGCAGGAATACTACTACACACATACTTCTACAGGTGTGTTATTGAGATTCGAATCAAGACACTTCAATTGTAGTTCTTGGATTTTCATGCATTTTGAAGAAAATTTTGCTGTGCATGTTGTGTATAACTCTTTATTAGTTTCTTCCTTTATATTTTTATTATTCACTACTTCTGGAGATTGTTGATTGTGGAAAAAATAACTTTATTCAAATTTACTTTAAAGATATTTGTCATGAGTCTGTATTTTTCCAGTATCTCGTTGAATGGACTAGAATGAGCAGTCACAGCAAACAGTGGTTTAGGTCCAAACAAGCCAAACGAGTCAGATTCCTCTCGTAAGTTTCATTATGAGTTCAACAATTAAAAGAAAACAGTAGCCGCGCCCATTAGATTTACAATAAGCCTTAAATATGCCAGTCCAGTCTGACCGGTCTCAGAAACAATGTGAAGGTGTGTGTTTGACTTTGATGATATCACAAATGAAAAAAGACTTGATCACAATAGTAGGTGCGTAAAATATCAACGTGTTAACAAAAAGAAATAACAGCTTTAGTGACGTCAGTTTACTTGTAATCCCCTCAGTGACCATACAGGCAGACTGTTGTCCATCCTACTTTCTGCACCACGTCCTGACTAGAACCAGGAAGTACGATCACATTAGTCCTGTGCTCAGCTCTCTGCACTGGCTCCCTGTGGCTCAGAGAATAGACTTCAAAGCAGCTCTGCTTGTATACAAGTCTCTCCATGGCCTAGCACCAAAGTACATCTCGGACATGTTAGTGCCATATGAACCATCTCGGACTCTGAGGACCTCAGGGACCGGCCTCCTGCTGGTGCCCAGAGTCAGGACTAAACATGGGGAATCTGCATTTCAGTTTTATGCAGCTAAAATCTGGAACAGTCTTCCAGAGGATGTGAGACAGGCCGCTACTCTGGCAATGTTCAAATCTAAGCTAAAAACTGTTTTGTTTGCCTGTGCATATGACTGAAATGATTTTTCTTTGCACTCTTCTCTTTTATGTCTTAAACTATTTGACGGATAGCCTGGAATTGGCACCTTTAAATTTCTTTAAATTAAGGTTTTGTCATTTCTGTCTTGTCTTTGTGATTTTAATGCATTTTTTTCCTGTTGTGTGAAGCACTTTGAATAGCCTTTGTGTACGAATTGTGCTCTACAAATAAACTTGCCTTGTCTTGCCTTGCCTTTGAATTCAGGGAGGTCTGGAAAACCATCACATTTTAGGACGGTCCAATCATAACACATGTTTCTCAAATGCAGAATACGCATGCTCATGTAACTGTACGGTACATTTTACTGCAACTGAACAGGGAGCATGCGTCTTTTGTTTTTTCATTATGACTAAATGGGAGTGGAGTACGTCTTCCTCCCTCTCACACAATGGCACCTGCACCACGTCAGGCAGAGGAGCCGTGGGTTGAACAGACACAACTGGGTCAGTTTTGACTCTACAGTCACTACAGTCGTTTACGGAAAACTAAAGTGTAGTCTATTGCTATCGGCTAAGTGCAACATAAAACATATGTTCACACGTCCTGACAGAGTTTGCAGTGTTTCTCTGGAGAACACCACCAAGAAGAGAAGTGCCATACAGTGAGTGCTGCTGCTGGGGCAGAGCAGAGGACCTCTGAGGCCAGGGTGCACTTCTAAAAACTCATGCCCAACAGAAGCACCATCACATCATACTGTCAAAATGTATCTATGATAAGTATGCTCCACTCTATAACGCTACTTTATCTTTAGAATAAAACACAAATCAATATTTGTGTCGACTATTCATATAATTAATTCCAATATTTCTTCTAAAATGCATCAGAATACAGGAAGTGACGTGACTTGTGAAGAGAATGGTGGCATCACAAGCTTGACAGATAGTCATTGATTAATTTGTTCTGAATCGGCTGATTTTGTTTGTATTTTTGTATAGTTTTAAGTTATCAAACTGACTTTTCTTCAGGTGAACGACTCCCAATTCCCCTTTCCATTGCAGTTCTTCTCACTTAAAAAAACTGAATGAATGCTGATGAATATGTGGACTGCTTATGTCCCTTTTTCAGTCCATTCCTGATTTAGTGTTATTTTATAATATTCCAGAGTTATGTGTACTTTTGTTGGGTCACAACCAAATTCTTGTTAAGGGCCCAGGGTCTAGACTCTAGACCAAACGGACTAAAGGCGCAAATACATACAAGAGTGTAATGCAAACTTTTGCACTGCTGTAGACTCTGGCCTGTAAGAGCCACCAAATGCCAAGAGCCAGCCCCTTTGACTCGTAGGCAGCCATGTTTGTTACGACACAAATGCAGACCATTCATTTCTCTGATTGGTTGATCTTGAAGACAAAGTTTCATATTATAACATATTTGTAAAGACTTATAAAAGAGTCTGAAAGATAGACATTGTTGGGTTTTACAACTTCATGTGCACATCTTTTTCTCGAGTTATTTGCTCTAGGAAAAAAGCGGTTTGTGCTATAAGCAATTTGTACCTTTCAACATTCAGCAAGTATATAAAAATGTAGAATATGTAGACAAAGTATGTCTTTAACCAAACTTAACTGTTCCTGACAATAAAAACTCAACTCAGCAGATCATGAAATGCCCATAGTTAGTCTTGAGCGCATTATGTTTGCACATGTCTAAAAATACAGTGAAAGCACATGTACTTTACACGGCATGGCAGTGTGGTCATTATAGCTACATATAAAAATAAACAAGCATGCTATCATCACCGAGGCTGTACACTCTAAAGCCAGACAATTAAAAAAGTGCTGATAGTAACGGCAGCCTGAGCCCTGCCAACTCTCCATCTGCGTGAACCCAAAACTCAGGTCAAAACTCACAACACGTGGGGTTGAGTGGAGCTGACACATGTGAAGTAACACTGGATTGGATTCGGGCCTTAAAGGGGCACCGTGTAACTTTTCTGGTGGAAGGTGTGCCGCCTGTTTATCATAAAGATGCTGTGGTTATTTGTCTGAAATAATCCATAGAATAGACTTAGACCAAGAGACGAGCACATGACTGCGACCCTGCTCACAGTCACTACGTTTGCATGCAGAGAGAACTCAGAGTGCGCTAAACAACCAAACTCAATTCGTATTTGCCAGTCAGGCCATTCTTGAAGAAACTGCGGTAATGAATGGCAATGAACCTGAAATTTAGCTTTTGGAGATAATCTTTGTCATTAAATGAAGCAGTAATAACAATACAACTTAAAAATCTACTCAAATTAAACATTAGCAACCCTCACCTGGTCTGAGTGTGCTTTCAAAGAGTAAAAATTACGTAGAATGCATCCTAAATCTGCTAAATCTAGACAGCTGATTCTTTTTCCACCTTCTAATATCATCAAAAAGTGTCTCTGGAGATTTTGTACATGACAGAGGCGAATTCACTCATGTCAATGTAATAAAAACCTGCAAATCATTGGTTAAACTTTAGTTTGTGATTTTATTGAACAGTCAATTGTGTAAATAGTGTTTTTGTGATCGTTTCTCTTTAAACTACCTATTAGAACTACTTATTAGGATCGCCAATACACAATCTTCATAAAGATTTTGAATCGTTATGAGACAATGGTTAAATCTTTCCCCAAATGAAAACCAATGTTAAAGCAGAAGACCATTTGTATCTTAGTGGCAGACTTCTAGTGACATCCACTTCTTTTTTTGTCAATCCAGAGCTTTGTCAATCCAGTAAAAACCTTTGTCTTTTCTCCTGTGCATGAACATTTGTCCATCCCAGAAAATCATGAAATTAATCTTGCTTGCAAAGTTAGGGTTTAAATGCATTTTGATTGGTTTAGATATAGGAAAAAAACCAAAAAAACTATCCTGTTCACAAACATGACAATAACTAACAGTCACATTTTAGTTTTACAGTTTTATTTTTAGTTACAGTGAATATATACATATGCTATTCTATTTCTTGTTTTGTACAAATATGTAAGACAGGCCTATCCAGAAACAGAGCAAAGGGATATCAAAAGTTATGGTGGTAATTTAATCTTTCATCATCCTTGCTCATGATAGGTGTGTTTCTTTGCATACACACGCCAGCAGCACCACAATTACTTCATAAAGACTGTCATTATGGGCAGAGATTACAGGGTACGTCCAATAGTGACAGGTTAATGGGTGTGAGCAGTGAGCATTGTTTGATTTGTTTCACTCCGGACTTGAAGTCGTCTTGCACACAAGGTTGCTTTTAAGAGAATAATAAAGTAATACGTGACAGCAATAGTGTGTAATAATTTGAACACTTTTTGGTATTGTTTTGTATATTTTTATTTGTATTTATGATTTATGTCCAGTTACGTGCTGCACTTTTGGTGTTGGAGAGAAGGGTTGGCATACATTTGTGCTTCTGCCTATGTCATGGACTGTTTTTATTGTTTTGATTTATTTTGTTATTCTGGTTGTTCATTTTATTTAAATAATAAAAAAATATAGGAAATGTATGTAATGTATGTAATGTCCCCCGTTGTTATACTGGGGGATTTCAACGCCCAAGTGGGCAACGACAGTGACACCTGGGGAGAGGTGATTGGGAAGAACGGCCCCCCCGATCTGAACCCAAATGGTGTTCAGTTATTGGACTTCTGTGCTGGTCACGGACTGTCCATAACGAACACCATGTTCAAGCACAAGGGTGTCCACCAGTGCACGGAGCACCATAGGCCGGAGATCAATGATCGACTTTGTTGTCGTGTCATCTGACCCCCTCTCTTTACCCGAGTGTCCAAGACACGCGGGTAAAGAGAGGGGCGGAGCTGTCAACCGATCACCACCTGGTGGTGAGTTGGATCCGCTGGCGGCGGAGGAAGCCGGACAGACTTGGCAGGCCCAAGTGTATTGTGAGGGTCTGTGGGAACATTTTGCGTAGCCCTCTGCCAGCAGGTTCTTCAATTCACACCTCCGGGAGAGCTTCTCCCAGATCCCGGGGGAGGCTGGGGACATTGGAGTCCGAGTGGACCATGTTCTCGACCTCCATTGTCACTGCGGCTGCTCGGAGCTGCGGTCGCAAGGTCTCAGTTGCCTGTCGTGGCGGCAAATCCCGAACCCTGGGGTAGACACCGGAAGTAAAGGATGCCGTCAGGCAGAAGATAGGGGCCTATCAGGCCTCTTTGGCTTGTGGGACTCCTGAGGCTGTTAACAGGTATCGGCGGGCCAGGCTCACCACAGCTTGTGCAGTTGCAGAAGCAAAAAGCCGGGGCTGGGGGCCATGGAGGAGGACTATCGGTCGGCCCCAAAGAAATTCTGGCAAACCGTCCGGCGCCTCAGGAGGGGGAAGCAGTGCTTCACACCATTTATGGTGCGGGTGGAGACCTGCTGCCCTCGACTGGGGATGTCGTCGGATGGTGGAAGGAATACTTTGAGGACCTCCTAAATTCCACTGTTCAAGTCTTCCGAAGAGGAAGTAGAGCCGGATGCATCCTCCTGGGCGCCTCCCAAGGGAGGTGTTTCGGGCATGTCTCACCGGGAAGAGGGAAGACCCAGGACACCCTGCAGGGACTATGTCTCTCGGCTGGCCTGAGAACGCCTCGGGATCCCTCCGGAGGAGTTGGAGGAAGTGTCTGGGGAGGGGAAATCTGGGAGTCCCTGCTTAGACTGCTGCCCCTGCGACCCGGCCCCGGATAAGCGGAAGAAGATTGATGGATGGATGGAAATGTAATGCTGTAATCCAAAGGATGTCCTGGGTTGTGACATGAAACATCACATATAAAAAAAAACAGTTACACAAAAGGAGTTCATCTGTAATTTATGCTCGAGGACAAGCTCTGGGGTTAAAGGTTTGAGCCACAGGAAAAAAGAAATAATTATTATACTCGTACTCTTGTGAAATCCTACTGAAGAACCGTGTGTGTGAATGTGTTCATGTGACAGCTTTATTTTGTGAGATAAAAACATTTGGAACAGTTATATAATCATTGAACTAACATAGACAAAGACATATTTTATTATTTATTTTCACACTGACAAGTTTTTGTGGCAAGTTTAATTTGTTTGGTATTTTTAGCAAAATGATCTGTATCTGTAAATGCATAAATGTAGAATATATAACTTTAATGCCACACTGTGAAACAGACACCAAGTTACATAGTGCATCTTTAATTATAAAAAATATAACATAAGAACAATATGCAACAAAATAACTCCTCTGCCACTAATTTCCCACCACTGCTTATTGCCAACAAAAAGTACAACTAATGTTATTCTTACTACAACCAATTTAAGACTAACAAGAATGGCACATTTGAATAAAAGCACACAAAAACAAAATACGGGACTATACGCCTTGTATGTAACAACTTTAAACTGATACATACACACATTTAGATTTCTCACGGGGCCTCTCTTCACTCTTTTCCCCGTGTGTTGTGCGCCGAGTGTGGCCCCGATCTCCAGCCAACACCTGCTGCACCAATGAAGGTAAACAATCAGGGGAAATACTATAAACTTTTACACAAGCCTTTGCTGCTCCACTGTTGTTCCTCCAACTAAAATTAGACTGGCAAACACTGCACATTAAGTTCTGCTCCAAGTGATTTACAGGCTTGGCTTCGTGATGCGGCGCTACGTGCTGAAAAATACACACGTAACAGAGCCTCGGAGCAAAGAAAAGTATTCTTCTGGGTGTAGTTTGCGACTTAAAAAGGTGCACAATGACTTTTTTGATGGGGGAGTCAAGCCACCAGTTTGGAGATGTTATTGCATTGCCAAGAATATTCCGGTAATTACATATTGTCGTTGATAGGGGGAAAAAAGACAGAAAGATTAAATGTGAATGATCAAATAAATGATTGAACCAGGACATCCTTTAGGTTGTTGAAAGTACAGTTCAGAGATTGCCTCATAAAGCAGACGTAATTACCCATCATCTTGTGCAGTGTAGATCTTATCATGGGTCTGGGGCCTGTAAATTGATTTTGCCTAAAAGTGACCTCTTTATAACCTGATCAACAACTACACTTGAAACTTAAGATACATTTGAATAACCAATTTATACATTTTGAATGAAAGAATGCCAAAATACAGTGTCAAAGTCAATCATTCAGATATTTATATTATTAAAGGTGAGCTATGCAACTTTTTGGGTGGAAGTTTGGCCACCTGCTTCAGTGAGATAAATGAAAAAGGGATATGACTTTTAGAATGAAGATCTTCTGTCTACAAACACCATCCATGAGTTTCACAATGATGAAACATTTGAATTGTTTAGAGATGAACAATTTAAAACATTGCAATGTTGCATAGAACAGGAAGCTGAACCCAATTCATAATCTTGTAACTTGTACTAAATTAAAGATATGTTTAATGTCATACTGTGGAACATTTCCGGTAAAGCAATAACATTGTGTCACCGCTGGGTTAGACTATAATAATTAGCTCATGTTTCAGCCTTTAGATGACATTTTTTCTGTTTCTGTTAGTCCTCCAGCACTTGAGTGATCACATGCACTGACCCAGACAGTCACTCCCTGAAGCCTTAAAAAAGCCAGACTAGACTACTGTGTTACTCTGCAAACACGACCTGCAGCCATAGGCCATTAAACAAAGTGTCTGTGCTGTCTGATACATAAAGTCACAAAACTCATGTTTTTGCCAAAGTGCAAACATAATCTTACCTTACAAAACCATGCTTTGACAACTTACATATAAGATCAAATATGTTCCAGTATATTTTTGGCCTTTTCAATGTTTTGGTTTACTTTTCTAATATGACTTTAACTTGCTTTTGATAAAGATTGCATTGTTCTTAGACTTCCCCCTCAAAGTACAACTACAAACAGGGCAATAGCAGGACTAAAAATGGTCTAAACTGAAGTTCTAAGTGAGGACTAACCTGGAGGACCTGCAGAGGAATGATTAGTGGGTACAAAATATTCAAACACCTTGTCTGTGTATTTGACACATGAAGTTAGTCACCCGAACTCATACTTATTTATGAGTCTGTCTGTGATAAGACAACACGGTCCCTGTGTGCAGGGTTATGTTTGGACAGCATGGCTTCACTTTTCACAAAGCATTTGAGGTCGTGCACCACATGTACTATCTTGCTATCTTACTATCAGGCCAATAAACTTTCTGTGTCAAGGCTGTGGATAGTGCAGTAGACAGCTGCATAGCACATACATGTATGCACGAATGTCTATTTAGGAAACATTAATTTATTTTAAATACAACACAGCTGTTTTCTGTTGACAGCTGCTCCGCTTTGGATTTAATTAAAAAAAAAAAAGATAAATGTATGGCGATGTATGTTGATAATTGGCTTATCAGAATTGTAATGAACTCGAATGAAAGTGACAAGAAATGTGACGTAACCTTATGACAAATGCTCATCTTTGCACTGTATTTTCTAACTCTTATGATATATGCAGTATTTATTACTGCATATTTTACATGTACAGATCTATGTTGATCTTGCTTACTTTCCAGTGTTTTAATTACATATGCATATATTATGGGAGGAACAAGACACCATTTCTACTTTTGGCTATCAGGATTACGACTTCTTAAGCGCTTAATCCTTTTTTTGTCCAATCCAAATGTAGACACATGAGAGAGAAAAAAAAAAGAAGTTATTTTCCCGCCCTTTCCTCTCTTTTTTTTTCTCTCTCCCCCCTTTCACCTCACCTTTCTCTCCCTCCTTTCACCTATTCTCTCTTTACCTATCTCTTCTCTCTCTCTTCCCTTTCTCTGCCCCTCTCTCTTCTCTCTCTTGCCCTCTTTCCCTTCCTCCACCCCTCTCTACTCTCTTTACTTCTCTCTCCCTCTCTCCTCTCTCCACACACCTCCTATCACGTGCCTAGGCCTGCCTCAGTTTAATGCGCCTGCAGATACTTTGGTGCACTTCTCCCAATATTTTCTGGGCTGTCTGAGCTGGAGGCACGCACGCGACTTACTTTTGTCATTAAAGCTTTGGGATCAGCAACAGGTGGTTGGTATAAACCCGACTGAAGGGTTTGGCTGCTCGTACTGTAACAGGAGCTTGGGGGAAAAAATGCTCTAGTGCTTATTAAGATGGCGTGTGCAAATGTTTTAGTCCCTATAAGATGTTGTTATGGATTCACGACTTAGATTTACAGTTGTGTAAATTTTGAGGACCAAAAGCTATGAATCTTTGGGACATTGAGTTGCACATGTGATCTGGAAAGTAATGTCTTTGCCAAACGAGCGCTACATAAATCTTAACTTACATTGCAACAGCATGCTTTGAATCAATCAGGTACGTGCACTATTGCCAAAATGTACATTGCAAAATCTAAAATATGATACTATAAACTAGGTTAAAATGGCAGTGGTTAAAGTATATCTCAGACTTTCTGACTACAATCAAAGCCATAACAGGTCAATAACAGGACTAAACCAGGTCTAATTCTCTAACGCCAGGTGCACACTGACTATGATGATGAGCTGCGTGAGTCTGTGGAAAGAATCTGCAAGGAGTGTATTATTCCCGGACACTGCCACAGTCTGGGGCGGTTTTTCAGGTAATCAGATGAGTGTTCTCGAGCAAAGCCACCTTCAAATACACACTGCAGTGCACCGTAGTCATAATTATTAGGCATAAACCCGACGTAAGTGAGGGCTACCCGCAATCGAGGAAAAAAATTAGGAACAAATTTGACTCTAACTGAAGCAAACACATGCAAAGAACCTTGTGTCCCACCAGAAGGAGTACAGGTATTGCCGTTTGAGAAGCACTGAACTATTTTAAATAATCAATCAACCCATCCACAGACACAGTCACATGTAACCCCACTCACGCACTCATATGAGTATAGATGAACCAGTTGAGAAAACACCATCAGAGAAGCCAAGCTATGATCTGGTGCACAATAATTTACTGATTCTGCTTGTCTCTGTAGAGATTGCTTTAGAATTTTCCATAGTATGGCATTAAACTTATCTATCTCCATAGAGACAAGCAGGTGACGGCACCAGGCCAACTTCCAGGAGACATCGGTAGAAGAATCACAGTAAATGTGCTTGTTTTAAAGGGTTTTGAATTTAATGTTGTATTATGGAACATTCTAGGCAAACAGCAACACTCTCTTTGTCTCTAGTTTGATATTGTTTTGGAGTATGCTCTAAACGCATGGTACAGTAACTGCTCACATGCAGGTGATGAATGTATAATCCTTATGTCTTCATTAGAGCAGAAGAATGCAGGTGTGACAGTAGTTACCCTGTGTGTTTATTTACTCATCGTTATGGAGATACACCGGCACTGGGCCAAACCTCTTCAGGGCGTCTGTCAGATTTACATTTTCTGGCATTAGTCCCAATACACAATATTTTCCCAGACATCAGTGCAGTTTGCGACGCATCGACACATGGATAGAGTATGACAACATGATATTTCGGAAACTTACATATGGTTTACTTTGTGCATTTACATAATATTCTATTATAGTGGCACAATCTAGTTCTTACTTGGCCTGCATAGTTTTTACTCCAAGCACTCCAAGTAGGTAAGGCAGTCAGGTTTGTGGAGAGGCGAGTTTGCACACTGTTGCTCCAACTACCAAGAAAAACGCTGTAATAAAATAAACGTTTAGTATGTCCATGAAATATAGAGCTTTAAAGTTCATCCGCCCCTTTTATTCAAAGGTCAAGTCCATCGTTTTACTCACTACAATTTTACACTGATGGTGCCTAATGAAACATGACCAATCATTTGCCTATGTTTAAGTTGGATGGTGCTAAAAGATACATCATTTACCGTCATGCTATGCAAACATAACTAAATGTACATATATCATATGCTGCGCCGCCACACCTTAGCAAAGTGACAAAGTGAGTCTGCGTTGAATGAGTTAAAACAGAGCACACTGTGTTCTGTAGTGCACATTAAAACAGCACTAAAGCTCATCATTCACAGGACGCATGGCCCAAGTCCAGGATAATTACCACAGGTCTGACTGAAGAACATTAGAGACGCTCACAAATTACTATGCTGACACTCGAGGTGCAGAGGAAACCAGGACGGATCACTGCGCTGACACTCGAGGTGCAGAGGAAGCGAGGCAAACTTGTCTCCATGGAAATGTAGTTGAATGGTCTGAAACTTTCCACAACATGGGTTTCATTTATCTATCTCCATACAACCTAGCAGGTGATATGCACACTAAGTTATTGTGGTAGAGAAGAGTGATATCACGTTCCAAATTTTCTTTGCAAATGCAATCCCAATACAACTTTATTTCTATTGCACTTTAGAAACCACACGGTTGACAAGAATGCAGTACACAACAATAACAATAAAACACAGCAACAAAATAGACAAAGAAATACAAAAATACAAACACAATGTTCACTATAAAAATTAAAAATAAATCTTAAAAACAGAAAGGGACGGTGCCTGTCTAAGGTGCAAGGGCAGTGTGGAACCACTAACAAGGAAGGCTCTGCCTGAGTGAGCAGAGGGACATAGTGCTGAATCAGGTCGGACAGATAATGGGTGATGTGATCCCGTTTTTTTGTACCTGTGAAAAGGCGAGCAACTGCAATTTGTTTAAGTTGTAGCCGTGCAGATATATTGTAAAAGCAGCTCTCAGGGTAAAAACGGGACCACTGCTTATAGTGTTTTATTCTCCGTGAAGCAGAAAGTGCGCTGTTAGCATGCTAATGCTATGATTTATAAATATGAGACAATAAGCGCAGACCACAGACTACAGAGCCAAAAGTTGCTAGCGTACCTAGCATCAGCTGTTTCCTGTCCAGAGTAAAGCGACTCACTTTGAGACAATAAAATATTCATAACAATCAGAGAATTTCACTTCTAGATTATAAGCAAGTTGAAATTATTATTTCGTAAAACGCAGACCAAAACACTATTTTGCACAGAAAGTTGGCGACAGACGACACCAGAAGTAGTGTTGTGTTTTCTGTAGCGAACGCAGCGTCACTGATCCACGCAGATGTATTGTGCACTGGGTATCATTTGTGGACGCTGGCGAGAACGCTGCAGTTTAACTTTACAGCTTCACAAGAGGTGAGTAATAATTGTCCTTTTTGCTATTTCCCGCACTCCGTTTGCTCCTGAAGCTCTGCTCGGCTGTTGCATCGGTGATGCTGTATGGTTATGATTTCACAGATGTCACAAAGAGCGCAGCAGCTTTAAAATCGCTTACAAGATCCAAACTCTGGTCACGCCTCAAGCCGGGAAGAAGCAAATCGGGGCCTAAATCGGGCAAGATATCCTGTGGTGTGTTCCGGGCTTTACTGTGATGGCAAAACTTGCTTTGGTTAAAATTAAATTTCACATGGATTTTTAAGACAGTAAAAAGCATCTAGTTGGATTTCTGATTTGAAAAGTTTTGCAGATGAACCAGCCAATGGGTGTGCTGTTTTGAAACATTGATGACGGAACATGGGAAAGACATCACCTGTGGCTGAGGAAAATTGTAAAATGTTTTTACTTTGGTGAATCCGTTCCAAGTTGGCTCGAGGAAAGCATCAAAGTGGGTGAAGTCATGTGGATTCAGAACAAAGCTGATGTAATATTCATAAGAGTTTGATGGCTTCATTAAAAAACAGATCTAACATCTTGTAAAAAACTAAAATAAAAAAAATATTTTCAGTACAAAAGGTGAACCCTTTCTTTTTACCCCATGCATAAATGGGATTACACATATTTGGGATTGTAGTGACCATTCTTTGACCTGCTGGATACAAGTTAAAAGAGCAGGTCCAGCGCAGATGTGAAGGTGGAGTGATAGTGATGGAAATGAGCTCAGAGCCAGTGAAAAGTGCTTTTGTTGGAGTCCACCCAAGTCCTCTCACTCAGGAGCTGGGAGTCAAGGCCGAGACAGCTGGGATATGGTCCGACCCACCAAGACATGTACACTGATTTATTACAGCGATGGAACTTGGCAAACTGGATTCTTCAATAAAAACCTGTTTTTGTGCCTTACTGATTTGTTGGATGAATTGACTGATTTTTTGGCGTGACCGTGTCTGAAAGTTGTATTTTTGACCCTGAAATGTAACGTTACTTGGTTGGTTCAGCAGGAAATTAAAAGTCAGTCACACATACATTTTTTCCTCATTACTTTTGAAGCTGTCAATGCAAGCGCCTGATGTGGGCCCTTCCCTCTCATCATGTGGTTTGTAAAAGTGTGACGTTACAAGTGAACAGGTGCAGCTGGATCAGGATGACTGCAAAGGAACAGCTTGATTTGCAAGATAGGAAAAAGTTGCGTTATCAAAGGACACATACTATCCAAAATGTACTTTTATTTTAGCTTTTAATCATTGTTCCCTCAGCAAAAAACCTGCCTGGGGTTGTATTTAACTAACCGTAATTCATGTTTTTTTAATGAATTCTGTTTAGAAAGTCCTAGATATACTGCAGTATTAAATATTAAACTTCACAGTCGCACTGTGAATGTAGCTGAAAACTACCATTTGTTAATTTTGTAGACCTTGCTATTAGTAATGCGTAAGCTACTGTGTCCAAGTAATTTCCCTTGTGAATCAATTAAATTGGTCTCATGTTGTGAAAGTAAGCAATAAGATGAAATGAGATAAGATAAGAGAACCGTTATTTGTCCCACAAGAGGACCAATTCTTGTGTTGCAACACAAAGTTCAAGAACAACAGGAGAATAGAAATAAACAATGTAAAATCAAAATCAATATATATTATATATTATTTTTTAAAGGCATCTACATACAGCTAACCAATCCAGCTAGATTTTCAGAAATACTTTGAATAGAGTTAAGATACAACAAGGCGTAGCAATAATAAACCAGATTTAGTCCATGGCTCTGGCTGAATTTCATTTTATTTCTAAGGGGCTGTACCCAATTTTTACAGTCTTTAACATGTGGAAAGATTTGTTTACAAGCAAATGTGTTTACAAGCACATTCAGAAACTGATTTTGTGTGTGTCCTCTTTCTGTTTGTGTTTTTACTTGTATTCAAACGTTAAGTTGGACAGAACTATGTTGATTATTCCGGACAGTTAAACGCAGTGGCCTTCTCTGTGGTCAAAGCACAGCTGTTAGACTGCTTACACTTTCTATTTATAGAAATCTCAAGCCCTTGGAGCAGAAATCAATTTGTACTTCTCTTAGATCCTGCTTGAGTATCTTTACCATGTCCTGCTTAATGATTGTACAAGGACCACTGGAAAATTGAATAATGCAATCACCAGATTTTCCTTTAAAAGTGAGAGGCTAAGCAGCGTAATTAAATCAGGAACACAGCTGGACAGTAATTGGCGACACAGAGTAATGTGCATGGTCTCTCTGCCAGAAAAATGACTAACGACCAAAGAGTGGAAATATCTATAACATCAGCTCAGGCAGCAGCAGCTCTGCCCGCCGCATCACACCACACTGTCTCTCACAATTTATGTCACTGTTCAGTATTTGGGATGTAGTAAATATTATTTTCAGGACAAAATTACATGCAGTGTACATGTTTTAAAGCATATGACACAAGCAATTTCCTTTGCTTTGTTTGATCGGGATGTTTGACTGGGACCCTTAACTATAGGATGCATTTCTCTTTGGGGACAGTGAAGAAAAGAAAGGTCCTGGTATTGGGAATTGCAGGTTAGAAACACTGTGATTCTGGCGTCAGATTACTACATGTTAATGTTTATTGTATCTGTTGCTAACATATAAACAATAAAAATGTGTATTGTCTTGGCTTTATTAGTTTGGTGGCGCCCCTTTAAAGCCCGCCGGCCACAACCCTTTGTTTGTTTTCCTTTTCTTTTGTTCTCCACAACGCACCATTTTACGATTTCACCATGCACCCCATACATACACAGGTTATCAGATTTGTTTCGATGGAACAGGGCAGTTTCTGTTCTTATATTTTCACGAGATTTGGTTATTGTCGTGACCCCAGAGCTGGGTTGAGAATATTAATAAAAAGATGATAAAGAACAAATACTTTCCTGACAGCGTGCAACCCATCCCACTGTGGAAGAATCTCCCTGATCTCCACAGGGCTGTATACTTTCTCCACTGCTCTTCTCTCTGTGCAGCGCACACCAACTGTTGCACATCCAGCCACGAGTCTGTAAAAGAGATTCATTTTTTGACGAGTGATACATGAGGGATATGGACTGGCTAGTGTCCTGGTGGAGCAGCAACAACCTGGAGCTGAAGGTGAATTCTAGTTGTTGTATTCTAGGGCTGTAGTCATCTAAGGAATTTCTTGGTCAACTAGAGATATCGATAAACCGACTGAAAGGAAACTCGGCATGGCACTAGCAAAAGCTCTCAAAAATATAGGATTTTGCACAAAAACAACCTCTTCATAAGTGAAAAGGCAGATTAAACCATCCAGTCACTCCTAATAAAACTCCACTGCTGTGGTTTAATTAAATAATTAGTTGACTAATAAAAATTGGGTTGAGTAAGACACCATCATCTGCACAACTAAAGGACATCAGCCCTATTTTATACTGTTGATGCATTACACATCTGTAATGAAACTCATTTTATTTTTCATTTCTTTGGAGTTTTTCTGTGTTCATTAACATTTGTATTTGTTGACATTTTGAGAACTGAAGTTACATTTTAACCATACAGACATGCTCAGACATGTTCCTTCCCTCTTCCCTCAGTCCACACTGTCTTTCCTGAAGCAAATAAACATTAGACTCACGTGAGCTGTTTCTTTGGCCCGTCGAACTGGACACCGCCCTGTCTGGCCTGAGAGGAGACCTGAGCTGCGATATGATTGGCTGAGGCCTGCTGCTGTAGCCAGTGGTAGACAGGGCTAGCGTGTGTAAGACAAAAACATGGGGCGTCCTGCCAGCAGCTTCCCAGAGGTAGAGCACTGATGGGGGGAGAGAGGAGGGTGAGGGGAGACAGGGGAGAGGGCTGGCAGAGGAGACGGGGGGAGGGGGGTGCTCTGTGAAGGCTTGGCTTGACACGGGACACTTCACTGGGACGGTTCCCAGTGAACACATCGTACATCTGCTTAAGAGCACATTGTCAGCACATGTTTACTACTCCAGTCCAGGCTTTAGTGATTGAGAAAAAAGGAAAATTGTTTTCAGGCCAAGGTTTTGCAAGGATTTTACCAAACAATAACTCAGGACTAAACATGGTCAAAAGCAGGACAAATTGAGGCCCAAACCAGACTTATATTGATGACCAAAAGTGAATGAAACTTGTCTACCTAGCCAAGCAAGAATTAAACTTAAAGAGTGTGTACCTGACTTTCTAATGCAATTCTTTGTTGAAAATTGAGACTGTATGATATTTCTCTCAAGAGAACTGTTCTGGGTTCACCTTAGCGGTTTGGAATGGCACGTAGCACGTGGAATGCATTTCCATGCCCAGAGCTGGATCTGTCATGTGAGCAGCTAACATCTCCCAAACATAACAAATGTTTTCTTTATAAATAAAATTAAAATTGTACTTGAATGATACTTTTCAAGTATTTTGAGTATTCTCAAAAAGACATTCAGTGTTCAGGTTAGACAAAAAACGTGCGGTTTATCTTCAGCGTTTTCTGCATTTAGTTCACTTCTCTGCGCCTCTACACTGCATTTTAATGTATCTTTAGGTAATGCATTGGGTTTGTGTATATGTTAAATGCATTATGCACTGTAAATATAATCTTTTCAATGCGAGTGCTTTGCAGGAAAACAATGAATGCAAACATGTACTATCTTATGCATACTTACATCAAGTGTTTGGTGAGAAATTATTATGTTCTGTTTACATCTGCAGTTTGCCACCTTGTTTTCACTTGAGTGTGTGTTCTCTCTTGGCCAATGATCTTGCTCAAAAGCGTTCCGTTAGCCAATAGCGTGCCAGATCATTTTCAATGCTAGTACCTCGTACCATTTGACTCGTTTAAATAGACAGGTACAGGTACTTATGACAGTAGAGGCACTTTCGGACCATCCTGATCCGCTTCAAAACATGTGCATTCACACTTGTCCGTGCTTGGTCCTGTTTGAGACCAGTTTAGTCCTGAGATAGACTAGGTTTGGTCCACTCTCCTGAGTTTAATCTGTATTTAGAAAGTGTGAATGCACTCTATTCTGAGGTAATACATTTGGAAAACTAATCAAAATATACAAAATCTAACAACAGATCTGTAAAGGAACTTTGTGATGAGCAAGTTGTATGCTTTATTAGCCGCATTTACCCCAAACTAGAAGATCTGTTCAGTGCATTGTCCCTGTGTCCCCATTGTGCTGGTGATTGCACAATTTTTGTGTATATGTAAGAATGACATTTTGAATAACTATAATAACTATGATTCATGTAACAGCAGTCATTACGGAAAGAGATGATGGAGTTGTACAATCATGTATTACACTTGAACTTTTGCCCTCATTTTGGCAGAGACAGAGGGTCACATGTGGAGTTAGCTTGAACCACTTTAGTCCATGACTGAAGTGACCTTTTCTCAGTTTGTGAATAATGAAGAGTGTCTGGTAATCAGGGTTCAGAATGAGCACACGCAAGCCATTCATCAAACATGTGTTGTTGCTTTAGATTTTAACCTGAGGCATATGTTTAGGAAGAATACTTTGTCATATAGCCAATATATTTAGTCAACATAGATGAACCTGTGGCTTGTTTTTACTCAATTGATCCAGGAAAATATTATATAATTCAGCATGGACCAAATATTGCATTTTCTATTTCCAAAATATACTAGGTCTATGTCTTGAGTACATGTTTAACATTAAGGGCGCTTTCACACTTGCGCCCTTTGGTCCGGACTTTAGGACTTTCATGTTTGGTTTGGCCCAAAGTCCAGGTGTGAATGCTCCAGGTGGTCTGGAAAAAGGAGGCGTCTCAGTCCGGCCCACAGTCTGGTCCTGTGCAGTGTAAAAGCGGAAGTTTGTCATTTGGACCAAATCCAGGAAGTGACAGACGTTTGACCACTCACAGGTGAGGGAACGTGAGGAAGGCGGAGCCCAAACGTGAAGAGCAATGAGACAGACAGAGCCTGAAGCGGTTAAACACTACAGTAGAGTCGCGTATAGTGCCACTCTGGCACTGCCAAGCTCTAAATTTCATCATGTGCCAAATTAGCCAAGTTAGGCTACTAGACAAACAACTACAAATTAATCAAACATACTACTGCTCTTTGTTCATTTACAAAAATTGCCACCAAATACACAGTCCACAATCAGAATCAGTTAAAAGCTATTCTCTTTCCAGAGCTCAAAGCTGCTTTAGGGTAAACTGTCGTCTTCACACAACCAACACACCAAAACAAGCCTTGCACTAACACATGCTAATATCGTAGAAAAAGATTCATACATGCTAATATCAGAACATAACACATACTTAATTAAATGACAGCGCTTGTTCACTTAACAGTAAAGAATGAAGCGCTGGTAGTAGATGGCTGTATCCACTATGGCCTGCCTGACGTCTTTGGACCGATCTGTGAACTCTGTGTCACTTTCATAACGGTCGTCTGTTTTAATCCCATCACAGCAAGAAGCTAAGTAATGATGTCTATCCATATAATCCACCTTTGCTCATGTTTCAGAACGATGAGAACCATTGGCAAGTGAAATCTAAACCAATCAAATGTTAGGTTGCGCTTTATACCCGACTAACGCTGCTTCTGATCGGTCACTTTTACAGCCAATCTGTTTTTAGCCAATCACTGTCCCATTAGCCTCGTCTTGCTCCGCGTTCACAAGGTATACTCCCCTGTTTTGTACATTGTTGCAATTTATTGTAATTTGATGTGTTTTTGGTGAACAAAATCAAAAGGGTAGTTTTTTGTGTGTGGGCAGTCTTAAGGATTAATTTAGAAAAGCAGAGGGCTACATGAATTAGTATCACATTTATTAACCATTTAAGACGTATTGTATATGTTGGAGATGTTTTTAAACTCAGACAAACTTTATTAATCCACAATAGAAATTGCTTGGACACAATAGCTCACAAATGAGAATATCCAATCCTCTTTATTTATATATTTTATAATTAAAATTCCTAAAACAATGACTAATGTAATAAAATAAAATGAATAAAAGACAGAGAGCACCACACAACTTACGTAGTATAAACCTGGGTTCTTAGACAAAATTTATGACACTCCAGAGCTTGTAGGGCCGGCCACAGAGAAGGTCCTGTCTCATAAAAAATGTGCACATGTACAAGTAAAATAATATAAAATGTAGGAAATATAACATATATCTAGGCTTGGGTAAGGAAATACAATGCAACAATGAGAATGGTGACTTTGTATTGTATTTGTTGGTGCTTCTTGAATGACAGCCATGTCTTTATCAGTCCATCCCAGGGCAGCTATGGCTTAAAAATTTGCAAATCACATGCTCATACTTAAACGGTGCAAGACAGGACACATACGGACATTAGCTATTGCTTTAATATGTGCACCAGGATATCTTCATTATTGGACCTGCAGACAGACTCGCTCATTATTTCTGTTAGCTTTTGTCTTTGGTCATGACTAATCATTGTGACATTGTTAGAGGTGTGTGATGACTAAGAAAAGGGCTACACCAGAGCAACAATTTCAAGCTAAAACATGCATCTGTAAGACTGTAGAAAAAATAGTATATAGTATGGTGTCTCCTTACCTTGTGCAATACTGATGTGTCAATCTAGATGTGTTTTAAATGTAAGTGAGATGAATTTCAAACATAAAATAGTACAGTGAGGAGATAATAACCGCCCACTGACACTTGGAGAGCAATTTGTGTCATCGTTAATTACATCAGCTCCGAGGCATTCACTGTTCTGCTCTCAAATAGTAATTTATAATTTTCCCTTCGGGCTACTGTTTCCATGTGGATTCGGAGCAAATGCTGTGACTTGTTGAAATAGGCCCTACTGCATGTTGTGGATACTAATGAGAGTAGTAAGAGGTAGGAATATGTTGACAAATATAGAAGGTGTATTTAGTGCAATCATATATTATTGCACTGATCATAGACTTTTAAAGGATGTCTCAAGTCGTTGATGAGAAATTGTGGTGTGGTACTGCTACTGACCCACACTCAAATACTCAAGTCAAATACTGCAAAAATATGTGTACGTTGACAAACCCAAAACATAATTAAAATATATTATGCTTTTGTGAATTATAACTAAGTGGCTTATAATGTAAACAGCAATTCTGATCTAAAAAAAACCTCATGACAGAAAAGGTTCGCTTCCTGTTCAAAACTTCTGAACTGCCTCTTCGTGGCATTTCACTGTAGCAAGCAGCAGATTTTAATTTACATGTTTTTATTGTATTAAAGTGGCAATGTGTCATTTTAGAATTTGACATGTATCACTTGGAGCCCTAATTAGAACTAAGTACAAGGGGATAGGGGGGGTAGGGGGGGTAGGGGGGATAGGGGGAAGGTAAAAACAGCACTTGAACATGCAGGAATCTATCAAAATACAACTTTGAGTAAACTAATCACGATGAAACACTGTTGTAACAAGGTTAAATGATCAATAAAGTTGGTTTTGCATAATATGTCCCCTTTCATAAATCCCCCATTTAACAACCAACTTCATTGTGAGGTGAAATCCAGAATACATTCAACAAAAAGTAAAAGAACACTTTACACAAAAACGCCACGTCTGAGGCTCTGAGGGGGCCGTGCGCAGAGCAGTGCAGGATAGGACAGGACAGAGGCAGACATGCCGACAGTGGGACAGGACAAAACAGGAAAAGGGGGGTGGGTTGTTTACTTCCTGTACATTGGCAGACACCTCCTGCAACCTCTCTGCCCCAGACACCACACCCTGAATCTCTCCCCGCTCCTGCCTTTTACTGGTATAGGTCCCACCTGAACCTACTATAATAGGTGCGTGAGGTGTTCCCACCCATCAATTTTATCACCTCTCAAGACCTGTAATCAGCGTTGCTTAACATGATTCAAACGACATCACTGAGGGTAGCAAAGACAGCACGTGAGTTTAGAATCAGAATCAGAATAGGTTTATTGCCATTGTCAGTGAACAGAATCCACAAACATAAGTGCCAAAACACTTGTTTTGGCATTAAGGTGCAACATAAAACCCTAATCAATAATTAAAACAACATATATGAAATTCTTTCTGTAAGCGGCGTTGGCTTTCCACAGATCTGACCTGTAAGTGGTTTACCTTGTAACTGGTGTAGTCACCTGCATTTGTCCATGGAGATAAATACGTTTATTGACACTGTGGAACAAGTTACACCAAACGTGCACCTTTAGCTGCGTCAAACTTAAGGTAATGAAACTTTTACTGTCTTTAAATGTGAAAAACAACTAGTTTAATGTGTTGCGCTGCATAATGTACCTACCGGTAATGTATTGTGAGCATCCTAATTATTCATTGCAATAAGTTTATGCATTTTACAACTTTCAAAGAGAGTCAGCAAGTCAGTCTAATCACTTACAGTATTTAGGAAACTAATCAAAACCAAATTATTAACCCAAAATCATTTTTAAATGTGTCTTGTTTTCTTGCTATGAGATTTATGATTATCTTATTTCAAAGCAAGATAATAAACTCTTTTTGCAAAACAAATTAGAACTGGCAAAATTGGCTTAAAAATGAAAATCCTAATAGTGCATTGGGATCAACGCATTACCAAAATATACAAGAGTTAATTAGTGTGCTACAGTGTGGGTTGTGTAAGAGAGAACTTCCTTTGCTGTTGGCAGACTGCTGATGGAGGATTTCTACATGTCGTCACCTAAGTATGACTTGCAAGAACATCAAACACACACTTTATACTTCAAAGTGCTCCACCATTACAAAACAATGTCTGGCTATGATGTCTTTAAACCACTAAATCAAAGAAAATCTCGGCTTCTAATTACTGCATGATGATATTACAATTCTGTCTATTGGTTCTTGTCTGCTTTTTCTAGTCCTCAACTATTACTTAGTTGTCTCCATGGCTTGGATTATATGCTTGGATACATCATCCCCTACATTCTATTTTGTTCATGATATATGGAAACTTAAAAGTTTAAGTCCAATGTGTGCTTTCTTCAGGCCCATACTTAAAACAAGAAACGCTGACGCCATTCAAGCTGTTTTAGGCAACATAAATCAGCGTTCTCAGTTTTTCAAGTGAGATGAGCCATCGCATTGACCCTTGCTGACACACTTCCTGCATTTTTCACAATTTAAAGGGGTATGAGCTGCCCCAACAACCATCATAATAGCTGAAATTTGAACAATGTCACGTTTTTCAGTCTTTTCAGGGTCGTCGGCCTGGTGTAGGAACAACACATGAGAAGTTGCAATAGGTCTTTAAAAGGGTGGTAAAGGGTAGAGGTTACACGCAGAGTACATGACGGGTGACACAAGAAAACAATAGGAGGCTCTGAAGGAGTGATGGGTTTATCACCAAAGTGTGGACAGGACAAACAGTGAAAGTGAGAGCTCCTGACCCGCACACCTCAGGGAGTGCACTAATCGGCTCATGTGCTGCAGCCGGTCTTTGAGCTTCAGCCGTTTGATGGGGTTAACTATGTTGCTCACTGTGTGAGTAATGGAAATGGTAGAATTGCTCTTCTAAATCATCTGCCTCCAAATATGCTGTTTGTATCTTTAGAGTTGGAGTTCATGTTACACCAGTGATTCCCAATCGCCCCATCTTGGCAGCAGAGCTTCACTTGGGTCCCCACTGGCTCCTAAAAAAATTAATTCAAATTGATTTCGGTCATGGATCCTATTTTGTTTCCTTTTTTCCATGCCTTCTTTTTTACCCCATCCATGTCCTTGGTGTTTTATTTTGACATGTCTCTTGTATGCTTGTTTTCAGTTTTACTTCCAGGCGGTTGATTAAGCTTTCCTGCCTCAATGTGTTTCACCTGTTCCTTGTTTCCTAGTGTAATTAAGCCCAATGCATTGAATATAACCCTTGTCCATTCTTGGTCCACTGACGTGGTCCTCTCCAGATAATGTATGTTACCAGTTGCCTGTAAGTTTTGGGATCCCTCTAGTTTTTATTTTGGACTAATTTGGAGAGTTTTGATTTTTCATCCCTGCATTTATCTTGCCATTTTTGTTCATTAAAGTAGCATAGTAATTTGCATATTAGGTCTTTCTTTTGATTACCTCAATGTGACTCCATTATTCCTATTCTTTTAAATAAATAATACATTCAATTTGTACACCTCATTTCAAGACAAAAGTGCTTCACATTAAAACCCAATTCACCTGTGCACATAGTACATACATGCACACAAACATAGACAATATGGCAGTGGTTAAATGAGGTTAAAGGTCAATTTAAACAGAAACGTTTTGAGAAGTGATTTTAATTGACCAGTGGTTTCAGCTGTTTGTATGTGTGGAGGGAGGACGTTCCACAAACCTGGTCAAGACTATGAGCTCTGTCTTATAGCTATTGAATTTTAGTTAGGAAGATGGGTGGAGGGCCTGGTGGAGCTGCAAAATTGGGGGCCGTCGGAGTATGAGTGGAAGTTGAGTCCATGTTTCTGTATGATTCATCTGAGGGGAACCATGTAAAAGATAAACAGGAGGAGGCTGAGCACTAGACCTTGTGGTACACCTTAGTAGATGAGAGATGAAGTTGAGTGGGGGAAATTGAGGGAAATAAACTGTTGATATGAGTGAGACCATTAGAGTGCAGATACAGTCTAATATAGCCCAGTATATTAGGAACGGCTGTCAAGGAGAGGAATTTTCAAAGATTTTTCACATTTTGCTATGTAATTTGTATATAACATAATACAGTATTGTATTGACTGATAATAACTGAAATATTTTTAGATAAACCCATACACTTTTCCTCCAGCTTGGTACAAGAATAATACTAATACATTTGATTTATATATATACACTCAAGGGCGCTTTACATAACAATAACAAGACAGTCAGACATTTTGCAAAGTAACCAGGCAAGGCAAGGCAAGTTTATTTGTAGAGCACAATTCATACACAAGGCAATTCAAAGTGCTTCACACAACAGGAAAAAATGCATTAAAATCACAAAGACATGGCACAAAATAATAGTTCAAGACACAATAAACAAGAATTCAAAGTGCTTCAACAACAGGAAAAAATGCATTAAAATCACAAAGACATGGCACAAAATAATAGTTCAAGACATAAAAGAGAAGAGTGCAAAGAACCAACCGAGTAACCAACAAAATATTCAATGTTTTGAATGAAGTCATGCTGAACAGTTATGACATTGACCTATCACAGACTATAAATAGCACTGCATAGAAACATATTCAGTGTCCTTCTCCAGTGCTTATAGTTCCTTTTTCTTAATGGGTAGCAAATTACACGTAATTTCATCTAATGCCTCATATGTTGTGATAATCTCAAACCACCCCCTTCCTTTGACGAGTGTGTTTATTATTAAGCATGTTTGGAATATTTGCACATCAAACAAAACCACAAAGAGAGCTCACACGCACGGTCAGTAACATATTCTGCCATACATGCGACAGCAGCATCTGCACATTATTTTGAGTGCACAGGAACATGGCTGATCAGATCTTTTAACACGATGTTAAAAGGCTTTTGATGGCTCTGGTGTTACACTCAAAACAGATTATCTTTGTTTACGTTTGTGGCCCTTACAATGGCCGACCTCTCACCACCGGTAAAGTTTCCACGGCTGCTCGCGTGACTCTGGGCCGAAGCTGAGCTGTGCTGTGCTCCTCTTCCTCCTCGGTACTTCTCTTTGTTCTAATTTTAAAAGCCTGACACTCACAAATAAATAAGCTCTGATGCTGGTTTGGAGTGAGTCAACGGGGCCTTTCATCACTCACTGATGTGTCAGGCGTCTGAAACTCGATCGCCCTCATATAGAGCGAGAGAGAGGGAGAGAGCACGGTGACCATTGACCCGTGTCCTGTCATCTTTCATGAAAGTGATGCAAAGCTACAGGGTTTAAATGCACTCAGTCCTGCTCAGCAACTTTCTCCAAATACATTTATTTTCAATTGACTGTTAACACAAAAATATATGTACTTTATCATTTCTTAGAAGTGAAAGAAGTGACATTTACTTCTTGTGTACAGCAATAATCTAAACTCTGCATACATAACAACGACATTGGTGCAGATTATTTAAGCACGTTATTTGTTTACCAAACTTCTGTGACAATAATTGGGACATTTGGCACGATATTGCATATTGCTTTGCTCTGTGTTTCTTGCTCCACCCTTTTCGTTATGCATTATAGATTGTTCATAGTGACTTTTTGCTTTGTTATTAAGAATATGTATTTTTGTTAAATGTAAATCTGTAGCATGTTACATAGAATGAGAATGAGGTTTTTAATCATTGCAAAGGAATACATTGAAAAAAATTGTTTCAGTGTAGAGATATATATATGTATAAGACATGGTATACTGTGTAACATTCCAGGCAAAGTAATCATGGAGATAATCTTGAATAAAATAAGGCAAACCCTTGTTTTTGAGCAATTGTGTCCGAGCAATAGTCCTTGTACCAATAACATTTGTCTTCATTCACCAGCTCCAGTCATGTATTCATTTTTCAATTCTCTATATTCCTCATAATATCCCAGATTGGCAATTTGTACACACTGAAAACCATTTAATGTCTAGCTCCATTGAAGTTGAGTGTTTTTTAAATGCGCTAATATAGTGCCGTCGGATAAAGGCAGAGATAGAAGCAGCCCTCACATGGTAATAATTAAAGTGGGGACAGTGGTTCCACTTTTCCAAGAAGACAGTGGAAAACAGAAAATATGGCACTGCATCTTGGAAAAACAGTTTGGTTTGGACAAAACTTTTCAAAACGTACAGTGATAGAGTGAGTTAGATTGATATGAGTCTTGGCATGTCATTTATAACTGAATACATTCACTTAACTTAAATTCAACCAGGACTAGACCTTGACTCGGCCTTGACATGGAAGTAATAAAGAATACAGACTGATATAAGCTATTTTTCAGTACTGATTCAAATATATCGATTTTGCCTTGACACCAGATTCCCTTTCAAGATTGACCCTATCCATTAATCTTGGCATGTCTGGCAAAACCCCTCATGGCTGGTTGAAGTTAAGAGTGTAAAAATACACCCGAGTTTTTGTGAGTAGTCTCTGCACACAGTTACAGTTGGGATCAAAGCAAAGCAATAATAATTTCCATGTGATGAACAGGACTAGTGACTGGTGACTAAGAACAGCTGGGGCAGAGTAACGGAGTGCATAACCAACTGGACCAAATAAACTGGCTTTCATTGTCAAGAAGAGCTGCTATATTTGGGCTGTGGACAATGTCTGAATGTATTCGTGATCTCTGTTTTTTCTCTGGACCTCCTGACGATTAAGCAACTCTAAGCTCAAAATCCAAAAGATCTCAGTTGGGCCTCCATATGTTTCCAGTGGATGGGTGTGGAGCAGATTGGTACAGTCCAAAAGTATCTCCACTGTCTTAAGTGAACCGTATTGGCCCATATACATGGCGTAAAGCCTCTTGGAGCAGGTTTACAATGATCGAGTCATACGCATTTAAGGATTAACAGTTTTTCCAGGTGGCTCTGCAGCATACTGTATAAAGAATGAAAAACAAAGGCCAAAGAACACACCCTTGTGGTGTACAAGTGGAAGAGGCATGCGTGAGGTGTGGTCCTGGTCCCGAACCTATGATAACCAAGCTTATCTTCATTAACTGATTACGGAGTAAAATATGGCAACTGTTAATGTTTTAAAGGTTTTTTAAACATTTTAAGGATTAAATACGGGTAAAAAAAATAGTTTAATTAAAAGTGTAAGTAAGTGGTACTTTGGCTCCATCTGCTGATTGTTTGTATAAACTGCAAAATGTATCCTTGTAAAGGAGTTATTTGTAGGAAGTCAATGGTAAAATGTTTTTTTTTAGTATTAGTTCAAACGAATAAGAGTAACAAATGTCAAAAGTAATAGCAGTCAAGGCATAATCAGTCCAAAGTAAAATAGCTTGAACAGTAGTTGTCAGTCTAAAGCCTGATGTCCACTGCACGATCTTGGCCATCCGTGACGAAAGATTTCTGATTGTGGGGAAAATCTTGAGACATGGCTCAAAATCCTGGGTTGGAGGTTTCATAGTGAAACAGGGACAGAGATTTAACTTAGAGCTGTTGTATAACCAAAGACATGCTGCAATTTCTATAAAGTGAATTTGGATATTTTGGATCTTGGTCACAGAGTAAGTGCTTCTCTCACTGTATCTACAATATGTGCCAAAAATGAAAACACAAGAGCTTCTCAAAATAACAGTATGAGAGCTCTGCCTTGAACAGAACCTAATCTCCTTCTTTCGCTTTCATTCAGTAACTTTAAGAAATGCAAAAACGCCACTAGGATGTCGCACATGTATGTTGCCCCTAACTAGTACAACTCTGGTGACTTTCCCACACAGAGCAAAGCCGGATATTCACCCAGACAAACTTTGGGCGTAGCCACGATTGATTGTGCAAACCATCACACAAGTGTGCGTGAGTGCTGTCTAACAACTTTAAATTCTCCTCGTCTTTGTTGTTTGACGTGAGAAATCGTACAGTGAGTGGACACCATGGCTCAGGGGATTGAAGACAACGTGTCAAAGGTTTGGCAGGGAGGCAAGAATACAAGAGCATGAAATTTGACACATAATTAATCATATATTTGAGTTATAGTTAAGCCCTTGAGTGGGTCTAAATGAATGAAAGTTGAGGACAGAGAAGGTCATCTGCTGAGACAGGAGTGGGCTGTGTGCAGACTGTTGATAACTGCTGTCTGCTGCATAAACCACAGAGCCGTGAAAACCACAGACAGAACTGTCACCTACACACACCAAACACAGGGGCTCAACATACAGGCAGGGTTGTAATCAGTGTAGAGCAAGGTTACACTATAGGCAGTGAACGTAGAAAATAAGAGAAATCCCACACACTTACTCCAAACTTAAGACATTCTGACTCTTCATTTTATATATTGAACAGTTTACAACCTTAATAGTTTTCTAGCTCACAGAAAATCTGTGTAGATTTGCAATAATCTAAAATCTTAAATGCTTTCCGGCAAACCATTATACCAAGGTAAATTGGTCATATTTTTAGCTCAAAGAAAAGCAGCGCCAAAGAATACAGTATTGCTCAAAGAGAAACAACATCCAATTTCCAGATTTTATGATTTAATGTCATAAAATGTAACAAACTGCATACACAGTGGGGTTCGTAGATGGATTAAAACAAACGTTAACTAAACAACAAAAAAAGCTGTGACCAGTTCATGTTACTAATTTGAAAGGAAGCATTGCGTAACATAATTTGGGATGCAACATATTTTCCAATAACCCTACAACCGCATAGGCCATTGTTTGCTGTATGTCAAAAAAGATAGTTTTTTTAGTATTGCTTCATTCCCTTGAGTCTCTGTCAAATAAACAAATGTTCCTGTCTTTTACAGGAACTAATCAGAGTAAACATGTACATAAATTATACATATTTTACTTCAGGAAAATGCAGTTATATAGTTCAATGAAAAAGCATCAGTTAAAATGAAGAAGAAAATGTTTTGTCTATTTGAAAGGCATTTTGTTGGATAAGAACCCAACCGATGCAACTGCCAGGAATAGACATTTTTATCCAATCAGACACGTTTGTAGACAGATAAAGATAAGATAAAAACAGGCTGGACTATTCCGCACTTATTTTTCTGTCATGTGGGCGGGGCTAACAGATTTCTGAGAATGTTCTTCACTCATGGTTCAAAATCAGGCTAAGTCAAGTTATCTTTAAATAAAATAAACTTGCACTGCCTAGACAATACTACACTTTGAGACATAGTGTGGTTTATTCAAATTCTTAGCATATAAGTGGTTCAGTCATCATTGTTTTCATTGTAAACCACAATATTGATCTAAAATGGCTTGATAATAGAAAGGTCTATTGACTTTGTGTTCAAAACTGCCGAGCAGATAAACCCCGCCTCTTTATAGTGACATTTCACCGTAACAAGCAGCAGATTTTCATTTCAGATTTTCAGCAGAAAAGTACGTGACTTTTGGAACCCTATAAACATTTGGAGTCTTCATTTTTTTTAAATAATCACAACTAACTACATGGAGAAGGGTGTTGATAGGATAAAACAGGATATTTTTTTTAGCATTCAAGCCTCAGTTACTGATTCTTGGATGATTTATGTTTTATTTTATAGCATGAGATTGCTATAATGGCTTTTAAAAGATGTGTCGATCTCAACGGGTTTCTTATGTGGTTTTTAAATTAAGGTTAATAAATAAATGAATAATAAATACATTTGTTCAATTAAATCATTGCCGCTTACATGTGAATGAATTTTCCTAACCTAACCGTTTAACCCAACCCTCTTCCTAATCATAACAGACCGTCTCTCCAGACCTGACACTCTAGAATTAAACAAAATACAACTTTGAGTAAACTAATGATGAGGAAACACTGTTGTAGCAAAGTTAAATGCTCATTAAAGTTGATTTAGCATAATGTGTTACTTTTTAAGCAAATTTAAATACCTTCCTGTTTGCACTGTTAACATGTCGCCCAGAGGTTGCATCATAAGTCCTGACCTGTGATGCACCTGGTTCAATAATACAAACCTCGTCCCGGGCCCATAATCTGATTTTAAAGGGAAAGTAGTCCTAAGTATTTCCATAATAGCCATCAAAGGCAGAAGTATCAGGAGGATGGTGCAGGGTCAGGGGGTTCATTTTGTCAGTCAGACCACAGTAAAGCTCCTGGTTTGGTGTGCGAGCCTCTGGAGACGTGCAGCCTCACCGCACACTCGCGCTCTGACTCACACAAAATTATGAAACCCCTGTTTGCCACGTACAGGGCCCCTCGGTTACATCCATGACATGTGAGTCAGCTCTGTCAACACATGTCCCTTTAGGTGTTGGATACGATCTTAGGGGTGCTGAAATATTTGTACATTGTAAGTGCACTATGTACCTTTTCTGTCTGCCACCTGCAAGTCTCCATGAAGATGTTATTGCTTTACCTGCAAAGTATAGTATTAAATGCATCTGTCTTGCATTTTTTTGGATTACAGTTGGCATCTGAGGGAACGCTCATTAATGGACCTCTATGTGGGAAGCAAGCCATTCATTTCAATGTGGAAGGGCTGCAAAGCAATCCGACTTAGGTAACGATAACCTTCATTAAGACTCAGTTGTGACTTATGATTAATATACACATCATTTGCAAGGAAAGATATTTGAAGAGTGAAAGAGTTGCTTTTCCAACAAAGAGTTTCACCCACACCCCACCACGCCCCCTAATATGACGCATTGCCAACTGTATCTATTACTCAAAAATACTTTTAAAAATACACTTTTACTCTGAGCAGGCACTCTTCTTCACAGATTTGACCTGTAATTTGGCCTGGTTGCGTCACCTGCTTATCTCCATGAAGATATTTAAACTCAATGCCATACTTTGGAACATTCCAGGCAAACAACTCCATTTAGACAAAATGGTGGTGGACCATCTACCAGAAATGTTTTTTGCTTTTTGCACAACAACAATATCTATCTATTCAGGAGACATATGCAAAAACTGCGTTGAGAAGAACTTGTTATAATAATTTTCTATCAGTAACTCACCTTGTTTTGGTTTGAGTGATGCATGCATGAGTAATCTATATATTCCGGCATTCTGGGTGTGAGTGCTCAGAAAATCGTATATCGGGTCAGTAATTGCCGCAGTTCTTCCGAAAATTCTGACATTTTTCACAAATGAAATAGTGTAATCTGCACCTTGTTAAAAGGCCCAATAGGCAGCATAATTAGACCCCTTGTGTTGGGATCATGTTCAGAGTGACATATGGGGACAGCCATGAATCAAGTTTTGAACCAAAAAAGAAACCTGCTGTTTGTCTCCATGGAGTCTGCTTTGCCCATAATGTACCAATGTGGCATTACATATGTTTACACTTATCAAATCACATGGGTTTTCATGGCTTAATCCTAACTTTCCCAGCTGCTTGACCCCATAGGAATGGATATGTCTTTAATACCAAACTAGAACCAAGCAAAGCAAGTTATGCAGGCTCACAAGAGAAGACCATTTTTTAAGTGCATAAGATAACAATATGAAGAGCCAGTTTTAACACAGCATTAACCGTCCCTATAGCAGCAACAGGCGCGAGTCTGGTATTTGCAGCTCCACAATGGTGTGCACAACGGTCTGAGCTGACGATAAGTGGCTTGAGTTAGCCGCACAGGTATTGGGCCATCGCGTGAGAAACTACTCCCTGAATCACGGAGCAGAAATGAATACATAATAAACATAATGAACAGATAAATATTACAGTGAATCATGAACAATAATAATATAAAGGGCAAAATGCTGTACAAAGAACAGGTAACAATGAGTTGGCAATGATAACATCGCCACGGAGACAAGAAGGTGGCAGACGCTCCACCTGAAAAGTGGACCTTTATGTTGTTTTAGATCAATATTGAGGTTTACATTGAACCAAATGTAAACTGTTTATTTATGTGTGTCATAGATAATCACAGACAAAAGCACGATATGTCTTACTTCCTTTTTTCTTTGTTACAATTCACTTTTCTGCCTTTTATTTGTGTGACAATATAATGTTGTTTTTAAATGTGCTGTCTGTCTTTATGCCCAAAAGCACCCTTAATAAAAACAGTAATAAAACCTTCCAAGTTTTATTACGTTTTTTTTATTCTATTAAGTTTATTACAATTTTACCATTTGATTTATCATGGCACTGCATTACTAAGCAGCCAGATTCTATTCGCGTGCATTGCATTGGATACCTATTTCTATTTTACAGTCATAGTCCCCTTGCATGACAGAGGTAATGTAGCGTATGGTGACATGTGCGTTTGAGTCAGGCTTGCATGCTTGTGGCCTGCATTTGTTGATTCACAGGCCATTTAGTTTTCATGCATCGGCTTGGTCAACAGGAGCCAGTGAAGCAACTTGAAGAGCTTGGCATGAGTTCAAAGCATCGCACCGTTTTTTAAAAAAAAGAAACAGCAGAGAGGCAGCGGACTGCTACTTGGACCAAATTGGGTTTAAGTTGAGTGTGCGTTGCCGCGCTAACTAAGAAACCGTTGTAATGAAGAGCTTTTATGTAGTAGACATTTAAGTTGTACAAAGTTGTGCGTGGGGAGGTATCAGCGAACATAATCTTAGCTTGAAGGACTATGGTTTTGACTTTACAAATAAAACAAACCAACCACACAATTAAAGTGGTGCTTTTGGGTTTCCTTTCAGTAAAATAAACATAAGAAGTAACAGAGCAATGTAGCAAGCATAATTGCGCACAGTTCTTCAAAGTTTACATGTTGGGCTTGTAAAAACTTTCCCATTATTTTGACCATTTAGATTTTCCACTAAAACTGCTCTGAAAGCTGCGGTGGAAAGACATTGTCTGCAAAAGAGCTGAGCAGCTGAAAAATACATCTTTGAAGAGACTGGAATCAACCATAATGGGCTAATTACAAATACAGTTCAACAAGAACAACCAGATGTTTGTGACAGTCGGGAAATGATTTGTTTATATTTTGTAAAGGTGCAGAATCAATTTGGTCAAGGACTAAATTATATTTTTGGAATATCTGTTTTTCCAAGCGTACACTTTTAATCTTCAACATGCACAACTCAAACATTAAAGTGCATATGGCGGGTTTTCATGTTTTTCCAATTACTGTTAATACTGAATAATTTAATTTCACTTATCGTTTTTTACACACACAACGTTTTGAGGAATGTCTGTCCAAAATGATTTTGGATGAAATTATTATTCAAAAAAGGTGACAGTGTTGGTTCTGCTGGATCCAAGCGCTGCCTTCGGTGGTTTACTTCTTACCTCACGGATATTCATGGTAGGTCCAGAAAAAAAATGTATGTTCCCCAGGGTTCGGTTTTAGGCCCTGAGGTTTTTATTGTTGTTGTGTTACTTTTAATAGCGATTGGCAGCCAACTGAAAAAAAACGGTTGTACGTCTTCAAGTATTTGTTTTACTCTATACTGTAAAATAAATTTTTAAAAAAAGAGAGCGAGAGAGAGAGAAAGTGTCTTACTTTAATCTTTAGACTTTATTTTTTAGACTTTATTCTTTAGACTTTATTCTTTAGACTTCATTCTTGTTGTGTTACTTTTAATGGCGGTTGACAGCCGAAAGGTGCAGAGAGAGAGAAGTGTCTTACTTTAATCTTTAGACTTTATTCTTTAGACTTTATTCTTTAAAGAAAAGAAAAGAAAAGAGACTTTATTATTTAGACTTCATTCTTGTTGTGTTACTTTTAATGGCGGTTGACAGCCGAAAGGTGCATTTACTGCCACTTACTGTAGTTGTACGTCTTCAAAGTATGTGTTTTACGCTATACCGTAAAAAAAAAAAAGGAGAGATAGAGAGAGAAAGAAGAACGAGAGAGAAAGACAGGGAGAAAAGAGAGAGCGAAAGAGAGAGAGAGAGAGAGAGAGAGAGAGAGAGAAAAGAGAAAGAGAGGTTTTTGATCTGTATGGGCTCCCTCTTGGTGATGTCATCCGCAAACATGGAATCAACTTCCGCAGTTATGCTGATGATATGCAGCTTTACATCTCCGTGTCCAGATGTTTAGACATTATTTGGTTCTTACTGTAGAAGACATTGACAGAGCATTCTCTTGACTGCTGTTTCACTCTTTGGCCACACGGAGAAGTTACTTTTGTGTCTTCATATGTAAAAAGCTGCTATACTTACTGCGTGACATTATGGGAATATGCTCTTCAAGGTGTCAAACCTGCACCATACTAAGTGCCTATGTCAGGTTGGACTACTCATTTTACTAAAACGTAGTTTAGATACTTATATTTAAGATCATTATCTTTTTAAAGATTGTTTTTTTCACCCATGTTTATAATTTTACTTCCTGATTTTGAAAACGTTTTTATAAAACACCTTGATTTGTTGAATTCGTGTTTAAAGGTTCTTGTGTGTAAATTGTGCCAAATTTTGAATGGAATTCTCAGCTCTGCAACAGATTTTTAAACTTCTACTTGATTTGTATAAAACTATTATTTATATTTACAACAGTTATAGTCACAGTTAGAAAATTATACAGACCATATGCAGCTTATTCATTTGTAATGGTCAGTGTTTTTTTGTGTATTGAATGTTTTAAATCATGTTTGTACTGCGACGTGGTCTTAAAACATGTGTGTGTACTATCACTATGAAACAGCAGTTAGTATTATGAGGTCATTTAATTTCATTGTATACACAGGGGCAAGTCGAGAGCCAAGGCTGAGAGGTAAATCCACTCTGTTTGTTTACTCGTGCGCAACACGCCACTACCACTGTTTACCCACTGTCAGTATCGGTCATGCTCTAATGTTGTAGCTGTAATAAATGCAATAGCACATACATTTGTAACAATAAAGCCAGGCCCCGTGAGTCACTGCTCAAAACTCTTGCAGCATACATTAGTATACGCCCACCATGTCTCACTGCGTTTAACCTATGACCTCATCAGGGAAAACACACTGTATCCACCCTCTGCATTCAAATTGAGCGTGCAAGTAGATCTGAAGATTGAGTCATTTAAAGCGATATGGTTATTTATGAGCTGATGAGATTGGCTACCACAATGCTATTTTAGTAGACAGAATCAAAGTTTATTTATATTTTAAAGTATTTAATTTTCACAGACTTAAAAAATGTAAAAAACAGAACTAGTTAATTTAAAACTCTTTGCAACAGTCCTCATGTATCGCTTGCTTAACTAATGCATTCCTGACATTCCAACTATTCACTCTTCACAACTTTCAGAGGCCAGCAATTTTTTAAAACATTAACAGTAACCAGCATGCTAAACTGCACTTCCTGCTTTGCGGAGGATTCAACGCTCTATTTGATGCAGGCATCGGTCTGATTTTGACAGTCAGAACTGCTTTTACAATACATCTGTTCTGGAGCAATGCGGATTTTACTTAATTACATTTGTATCAGGTACAGCCCCTTTAACGTATCTTTTAAAACAAATGAAGAACCCTTGGGTAGTAGGTATGGGTGGAAATCATCTGCCACCATGCGTGTAGTAATTTATATCAGATGCCCTTACAGCCACAACCAAATGTGCAAAGTATCCTTTTATGGACTGGGGGTTCTACTTCAAGAGCACCAAGTTTGTAGATGGCTACAAGTAAAAGAAGATTAAATGTGTAGCCAAGGAGACACTGAGTCTCCCAACATCCTGCAGGCAAAGGTTCAGGTCATGGAGGAAGTGTTTAAGGTCACATTCACAATGCAAATTGCAGCAGACTCGATTAGATTGATTGAAAAATGCAACATTGACTCTTTCTCTGAGCTAGTTCGGTTCCTTGTGCACAATACACTTTTATCAATCGAACCAAATGTGCAGAAAGATGCTTCTCCCCTTTGCCTGTAGAGGCGCTGTGTACAATATCAGCTAAAGAAATGACTGGGAAAAGTGGGGGAGAGACCCGGAGCGCTGCCTGATCCGCGTCACATCAACAAACTTGGAGCGGGACTTTAGAAGTTTATTCTTTGGCTTTTGTAGATTTATCCCACAACCTTCCCCACATGTGCACAACCTGCCGCCACATGTGCACAACCTGCCCCCACATGTGCATAACCTTCCCTACAATAGCACAACCCTCCCTGGCATGTGCACAACCTGCCCCCACATGTGCACAACCTGCCCCCACATGTGCACAACCTGCTGCCACATGTGCACAACCTCACATGTTTTGTGTGTAAATAAAAGAATCAATTATGTAAATTAAAAAAAAAATATATATATATATATATATATGGCCTGGAGCTCCTGCGGGGATGTGGCGAGGATTGGCGTGAGGGCAAAGTACTTTCGTTTTCACCAAAGTGACAGGTTTACTGAGTGAAGGATGATGCGGATAACAAGACTCGACTAGATAGCATCTCCCTCAGCCTCAACCCGCCTTGTGGGAGAAGCAGACAAAACCTTACCTAAGTAGGAGCATTGTTATTCATTAGTTCTAAAAGAATCCCTGCACGGTTGCTGAGTGGCGCGCGAACGCTTTCCCTACAGTAAGGAATATTCAGGTTTGATTCTTTCTGTGTTTGGATGTTTCTCCCACATTTTGGTGGGTTTCCCCCATCAATCCGAAACATGCACAACAGGTAAAAGCCCCCAAACTACGGTCCTGATCAAAGACCAGCTCAAGAAGAAGTGGAGAGTGGGCTGGCCCATACACCCTCACCTCAACATCCGACGGATCTGCGGTGATTGAAGAATGGGTCAAATGAGAGAGAGGTCATTTGTCTGTTGGGACATTACCAGGCAAACCTAACACTTTTTAATAGTTATCGATAACAATTAGATATGTTCATTTGATTCATTTGGAAAATCAACATATTTGTCCTTCAATACCACCAAAACTATTGGATAGAACATGATGACATCCATGGATGAGATAATAAGAGCTTAAAAAATAAGTATTCATCTTGTTTTTTGAGCATATTTTGACTTTGTCTTTAAATAAGCCTTGCCCAATGGAACGAGCATAACAAATATCTTGTTTGACCTTAAAATAAGAAGAAGGACAGGCATTTTCTAACTTGACACTTAAAACAAAAATGCTACTGCACTCTAGAATAATAAAAACTTACCTGCTCAATTGGCAAATCTTGTATTAAGAAATCAAAAAAACTCTATTCAAATGAGAAACTATTACTGTAATTCTAATCACCTATTTCAATTCTTGAATTGGTCTTTTTTGCCTTCCTCCCAGTTGAGTAGCAGTTAATTGTCTTTTGGCAAATAATAACCCAATTATACTTCGCCACAGTAACAAGGGATACTCAAGTCAAAGCTTCGACCTTCTGCTGTTTAAGGCCACCCTCCTGCCATCACTGTCTTGGGGGTACCATGCTAACCTCTCCCTTCAGGTTGCAACCTTCCACACGGAGTCTCATACGTATCTCACATGTTATGGCAAGCCGCCCAGTTGTCTGGATTTGTATGGGCAGAAATAGTTTTGTTAGATCCTGATGTGGAGAACTACAGAGAGGACATGTTTAAAACTTTAACTATCTGCGGCACGGAAGGGAAAAGAAGGGAAAGGAGAGGGCCCGTTATGATCTGTGTGCTGGCTTTTTTGTTGTGACACTTGCAAACATACTCAAGTTATGGGTTGTTTTGCATTCTAACATTATAATTGTAACGCGATTATGAAAGAAAAGTGTTTCTGTAGTCTACTTGTGTTACAAATGTCGTTGCCCCCTAGGAAGACATTGCTCTGGCTAGGCCGAATTTAAATCCACACACAACAGTTTATGAGAAAATACTGCTATGAAATTTTACTGCTCTCACACAGGCTCCCCATTGGACAATATGAACATATACGTTTTCATAAGGAATTACCCAGAATATAAGAATCTTTAATTGGCCTTATAAACAATTCAAGTCTTATATAAGTTTGATGTTTTAAAAGTATTATAAACATTTTTTCAATTGACCTCAGTAACCCTCGAATAAGAATGCACTGCCCCCTACTTGGACCTGGGAAACCTAATCTCTCTGGAAGTATCTCCTTGTTATAAATGTTCATTAAAGGTGCACAACGTAACTTAATAGCTTCATAATTGTAGACAGTAAAATGGTCATAAATCCTTAAAACCATTTTCTTAACACTTATCAGAGTCAGGTAGTGGAAACAAAAGCTTAAAAATATATATAAGAGTCCTCTAATTAGCAGGCCTATGCAAAAAAAAAAAAAAAATTCCAGGACATAAAAAAGGAATATGTATTGTTATTGTGTAATCTGTAAAAGCGCAGTGGCTGTACCACTTTGTCACTGTGAGGTTCTCGTCTGATCTTGGAAGCCTTCAGCAGGGTTTGGGCCTGGTTTGTACTTGGATGGGAGACACTGGGAATAGGGCAACAGCAGTGGCTCTAATGCAAACTGTTGTTGTGTCTTTAGTCATTGAGGTGGGCCAAATGTAGGTCCAAATGCCAGATCATTTTGTGAAGATTATGCAAAAGTAAAAAATGCTAAACAAAATTATTTGATGAATTTGTATGTATTTTTTTTTAAGTTATGTTGTAAAGGTTAAGGGTATTAAGTGATATTTTTGTTATCATGCAAATATCTTTGTTTTAACACATTTATGACAATAAATATGTGTCTGACTATCTTTGTAATGAGAAATTCATTTTATTCAATATGCCCCATCATTACTTAGGAAAGACACTTCACCCACATGTATAAAGAGACTTTGAGGCATCTGGAAAAGTTGCTATATAAGGACTCAATGTGTCATTACATACAAACCAAACCTCTCCTCAATTAGAGTGTGTGTAGAGCATACTTTCCGTTTGCACAATTATTTTTTGTGAGGGATTAAAGCAAATAGTCTAATTTTATAAATGATAATTAATATGGTTAATTGCCCAATTATGTGACGCGTGTCATTCGACTAAACCTATAATACAGGTGGTAGATGTCTTGAAATTGATTTATTCCTAATATGCGATGGGAAAAATCTTTTTTAAATATATACTTGGTTCCTACATTAGGCTGTAATTCTATCCTGGGATGCTGCAGAATATATTATCATCCACCCTTAAATAAAAACAAAATTTCACTTGAAGATAAACTGACATTTAATGTTTTTATTATGCCTAGAGTCTAATACCCACGACTTTAGAACTTTCAGAAAGTACTTCTGTTTTCTAATAAATGCCAAATGATTGATAGCAATTAGTCTCATTTCACCTTTTCTCCTTTCTTATTCATTTACTGCGCAATTTTTTTGGCATATAAACTACAGTATCCGTCTAAAAGAATAAATTATCATCAAACTATTGCCAGGCTCTGCCCACTTGACTGTTCCACCTTCTGACCATGGGCTGTACTTTGCTGGTATATGAGCTGATACCCGCAGTGTCGTTGATACGCTCACCAGAGTATAACCACAAACAGTGAAGTACATTTACATTTAGGAACTGACTCAAATTCTGAGAGTGACATTTAAGAGTCATAAAAGTTGCAGGTGGCATTAACAAAACCAGGTCAAAGGGTCCAAATTGTATCCCCATTGAACCTTCATTCTTTCTGCTGCAGCACTGTTAAAAGACCTGTTATTACTCGTCAACTTCCTCTGGATAAGATTCTGTTATGTATATCACTTTTCCTCGAGAGGTTAAAACCACTCCCTCGTCTGGGCCCCTCACTTCCCCTCTCTCACGCCCCATTTCTGACCAAATAATAAGTACTCGTTTTCAATCTCTCAAGAGTTGGTTCCTTAAGCTTTCAGAAATCAGGCAAGATAATGTAACGTTGGGTAATGTAATGTTTTAAAAGTGATCCGAGATCATTACAACCTTAATTATATCTCAAAGCATTTTGTCCAATTACTAGAGAGACATAAGGTCATCATGGAGCTCAGGGACCGGCCTCCTGCTGTGCCGAGTCAGGACTAAAACATGGACCGGCCTCCTGCTCGGTGCAAGTCAGACTAAACATTGGGACCGGCCTCCTGCTGGTGCCTAAAGTCAGGACTGAACATGGACCGGCCTCCTGCTGGTGCCAGAGTCAGGACTAAACATGGACCGGCCTCCTGCTGGTGCCAGAGTCAGGACTAAACATGGAGCTCCGGAACCGGCTTCCTGCTCCAGATACAAGATATTTTGTTCTTTGCAGAGGACATTGTTTAATTACAACCTTTTTGAAAATTGCGCCAACTCAAATTGCAATTTTGATTCGATCTTTACATATTTGGCAATCTTAGCACCAAGCCCTCATTCCGGTTTGAAACAACCTTGCTCCCTGTGCCCAAAACAATCTGTGAAGCTGTGATGTATTGTTATTGCAGCTGAAGTGCATTAGAATGGCGCAGGCAGGAGCAGACAGGAGCAGACAGGAGCCTCGGGGTATAATCTCAGACACTGCTCTCGCCTCCTCCTCTGCTCCGGTGCTCTGTGGCATCTGCACCAGTCTGTCGCAGCCATTTCCATTTCCTCCACGGCCCCTTTGTCGTCTGGAAGGAAATCAAACTCATTTCATAGGGTCAGACTCTTCTGTTATGTGATGTGCATGGCTTTCATTATGACAAGATCTGAGAGATACTAGAAAATAATCAAAGAGAGGAGTACGGGATTTGAACCACATTTGGTCATGGACACTGTCTGCCCCGCGCTAGGTTTGCGTCATTTTATTTTGTCCAAAAAGGAGAAAGTCCATAACAGTGGTGATGAAGATGGAGAGCCTGAGGAGTGGCAGAGGCACTGTTTTCAGATTCAGGAAACTGTGTTGATCCCAATCTGCAGTTCATTCGCAGCATAAGCAGTTTGCACACAAACATAAACGTACAGTTTAAAAAGAGGAACTCATCAAGTTGAATTCAACAATATACAACAGTATACAATAAACATCCAAACCCAAATTCAACAGTTTAATTGTAGACAGCACAAAAGAGTTTGAAATACAATTAAAACCACACCCTGAAGGCATCGGCATCATGGCAGGCAGGAGTTTTTCTACATTCATACATACATACATCAAAACTAAATTCACAGTGATTATTTGTTGCTAGAACTTATTTAGCTTGGATCATTTGAAAAATTGCATCGCCAAACGTATATCGCTTTCCCAATAAAACAACTGAGTTTTCTCTCAGTGAAGGTAAAAAAATAAATTATTGCTCTCCAGTGTAATAATAATAAATCACCTTTCCAGACGCTCAGATTCAGTTAATAATTGTGAGCATTTTTCATTCACAATAAAATCAATTTTGGTAAACAACTACTGTAGCCACAGCTGCCTTAGGGCAGAATGACAAAAGTGAGGCTGCAGATCTGCTCCATTGGCCGGGTATTGTCTGGTACCTCACAGTACAATACGGTACAAGGTCCACAATACAATATGTATCCTGATACTCGGAGCTTGATACGATACTTGTCCTGATACACGGAAAGTCCTAGAAAAAGTGGTGTGTTACAAGTGAACTAAAATTATGTTTGATCATGCAAAATTCATTGGAATTGTATGTCCACAAAGCCCAAAATATCAGAATACAATTGTCCTATTACCAAGTCTCAAAGCAGCAGTCAGCAGGCTCATTTATGACGAATTCATGTGCAAAAGTACCACAACATGCAATTCTGTGTTGATACGTGTATTCCCAAAAGTCTGTCACGATATATTGCCATATCAATATTCTGCCCGACCTCCAACCACCACCACACGCACACGCACACACACACACACACACACACACATGCACACGCACGCACACACGCACACGCACACGGGTGAAGCGTCTTGCCCAGGGACACAATGACAGAATTCACAAAGTCCAGGTTTCAGTTTGGTGGATGAGCACTCTAACTACTGAGCCACTGCCGCATTACTGACAATAAAGTTATTCTATTTGCAAATGTACAGAGAAATGGTGGTGCATGATTGACTGACTAATTCATTCAACAAGAACCTTGCTCTCAACATGTCTGCAATCTCTGTAATCTTCTACATGTGTTGTTCAGATCAATCATTTTTGACATTTTGCTGTAAATGTGTGTTGCTCAATGCCTGAAGTATTTAAAAAAAATCTAGATATTTATATAGAAAACGTTGAGAGTGGATTTGTTGAGTGTCACTTTTTGCATACAATTCATAATACTGTATGTGTCTTTCCTCCATAGCTTGGCCAGAGCCTTTCGCAAATGTAGCCTGTAAACAATCCAAGTCTTTCTTAAGTACAGATAGAGGTGCATGCATATTTGTAAAAAAAAAAAAGAAAAAAAAAAAAAAAAGCCCAGTCTCCTGATAGAAAGATTCAGTATCACATTAGATTAGGACAATGTTTCTCAAACTTTTACCAACTGGGAAAATAGTGGGCCTTCCGCGTAAACCAGATCTGTAAAAGGACAAATGCAATGACCACAGTAGTTCTAAACCGGGAATAACCCAAAAGAGGACACAAAAAGTCAAGGTTATTAAGAAAGATATACCTTAATCTTTACCTGGCATGTATTTGAGCTTAAAATAATGTATGGACTGAAAACAACTGTTTATCAGTCAGGCGCTGCCTCATCAGGAAAAAGTCATCAAAAAGTCATCAAAAAAGTTTACTTTGCATATGTGCATTCCATGCCTTCAAAGTGTGGTTACCGTAGCTACATTGATATAATCGTTTCTAATGTCAAAGTCAAATAACCACCAGAGGACACGCAAAGCCCATTAGAAAATTGACCAAAATGGAAGAAAAATTGCAACTAGAAAAACAAACATGGAGGCACCCACAACAGTTTTTAGATAACATTTGTTGGAAAAGAGCCAAGAAAATGAGGTGAAACAAAAATGTATTTGTTTTGCCCCTTGTTAGACACTACTAAGTTGAGCTTCCACTGTTGCGTTGTGTTCACTACTGCCCCAGTGGTCAGTGTGATTGTGCACATTTGAGGAAAACTGCAGAGAAGTCGGTTAAGACCCAGTTGTTCCAAAACGTAAAATATGAGAAGGCAGTTCTTGTGAAGTCTGTGGCAGTGAAATAGCAGATTTTCAACTGTAATCTCCAACATTACACTTGAAGCAGCTCCCAGTTCAGTTCCGACCAAAACGTCTCCACTTGGTCCAGTGCGTGTCAGAAGAACAAACAAGCATGACAAGTAAAACACACGAGGGCTTATTATTTTTTCCATTGCTGGTGAGGTGCATGTTGTGTGGTGAGAAATGAAATGATGGCAGCAGATGTGGTTCGGTTTTCTCCTCGGAGCAGAAGTGTATGACCTGCTGTTTCCTGTTTCTTCGTGCTCGTTCACATGCCTCAGCTTCGCGTTCACACCACACTCTGCTTCCCTTCATCCATCTCTGTCCCTGTCCCACTTCTCAAACCACCACCACTGTGTTTTCAAGTGTACAATCACACAGAAATAATGTTGATTCAAGTCTACATCTCAGGAAAACTAACTTTAAACAGTCAAATGTGTAGATGTAGGTAGATATACTGTATACTGTAGATAAGGTGTCTATTTTACAGCACAGGCTACGTACACTCAAAAGTCTGAGCTCCGGTTTCAGGACACCTTAAGCACCCCAACTTCCCTAACACTAACACTTCCCTGACACTAACTACATTTAAGTGCACTAACAACCAAATTCAAATTGGCTTCGCCTCCAAACCAGTCAAACCACTCTTGTCTCAGTCTACAACAGCTCAAAGAATCGATTAGGTGTGAAAAGGGGTTCAGGGACGCTGAGGAGCATTTGATTTTGCCCACACGTTATTTGGTCTACACAGCGCAAGCAAACACAATGGAGCTCCAGTAGTTTTACATCCACTTTGACGCAGCGGACCCAAACAAAACCACACGTGTTAATCTGAAGTGGCACCGTAGTTGCCATCTCTGCTGATCTAAACATGTCTAATACTTCCCTATCTGTTTCTTACCTGGTGCAGTTGAATGCCTCTCCTAGTCTGCCCCTAGTGTGAATGGAACCGCACTAGTGATAGGAATCTCAGATCTCTGTCTGATATATCATGCTTCTCAATACACTTGCTGTGTTTCTGATTCATTTAAGATGCATTTCTTACAACCAATGATGCCATGTTTTTTTGGCTCCTAATCCAATTTATTGTAGTTTATTTTTTTATTATTATTTAAAAACTTAAATAAACTTAAAATAGCCCAATTATTTATAATGTTTGTACAATACTACTCCTGAACTACTTAACATGCATGTAAACTACTTAATATGAGATATTTACACAAAGATGGTATACGGTAGGGATGCGCAGGTTGTTTGAACAGCAGGTCTCATTAGACTAATTTCTCAGTGAATATGAGTTGGATTGTGATAAAACACACAGCATTTTAGAGTTTAACATACAAAGAATACCTCACAGCTGTCCCTACTGTCCCCTCTGTCCTTGAGCCCCTGTGTGAGCTGATTTACCTGTGTCTGTGTCTTCACATTTAGTTAATCTGCTCCTGAGCTTGTAATTAGCTCCTGAGTGTTACGTTGTAACATGAGATAGTTACACAGAAAGATGGTCCACAGTAGTGATGCACGGGTTGTCCGCGGGTCAGGTCTGGCCAAGAAAGACTCATTTCAATGTGGCAGGTTCTAAATTGCAGACCACCGTATATTGCAAGTCCATGCTCAACTTGTGTGTTCAGCCGCGTCTAGATTCACTTCCTCATTAGACTTATTTCTCTTATTTCTGAATATGAGTCACATTGTAATAAAACACACAGCATTTTGAAGCTTAACATACAGAAAACACATCTAAAGATATGTCCCCTGAACAGTGCTTTCACAGACGTCTTCTTCTACAGTGTGTGGCAAACGCTTGTGCTTCCTTCTAGAGGGCCCCCCAGTGGCCATTAGCCATTAAAAATCTACGGTACTTAATATGCATGCAAACTACTTTAATATATAGCACATGACTTGAAATGCATGCAAACTACTTAATTTGCATGTAAACTACTTAATTTGCATGTACACAAAGCATGTACACATCAGCCCTGCTCTACTGCCGATTTACCAAAGTTTAGATTTCACTTTTAAGGTTGAAGACAACGAAGAGGAAAAACAAATACTATGTCTGTCAATAATAATGTGTTTAGCTGAAATCCTATTCAATGAGTGTTTCAGTCCGTGTTTCAGCTACTCTGGGCGTTAGCGATGACATTAGCAGCGTCAGCTTTGGATGAATCTAGATTAACCGGGACAACAATGGAAAGTTTAATGCACTGTCATTTTGTTACTTGCATTGCATTGATGTATCACTTTTCTACCGCACTTGTATTGCACATGCGCAGGCCGGTGTATCGATGCGAGTCAGTTAATCTTCCCATCACTTGACTTGACTGCACTGTTACATGCAGCAGAAATACCACTACACACGCACTTCTTGCACTTGTGTTATTGGGATCTTAGAGATTTGAATCAAGACACCTCAGTGCCTGTCCTTGTTCTAGGTCCTACAAGGCTGACTCATTCGGAACGTGCTCAAAAATATGTCTGAGATTCTCGCTGGGGAGAAGCAGGAGTTCTACTCTGAGCTTCTCCCAGGAGCTCCTTACCCCATCTTCAGCTTTCCATGCAGTATCGTGTTATTTTAAGTTTATAACAACATACATGGAAACTTTCATGATCCTCACAATGAACCATTGAACACAAATAAAAATGCCCTGTCCTCTGCAGCAGGATGTCCAAGTGATTTGATATTATTTAATTGGCTCCACTCTTTTGCCCTCACTCCCGTATCATGCTGTTTAAATGTCCTGTCCATTAAAGCCTAAAAAGAGAAGCAGATGAACGTCAACATGGCACTTTGTATGTGCCTCAATGCAGGCTCCAAAGGATACGCAGCAGGATAAATTTGTTTAAAGATCGAAGGTCCTCGTCAGGTCAGTCAGAGGAGAATATTATTATAAATGATAACAATCATAGCGTGAATACCTTAGCTCTATGTCTGCGACAGAGGGTCATGGGAAAAATGACAGATGACTTCAGGCTAAGATTAGATACAAGACATACACAAATGCAGAGTTTGGATTGGTACTGGTAATCTTAACCAAATGGGATTTGTAATATTATTATTGAATCATGTTGAACTATTGGGCCCACTCTTAGATCAGATTACAGGAGCATTCCCCAACCGTATCTGCTGCAACGGTCTCCAAATGTTTGAACTTATTTTGTAACTGCATTAGACCAGCAACTTTTGCTGCACGCTAAAAGTTTCCATTCATATTTAATAGCTAGGTTGTGGTTCTTCAGTGAGCTAGTAATGCTACAAACCACGGCGATTCCTCCAAACCAGCAGTCTTCGAGAACTAGGGTCTGTGTAATGGTTCTGTTCAATGGAAATTCAACTTAATATGGTAAGTGAATTATATGTGATAATATTATTTTGAGGCGAGAAGAGGCGAGACAAAAGAGGCACAACTCTTTTTTTGAGTGCTTTGTTTGTGTTTGAGAAAAGAATTTATTTGCTGTGATCACTACAGCCCCTAGCAGTCAGTGCGATTGTGCACATTTGAGGAAAACGGCAGTGAAACACTGAGGGTGCATTTTGAACACGGTTAAGACACGGTTGTTCCAAAGCGTAAAATATGAGAAGGCAGTCGTTGTGAAGTCTGTGGCAGTGAAATAGCAGATTTCCAACTCCTAATCTTAATTTTTTTTTTCATGCCCCAAAAACTGCATAATTGGCCATTTTTACACACAAAATGTACCATTTTTGTATCAGAGCATGACATGATAACAAAAACGTGTAATGCATTTTTCTTACGTTAATGAAAGTAAATTACAGAGGAAGTTTCAAATTGATATGTTTTAATTTAAGATTTTCTCATATTCACCAACAGTGTCTTGACTTGCTGTAGTTCGAGAAAATAAAGTGACTTGGGTAAGGGTAAATTACTTGAAAGAACCCAATTAACATTGATGCTCAAAGAAAAGTTTCAAACGAACGAAACCCGTTATATTCGGCAATAACACAAGTAAACACACAAGGATTCCCAGTGACACCGGGACTGAAATCTTTCTACGAGTTTGTGAATTGTAATAGCTTATACCTCCCTTCTCTTTTGCCTTTTACTCTAAAACAACAGTCAGTCGTCTCTCTGCGACAGGGCTTTGGCAGCTGTCCAAAAACAATATTTGTCAGCGTCGACTCTGCTCTTACTCTTTATTATTACAAAACTGCAGCCCTATTTTCATGCTCTGCAAAAACTGGAAAAAATTAATTATGAAAAATCTCTAAACTCCAAAGTTCTCAAAGACATGTTCTTAAAGTTGGGGTACTTTATTATCAAACCGTGTAAGGAGGACATAGCTTTTTTTTTTTTTTTTTTTTTAATAGATGTAACTTGTTCCTTGCTCTCACAAAACCTTTTTTTTTTATAACGTGCATGAATGTTCAGGCGTGTTCACAGCTTCAGACCCGCTTTATTCAGAAGAGGAAGTGACACAGGGTGAACTGCCAACATGCGGTCAATCCACGATAACGCTTTAAAATATGTTCTGTGGTAAACTATAGGGTGTTAATAGGCGCGTGTGAGTTGTTTATTCATGCATACAAAAGTAGTTCACGCTTCAGATTAGGGTACTGCAAACCCCATACTACATGTATTTATTAAACAAGACATGTTATGCTTTTTTCAAGTACTTAGTTATTCATTATAAGATAATTTTACATTTTGTTCATTGTAAACTGCAATATTGATCTTAAACAGCTTAATAATAGAAACAGGTCCACTGCAGAACTGATAAGGCTCTTCATAGTGCCATTTCACCGTAACAAAAAGCGGATTGTTGTTTTTATTCTTCAAAAGTGGCTATGTGGCATTGTACAACACTACATGTGTCTCTCGTAGTCTTCATTATTCAAATAATCACAACCAAACGCGGGAATGTGGGCGGGTATAGGGGCTAGGTGAAAACAATAATTTTCTGAGCACAATACAGAATTAATCAAGCGTGCAGAAATCAATCATAATACAACTTTGAGTAAACTAATGATGAGGAAACGAGGTTAAAAGCTCATTAAAGCTGATTTTGTACAATATGTCCCCTTTCCTGTTATAAGCAAATTATAACGTAACCCATTAATCACTTGGCTATTAATAAGCACATTATTAATGCTCGTACATATGTATTCCACGTTGGTTGTTAACACACTCATGGTTCGTTGGTAATTAACACTTATATGGTAAAATAAGCCATCTACACAAGTCCCTTAGAAGTGCTTATAAATAACCAACTAGTGCTTATTAACGCCATATAAATGATTTACCAAGGAACCTTATTTTAAAGCATTTCCTAATCCACTATCACACCAAGGCGTTACATACAGCTTAGACGGATAAAATATTTAACAATTAGATGAGGACAGTGTGCAACAGTTTGATTTTGTCTGCTGTTTTACAATACACCCAAAAATACAATGCAAGTGTCCTACTACGCCATATGTTTCCCATGTATTCTCGCATGTACACGGGACAGCGCAGGATGATACGGGTGGATTGTGGCGTGCAGGTGCTGTGTTTCTGCAGCAGTGATTGTGCAGTGCCTTCCAGCTGGTACGTCTTCACAGAGAAGTTTGAACATTACAGTAATGAGAGTGTTAGCCCTCTCGCTAAAATGCTAATTTTCACGGTTCACTGAAATGACTCACGTATCCAGTCGTCCTGACATGTGAAATGGGACCTCTTTAAATCAAGCTCTCAAAGGACGGAAAGATATATACTGGAACCATATGGAGCGCATGAAATATTAATACAGGGTTTCTCCACTGTCAATGCAGCTGGCACTGTGATTAAAAGCATCTTTGAACATTTCTGATTAAAAACAGAAAACTCATCTGCACTGTAAAAACAAACCATGCATCTACGTTTAATGCTAAAGTAGTAGGCATTGTCCTGTTTAAGACTTTTAGTGAATAATTACTCTCATTGTTATGTTATGTTATGTTATGCACTTATATTGTAAAGTTAGAAGATAAAGTTTTTAATCAGGTTTTACAAATTTTACAAAGTGAACATCTCACAGGTTTTGATTTTAACAGTGGGAATTTTAACCCTTGGAAAGAAAGTTTGAGTAGTTTTGTCAACATTAGTCTTCATAGCCTTTTGTCTGACTTAAAAATAACAAGTGATGTCTGTTTGCTATAAGTGTTGCCTTCTATGTTGTGTAAGAGTTGTCTTGTGTATTTAGTTTTTATCCAATCTTAATAAAAAATAGAATAAAAAATCCTAAAAATGACTCATTTCAAATACTTCATTCAAGTGTCACTTGAACAATCAAATTCTTGAAAGTTATAGAAAGATTACCCATGTGCAATACCATGTACCGGTAAATGTAAAAAGTACCTTTACTTAACTTCTTAAGTACAGATTTTGAGGATGCCATATAGTTGAATACTTATTATTTTGACAACTCTACTACATTTCTAAATAGGCTTAATGTACTCGTGACTTTTGTGGAGAAGTTTTCCATCTTTTGTTCCATTTAAAGCTTGAGACAGGATTTGTGCAGATGTGCTGTCACAGACTCAGGACAAGAAAGAAATACAAAGGATTAGTCCTTCTCTTGTGACTTGGCTTTAATCTATTTTAGGGTTTGCAGTTCTGACTAGTGTTGGCTTATTCTTAACAAAAGTAGCCCCTTCAATTAAAAACAAACAATAAAACACCCTTACAACTAAAAGAACATCTTCTTAAGATATTTTTAATAGCGTTAAGGCAATCTTTTCCACTGAATGTAAGCCCTAAAGCAGGGGTGTCCAAACTATGGCCGGGGGCCAAATGTGGCCCTCAGATCAATTTTTGTTGGCCAAAAGTACTAACCTGTCTCACACCAGATTGATCTGTGTCTCACTCTGAATCAATCTGGAAAGGCTCTTGCTGAAAGGGACGTTAAAAAAATACTTCACGCTGATTGGTCGAAGCGTCACAACAGCGGAAGAAGCAGAAAAATCTAAAGTACGTTAAATCCAGAGTCCGGAAAAGCACAGTCGTCTCTCATCCACAAATGTGTGCATGTTTTTGAAAAAATAGTCCATGTTTCTCCTAAAATAGGCTGAAGTCCGGCCGTCGGCAGCGCCATGTTTGTTTTGTTTCGGGTTGTTTTGACTTCCGCCCAGACCACAATGCGATTGATTGGTTCCAGTCCCGTCTGTGGGCCTTACATGCCATGGGATTGGCCCGTTTACCACTGGTGCGGACTGAAAACGAATCAGCGGGAGCCTAACAAGATTGATTCAAAAATGGTGAGAATTCCTCTTTCTGGCAAGGTTACAAAAGTACTATCCAGACCTGTTTATTAATGTTCCAAGCCTTAATAAACACATGGAGGCTCTTTAAAACTACATTTACTGCAAAATGTCCAATGATTCATTACATGGTCATGTTGTCTGTGGCTCTCCGCTCTGTTTCAAAATGCGGCCCTTGGTGACACCCCTGCCCTAAAGCGTGTCTGCAGCTCAGCATGGCAGCTATAGTATGGACATGACGATACAACCCCATGAAAAAAAATTCTGTTCAGGACTTTTGTAATTTTGTGTTTATTTGATTGGAGTTAATGGACTAACATGACCAAGGAGTTTTCAGCAAGAAGATCTACAGCTTCTTCCGCCAAACATTTCCATTATCAGCAATCGATGCCTTCATCTGATAAAGTCAATCCATCAATTTGTCCAAAGTGAACTAAATCAGAAATCAGACATCGACCTCAAGCCTGATTTACGATGTCCTCCTTCCTTTAACTGCCTTGTTTCCTTGAAGACATTTATTTTTCAGTGGCACCAGAATCTGCTTATAATCTTAATTTCTAAATTTGCAACGCACAGTAAAAATATATATATTTTTACTGTAAAATGTATTTGCTTGTATCTCTCCACCTTTGCGTATATTACTCAGAAAAGCATGCTGTCTTCACAATAACATGTTCTGTTTGTGTGACTCTATCTTTCATATTTGGACATTATCTCACTCTGGGATCGGTTCATTTTTTAGGCCTGGTCTCTGAGTTACTGAAGCAGGACGGTATGTCTGGAATGTGACTCGAGTGGCACGCATTCAAATACACATTCTCTCCTTTTCCTGTTTTTCATTCAAGAAATAGACTTCACTCACTGCGGTGTCGACCTCTGCTGCTTTTACACTATCATAAAAGAGCAAAATAAATGTATACTTTTGAAATAAATGCATTGTCACAGCTATGCTTGCTTAGTTAAAGTTGCAATATGTGACTTTCATGGTGGGAGATCCTGCTTGTCTCCATGGAGATGTTTACACTTTACCTAGAATGTTCCACAGGAAGGCATTAAACACATCTGGAATTTTGTACTTTTCAAAAAGAATCCGAAAAAGTCAGATCTGGCCTGTGACTCGGCTTAATGGCACCTCTTCTTGTCTCCATGGAGATAGACAAGTTTTATTCCATACTGTGGAATTTACTGTGGTATTCCATACTCCACAAGAAAATTTAGCTCAGCTGTATGAAGAAATGTACTAAGAATCTCACTGTCTTGGTATTTAGTCTGGACTCTTGAGTAATCCTCAAAAAGGGCCGACCCAAAGGTTTCTGGCTTCAGTCTGGACTATTACTGTAACACCCAGTCCTTTTCTCTTCCTTGGAAATTTACTGGTTTAGGCCTGAACGTGGATTTTTTTGTCTTGAAACCTTAACAGTCAGTCAGTAGTCAGCATTTCTTATCAGTTGAGAGTTTAATGAAATCATTTAAAAGGCAAAAAAACAAACAAAAAACATCTTGGTAAACTACAAAATACAAACTTCAAGGTAAGAAAAATGCGAGCTCAAACAATATGGACGAAAAGACTGACAACGATTTCCACAATTTCAAGTCTACGATGATCAAAAAGAGTAGGAGGACGTTTTGAGATTAAGAACCCAATTTCCAACGACATAATAAAATGAGTGTCATTTCATTTTCATTCATTTTTTCCTTTCCTTTCTGTGTAAATGTTTTTACATATCCACAGCAAATACAAACATTTCTATACTACTATGAATACCCACATATTTCACATATTGCAAATGTTGTCCTTTCAATTTCTTTCAAGTGGATTGTGGCTTTACTTATCTACAGGGAGTGCCAGAAATTGACACCACATATGGGAAAGGAAAAACGATCCTTTACTGTGCATATTTTCCTCAATTTAAAGCCGAATTGCCCCCTGACGTTGTATCCTCCTCATGGACTGTCTTTGTCTTGGTAAAAGTTTACTACTTGCTTTGAACATTATCTGTGGAGTTTTAAATGTCATCAGATCATCGTGTTTGAGGATATTTGACCACTGGAACGACTGATTATAGATAAACTATAATCATCAACTGGATTATAATGCACTTTATTGTCCTCATGGGGAACTTTGACCCATACTTGAATGCTGCTGCTGTTTTGCCTGGGTTTCACCGTATGGCATTAAAATGATCCATCTCCATGGAGATAAGCAGCAACAAGTCTGATCTCTTCTCACAGTAAGAATGCCTTTTTCAACAGATTTTTACGCAAAAAAAACCCATATGTATCGGTAAGTGAATAAAAGCTAAATTTATAAGTCCAATGCCAAACTGTGGAACATTCCAGGCAAAGCAAAAACATCTTGATAGAGCTAAGCAGGTTGCGGATCTTCCACCAGAAAAGTTACACAGTGCACCTTTAAGCTCAACACGTCAGTTCGGAAAGTCACGAGGAGCTGGATTTATTGGAGTTTCCTCTGACCGTAGTCTTGTTTACCTAGATTAGTTTCAGGTTCTTTGTTCTATTGTTGTCTGCCAGTCTCACTGCTGCAAAGTGCTAATCAGCATGAAAACACAAAATGTTCAAACATGCTCAAAATCCCTCAAAATACAGCTCTGAGTTAGCAGGTGGGAGGAAAGCAATATAACGCGTTAAAAGCACATAAAAGTCCATTTTGCATAACTTACAACACAATGACCTGATCTGTTTGTGAGGTGTTTGTATGCAGAACATTTGTTATTGTCCCAATTATCTTTTTAGCAGTTCTTATGATGTAACTGGACCATAAAATAAATTCAAAACATTTATGACCACATGACTAAACCTGTTCCGCTAAATCTGCTCCAAAAATAGAAAACCGCTCTGGGGTGTAACAGTGACCCGAACACTTACTTTATGACCTTGTTATGGTCTTAAACCAGTGCTCGCCTCCAGGAGTTTAATTATTTCCAATACACCGTGGGCCAGAGGAGGCTGATTACGAGACGCTGTGAAACTATAAAGTGTAGACCTCCCAGGGACCGCTATTCCAATCTGCTATTGATTGGCTCCGATTCCTTTTAAAACCTTTCCATATGCAACAAGTTCCAGATTAACCATAAAATACATGGTTACCTGGAAGTGAGTGTATTTCTGAGGTCAGCTCATTTGAAATGGTAATAGACCAAAGAGTTCCCTGTGGGATTTCAAAATGAGGAAGAATTATCAAACCGATGCAATAGAATGAACACAGTGGAAGAGATAAGCCAATGTTTTTCACCATTACATTGTGATCCAAAGTGGGGTCAGTTCTGTTCCTGTTGCTGGCATTTCATACTCTATTTGTGCCCCTGCAAGGTGTGTACTTGCAAGTCGTGACTTGGACTTGTGTCAGACCTAAATCACTATTTTAAAGATTTGAGGCTTAACTTGATCAAATGTACCATGACCTGGGACTAGACTAGGCCTTGGAAATCAGTGACTTGGGACTTGACTTGGACTTGGCCCTCAGACTTGAGATGACTTGATGCTTCTGCTCATAAAATAAGTTAAAGACATTTTACAGGAATAAACGTCGTCCCCAATTCTTCATTTGTGATAAGGACTTTTGTTTTGTTTTCAAAATGGCATTATATAAAAATTGTAGAAATGTCATAATTTGGTGTAAAGACTTAAGCAGACGACTTGGGACTTGACTTGTGGGCCACTGACTTGGACTTGCCTCTCTTTGACTTGGGACTTTAATTTGACTTGAGGCCAAAGACTTGAAACTGAGACTTGCAAAACAAGGACTTGATCCCACCAAAGTTTTGAATAATGGAGATCTAATATTTGATCAGTTTAGAGTCAGTCAATTCCATCCACACTTTTGGGTTCGTCCGTGTTTAGAGCTAGTATAGCAGTGTTAGTTCTATTGTAGATCTGGATTAACCCTAGTTTAGACAGAGGAGTCCTGTTTGGGACCTGGTTTCAATTTGGTGGTACTTGGAGGGTCAAAAATGCTTATATTTCTATACTTATGATTGTATTTACTTCTTGCAGCAGACAAACTATTTACACATTTACGGGATACATTTAAGATAGTACATTTAAAAGCACAGGCAGTTTTTGTAGGATTATTTTATACAGCAAAAAGCCCTCAGTTCAACTAGCTCACACACGCATAAAACCTCAGTTCAGACTGAAGAGAGAGAGTTCCAAGAGTCATCCAGTGAGTGAACCCCCCGAGCACTCAAACTGGCATGCAGTTCACAGTGATGGGCGAGTCTACCACAACCTCACAAACCTCAGTGCACATAGATAAACAGTATTCAGAGATAGAAGATATTTAGCTATTGCTCTAAAATCAGGAACATCACCATAATCCAGAATATGTGGTACTTGGTGTGAGCAGTTTGAGAAACACTGTACTGCATGAAGAGATTGACATAAAACAGGAGATAACTTTGAAATGTGTGCTAAAGTATTCACATTTTAACCCTGCTCCGATTAGGCAAGTCACTGTGATCGCTGAAGTTCTGTTTTGTGTTCCGTGACGACTTGCCTCATCTGGTTAGGAGCACTTTAATAACATTTTAATGAGTTGTGTGAGTGTTCCTTCTGCTGGCTCTACCTGTTACCCCGAATGCTCTCAAAATCCCCGGCACATCTGGATCTGATGGCAATAAAACACCATTTGTGTGACCTTTATTTATGCATCTGATATTTTTGGCTTGTGCCTGCAAACTTTTTCCAAAACAACAAGGAACAAAGTGTGCAAACTCTTCATTGGTGTGGCCAGCTGCAGCAGAGAAAAAGCAATGCAGCAAATCAGAAATGAGATATGCATGATTTATTCACTGTCAGTAATCTGACTTTTGTGTGACCTGTACTTACTGCACATTAATTCAACGTGTTCTCCTGAGGGGCAGAGAAATCAGGTTAAGAACGATTTTACAGTTTAGCACTTTCAGTTCTCCTGCTAAGACTCCTGGCAAGTCTCTGTTTAGGTCTTGTCATGCATCCAACCTTAAATAACTCCACTGTTTTACAAGCTTTAGCTGTTTTCTATCTTAGGTCTGTTTGAAGGTGTCTTTTCCTAGTGGAGGTCTGCCCCCTGCTTGTGTCCAGGGAGATGCTTTTGTTAAGAAGAATGGTATTATTCTTATTTTACTTATTCCATTTCAGGGGTTTTCTAGTGCTTAAAAATACCTTGAAAAGCATGGATTCTTATTTTAAATAGTGCACCATAAAATGAAGGAGATATGACAAGTTGGTTTGTAATAGTTAGATGATGTAGATGATGGACATGAACCAGATTGTCAGATTATGTAACCTTGCTTCAGAATTGCATCGGCCCCCGTTTTTCAATGCCACTGGATGAATGAGGGGAGACGCTTGTCCAGCACCCTCGGGCTCTTCCTCAGATTTTTAAAGGTGCGGTACCATGGATGTATTATAGCGCGGTATCTAAGTTTTACTGTCTTAAAGTGTTAAAAACAGAACTAGTTCATTGTAAACGTTTGCATTAGTCCAAATGCATTGCTCAGTTATCTAATGCATTCGGAGCATCCTAAAAGTTTACCGCAATGATTGTATAAGCGCTTTTCACAACATTCAGAGTAAAGCTAACAAATCTTAGCATAAACAAGAAGACCTCTCCTTTCACTCTTTCTTTCGCTCCCACTTCCGCCTCTGGTTGGGCTCTTGTGTCCTCAGTGCCCTGGCCACGCCCTGTCATGGGTCACAGTCTGAACTTTTTTTTTCAGCAGTGATGGGGCGCTGGGACCAACTTGCTCAGCCATCTTGCCTTTTTTGTGGAGTCTTTAAAAGTGGATATTTAATGTGTGATTTGTTAAGGATTAAAAATGAGGACAATGCTCAACACAAATGTATTTCCACTGATGGACAATGGTTAGTGCAACTGAAATGCTACCGAAACCTCTTTAATTGTGAAACTACTATGAATAAAACAGGTGAAACTAACTGAAACTAAATCACTGCTTGTATAACAATGTCTTTTGCCTCTGCCCATCATTGTCCAGGTGGTGTTGTTGGACTATTTATAACTTTAAGGTTTTAACCCGTCGAAAATTTAAGACGCTGAATTTTGTATACATTTTCTCAATGACAAATTCAAACAATTTTATTTTTTCAAACCCTTAAATTCAACAGTTCAAACTCAAGAGTGTAAATTCACTGTGAAAAATGTCTGTAAAGAAGATTCACTCACTTAAATTGATTGCTAAAACCTTCCTGTGCTAAATGCAATGTAAATTTTGACCTATGAATTTAGACAGTTTGAAGTCTTGAAAATCTTCCATTTTTAATATTTAAACTTAGAAAACAAAAATGTATTGAGCAAAATTCAACAACTGAAATTGTGTTAAAATTTGTACAGTGAGAAATTTGCCTGCATTTGAATTTCAATGGTGAACATTATTTTTATTTTATTAGATGGAGATTTATGAAAGGCCTTTTAATTCACAAGAAGACACACAAGACACACTCCTCCAAAAGGACCGTCTGTCTTTATCCAAATGTTTTTCATAGACAAAGTTCCAGACATTTTTGTGAATGAGACGCAGTGATGGGGGATTTCTGGCTCTGAAGACTATACAGCTAACACGCTTCACCTGTGTGTTTAGACAGCGTCAGGGATCAGGGAACAATTGCACACATTTCTCTGAACTCAGGGTCTTTTAAGGTAATGGCACAAGTTAACATTCTCAAGATTTCAGCCTCTAATCAGTTGAAATGTCAAATTAGACAGAGTTTTTGTCTATTATATCAGTTTTGGTCTGACCGTGAAACATTTTCCAACTGAATTTTATAACCCAGTGTTTACAAAAATGACGTTATTTTCTGACTTGTTTTATTTCTAGTGTCAGTCGTAAACTTAAACACTGTGTATACTTCTTATATTTGGACCATAGTAGTTTTGGCAGCATTAACATTCGCTCTGGTCAGTAGAAACAATAAGATACAAACAGAGCCAGATAAATTCAACTGAAATTTGAAGCAACTTTACATTACTGCAGCCAAATTTTAAATCCTGTCACTTGGAAACATCATTTTTTATAATGGCCCCAGTTAATACAATTCAACTTCAGCTTTTTAGTAGGTTTTTTTTTTTTCAATTTTGCAACTTTTTGTTTGCACGGTGACTGGCAGATATCTGTCCGGATGCCCTCCCTCTCTCGGTACACTACGTTCAAGAGTTCTTTAAAACTAGAGACGTATTCAGTTTTGTTACTTACAGTACATATACAGGAGAAAATAAATTACTCAAAGTAAAAGTTTAAAAAAAAAAGTTAAACTTCCTGTAAGTAAAAGCAGTATAAGTAAAGAGTAATAAGATAAGATAAGAATAAGATTTGAGAACTATTAATGTGTCAAAAGAGATCTGCATGAAGAATTTTGCTGATTTTTGTTCAACAGAAACAACTGAATCAATTTAGTAAGATTACTCGCTGTGTTTATTTGTATGTTTTTGTTTACTCAAAGTTGGGACATTAACTCTACTCTAACTACTTTTTAGCTCTGAAAGACCAGATAACTGCTCTCAAATGTAGTTTAATAAAAATAAGGTCAAAAGAATCTACTGTAAAATGTCCTTAAATAAAGTACAGATACCTAAAAAATGTACTGAAAACTTTCCACCACTGTTGTTTACAGCAGCAGAGTCCAGGACAGACTAATTGCAGTGAAGAGCAGGCCTAATTGATAACATGTGTAAAAGAGGTAATGTGATCCAAGGACAGTTCTATCCCACCTGCTGCGGTTTGGACGACGTTGCACTTTGTCCACCATCACCACTGAGTTTCGTCATATTTCCGACAGTTCGCATGAGGACACTGGACGCGACTCAAAAATCAATCAATCAACTTGTTCTGTTGAAAGTTCAAATTTGAGGTTTTTGGCACAAAGCTTTGAAAGAAAAATAACACCAAAAAAACCACAACTTCCCATTAATTCTTAAAAGTGCACAATGTGATTTTTTATTTATTTTTTTGGTGGAGAGTCCACCACCTTCTTGTCTCCATGGAGATGTCATTGCTTCACCTGGAATGTTCCACAGTGTTAAAATAATCTCCATGTGATGAGGAATGCAAAAATATATTCACATCCCAATGAATAAATTGATTTAAAACAACAGAAAAAGATGGACGGATGAATGGGAAAATGAATTAGAGCATTTTAAAACACCATGTCAAAGTGCTCACTACTTGGATGGAAGTACTAGTTGATTATGAGTCACTGCTAACTGTCCTCAACATCAACATTCCATTTCACTTAAACATTGTATCTGGGACGTAATTCTCCAACAGTGGAAACAATAGATGGATACATGTGGAATACCCTTTTGGCTGAAGCAAAAAAAAAACAATAATATGGAGATGGATGTGTCTTGTTCTGTTTGTTTCTGTTTTGTTTTTGTTGTGTACTATATAAAAACAATAAAACCGAAAAAATATATAAAAAAATCTCCATTTCAATCTCAATCTCCATGTCAGATCTTTGGAGAGGCAAGCCCACTCACAGTAAGAAAGCGTGTTCATAGATAGATATGTGCACTAAAAACATCTGTAAATAAATGCAATAGGTTTAATGCTACACTGTGAAACATTCCAAGCAACGCAGTAACATCTCTATGGACACAAGCAGATGGCAGAACATTCACCAGAAAAGTTACATTGTGAAACTTTAAGAAGGGAAAAGAAAGAGTTCGAAACAGTGAAAAAGGTTGTCGGGATTATTTTAATTCATTCATTCTGTTCTGTTTGGCCAGACAAAGTTTCACCTTTCCCAAATAATAGATTCCTCAATATTGAAGAAAATACTCCACAGTGGCCAGGTTATTGCAGCCAAGTTAGCCCATATGTCATTTAGACAGTCAGCTTTATTCTCGCTTTTGGATTCACGCCAAGACTAGCCTGTTCCCTATAAGCAGGAATCTCTTGTACTGAGTTGTTTTTTAAGGACAAAGAATGTGGTGTAGCAGCCAGCTCGGTGCTCGGGATGGGCTGGTGCCAGCTCCTATACAACTGTGCCTGTCAGTCCTGGGACAGTTCAAGTCAGTGGCTTTTTGGATGCTCTACAGATAAGATAAGGCACACAAGAACTACTTCCTCAGTTCCCACATTAATCACCGCAGGAGGAGCAGCTTGCCTCAAGTGAGCAGAATAGGATATATATAAGTCTATTAGGAAGATTTGAACTCCTGGTGTAAGTGTGTAATATTGAGGAGAATCTTAAATAAATATATGTATTTTGGGTCGATTAAATTCACTTCTTGGAAGTATGTATTCAGCGCATAAAGAAAATATAGAAAATATATCCGGTTTATTATTTTTTGTGCCTTTGCTTCACATTGCGTTTAGCATCTCTTTATGTAATGGGTTAAGATCATGTTAAATACATTGTTATTTATAATATGATATTTTCGGTCTTGATGTGAGAGCCATGCGTCAATAACAGCTGATGCTATCGTGCGCTAGCTTTGTTTTGCCATTACCGTAAATACAAAAGATCAAGTCAGCATTTGATGAGAAATCATTATTTTCTGATTATATCTGCTGTTTGCTGTCTTGTCTTCGACTGAGTCTGCGTTCTCTCTTATCCAATCATCTCACTCATAAGCGCGCCGGGAGAGCGTTGTGTAATGACGATGGCAGACGTGTTTTGTAACTGTAACATTGGTACACTTTGGAGTACAGTTAATTTCTGGGGTCCCCTTAAAAATTGCCATTACATGAATTAAAGGAGCAATACATTTCAAACTATATCAGATACATACTGTAATAAAAGGTTTTAGTTGCCTATGCATCAAGAAAAGTAATAAAACAGAGAATTATAATGAAAATTGGTTTTACTTTGTAACATGTTCATATGGTCAATTGAATGGTCAGTTTACAGATCAACATTTGAACATTTATAGTTATGAATCACATCACTTCACAAAATATGTTCATTATTGATCATGTGTTTTGTTTACAGAGACAGTTCTCCATAAATGATTGTGATAAAGGGGATTTATAATGTCAAACTTGCCGATCAATCCATGATCAGACAATCAGCTTCTACTCCTTCTGTCAATGATGAATGAAAGCCCATTTGTTGTGTCCAATGTTGAACTTGAATTTTCAAACCTTCATGTTTAATATATTCCAGTCTATATGTTGTACAGTAATGTCTTTTCAGCCTGTAACCATCATCTCCATTACATCACATTGGTCTTGTTAAAACATTTGCCTTTAAGGACACCGCTACATCCACAGTCTTCTCTGGTGGAAAAATCAACTTCTATTTAACACTGTAACCTTTTTCCAGTTAAGGAAGACACATTATGCTATTTTCCTGGTACTTAGTAATAAAGTATATCAAATATTTCTATATTTTGCCAAAGACTTACAGTAAAAAATAAAGATACAGCGATATATGCGCTTCTCCAAAGAGCTGATAGGTTTTTGGCAGGACAAAGGAGCAGAAACCTGTGGAAAGTTAAGTTAGGTTCAAATGCCCAGAATGTAAAAGCAGCCAAGGCATTGTCCGTTGTAATAACAAAACTGTCCGATGGGTGTAGAGTGGCCAAAACTGAAGACAAATACAAATGCTTTTGCTTAACCATGGATGGATATGGACTATTTTTTAAAGTACAGTCCATTTCTTCCATTAGATTAAGTTTGTCTCATTACACGGTTCTACAGCAGAACCGACAAAAGAATCGAGCGAAACCTCTTTGATCCTGTGCTGTTGCTTAGACTTGATCAACAATTGAACTCAAGCTTTGTTCACACTGTTTAGATGCTAAGACTCAAAATGATGATTAGTTTAAGCCTTTAGTAGAAAACAGCATGTATTCTTTAGGGCTTTACTTTGATGGTCACAGGCCGTAGAATAAATGAGTGCAAGATCTGCAAAACTTTTGACTCAACATTCAATATTTACCGTATGGGCTGATGAAACTCAATACAGAATGTGTTTTCATTCTGGACCGGAAAAAATATGAAAAATACAGTATGAGTAATTCCTCTATTTTTGCTTTCTGAATTCATTTATTTGGGTTTGGAGCTGGACCAAAAAAACTTGAAAAAAGAGTGTGTGTCTGACTTAGATAGTTTAAGCTGTTTTTTGTCAATAACTACATAATTTTTTAGTTCAATACCAACTGCCTCATTTTTACTTTTCAATGCGGCAGCCAGTGCAGTCCTAGTGTCCTCTGCTGGCGTTTTGCATAGATAAATTTCATGTCAACTAAGGCATAATGGTATTATTTGAAGCTATACAAATGGTGTACACAGTGTAGTTTAAAATGCCTGAATAAAAGTCCTGTGTGATGCATTGTTGGGACTATTATTGATACTACTTGTACACCATATTCTGGCCTTGGTATTTCCATCAGGTCGACTTGTAGATTAATGTATGTGTAATTAGAATATACCTTAGTCAATCAAAACATGTAGATCTAAAAAAAAAAAAAAGCCATTAGATGGTGCTATGTCTGTTTCTGCTTGCCTACTAAATTCATTATTCTTAATCATTTTACTTTAAAAGGCTTTATTTTGCATAATATATCTGTGCAATTGTCCAGGTAGGTTCCATTAACTAACTCTGTGAAATGGACGAAAGTTTTAAGTATGAATATGTTTCGCCACTCATCCAAGTAGCTTCGTCAGTTCTTCTGAGTGAGAACTCAGCAGTTCTTTACTATGAACAGATACTCTTAATGTGAACAACTGTAGGGTTTGTTTCAGTGGAGTTAACTTCCTCCAGAGGGATATTTAAGGCAGTGACTATGTCACGATATCAAATATTTGTTTTAAAATGATTGTTATTGTCTCGATATAACATTTATTCCACAACCAAACAACAGTAAAACATTTTCTTTCATTCCCATTGTCTAACACACCACAATTCCTCAAGTTTGTGACCAGCTTTATTTTTCTGAAGTTAAGTTTTGGACCATAGATTGAAGCAAAACTACTTAATTTTGGTTCTAAAATGGTCAGGATTATAGTTACAATGATATTGTGACCTGAATAATCATAACAATCGATTAACAGAATAAGCTTGACTTCCCCAGCAGTGACTTATCAGATCCCTGTCAGATGAAGAAGCGACTTGGATCAGTGGCAAAACATGTTCACTCTTTAAACTTTAGTCCAGTTGACAGAATTCCAATTCCTTTTGCTTTATATGATATTGGCCATTTGAGTTTAAGACAAACTGAAATGTGATACATTTGTAAAAAGAGTATAAATGTTGTGTACCTTAGTAACATTACTCATGTGTGTGTCGAGCGTCTGGGCAGATATCAGTTCTCTCGACATGCACATTGCCTCTGCAAGCCTCAAATCTGTGATTCCCAAACGCACCTATAATTACTCCACTTACCATCCCCCTGACATGACATCATAAATCACTGTAGCAGAAGTACTTTTGCGCATATCTTAAAGAGAAGAGCAGGTTTTACAGTATATTGCCGTCTTTACAGCAAGCGGTAATTGTCCTTCGAACTGCTTTAGGTCTGCTCTGCCACTGTAAAAGTGCGAGTGTGCCTGAAAGAACGCCTTTTCAGGTAATAGTGGATCATATTACGGCTAGTATATCACTTTAGCAGATGCAAAGGGTCTGAAGGAAAAGATATTATGGTTATTGTGAGTGTGATGGACAGTTGCATTGTTAATCTTGGCACGATATCTTTAAGGAAATGGAAAGGTTAAACAGGAGTTTAAGCAGAGTGTCTCATGGCTCGAGCTAGCGGTCTGAAGTACATAGAAACTTGTTGCTATGTCTGGAAGGTTCTGCAGCATGGCCTTAAACATATCTTTCTCCATGGAGACAATCAGGTGATACCATAAGGCCAAGTTACAAGCCACATCTGTAGAGAGGCGACCATGCTCACAGGAAGTGTGTATGCTTCTCAGGCGATTCAAGATATTTGATGAGAAACGTTTTCCTTTACATATATTATCAAGACCCGGGTTAGAAATGCAATGAGAATCAGTGCAATATGCATCAGTGCAATATGACTTAGTGCAATATGGGGGTATGTGCAATATGAATCAATACAATAAGGGGTATGGGCAATGGGAATCGGTGCAATATGAATTTGTGCAACATGAGGGTATTTATATATAATTAACATGTTGTTGTTGAATGTTTGTGCTAATATGACACTGTCTGTCTGTTTTTGTAAATTTGGCTATGTAAATAGTATGGTTTATTTTTTCTTTAACATCAACCTTACAGGGGGTCTGTGATGTAAATGAGTGAAAGGCTATGTATACGATGGCATATTGACATTGGTTTAAATGTTCATTTATATGCATTGTTCCCCATTTTCTTAAAAACAATTACAAAGGTTAAGGATAGGAAAAATAATCCTGTCTTTAAAGATGACAAATTGGGCATTAGGACACACACCAAGCTGCTTACACATGCAGAGCACTTAAGCGATGCGTCTAAAATGTGACAGTGAAAGAAGACCACCCAAATACAAAGACCCAGCCCACAGCAGAATAACAGCGTGTGTGTCCACTGTCCAGACAGACCTCTTCACACTCACAAGCCAGACATAAAGGCCACAGATGGAGAAGCAGATAAGACCAAAATACTCATTATGTGGAGCAAATTCCAAGATAGAAAGGCAATAGACTGTCTATTATGGTCCATGAACTATCCATTAATAAAACCACACCAACATATCAAGTATAGAATGTAGCAGATACAAGTTAAAGTTCAAAATATATTTCATGGTTTAAGACTTGAGAACAACATTTCTGGGATATCATGAAGTAGCTTATTATTTGATGAAAAAACATGGGTGTCTACACACACACAACCACACACACACCAACAAATATGTGCTTTTGTGTAAAGTTTTAACTATAAATGTCAGTATTTTATTTTTATTTTATTTTTTTTGAATATACTAAATGGTTGCATGTTCTGGCACAGGAACAGGACATAATCAGATTAAACAGGTGCTAGTCATTGTTGTTGTGGCATGTGCTTCCTGTTTTGGAGCAGTATGTGGGGAAATTTATCAAATATCTTTAACCAAATTGTAACAATTTTGAGTCTGCATTTTTCCCCTCAGTGGCCTAAACTCATTCAATTGGTCGAACGTCTCACAAGATGAGTATTGTCAGGTATTGAAAGCTCTCACAAGAGCATTTGTTATGTCCTCTTTGTAGGACAGGCCCGATTCTTTGTCATTTTTTTCCTGTATAAATAAATTAAATGAACCCACAATCTGCATACTTCAATTCAATTTATTTTCGTAGTGCCCAAAATCACAACAGCAGTTGCTTGGAAGGGCCACAGTGAAAAGCAGATTAAACAATGTTCAGGAAATTAGCAACGTTCCAGGATCCACTGCCCTTAGACACTCCTTCTCTGCAAGGAAAAACTACAAAACCATACTGTTTTCTCAAAGTTGGATCATCTTTTCAAGTTTAAAATTTCAAGTCTGATTTTTTACAAATACATACTTTTATTCAGTTGTCGAGGGGTGCGGGGTCTCTATTACGGTGCCTCCAAGTCCAAACCAGTTCCAGACTAAGTCCAAACCAGGTCCAGACCAAGTACAAACTAAGTTCAAAGCAGGCCCAGACAAAGTCCAGAGCAAAGTCTAGACCAAGTCCAATGCCTCTCACGGCAACAGACTAAAACTTTTTTTAAAGATCCAAATTCTTGAAACTTGAAAAGATTATTCAAAGAGTAAATTTTAAAAATGACAATGTTAAACTAAACTAAACTAAACTAAAATGTATTTCTAAAGTCAAGATTAGGAAATCCTTTATTTTTCAGTTCAACATTGCTTTCCCAGATTTAAATTTGTGTATTTCAGTTTCAAATACTATGGAGGTCTTTTGGCTCCATATTCCTTTTTCCTTAAAATAAGAAGCCAAAACCTTTCATTGACTCAAAATTATGAAAGATAAGTATTTGCATTCTTCGAGTCATGCGAATACAGTGATGAATACAATGCTTTGCCAAGCCATGACTAACAGCAGTGTAATGGTATTGCGTCTGAATGTGGACCATCCAGACGCACCCCTCGGCCCCAGATCTCTGTGTGTGGCCCGGGACAACCCTGCCCCCATCAAACCCCAACTCTTACATTTTCCTGCCTTTAAAAATGTAGAATCTAATGGACAGAAACCGAGCGGAAAAATACATTCAACACACATGCCACAGGGGTTTTCCGCATTAACTTAACTGTTCTTTATGTCCAGCTCCTCTGTTCCACCACTCCCAATTATTTCATGGTATTGGAAACCAGTTTAAACAATAATTCCTAATACTTTACATAATATAGTATGCCCTGGCTGCTATAGTCTTACTCATCTATGAGTTATACATAATATTTTAATAATTACACTGTCTAAAATAAAGTGTGGCACATTTATGGCCCAGTGTCCTTCAGTCAATTGCAAAACAATGAACATAAAATAATGATTCAATGAAAACTATTTCTAGGCCAGGGTTCTACGCAGTATCTTTGCTGTTCCTAACACTGCACTTTTCTGGACTGAGATGTCTGATGCTTTTCCAGGGATCTGCTGTAGCCACTCCTCCAGTTTGGGGGTCACTGTCCCTGAGTGCTCTGATGACCACGGGCACCACTTTCTCCATCACCTTCCACACCTTCGCCTTCTGCCAGTCACTTGGTTATGACGCTCCATATATGCTTTCCCTGCCAGCATCTAACACCCTGCAGTTATGTGCTGGATTGTCTAAGGGGTCTCTCTGCACAACCTACACCTTGGGTCTTGTCTGGTGTGGTGGATCTGGGCCTCTATTGCTCTGGTGCTCAGGGCCTGTGCTGTTCTTCAGACCGGCCCGCTCTAGCCATTGGTAGGATTTCATGATATCAGCCACTTCAGTTATGTTCTGGTACATCCCATGTAGAAGCCTGTCCTCCCATGATGGTCCCTCCTCCAGCACCTCATTCGCTGAGCATGTCATCTGTTGGGGCCTTGTCCTTGATGTACTTGTGGATCTTGGATGTTTCATCCTGGATAGTGGCTCTCACACTCACTAGTCCGCGGCCTCCTTCCTTACGGCTAGTGTACAGTCTGAGAGTACTGGATTTGGGGTGGAACCCTCCATGCATGGTGAGGAGCGTTCGCATCTTAACATCTGTGGTCTGTATCACTGCCATATTATTCCTGCAGGGTATCTGATCACTGGCAGGGCATAGCTGTTTATTGCCCGGGACTTGTTCTTGCAATTGAGCTGGCTCTTAGGACTTGCCTTACTCTTTGTAGGTATTTGGCTGTAGGTTGTTATCTCTTTGTGGTTGTAATTTGCCTGTGAGATCCCTTCTGTGTGGACAACCTTCCCTCTCTTTGTCACCATCCGACTACACTTCTCAAGCCTGAATGACATCTCATTCTCAGTGCTGTAGATCCTGGTCGTGTGGATCAGTGGTCAATGTCTCACTCACTCTTAGCATACACCTTGATGTCATCCATGTAGAGGAGGTGACTAATCGTGGCCCCATTCCTGAGTCGGTATCCGTTGCCAGTCTTGTTGATTATTTTTTAACAGCCGTGGGGACAGGGCATCACCTTGGTATATGCCACATTTGATGGACACTTGTGCAAGTAGTTTTCCATTGGTCTCAAGGGTGGTTTTCCGCAGCCGCATCGAGTTTACTATGAAGGCTCTTAGAGTCCAATTGATGTTGTACATCTCCAAGCATTCAGTGATCCACGTGTGTGGCATTGAGCCATGTGTTTTCTTATAATCAATCCAAGCAGTGCACAGGTTGGTGTGTCGGGTTCTGAAGTGTTAAGCGACTGTTCTGTCAACCAAGAGTTGGTGTTTGGCTCGTCTGGTGTCTTTGCCGATGTTCTTCTGTACTTTGCTAATGTATTGATCCATGTGCCCCCTTATCTTAGCCTCAATGGTGCCTGACATGAGCGTCCATGTTGTGGAGAGACGGGTTATTGGCCTGTAGTTGGATGGGACTGTAACCTTGGAGGGATCATACGCCATGCGGTTAGCCATTCAGGATGAGTGAGATTTTAGAGACGCTGGAGAAAACACCTTTCTTTTGCTCCTCTCTTTCGCTTCCCTTCCTCTCTCTCTTCCCCCCATTGTTTCTTTCTATCCTCTCCCCTTCTGCCTTCCCTCTTTTCTCAGCTATACTTCCTTTACTCTCTCTCACGCTCTCTTCCCCTCCCTGTCTATAATCTCTTCGCCTCCACTTTCTCACTCCTCTTTCCTTTCCCTCCTCTTTATCGCTCTACTTTCTTTTCCCTTTCCTCCAGTTATCCCCTTTTCACTTTTCTCACTTTTCCTTTTCCCCCTCTCTTTCTATCATCCTCTAATTTCTTTCCTCGCCCTTTCTTTTCCCTCCACTCCAATCTCATGTCCTTCTCTCTTTTTCGCCCCCCAATCTCTCTCTCTCTCTCTCTCTCTCCGTCCCTCCTCCCCTCTCCTCCTGTAGCTCTTTTTCTCTCTCTCTCTCCGTTCTCTGTTGGGAAGTGATTCAGTGCACGGGCATGTGTGGCAGTAAACAGATGGACAGTGCACCTGCAAAGCAACACTACATTCTTCAGACCCAGGAAATCAACAATGGACTTTAGTAACAATGCTGCATGTTGGCGAGGGTAAATTCTAAGGATGAAGTGGAGACTAAGACAGATTTGTTTGTATATGTCTGCAACTATGTACTATTTTTCAGGTACTTAGTATTGATCTATATAATTTGTAGATCTTATTGTACATTTGACCATGACCTGGGGAGCTGGTCTATCTTGTTTTAATTTTTTATTTTTTTTTATTGCATGTCTCTATACGGATGCCCCCCTGGTGAAGTATTTCAAATTTTTAGGGTTTCACAAAATTTTATCTTTTCCCACAATTTTGCTAATTTGTTCCCACAGTTTAGCCGAATCGTTTCCACAAATTAAAAAAAGATTCCACCCTTCCTACTTTTGCCTCTTTTTGCCTCGGATCAGCACTTCTGTTGTAATGGCACTTCCGGCCAAGTGGGAACTCCATTTGGTAGAAAAGTCTGGCCGTTAAAATATGCTATAAAGTAGATTGATTCGTGTAAAATGTCCAATGTTCATTTGATCAACAATTCAACAATGCGCCGATTCCTTGGGCTTGAAAAACGCTTTTTAGTCTGTGTAGAACTTATTTTCTCTCTAGGTTGGCAGCCCTATGTTAACTAATCCAACCGGAAGACGGATTATGTCGTATGGCAACGCTCAGGCAGACTCCTGGAATAAGGTGAATAAGACGTCCGCATTCAGCTAAACAAGGCCTGTAGACGATCCGGATTAGTGTTAACGCACCATCTACTGGCAGCAGAGGGACATAAACAAAAGATAGCTTTCACTGACATAGTACTATACGTATGCACATGCATACTAGACTACTACAGATAGGGCATAACTTAAATTGTAATGCAATTTTCAGCAGTTATTAAGACGAAGGGTCTGTCTGTGCTCTGCATGTTTTGAAATGAAGTAGCCTATGTGGTGACGAGCTCAACGGGCGCTATTTGGTGCTCGCCATGCAACTATTAGGCTTAGGCTAATAGGCTATGAATTTGGTATGATTGAGTGGCGTCTTTATATATTCAAGTTAATTTAAGCCAGTTATACAGCCTATAACATGTCAGCACAAATAACCTATGTTTTCCCCTGTTATCTGTGCCCAGCATAGTCTACAACATTGGTTCTCAAATTTAGACAGCTATTTTTGATGGGTCGCTTGATGTTGAAGTGAACGAGTGGTTTGACGCTGCACCTGGTGCCAAAGTCCAGTTCCTCCACATGCACATAAAACACCTATTCATTCTTAAAACTGTTAATGAAGATGGTCTTCTATGATGAGACGAGCCACATCTCCAACTCCGGTGATGGTTCCCCTGTGCTGATTAAAAAAGTATTATCTGATTAGTAGTGGCTGTTTCAATGTGTTTACATCACTTCCTTTCCATACGCCTTTGTTAAATACAGCATGTGCGCAGCGTGTTTTTGGGGCTGTTGGTCATCCACGCGAGGTTAGTTGCAGAAAGAATTAAGTAAAACAAGAACGCCTTCTCCTGAGACGTCTCTGCAGAGTTTATCATGCATGTGGTGTCTTACAGAGACAGAGCACAGTGAACTCTGTGGACACGGACACGACCCGCACATGGACACAACCCGCACACAGGCCACAGTGCCGTGGACAAGGACCGACCCACACACAGAGCGCAGTGCTGTGGGCACGCAGCAGAGAGGACAGTCGTAACTGTCAATGTTTGTCAGGGAGCCAATCTCTGACTTTGTGACTGTGCAGATACAATGGAATAGTTGCCTCACCAAATGCAAAAGTCAAATGCTTGCCTGCCATTAACAGCATTGCGGCTTAGATGTACAGTTAAAAAGCATATTTCTCAATATTGTATTGGTAGCCTATACAAGCCTAGCCATGGGTCCAAAGTGATGTCACACTCGTTGCCAATGCATTTGCATAGCAAAAAATGAAAAAAAAAAATGCAAAAATGATGCGTTGCAACACTGGGCCGATAAAGGTTCTCTTATCTTATCTGATAAAGCACTTTTTTTTTTCTCTCTTTCCTGATTACCCTCTTTTATAGTTCACAGCCTAAGAGTTATTGCCAAGAAGGTCATTTAAGTTGAGAAGTGTATGAGAAACAGAGAATAAATAATTTTAAAGTGACAGGGCACATTTTGATCTGATTGATGGTAAATGCCTCTCAGTCGCAGTACCTCCCTACCTCCATAAAGCACCACATAAATCATGTAATTAGCACAGGCAAACCACGAAGATCATAAACAGCAGTGAAAACCTGCTTCGTAAACCTGTGCATTCACTTTTCAATCAGATATGTGGTTAGTTTGATTAGAGCAAAATGTTCTATAATTAGATTTTCAAATGAGACAAATACATCTAGTATTTACACATCAGTTATCTTGATTGTTTTTTTTGTGATGGAGAAAAACACTTTCAGTAATAAAAGAATGACATGTACATAAGTCACCATTGTCAAGTGGAAGATAAGAACTCTGTATGTTTTAGTAAACCAGCATGATGAGAAGAGCAATTGTAATTACTGTGGCTTTGCCTGCCACAAAACATCACATTGCTTTTTTTTCCTTTTTTTTTTTTTAAATGTGATTGTACTAAATCATCTCATCGACTTTTAACTACTTTGATGATGTCAGGTTTTAGACACAGCACTGAGGCTTCTTATCAAGGTGACAAATGAACACTTACTGGGGCAAAGTCTCAGGAATGGGAGGGCATTACTGGCACTGCCCTAAATTGGTTCTTTCTCGAAGACAGGAAGTACTTTGTTGAGATTGGTAACTGTAACTCTGTCCGCAAGGCTTTGACCTGTGGGGTGCCCCAAGGATAAATTCTGGGACCCCTTCTGTTCAATCTCTATAAGCTGTCATTCAGTCAGTTAATAAACAGCAATAATGTGTTCCACAACTGTGCAGACAAGACTAAGTTCCATGTCTCACCTGGGTTACCTGGCTTCAGCGGCCACAGAGCTTCTGAGAAAATAAAACCCATAGAAAATATGACATGGCTATTTTTAAGTAAGCAGAACCACAAGTAGTAGTTAAGTAGCCATTGAGGTTAGCTCAAGGGAAAAGAACAATTTCATGTTGCAGTTGACTGTAAAATGGTGGTATGCATACAACGGATTGCGTATTTCATCATGTGGATGGAACACCAGTGCAGGATGTGAGTTAGAGCGGGTTAATTAATTTAGGTCATAAATACCTCCTCTGTTTCGAGCCAGTCGCCAGGTGTTTAACAGGAAACTCTAAGTGACAAGTTGGGCTTCCTCCCACAATATACTTACATGTACACATACATATATGGATTTTTATTATTAATATTAGTCCAGATAACAATAACAAGATTATATTTTGGCAACCATCAGAAATGCGCAGTCTGTAAATGTCATGGTTTTGGTTCAGTATTGCACAGAAAGGAAATTAACCTTCAAAAAATTTAAACATAAAAGTGAAGAATTTTCAGCCCTCTTGCAGCTTCTGTTATACAATTTATTATAGACAATAAACATGTTCTAATTTGCTTATGAAAGGTTATCTGTCACCACAGGCATTCTTCTCAACATGCCTCTGTCCCAACGCTCAGAGTCACTCAGAGCCACTCAGGAAACAAGTCCGCTTTCACTTATGGGCTGTGCTTTTGCATGCACAATAACAAAGGATGAGACGATCTGTTGTAGTAGCCTAGTGGTGGTAGTTTATTTGTTTAAAGTTTGCCATTTAATGCTAAGGAAATGTAAAACCATTTCACCAGAATTGTGTCTGAAGAGATTTACGATGAAGTAAAAACTCATAATAATGCAGCAAAATGCATCTCATGACGGGGAAAATGAATAAATGCATTCAATGACATACACAGTAATACGTTTTTATTAAATTATAGCCTTAAATCACCATTCAATTGACAATAGAATTCAAAATATATACTTATCTTGCAACATTTTATAAAGACAGGCAGATGATGCAATCTAATGACTAGTCAAATCTGTGGAGAGGCGTTTTTGCTCAAGTATGCTTTTTCTTTTTTCTTTTTTTTAGCAATAACAATATCTGTGATAGAATAATTGCAAGAGAGATAAGGTTAATGCAATACTATGGAACATTTCAGGCAAAGCGATAACATCTCCACAGATACAAGCAGCAGTTGGAACCTCACAATAAAAGTAAGTGCACCTTTAATTCTAGCATTTATAACATATTTATCTATAATTTATGTCATTTGCCAAAAACAGGAACTACACTTCTTCTTACTGAATGTCTCTGTGAACGGTGTCTATCAGCTCCTGCAGTAGTGTCATGTGTGATGGACAAAAACAGGTCAGCAGTAGCAGTACAATGCCCTGTGGCTCTGTGCACTCCCAGACTGCACAGTGAGAGCTTTAGACAATAACAGTAGTGTCCTCTGCTCTGCACCTGTGGACTGTTTTCTGCTGACAGAGATGTACTCAGCTCTCTGTGGTTAAAACCTCTGCTACATTTGTGAGTCAGAGGCTAAAATAGCAACCAACAACCTTCAGTCCGCAACATGTCAGATGTGCTTTTTGTTTTATATTTAGTGTACCATAATTGTCTGAGAGGTGGTTGTTAGAGGGGAAATTATAGGCACAGAATGGCAGCCTCAACTCCGTCAAACTGCCCCAAGGCAGATGTAGAAATGGCTCACCATCACTGAGTGTAACTGCATGTGGAGCGATGCATCATCAAGCAGTTTTTTGTAGGAGTAATATTACTATTAGTCATTTTTTTAAATACAGTTTTGCACATCTGAGTAATGCTGAGTTAGTGACGGGGCCTTATGTGAGTCCGAATTTTAAGAACTGTGGCTGTTTTAATTTTCTACCAAAGAAGTTATGCATAATTTTAGTTCGAAAAAAGCTCCTCCATGGACATGTTTCACTTTATAAGGCAAGACATTGGATGCCTTCCTGCGGCCCACACTATTTATTTCCTCAAAACAGACTCAAAAACATCTTATTTAACAACAGAAAGGTAATCAGTTCAATTATGTGTGATAATATACTTTGTATCATTGATAAATGCATGCTTAGCCTGCAGTGTTCCTGTTGTTGATCTGCTTTTCTACTTTTTACAGTCATGTACAAACTTCATATTCCGTTTTTTAATTCAAATGAAGCCGCTTTTGAGCTCTTACAGTAGAAAATGTCATTACTGACCATTGGCACAGCCTTTTTGACACTCACTACTGAAACTCCAAATGTTGTGATGTCACCAGCATGACAGCTATTATTCAGATTTGTATTTTGTTTTCTTTTATTATTATTATTATTATTACATTTGCTCTGAAATATGAATATGTTTTGTGTGTACTCTAACCTTCCATGTCCAAGTAATCTCCATTTAAATATATATATATATATATATATATATAAATTTATATATGTATATAGGTATATATATATCAATACCAAATTTGCTTTGGTCTTTTCCTGATTTAGTCCAAGTTTAGGTCCAGGTTTAGTCCCAGTTTTGATGTAATGTGTGAACCTGGTGTGAAAACAATATAAGTCTAGGTAAAACCAGGACACAATCCCTGCGTCAACACACTCTTTAATCCTTGTGGGCACTGGGACCACAATGGGAAACATAAAAAGGCATTAAAGTCTAATCTCATAATTATAAATCTGTGGATGGTGGGGGAGGATTTGTTTACCATAATGTCATCTTAAACCAAACATTTGAAGACAATGGCTGTACTCAACTGTGGGTTTTTAAATAAATACACTCTCATAAAAGAACAAACCACAACCTGTTTAAAGAGGCTATTTATTTTACTTGTCAAACCTCTTGTGATGTCACTAAAAAGAAGCGGGAAAATGTAGTTTGCTTTTAGAAAATAAACTACTGCCCTCTGGAGGAAATGTTGAAAAATGTCCTCCTCAAAACATCCACAACTTCAGCGTATATAGGACAGAGTTCAAATATGAAGGATGTTATTGTGGCGGTGTCACACTTCAGAGGAGATTACTTCTTGGACAGAAACTTCATTTTGTTTCCTAAAAAGACAAACATTAAACAATAATAAGACACCCAAAACATGTAAAAAAAGAAGAATGATCAAATAAGTTAAATGAAGAAACATGTATTAGACAGTTGGAGCGTGAAATGGGGAGACACGAGAGGGTAGAGACATTCGCTGAACCGTCGAGGCCAGGAAGCGAACCCACAACGCCAAGAATCATATATGTTAAACCACTATAGTATTTCTTTTTTTGTAACTTTTTGGTGTTCAAATCAAAGTGATCAGAGCTGTTCTGAGGCTTTGAACATTAGCTTCTGTCCAGTTGAAGGGACTTTAGTGCTGTTTCCAATACTTTCTCTATGACGCTAGGAACAACAACAATAGTTTGCAATAAAGCCAATTTACATTTAAAAATAAAGGTCATATTAAACCTTTTGTGCAATTTAGTGGTTATTTTGTGATACTCGATCAAATAGGTTTAGCATAGCAGCATTTCACTTCAAGCAGCAGATGACTTAAAAAAATAAATAAAAATAGGTTAGATAGGTGCAAAAGAGTTTTTTTTATTAAATTTTTTTTAAATTATTATTCAGGATTTACAGTATCAAACATGTATGAATCAATAAGCCTGTAAGAAAGAAGATTATTGTAATGTGGTTGAAAGCTCACTAAAGATGATTATTATTATGATAATGATTTGAATAATATAGGTCCACTATGTAGGCTTTATTATTGTGCTGGGTTCGCCTCTTGCTTGTCTCCGTGTGTGAACAAATGTATTGTGCAGAATTGAAAAATCCAATAGGAATCATCTGTTCTTACCAAGTCCTTTGAGAAACCTGTTAACTCTTCGCTGGTCATTGTCGTGGATGGACAATAGATACTCATGCACTCTGACTTCGAACAGCCCTGTCAAAATACACACATAACATTCAGTATGCCACCTTTGCACCCCTTTTTCATCCTCCACCTTGCGCTTGTACCTCTGAGAGCCTGTCTGTGGAGCTCCCTCTCCTGGACGAACAAACCAAACATCTGCGTCTCCATGAAGACCTCAAGGAAACGCCGGATGCTCTTGGAGGGGATGGCTTTTCGGAAAGGGTCCCGTTGGAAGCAGCAGGAGCCCGGGGAGGAGGAAGAGGAGGAGTACCCGTCCTCTCTCTCTCCTGTGACGAAGAGCGGGTAATGTCCCACCAGCTCCACAAAGAAACGCACAAAGGCCTCAGACACAACTGTGCTCAGCATGTCCGTGTCTGTAGAGGAAAGATGTCACTGTTTATTTATCCAAAATATTCATATGCTTGAATCTTTTTTGGTTTTCAATATCATTTTGTTAATCGATTTATTCAGGTCACAATAGAAACGTAAGGAAGGAAAAATTATGATACAGTTTATTCAAAGTTTATTCTTATGAAAAGTGTAATTCTCATCAAGGTCAATTTTCAATACAGATTTAATGTATGTTCCAAAGTAATTCTTTCCATTAATGCAACTTAATGTTTTCCAGTAGTTCAACCTGAAAAGTTATCAGTATTGTTTTGGATTTGATACTTAAACCTACACATTTGAAGTAAAATAGAACATGTTTCTTGATCTTCTTTAATATAAATAAAATATACAATAATTAAAAAATGATAGCAACATTTACATTATCACTGCTGCAGTGGTGGTTAGTATGTAGAGCTACTTTAGTGCACATAAATCTGCTGTGTGTTGAGATGTATCGTAAGGAAACGTGAAGATAATTAAAAAAGAAAATAAATAAATAATAATAATAATAGAACTAATAAAATAAAGACAGTTATTAGCTTTACCATTGGATATCTGCCCGCCTCTCTCGCTGGCAAACTCCCTTCTTCTTTCCAGGACATTTTCTAGCGCTGATTGTAGTTTGCATGGAAGAATCGAGTCCTCATCATCCAACTAAAAGCAACAATTTTAAAGTAAAAATACCATTAAAGAATGTTGTCGGTTCTGTTCATTGTTGTTTTTTTTGATAGAATTTTTAAGTGCAGTCAGGGGTGGTAGGGTGTCCAGTTTTGGGAAACACATGATCAAACCTGGACCTGCAACATGCACTGGGACAGTTTGCAAGCTGGGTGTAAAGTAGCTCGGATGAAAATCTGCACCTCCAAATCTGCGGTTCTCAACTGGAAAATAGTGGCTTTCCCCCTCCAGCTGGGTGGGGAGTCCTTTCCCCAAGAGGAGGAGTTAAAGTATCTTATTTACGAGTGAGGGAAGGATGGAATGTGAGATTGACAGGCGGATCGGTGCAGCGTCTGCAGTGATGCGGCTGCTGCTTGGGACTTTTGTGGTGAAGAAGGAGCCGAGTCGAAAGACAAAGCTCTCGATTTACCGCTCAATCTATGTTCCTACCCTCAGCTATGGTCATGAGCTTTGGGTAATGTCCGAAAGGACAGGATCGCGGATACAAGCGGTAGAAATGAGCTTCCTCCGCAGGGTGGCTGGGCGCCCTATATCGCTATATACGTTAGAGATAAAGTTAGGAGCTGAGTCACAAGGGAAAAGCTCAGAGTAGAGCCACTGCTCCTCCACGTACAGAGAGTCTATGTCGCTCTGTGGCCCAAGAACACCCAACAACCCTCCCCCAGAAGAACTGGAGGAAGTGTGTGGTATGGGAAGTCTGGGCATCTCTTTTGTTTTATGTGGATAGGCCCAGAAATGACAAAGATAAAACCAGGCAAAATATCTAACATCACATGAACACAACCTTTTTACATACCTGTCTAAGAAAGCGCCTGCTTCCAAGATCAACCACTAAAACCTGTAGAAAGACAAGAATGTAAAGTAGAATATGCAACTGTTAAAAGAACCTAATGTGTGACGTCATTCTGCTGACCTCCTCTAGGGGCAGCTCAGTGAGATGGGGCAGGGAGCTGGACAGTAGACCCACGAAAAAAGGCGTTGGCGTACAGACGATATCCAGCATGTCGGAGGGTAGCACAGGTATGTAAGTGTGCTGCCAAACGAAAGGATACAACAGAGCCAGCACTGCGTGACAGCACTGGGAGAGAGTGCTGGGGAGAGAGACCAAATGCAGAAACTCATTCTCGAGCCAGGTTAGAGCGGTCTATCCATCATTGGAAAAAAAGCAATGAGACGTATCTACAAAGCTTTTATAAATGTTTATTAATGTAACTAATCTTTGACAGAAAATAAATTAATCCTTAACAACAGTTAAATAATAATTTACTAGGGCGGGTGTTCCGAAACTTTTCAGGGAATAACCGCAAAAATAATCATGCAACTGACTCGGGACCCCCGCAGCTAAATTAAATAGACTTCTATAATAATTTCAAGCTTCCTTTTAAAACTTTTAAAATAAGGTGTATTTGTATTTATTTCAGTAGTTTATTGTGTTATGCCCAATCTAAAAAAAAACAACACTGTTTTCAATTAAAAAAATAGATTTAATGCTGTCATATTTTTATTTTAAATATACATTTTGAAATCATCTCACGACCCTCTGCTCATGCTTCGCGACCCCAGGGGGATCCCAATTTGGGTACCACTGTACAAGGGTATTGGGTATTAGGGTAAGTTAATGTTACTGACTGTTAATAATTAGTTAATTTTTGTTGTCGATGATTACTTAAGGATTATCAAACATTTATAAATTCTTTGTACCGGTAGAGATGCCTTATGGTTAATGATTAGTTATGTTTTTGTTTATGATTGGTAAATGATTACTAAACATTTGTTAATGATTCGTTTTTGTTTTGTCAGTGATTCATGTCAAGAATAGATACCTAAAAAGTTACAGAACATTTACTGTTGGACTTGGTGACTTTCCGCCACAGCTTCTTCTTCTTGCCTATGATCAACACACAACTCCGTCATAAGAGGGCGCCGTTCCCCATATTACATTGTCACACCCCATTTTCCCACAGAGTACAGGAGTGCTCCATGGCTGAGCGGCCATGAATAACGTCATTCTACATTCTTGTCTCTACTACAGTTTGTGCCTTTGACTCCCAGAGCAGGACAAACAAACTGTCCTGGGACGAGGGGTCAGCAGGCCGCACTAAAAATACTTGTCTGGCACACTCAATGAAAAACATGCAGGCTACTGTGATTCATTTATTTTAATAAGTGGAAGAAAGGCATTCATTTAATCATGAAAAAACATTGGATGAAATGGGTTGAAATGGAACAGTTTTTGAAAGCAAAGCGTAGATCCATAAGGTGAATCTTACAGTGATTGGATCTGTGGTGGAAAGTTAAAAAAAGTACTACAGTAAAAATGATGTATTTAATTAAAATGACTTTACTTTAGTGCCTTTTACAGAAAATTCTTGTTACTTTTACTTTTTTTTTTTGGAACTGGACTGAAAAGTAAAGTCCTTTTCTTTGAGGTTTGAGGCCGCCTGAAATTGCCGTGGAAACATCCTGATCCTGTCTCGAGATATTGAGTTAAGGAACAGGGTTTGACAAAAAATAATAACAATAAATAACGAGGACAAGATCAGTTTTTCATTCAGTCGCATCCTTTTACCAAATATCAACAAATATCTTTACTGAGGTCACAATATAATAGTTATCAAAATCTGTGTGAAATACTTTTACTTTACTTTACTCTTAAAGTATATTTTTTCAACTAGTAATTCAAAACTTTTAATTAAGTAGATTATTTTCAGTGATACTTTTATTTTTGACCCTGTACTGTATCTGTACTTTACTGAGAGACTAATATGCTTGATATTTATGGTTGAATAATGTTCTTCTTTTGGCCTTGATTTAAAAATACGACTTTGCCTTCATTTGTTGAACTTTGGTGCTACTTTTTGTTTCACGTGAACACTGAGATATTGACCATAAACTTGGACAAAATCTATCAACATCTGCATTTTTACAGTTATTCAGTAAATGTTTCCATAGAATTAGTGGTGGAGAAATACTCCAACTAGAGTAAAAATAAAGCACCCATTTAAACTGTACTGTGAGAAAAAGTGAAAGTATTTCTGACAGATTTAGAAAACTAATTATGAATGAAATCGGATGGTCTTAAACAAGAATTGTGCTGATTATGGTCGACAGAAGTGACTGAATCCATTTCATGATTTCAGAAGTCATTTTAATGTATTATATATTATTATGATTGCTCAAAGACGGGACTTGAACTTAAAGCCTTTTGGCACAACTTAATTTACAGTAAAAAGAGATAAAACACCAATGCTAATAAATGAAAATGTGTTGGATACAAAATATATTTATAAAGACATTAACCGTAATCTTAATCTATAAATAACCATTAAAATATACCGTAGTCGTGGGACATTTTAGGTGGATTTTAATGCAACATTAGAACTGTACTGTACCATTTAAATCATAAACATTACAAAAGCGTAATCTGTAATAAACTATACAACAAATAAAAGAAGCAAGAAAATTGGGACTAGTAAATGTGAAATTGAGTGGGTTTTTTTGTAGAATTGAATGCTCTTAAGGCATAAATTTGTGCTTTTCTGCAGCAGTGAAATGCTGAAGTTGAAGCAGACGTGTCGTGTTGCGAACCTGAGTTTGTCGGCGGTGAAGATGACGCGTCTCTCCAGCAGTAAAGAGCTAAACACCCCCAGGAGCTGCCGCAGACTCAGGGACGAGAACAGACACTCGAAATCCACGTGCTCCAGACGAGAGTCCGAGGGCCGACACAGCTCCATCACCTGCGCACAACATCCATCGTGTACTCTCAGTGGAAAATATATGGCAAGTGTTATGATTCATGTTAGAAGAAGCACAATTTCATGATTATTGACAATGACTGAGAACACGATTAAACAACTAAGTCTGTGAACAGCTTTATGAAATTGAACTTTCTGAAGGACAAAAATACAAACAGACTGTTAAAAAAGGAACTGTTTGTATAGTTATCAGGTGTATACTCTAATATGTGGCAAATTAGGTTCTCCACAAAGTAACTGACAAGTATAGATTTAAAAAAACAAATAAAAATCATGTAATACAATGTGTATGTTGTATTAGTACTTCTGTGCCGGAGCCCGGGAGGAAGGTCCTGATGGTGATGGTTTTGCCTGGAGCAGGAAACTGAGCCTCCATGATGGCTCTCATAAAGGGCTGCACTAAAGCCGGAGACAAGGCCCTCCTCCTCTCCACCTCATCCAGCACCTGCACATGCACAAACACAAACACAAACACAAACACAAACACATACACATACACATACACATACACATGCACATGCACATGCACAAACACATACACATACACATACACATACACAAACACAAACACATACACAATGCACAAACACAAAACACAAAGCACATGCACATGCACATGCACAAGCACATGCACATAACACATACACAAACACAAGCACATGCACATGCACATGCACAAGCACATGCACAAACACAAACA